>CM023455.1:128676922-129876922 GCA_013339765.2 Haemaphysalis longicornis | reverse complement strand
ACGCATTTCCCGATTCACTTCTTGTTGTCATAGAGAAAGGTTTTCACTTCTTGCCATCAAAACCGTACAGGGACGAACCTTGCCCCTATGTTCTGTAATTTTTCTACCTTGCCACAGTGAGTTACCTGTCTGGAATCCCAGACTGTGGAAGCGCATTAAAATACTGATACAAGGCAAGTTTAATACGCACGTTCTTTAGTTTACTGGAGCAAACCTCTAAATAAAACTGAACAATCGCTGAAGAAAAATTAACGATATTGGCGCTTTCTTGGCAACTTAAACCAAGTGCACATTCTGTGAACAGTCGGACAAGAAGAAAACACCAGTGTATTTCGAAGTAGTTTTTGTGGTAACTATAACACCATCTACACAATTCTGAAAATATGCATTTTTTTTAACTAATAACTTAACACACGTACTAAAATCCAAAGACGTTTCCCACGTTATACACCATTCATAGATACGTGCCAAGCCATTTTCAATTTCGTGGATGTCCTTCTCAATGTTATTTTCCAACAGACTACACAATCTTGCGTAAAAATCGAATACACAAAGGCATTCCCAAAAAAACTATCATTGATAGAAATAAAAAACAACGGGCCTCAAAGAGCGGCCTGTGGCATACCTGTTGTCAAACTGAATTCCGTTCCGCCGGCAGCATCCGGTTCGCCCTCGTCAATACTTTCACTTTTCAAGGCGGATCGTAATTTATTTTATTTTCCGCCTATTCTGAAAATTGCCAGTCGCGAGCATGACCATAAAAGTTGGGTATTCATGCAGTTCCAGCAGAACGAACAGTAATGGGCCCAACACTGGCCGGTGAAACAAAACAAAAGAAAAACTGTACAATAGAAGGGTGCCACGTTTTTACACTTGCCATTTATTTTCGTTGAATAACACTGCACATAAACAGCGTAAGCAGTTTATAGTATTTCCAAAAGAAATGCATGATCAAAATAAACCAAAACAAACAACTCTAGTATTTTCAGGCATGTCAGTTTGAAAATAAAGGTATTTTGGGCGTAAAACAATTACTTGTGTGTAACGAGCACAAGAATGAAATGTGCTTTGTTTAAGGTTCGCCAATATGATCGGCTGGAACGTTGTACACTCATTTAGAGAAAGTTGAAATCAAATTGCCTTAGGTGTAGTTGTGTCTTGTTCATTCAATTTATTCACTGCAGTCTGAAAAAGAGAGTATTTAAATATATCATTATGGAATGAGTATTTTGTTAGTGTGTACGAGTATTTGCGGTGTGAGAGGCGAGATTTTGAAAATGATAAATATTTGGAAGGGTCTATTTTGAGTGCATGGGGGAGTAACTGTTGCTGGAAATTCAAGCGCGCTGGTTTTGCTGGGGCAGATTGTGTTGGAAGACCGGCGCGAAGTAGCAATTTTGTGGGCGAGTCATTACGGATGACTTGTTGATTACGATTCTGATGGCTTTTCGCTTTTATTTATGTTACACATTGTGCGTAAAGCAAAGAAAGTTGGCATCTTTTAGGATTGGGTGCACGGATGTGATCTAGGCTATGCCACGGTGCGATTCGCAAGCGTCGACTAAGAAAAATTAACTTCCATTAAAGTGACCAGGTCAATTTGTGAATCCCAATGCAAACTTAATGTTAGAGTGACACCTAAATACATGTGCTGATTGATTTTAGTAATAACGCTACCTTAACGAACGTATAAGTTAGAGGGATTTTGTTTTGCTGTAAGTGTCACTGATTTTTTCGTTGCTTCATAGTTGCCGCGTATTACACCATTCGGCAAATTTTTAGTGATTTATTTGGAATGACGTGGTCTTTCAGACAGTTCATTTCTTTGTGTAGGGTGCAGTCATTAGCAAAATTTTAATTTTACAATCTACATTGCAGGTGACATCAGCAATGAAAATAACAAATAAAAGAGGTCTTAAGCCTGATCCCTGGGGGACACCTGGGGTGACGGTAACTGTATACTACGTTGCTTGGTCGCAAAGAGTGTATTCCAATCGCTCGGATACAAAACTTTTGATCTGTGATGTAATTGGTCCCTAGCCGGTAATTACCCTCTGTTTTGAGATTAGCTTTGCGTGGGATACACTGTTAAATGCTATTGTGAAGTCTAAAAGGACAATGTCTGTTTAACCGAGGTTGTTCATGGTTAGCGCAAGTCGCCTAATAACTCGGCCGGCTGGAGTGAGTGAGTAAAAACTTTATTAGAGCACCCAAGAGCGAGTCAAGGGGAGGCTACCCTGTTAGGGGCGCCAGTGAGAGCGACCAGTGCTCAGCCGTCCAGTGAGGGGGATGTCGTTGTCCCAGGCACTGCTGGATGATTGTTGATAAGGTACTTCATCAAAGGGAGGCCTAAAAATTTTTGTTTCTTAGAAAGTAGGTTAAGTGTTTCATGATTTCGTAACATGTACTAATGGGGGAAATTGGTGAGCAATTAAAAGGTGTTTCATAGCGGTATTTAAGAATTGGTACAAATTTGGCTTTTTTTCAGCTACCTTGCAAGACATTTTCTGCATATAGTTCTAGGGTAATGGCTACGAAATTCGGCATACCTTGTCAGCAAATCGTTCGGGATTTTGTCGGGAACGTTATATTTTTGGGGTCAGGGTTTAGTTGAAGAATAAAAATAGTGACATCCGTTATATTTATGCGTTCCATAGGTGAATGCGCAAGAGGCCCTAGTGCCGGGAATGCGCTGTTATAGTGGAAGTAGTCCTCAAACTTATTAGCCTTTCTTCTTTTTTCCTCCAAACATAGCACCACAGCTGTGGCTGGGTGTGCGCACAAATCGTTCCAAAATCTCTTTGGGTCGTTTGTAAAAATATCGCGGCAGTGTTTAGCTAAAGTAGTTGATTGATTGATTGATTGATTGATTGATTGATTGATTGATTGATTGATTGATTGATTGATTGATTGATTGATTGATTGATTGATTGATTGATTGATTGATTGATTGATTGATTGATTGATTGATTGTGGAGTTTAACGCGCCGACGCAATGCAGGCGATGAGGCACGCCGTAGTGGATGGCTTTGGATTAATTTTGACCACCTGGGGATCTTTAACGTGCACAAAAATATCGTACGCACGGGCGTTTTTGCTTGTCGCCTCCATCAGAAAAGCGGCCGCCGCAGCCGGGAACCCGCCGCGTCCTCGTACTCAGCAGCACAACGCCTTAGCCACTGAGCCACCGCGGCGGGTTTAGCTAAATTAATGTTGTCGTTTTGCTTTAGTCATGTGCTGCACATTTGGTTCTATCATTCTCTAATTTGCAGCCGCCCTTCGTTTCGAGGGTACGCCGTAGTGTTCGTTTTGCACGCTTCGCGTGAATTACATCACAGGTAATAATCATCCGGTTCTGTTTCCGCGTTTTTAGAGTTCTCAGAGGATTTTAATTTTCTATGCCGTTTACAGTGAAGATTCAAACCGTCGCCAGAAAGAGTTCACCATAACTAAGGGATCGGAAGCCATTTAAAAATCTGTGGAATTCGCGGGCAAGGTAAGTTGTTATGCTGGCGCCGTCTAGTTGAGTGGGTATTTTTGAAACAACAGTGCCACACGAGGTCGCGGGTTCGATTCCCGGCCACGGTGGCCGCTTTTCTGATGGAGGCGAAAAGCAATAACGCCCGTGTGTACGAGATTTCGGCGCACGTTAAAGATCCCCAGGTGGTCAAAATTAATCCGGAGCCCTCCACTACGGCGCGCCTCATCGCCTGCGCTGCGTTGGCGCGTTAAAACCCTACAATCAATCAAACAACAGTGCCTTGTGGAAAAGTGCAATGGGGTATAGATAGCTTCATTTACGTCATTGTAGCTGCCATGTTCATGCATTGCGTGCACGGTGGAAGACCGTGAACGTATCTCCCGCTTTCATTACTATCAGCGCCGAGAAAGCTGGGAGCAGTGCACCAGAAAGAGTGATGGTGACGCTTGTGCAAGCTATGTACATCATGGTCGGAGAAGCCACCCAGTAAGATTAGTTGGCTTTCATGTAGAGGAAACAGATCACTTAGAACTATTAAGGTCGAGAAAAAATTGGTCGCCATCTGACCCTGTGAAAGTTGATCTGTAGGAAAGGTGTTGTCAACCACTACAAATGATGATGGAGGAGGGTAGGCGGTGTTTCTCGCCCTCTCGGCGGGCTTGTCTCTTGCGCTCGGCTAGTGTCACTAGATAAGAGTACAGAGTATCGACACTCTTTTCTACTTTTGTTCCGCGCCGCCGCCAAGATCATTGGTCAGTTCGCATTACGCGACATTTGTTTACAATGCGAGGGTTGATGGGCGCCGCCATTGTTGTTTATGCGTTTGGTTCGGTCGGCTCTGGTGGGCTTAGCTTTTTCACCCTGCTCTGCGGCTGCACGTTACTGACGCCGTTCCGAATGTAAAATAAAAATATTGCATGTAATGACATTTCAGTAGAATAATGGGTCCAAAGATGCCATTTTGCTGCATCTTCATTTGTGTTGTCAACAAACGACCCGGTCGAAGTTATGCGGAAGTAGATATCGAAGTAGATGCGGCAGTCTCGAAACACTCATAAACGACAAAGTGGACGCCGTTGCTGATTTCCGTGCTTCACTGGCGGCACTCTACTCTACTCTACTCTAGCGACACTACGCTCGGATTATTGGGTGGTTAAAGCTGGGTCCTGACTAGCCTGACGTATGCGCTTGGTGGCATTGCAGGAACTGCTCTATTTAGGGACACTAGTCCTGCCTAGCCTTCAAAGATAAGCTGCAAAAAAAAATCTTTACCAGGAACACGTGGGACGGGGTGGTTCCCATTGTTCACAGGCGCCTTATCTTTTATAATGCGGTATCAATTTTTAAATGCACAGCATTTCAGTAACTCACGATGTCACCCGCGTTGGCGTCCGTAGTCCGCGTCCGCATCGCTCCCCCTACACTACATAAAAAAACAATACTTGCCGGCGCCAGGTTTCGATCCTACGACTCTGCGGGTGGAACGCAAGGTGCACGGTACTCTACCAACTGAGCCACAAAACCGACACAGAACGGCAGGTTACGAACGTGCCTTATATCATTGACTCATTCAACCGTCGGCCAGAGGTGCGCCCTCTCCCCCGCGTCCTCCTCGCCTTCTCTCCGCTCGCAACGCCCTCTCTCGCCGCGTTCGGTTCGGGCGCACAACAGGTGGGGACGTGCGCAACACCCTCTCTCGCCGCGTTAGGTTCGCGCGCAAGAACAGGTGGGGCGCTCGCATCGCGCTCTCTCGCCGCGGTCGGTTCGCGCTTAAACCACATATGTCGTTCGCTCGCGCTGCGGTCGCTAACATCTGTGGCGTGATCGTGACGTCAGCATCACGCGTTCGCGTGGTGGCGATTTCGGCGCTATAACACTCTCGCGAGGGGCATTGGATTGGATTCGATTGGATTGGCTTGGATTGGCTTGGATTTGGATTGGATTGGATTAAAGTGGATTGTGTTGGATTGTGTTGCGTCATAGCCGCGCCACGTTGCGTCATAGCCGCTCCACGTTGCGTCATAGCCGCGGCAGGGGGTTCACGGCACGTTTCACCATCGACTTCATCGACAATGTCTACGCTGGAAGACAACAATTACAACAACAACAACCAATACGTAATCCATACGACTTGCAGGCGCCCCCCCCCCCCCCCCGCAGAAATGCTCTGCATTTGATCGTGCCCCTCGCGAGGGGAATGTTTTATTTTCTGGTTTTCCTATATGAATTCTGAGATCAGTGCTGCATACCTGATTAGGTCGACGCATGTGCTTGGCGTCTTAGGCCTTCGCGCCTTGGCGTTTTTGACGACGTACACCGTTTTTGTCCACGGCGATGAAACCATTGGTGGTGAGAGGTATACATTTTGTAACATTTTGCGTGGTACCCTGAGTGCGTGTCGGAATAGGTACTAATCGGTGCGTACGGCCGCACCACGTAGACAGATGTACAGTGGGGTCCACTCTTAAAGGTCAACGGCGAGCGCATGGCCACAGCGTTCCGCGAAGCGCCGGCGCCGAGAAGTGGCGAGAATCGGAAGCAGCCGGCACATGCGCGCTGGCCTCAGGAGGAGGAGCAAACGCTTGTCGTCTGCTACGGCGCGCTCCTGCCGCCGAGCAGGCCAGAGCCGGGAGACGCCGCAGTCGAAGGCTGCTTTAGACGGGAAGCGCGCCTATCTTCTCGTTCAAACTTTGGAGTGTACTCACTAACTAGACCCCCTTTTAACAGAGGAGCTGTTCTAGAGATGGCCCTGACGAGTCTCTGCTGGTATCGTGTCCCGCTCTCTGGAGCAAGTTTTTCCGCTGCCCAAAAGCAGGTGCCCACCATTTCAAAAAATAATCAAGAAAAGTAAAGAAAAGGCCCTAGGGCCTCATATTTTGATAGAACAGGGCTGATATCTCTCCTGGAAAGGTGTCTTCCCAGCAGAGCGTTGGTGATAAGAGGTGACGCCAACTTTAGGGGTTGGTGATGATGATGATGATGATTTCTATTGGTTTCCCCTTTGTATCGGGGTGATGACATGTCATCTTACCAAAAAAGACTAATATACCTATGTTTTACACTTTTGGTTCAATACCAGCGCTGCTTAGGGCAGGCACAAAAAGCTTATTAGGCACAAAATACTTTTTTTTTCTGTTACAAGTGGTAACTGTCCTAGGCAATATTCCCCTCTCTGCTTTTCGTCCACCAGCATTCTAATCTTCTTTTCGTCCCCTCGACAACCTTGAAGTTCACTTCCTCTGTGATACCTTTAAATCCTAGGGCTTCTGACAGCCCAATATTCCCTTCATGTAGATTTGGATGGATACCCTCACATTCTAGCACGATGTGCCGCATAGTTTCTGTTTCTTTTCCGCAGACCACGCATACCCCATCATTTTGTGAATACTTCCCCACAAAACTCTTAGTTCGCAGGCAACCTGCTCTAGCCTCAAAAAGCAAAGCACTGCCCTGGGAATTATCGTAGAAATTTTCCTTTCTGATGTTCATCTTCTCAGCCCTGTACATCTCTAACGACGTTTTGGCTTCCATTTTTTCCCTCCATTTATTCGTTTCAATCTGCCTTGCCTCTTTTTTGGTTACCTTGGCTGTTTTGGATTCCCCACTGTTCTTTCCGTATTTCATCGTTAGCCTTCTAGTCTTTCTTAACCACTGCGTGTCCACGCTTTTCAAGTATAGGTACCTAAAAACCTTAGCTGCCCACCTTCGTTGATCCATTGCCCTCAACCTCATCTCAAAGCATATTTTACTCTGAGCTTCTTAAAACGAACTCTGAACTTCAAACGACGCCCAGCCCATATCTCCCTGAACTGCTTCGTTAGTTGTTTTTCCATGCGCGCCTAAGGCCAGACGTCCTACCGTTCTCTGGTTTACTTCAAGGCGTGATAGAACGTCTGATTTTAAGCAGAGTACAGCATTCGCAAACGTGAGACCCGGAACCATTACTCCTTTCCACATTCCTCTTACTACTTCATATTTGTTATACCCCCACAGAGCTCTATGCTTCATTATAGCTGCGTTTCGCTTTCCCTTAACCTTAAGTTGCTCCTCGTGAGTACTTAAGTAGCTATCCCCTTCGTTTATCCACACTCCCAAATATTTATATTCCTTGACTCTAGGTAATTCGCCTTGCTGGATAGACACTACGTCGGTGGTAGCGTCATTGAAAACCATTATTCCTGATTTTTCTGCACCGAAATTTAACCCGAGGTCAGTGGCTTCCTGGCCGCAAATATTTATTAGCCGCTAAAAACAATGTCGTCTGCGTATAACATTCCCGGAATATGCTGTTGTACCACTTCGCCTTGCAGCATATGGGTTAGGCTAAACCCTACTTGACTTTCTTCCAGTTTCTTTTCTAACCCTGCCATGTAAAGCATGAACAGTATTGGGCTCAAAGGGCATCCCTGTTTCAGTCCCCGATGGATGTTGACCTGCCGGGCGCATTTCTGTCCTTCCCAAGTAAGGTGCACTCTATTGTCTTTATAGATTGCTATAAGAAACTGTACTAACTCGTCATCTAATCCCTGGAGTTTCAACATTCTCCACAGCCGTTCTCTGTTTACGTTGTCATATGCCCCTTTAATGTCCAAGAACGTAATCCATAGTGGTCTATTCTGTGCTTTCGCAATTTCAATGCATTGTGTTATCACGAATCCAGTCGCCTGTCTTGTCTAAATCCATTCTGCAGTTCCCCAAGTATTTCATTTTCTTCCATCCATGCTTGAATTTCTGATTTTATCGCCTGCATTACGAATCTATACACCACTGACGTTACTGTGAGTGGTCTGTATGACTCAATACTGGCTTTGTCTCCTCTGCCTTTATATATTAAATTCATCCTACTTTCTAACCAGTCCTCTGGTACCTGTTTGTTTTCTATTACCTTATCTATTGCCCTCATAAACGATTCCTTACTTTTAGGTCCAAGTAGTTTTATCAGTTGCATTGGTATTCCGTCCGGGCCCACTGCTGTCTGAGGGGAAACCTTTTGCTCTGCTTTTTTCCAATCAAGGTTGCTCAAACTTATTTCCCTTTCCGCAGTCTTTTGTGGCGCTGATGTTATCGGTGCCGGTTTCCCTACCACTATTATCCTAAACTTCTCACTATAAGCTTGAAAGCTGGCTATGTAAGCTTGAAAGCTGGCTTTTCCGCATTACCTGTTGTGCAGTGAAGCATGGCCATCTACAGAGGGGGTATAAATGCAGAAAACGGCTGTAACTGTTGTTTAAGCGGAACTAGGCCGAAATAAAATCTATGACAATTAGTCGCCAAGACGACTCTTCGTTTACGCAGCACAGCTTCGCTGCACACCCTTCTTCACAGAGTGAAAGGGCACTCAAATTTTTTCCCCGTAATCTATATGTGTCAACCATTTGAAGAGCCTATAAGGCAGAGCACTTGCATTCCTTGGCCACTTTTGTTATGTATTCTTTCCGTGATAGGGCACGCTATCCCGGGGGCAATAAGCACAGAGGTAAATTTTGGTCTCTGCTGATTTTCCGTGATTATTACTCGCGTGGTGAATATGTAGGTGCAACAACATTCATACAGAATACGAAATCATGCTGCAGTCATACTATACGAAGCAGCAGGTGTGTGCGGGCAAATTCTTTTGGCTGTGCCGACTCCTTCGACGGGCCGATTTTGCCGCAAGCCCAGCCAGCTCAAAATATTTCTGAATTGCTTTCACCCCAGACTCATAGTAAATTAACAGGGGTTCTTACCCTTCCCTAATCAAAATTAACGTTTTAAGGGGCATCGCAATGCATAAAAACACGAGTAAAAAGGTAGTCAGGACGGCGCTTTAGTGCCGTACAGTCTGCTTTTTCATTTCTCTTCGCAGTACTTCAAAAAGCTTTCTAGATGACACAAAGCAAAAAAATGCACTTCGGGCTATAATAACAATTAGTTTCAAACTGATCGGGTATTCCGATTTAAAATGAACAAAAAGAAACTGTAAAACCTGTGAAGCTTGATGGTGAACACGCAATGCACAACGGCACCTGAGGTGTACGTTGCTTTCTGGCCTGCACTTCCGCCTGAAGATCTTCGGGGTCCGCACGACACTCACGAGCACGCCGACGAGCAGGTTCGCGAATACGCTAACGATTATGCTTACGAGCGCGTGCCGCATAACCGCCTGCTCTTCGGCCGAACGAATCACCCGTGGCCTACCGATAGGTAGGCTGAATGTGAATTCAGGTCATGAAATCTCCAGAGCTCCTTAAGATGCGTTTTACTGTGTGGCATTTACATTACGCTTTGCACGTTCAAGTCTGTTATTTCCAGCATAGCTTGAAAACGTCGGTATTTATGATTATGCGCAATCTAGGCATTCCGTGCTAGATGTTTCAGGCGGCAGCCCACCTGAGACAGTGTAGCTACTATTTATCACTATCGGGTGTAGTGGCTTGAATCACTCTAAACAAAGTAAAAGATGCGAACGGAAGTGGAAATGGGCACCGAGCTAGCAAGCTCGAAAAAAGTGCGTTTACGGATAATTTGACGGAACATGCTACAGCAATACGATGGTTGTAATAACAAGCTGTTCGGGTGCTGCTACCTTCATTCTTCTTGCAGCCGCGAGTTCGTCATTGCCAGAGTGCCGGAAAACGAGCGCTGTCAGATTGTAAGGCTGTGTATGCAAGGCATCAAACAACGAGACATCGCTAGGCTGACGAAAAGCTTATAAAAACTGTCAACCGCATAATCCAGCCGTACAGGACAGAACGCCGCATCAAAGATTCGACACAAAAACCGAGGTCTCGGGTGACAAGTTTACAGGAAGACTTGAACATCATCGCAGTCGCCGCCGCAAAGCCAGGGGCATCCGTCCGAGAAATCCGCCAAAAGGTTGGTGTCCATGCTTCAAAAACGACCATCAAGCGATGGTTTGCATGAAGCCGGGTTGAAGAGTCAGATTGCAGCCCAAAAACTCCTCCTGCGGGTTGCGAACAAAGAAAAGAGGTTGCAGTTTGTTCGGCAACACATGTCCTGGACGACACAAAATTGGGCGAAGATGCTCTTTTCCAGCGAATGCACCTTCACGCGGTGCTGGGACCAGAAGGATCGTGTTTGGCGACCCACCAACAGCCGGTAAGCTCCTTGTGGCTAATCAATTTGGTTATGCAGAAAAAAAGTTTTAGTCACCGGCACATGATTGAAACATCTTTACCTGCAACTAGTTAATACATTTCGGTAATTTGAATGCAGTGGAGTCTCAATAATTGTAAGTCACTTAATTGGAATTTTCTGTTTGGAGTGGTGAGTCAATTTACATGCAATTCGATGGACGAAATGGCGCAATAATTCAAAGCTACAACCCATAAAATCTGTGAAGGGCAAGTTACTTTGAACAAAAAGCATCAAGGTGACCGTCATTTCTCGATAAAATTCAAAATTGTAAGTGCCAAAACAACGCCTTGTTCTGCACTATGTCCGCGCCATCGCAACTGAGGCAGCGCACAATCGATAAAGTGGCAGCTCAGTTATGACTGCCGGCAGCGTACGTATCTCTCTCTTTTAAGTCCTAAACTTTTTCTTCGCGCAAAGCTCCACTTGAGAGCGGGCGTGGCAGACGATTCAGGTTTTGAATTAAACGCCAACTCTGAACTATCATGGTAACCTGTGTCATAAGCTCAAATTGGTGACGAGATTTGATTTTCTCACGAAAATTAAGAAGGGCGACGTGTTGCATACTAATGGTAATGTTTTTTTTTATTTACGTACAAATTCGGGTAATTCGAGTAATGGACTGGTGTTAAAGGTATAAACGGGAGACGACTGAGATGCCTTTCCGGTGTTCATTTTGTGGGTTACGCTGGGTAACTTCCTTTTGATGTCCCCTTTAACACAATAACATGGATGGTTTAGGTATAATGGCTTGTTCGCAGGTAAGCGATTAATAAATAAATTCACATTTTCTAAATGACGACGCAAGTTTATACTGGTAATTTTGTGCCATTGTGTTGAAACAGCATCGTGATACACGTTTCTTTATTTGCATTAGGTATCAGCCACAGTTCGTCCAACGAGTAGCTGCCAGTGTCCCGACTACTGTGAGCGTGTGGGGCTCCATTACGAAGGACGGATTGGGACCACCTGTGCAAATTCAGGGAAAGCTGACTGCACACGCAGTACTGCCAAATCCTTCAAAATATGGCATTCCCCTTCTTCAATGGAGGCCAGTTTCCTGCAAAAGATTACGTGTTCCAGCAGGATCGCGCCCCTGTGCACACGGCCAAGAAAGTCCAGGCACTGCTCCAACAACAAGGTGTCACCATTCTCCCGTGGCATCCCCAATCACCGGATTGGATTATCATCGAAATCGTCGGCGGAAGAATGAAGACGGCGCTTTCGCGGCAATCTCTGCACGGGCTGTCCTCAGACAGTTTGTGGGCAGCAGTCCAGCAGGAGTGGGACCGACTCAAACGGGACCCGGCGCTAGCCCGTGCCTTGTATGAGTCACTGCTCGCGCGTATGACCGCAGAAAGTGAGTGCCACGGTGATGTCACCCGGTACTAACCACTGTAACCGAGCGTATCATGCACCGTACAAAGCGGCGAAGAACACAATTTTTGTTTAATGAAATCGGAGTAAGCCACCCGAACACAAAATATATATAGCATGTCTGCTTTTTCACATCAAATTCAGATTTTCATAATATCGCACCCTACACTAAGAGGCTTGTCGCTTTGTAAACTTATCGCAACCCTAAAGAACAAAATGAGAGAAAATTATACGTTTACATCACTAATTATAATGCGGGCGCTACGTCTTTGAGAATATGGGGGCAACATTAGACTTTCATGATTCTCCCGCACGCGCACTGTACAACTCGTCGAGATAATAGGTCGTTGTTGGCAAACAACGTTGATGGTCTCTTTTAACGTACACAATGTGATACCTATTATTTCTAACAAGATGGCAAGTTGGGCGAGTTGGTGCTGATTCATATCGACAACAGGCGCGGAAAGACGTAGACTAAGAAAGAAATACACAGGACGACGCGCTACTAGCAACTGGCAACATTTATTAGGAAACAGAAATATATAGGGCGACCAACCGACATAATTCACTGATTAAAGCTTATACATAACTCACTGAGTAAGACCTATACATAGATTATCAAATAAAAGTTTCCCCAGACATAAAAGTGCAACCCATGAAATGCTATTACCGCACGTGTCGTTCCAAGAACGCCAACTCTGCTTCTTGCAGACTGACTGAAGATTTACTCACGCACATTGACCCCTCCCGGCTGATATTCCAAGCTTCCATTATCTCCCTTTCTGTCTTGCCCCTGTGCCTAAACAACACGGTTGTTTTTTTCGAACATGGGTTTGCACCCCCCCTGTACCTTGCACTCTTTACAGTGCGTAGCCAGGTGCGTGTAAGGCCTGCCCACCAGCGAACTGTAGTGCTCCCGCAGTCGTATGTTCAGGCATCTGCCTGTTTGCCCGGTGTAGGCCTTGCCACAAGGTAGCGGCAGTCGATACACCACTGATTGGGTGCACGCAACAAACTGCTTGCCATGTTTCACGTGGCAGCCTTTTTTGTGCCGCCCCGGCTTATCAATGCGTCTGCCAACGGCAGAGCATATCTGGCCTACTCTCTTCTCGGCAGAAAACACAACGTTCACGCCGTATCGGGAACCCACTCTCTTCATGCCATGAGAGAGCCAATGAACATACGGGATTTTTGCCACTCGTTTTCTTTCTTGTGGAGCAGGTTCTGAAACAACCGTGTCATTAGCTTGCTTGATGGCACGCCTGATTTTTTCGCATGTGGCTGCAATATTGCATGTGGCTGCAATATTATTTCTGCTGATTTCCTCCTCATAGCGTGCTCCATTGGGTAAAGAATGCGTAAAAATTCAGTGCCATTCCCGTTTGAGAAGGTCGATGACCAGCGGAGCTGTTTGTAGGTACTTTGTTGACGACAAACTTCCCGCCGCCGTGCCCCGGAAGTGTTTCCTGCAGGACTGGAGTAGACTTCACTGTGCAACCCCCTAATTGGGAGACCCTGCTTGCACAGACCTCCAGTCATCCTCCTTTCTAAACATAAATGCATTGCCGGAAAGACAAATTTCTAGGGGCCATTAACGCCTACTTATACCAAACTATGAAGCCCCGGTGGCGCGAAGGGGCCCATAGGGATATGGTGTGTAAAATGGTAAGGAGATGGGCGGCTTTTATACTTTTAAGTACACACGGGTATAAGCCTACAACAGATCCACTGTAAGAAAGTGGCCAAGGAATGCAGGTGTTCTGCCTGACAGGCTGTTCGAATGGTTCACACATATAGGTTACGGGGGAAAAAATTGAGTGCCCTTTCACTCTGTGAAGAAGGGTGTGCAGCGAAGCTGTGCTGCGTAAAGGGAGAGTCGTCTTGGCGACTAATTGTCATACATTTTATTTCGGCCTAGTTGCGCTTAAACAACAGTTACAGCCGTTTTCTGCATTTATACCCCCTCTGTAGATGGCCATGCTTCACTGCACAACAGGTAATGCGGAAAAACCAGCTTTCAAGCTCACACCGACCCGTAAAGTTGGCGTCACCTGTTATCAACATCGCTTTGCTGGGAAGACACCTTTCCAGGAGAGGTATGAGCCCTCTTCTATCAAAATATGAGGCCCTAGGGCCTTTCCTTTGTTTTTTTTATTATTTTTTGAAATTGTGGGAACCTGCTTTTGGGCAGCAGAAAAACTGGCTCCAGAGAGCGTGACACGATACCAGCAGAGACTCGTCAGGGCCATCTCTAGAACAGCTCCTCTGTTAAAAGGGGATCTAGTTAGTGAGTCCTAAATCTAGTGAGTTACCCGCCGCGGTGGCTCAGTGGCTAAGGCGTTGCGCTGCTGAGCACGAGGTCGCGGGTTCGATTCCCGGCCGCGGCGGCCGCTTTTCTGATGGAGGCGAAAAGCAAAAACGCCCGTGTTTACGAGATTTCGGCGCACGTTAAAGATCCCCAGGTGGTCAAAATTAATCCGGAGCCCTCCACTACGGCGCGCCTCATCGCCTTCGTTGCGTCGGCGCGTTAAACCCTACAATCAATCAATCAAATCTAGTGAGTTAGTGTCCTAAATAAGCGTGATGATCTATCCCCATTCATTGGTACATGTAACGCAGATGTCGTGGCACTAACTGAGACTTGGCTATCTGCCAAGGTCTCAAGTAGCAAAATTTTGCATTGTCAAAAAGTTTTTCATTTTTATCGTTGTGATCGATGCACACGAGCGAATGGAGGGCTGCTCATTGCAATCGCAGACACTTTTCAGTCTTTTTCTGTTCCAATTTCATCTGCGTAGTCTGCGCATGCGTCTGCGCAGGTGTTCGCATAAAACACCGTGACGCCATTTTTGTGTTTGTTACAGACCACCAAACACCCCCGCATCATTTTGTAATGACCTCCACGACGTGCTTAATAACATTACAATAAGGTTTCCCAAATCGCCTTTTTTTTCTTTTGGGGGATTTTAATTACCCCACCACAGTTTGGACACAAAGTTGTCCTGGAGTTTTAGGCTCGTCACGAGAAACTGCCGAGTTTCTTGATTTGTGTTCAACCTTTAATTTTTCCCAACTTATGACCCAACCAACCCGCATGTCAATAACGAGTGCTAATATGCTTGACCTAGTCCTTACCACTTTCCCAGATCTTGTGTGCTCGCTCGCTTGCACGCCAAGGCAGAGTGACCGCTGTTTCATCCATCTTTCTATTAAAGCGGGCACAAACAAAACACGTGGTAAGCCAAAGTACGTCCGTGATTTCCGAAAAGCTGACTTGTCGATTAGTAATGAATTGAAGGTATTTTAAGGATTATATGGCCACATTTGATGAACGAGCTGTCCCAACAAATTGGGCTCGGTTCAAAGACAAAGTGCATTCCTTAATCAATAAGTATATACCTTTACGAGTCATTTCTTGCAATCACCGGTCCGCGTGGTTCAACATTGCTCTTAAACGACTCCTAAATAAAAAGAAAAGGATGTTCCGCAAAGCAAGACAGAGCAACAACAACACCACATGGTCCACGTATCGTAACTACAACTTAGTATTTTGAAACTCTATAGGAAGCGCAAAACGTGTCTTTTTCAATGTTACCCTTCCCTCTTTGCTTGTACAGAACACCAAAAAGTTTGGAACGTCATCGTGGCACGAAAACAAATTTAACATCTCTAGTTGACAAAAAGGGCGCAGTTGTATACCATTCTGAAAGCTGCGTTTTTCAAAAAAGTTGTCCTACCGTGTCAGCCACATTCACATCCGTGTTAGCCCCATCCGTGTCAGCCACACCCTGCGGTACCGCAATACTTACTCCAATGGAACCACTAGTAGTAGACTGGGTTGGAGTAATACCACCAATCGCCAAGTTAAAGCTTTCCGCATCGTCAGGGGTTAATAGAATAACTTCAAAATTTCTGAAAAACACTGGCATTTATTGTTCCATAATTCTTGCGAAAATCTTTACTCAATGACCTAATGCTTGTGTATTACCAGACGATTGCGAAATTGGCAAAGTGGTACCATTCTTCAAGTCTGGTGATGCACATAACCCCCTCAATTACCGTCCCATATCATTGACTAGTGTCCCGTGCAAGCTGTTAGAACATGTCATTTATTCAAGCCTGGTTACATTTCTTGAAAATAACTCCTGTTTTTCACCATGCCAGCACAGATTTCCAAAATCGTTTTCTTGTGAAACTCAGCTAATTTCTTTCATAAATGACCTTCTTTGCGCACATGATGATGGACATTTCATTGATTGCATTTTTTGGACTTTCCCAAAGCATTTGACCTCGTATCTCATCACCTGCTTTGTCAAAAACTACGATATAAACATCGATCTCCGTATTCTAGCCTCGATTAGAAACTTCTTAACCGACAGATCACAGTTTGTTACAGCCAATCATTACGATTCATCTTTCTGTCCAGTCACCTCCGGCGTACCCCAAGGTTCCGTGCTCGGCCCACTCTTGTTTCTCATTTACATAAATGACCTGCCTAACACCATTACATCTCACATTAGATAATTTGCAGATGGCTCCATCTAACTTAACACTAGTTATTTACAAGGCACTAAATCGCCCCAAACTCGAGTACGCGTGTTCAGTGTGGGACCCAGCGCATGACTATCTTATTAACGCCCTAGAATCCGTGCAACCCGCCGCGGTGGCTCAGTGGCTAAGGCGTTGTGCTGCTGAGCACGAGGTCGCGGGTTCGATTCCCGGCCGCGGCGGCCGCTTTTCTGATGGAGGCGAAAAGCAAAAACGCCCGTGTGTACGAGATTTCGGCGCACGTTAAAGATCCCCAGGTGGTCAAAATTAATCCGGAGCCCTCCACTACGGCGCGCCTCATCGCCTACGTTGCGTCGGCGCGTTAAACCCTACAATCAATCAAATCAATCCGTACAAGAGCGCAGTGCACCCTTAATCCTATCCAATTATGCTCGCAAGGCCCGTATATCTTCAATGAAACAAACGCGAAACCTGCCTCCTCGTTCCCTTCGTAGAAAGCTGTCACGGCTTAATCTGTTTTATAAAATCCACCACTTCAATCCACACGTAAAAAATGAACTTCTTTCCAGTTCAGCATACATATCGTCGCGCATAGATCACCGTTTCAAAGTGAACATCCCTCATTGTCGTACTAATGTGCGTTTCCATTCCTTCATACCTAAATCATCAGACGATTCGAACCACCTGCCAAGCGCGATAGCTACAGTAACCGATGCGCGCGCATTTCGCTCAGCAATTGAACGACATATATCTGTGCTATAGTGGTGTCCTCTCGTATGTTTATTGCTTTTTGTGTTTGTATATCATATCTTCTTCTGGCATTGAAAATTTCTTTTGCTATTTTGCACAAGTGTAGTTCTGCGTGTTCCCCTAGCTTATGGCACACTGGCCCTTACTTCCTTACTTTACGGTGTTATTTTTATATATCCTGCCTATTTGCATATCTTTACATACATTTTTCAGTGCGTTGTTGTTCGTTTTGTATTTATGGCTTCGTAATTTTTCTAATGCAAACTTTGTTTTATGTAGGTAGTTATTTTTCCCATTGCCTGTACCAAATCCCACTCCCTTCTGTAACGCCCCATGGTCATTGAAGGTACCGCAATAAATAAATAAAAAAATAAATAAATAAATAAAGTTTGTTTGCTCCCGAACTTTGTTATTTTGTCCATCCACCTAGTTATTGGCCAACCCTTCTGGACCCGTCTCTCGTCAGACTCTCATTTATTCTTGTGGTTAACCGGATGTAATTTCGTCTCCCTACATGGCCCGCTCGAGCCCATTACTTTTCGTAATGTGAACTATGATATTTTCCGCTGTAGTTTGTTTTCTGACCCAGGAGGCTCGTTTCCTGTTCCTGACCGTTACACCTATCATTCATCGTTCTGTGGCTGGGTAATCCGACCTTTTGTTTTGTTTTGTGGAGGCATAAATGCCTGCAGAAGTATTGTCTAGGAACTTCAGTGCTCCGGAAATACGCACTTGCCGTCCGGCGGTCGCAAAGCGCCACGAAGCTATGCCTCCCTGTTGATGGCACTAAGAGCTGATCACGTCACAGGCAGGGCAAGCATTAGCTTTTGCTCGAACACAATGTGGCGCGTATTGCGAGTGATGTGTACTGTTTTGATTGACGTCAGCATGTGGGACTTCAAGCGGTCTACGGCCATCGAGATGTAAGTGCACGCGTCCGGAGGATTGATGTAATGTGCCGATAATTCTGCATGCAAATACTTTTCATAAATATAAGAAGCAGGCACGCATACTCTTGGGGATGACTCCACCCTCATCGTAGGAATCTTACTGTCTGTGTAGCATCCCAATTCAAACCACTGGAGCCTGAGAGAAAGCAGAAAGGTCACAGCGTGCCTGCGATGTTCCCGTTGATATATCCCACCAGCACAACAGGCATGTCATTATTGAGCCGTATGCCCATAAACCTGCAACCCGTGATTTGGGCGTAGAAAGCAGGACCAGTACGTCACAAATGGCGCTCCCAAAACCCTTCAAGTTGTGTAGGGTAAACACCACAAGATCACACCATGATCCCTTCAAGGAGACAACGGAAAAAACTAGTTCTTGGGGAAAAAATTTACGTTGTACGCCAATTTAACCACGCACCACGTAATGGGGAAACCGTGGAATATAATGCTGTAATATAAAATCTCGCAGTTCTATGTCGTTATCTTGAAAGCGGCATTTGTGCCCTATTGTAAAGGTGTCTTTTACCGCCACGACACCTTGCACCAGAAACTGAAGCACTGCTTGTAGCACGATTTCTAAATCGTTAGTGTCTGATTTCCGAAAGTGCCCTGTGTGATAGTCATCCTTACTCCTTACACTTTACACCTCTTTTGGTTACCATGGCACATACCGCGCTCGCATATCACCAGCGAAGAGAACAGTAGACGGAACTCCTTTCGTCACTCGCATTAAGGGAATTTTGTAATTAGCACACTGAAATTGCGTGAAGGTCTTAGTACACTTCTCTAACGCATATTTTAGATCGGAGGTTTTTTCCTGTTTTTTTATGTGGAATGTAATTACTGAGAATAGAGACGCAAGTTATTTTCGACGTTCTCTGGGCCCAACTATTTCTGCCAACAACAATTTCAGCTAAAAATAATGCCGCTAATTTTCACGGTGAACCCCCACTGCCACCTCGCTATTGTTGATTGATGAACGTTCAAGTATGGAGCCGACTGACAGTGAAGCTGACACTTCATTTAGTCTCTGGAGGATGTATGTTACCTCAGCCTAGGAATGAATTGCAGCTGTTGCATTTTTTCCTGTATGAATATTAGCGGTGCTTATCTTAACCCCCGTCTTCCATAAAGATGAAACGCTAGGCGTTATTGTGAACAGAAATAGCTTGGGCTGATGCATCTTGAATAATAACTGCACATTGTTCTGTAAGCCCTATTTAAATAGGGCAAAAACGACAGCGCTAGCCTAAAATAACTGGAAGCAGGAAATTGGCAAATAGTACTCGCTCGTATGGCCAATTTTCAAAGCGAAAGCGGTCGTAGATGCACTGAGGGCCTTCTGTAAAAAATACTAATGGCTTTTCCCACTGACCGGTTGGTCAACCGAGATGCTCTGATGAGATATCTGGACACAAGGCACATGCCTGAAACCGGTCTTTCATTGTGTCGGCACGGTACTTGAAAATTTCAAAAAAGGAACTGTTCTAGATAAAACAATACACGCATCGATCATGAAGAAGGAATACAGTAGTGTATCTTTATCTGAAAAGCCACGTATCTGTATAAAATTTATATTGTTCATAGGTGCGTTTACTCAGTGCGCGAAAAGTCATCGCATGAGTTCGTTCTTCGTTTGCGATTGGAACCTTTGAATGTTTGACGATCGATTGATGGACTTTCAGTTACGGTCAGACGCACTTTTAGCGAGAGTTTTGACGCTAGTTTGAAGCAGTTTTGAAGTGAGAAAGCTTTTGCGCTTCTCTTCCTTTTCTTTAAGAAGGAATGGTAAAGCTTTTTTTATAACAGGACGAAGATCAGGCTTTCAGCCAACTAATGGTGGCATGTTGCGACCGAAAGCTGTCACAACATGCCACTATTTTGTTATTCATTTTGTTATTTATTTCTTGTGTGTTATGATTCAGGCGATTTTCAAATTCTATTTAAAGGACTCTAAACAGGGGCTATTCCGTGGCTGATGATAGTGCTGGCGTAGCGAAAACGGGAAGCTCAGGGCAGCAGGTTGGTTCCACTGTTTGTGTTTATGATCATTGACTCTGCTGCTTGCTTCTGGGATATACCAGTCTGCGTAGGACGTTGCGGTAAACGTGGCCAGGTCATGGCTTTGTCATGCCAAATTTAACGAACCTAACATGTAAAATTCTGCTGATCTATTGTTTTGAATGAGCTTGGCACATCGATGACTTCCCAAACTTCCCAAGAAAACGCACAATAACTTTGACTTGTTAACACTTGTACATCTTCTCGCAAAAGGCCAGCTGCAATTGTTTTATTTTGAAGTATTTTAAAAAAAAAACTAAAGAGCCACATCAGTAGTAGATTGACCTGTTTTGTGAGGTTTACATTATTCTTGCATACAAGAGTTCATAAGAGGCGAAATAACTTAGGTAATATTTACAAGAAGAAAGGAAGGGTGGTAATGAAAAAAAAACAATATACTTCGCTTCTGGCGCAGCAAAAATATTTTATAATGTGCATGCCTTACTTTGCGCATAGCAGAAAGAAAATTTCAAGAAAGAAGTGGTGCCTAATTTTCACAAGGTATTATGTTCTGGTTGTGCACAACGTACGAAACCTGTCCAGTAGAGTCACATGTGCTTGTCACTCGTGTTTACTTTTAGCACTGAATGGTAGAGCTAATTTGGTAGAGTGCATTTGAGTTATTTGACATTGCCGATGAAGAACCCATAAGTTTCATCGCATTTAAAAATGGTCCTAAGTGACCACTGTAAAAAACTGTATATCAACTATTGGAACAGAGATTCTACAAAGAAGACGTCGGTTGTCTTTCGCTCATCGACAGACAAAGGTTTTTCCTTTTGGTGGCTGAACAAACTTAATCATCTATAAAAATATTATATAAATGACACAATCAATTCGCGTCCAGCCTCTTTTTTGCTTACCTTTGAGTAATATCTCGGCGTGTACACGTACAGGCAATCACTGAAAATAAACTACAATGCTAAAATCCTTCTCCGATTTTGCTCTTCTGGCGGAGCGTACAATGCAGAATGTCTTTCGGGTCTGTTGTAGCTTTTCCAAAGGTTGTGTTTGTTGTTATATCGCAGAAATTCTGATTGTGCTTATGTAAAGCCAGTAAAAAGGAAGGGAGTGGCGAGTTCGCAGAAAAAATGCAACAACAGCAACGCCTTTTAAATAGGCGATTGCAACTTGAGTTGACGGGACGTCAGGGTCTCTGCTTAGCTCGTGTTACCTCCATTATCTTTACGCCTCAGGGACCCCAAAATTATTCTTACTTTTTGTTCAGTTCATCACGGTACTTTTATTTTTATTCTTTCTTCGCATAAAGGCTGCCCTGTATGTCATAAATGTAGAGTTTTCGGTACATCATGGTGAACGACATGAGCCTTTTGAGGATGCAGGAAGCATCTCCTGTAATCTCTTGACTGCTAAGGATCTTGAGGACCCAACACTTCGCTTTACCTTTGACGGTTTCCCTTGGGAGTGGAGCAAACCGTTACTGCATAGCTTTTTTATTTTCTGATTTCGCCTGGCAAATTTACACTTTTGTACTGCAACGTGTTTACGACTCGTGCTGAAAGTGGCTTAGCTATATTTTCGTGTTTTCTGCAATTGAGATGAAGTGTTCCCTTCTCCAATAGGCTATAAAATTTGTGTTCCTGATAATACGCACTGCTTTTTTGATTTGTTTTATCTATAACTTACTGACCTTCATTGCGATAAACACTGACCCAGATAATCGCGCATAAGAGACAGCAGATTAGGAGTCTAAGCGAATCATACGGGTAATTTGTTATAACAACTTTTAAAAAGTGAGCTTAGGAAGTGCGGCAAATGCGCGATTCAAACGGGCACAGGGCCCAAAACTTTGACATTACCCTTCCGATGGCTGACCAATTCCTCTACGGAGTGACTTCATTTTGAGCAATTTTTTGGGGTACTAATCAACATGTTGCGGAGTTCAAAGGTGATGATGAAGTCTTGGTCTGCAGCCGGAATCTAATCCTGAGTTGAAACACTGGTGTTTTAGAAGCACATTATGTCAGAAGAGTGCAACAAGCATTCGGTCAACAGTTGCCTTGTATGCTTTTGGCTTGTCTCTTGCATTGTTGTGGCCTAGTAGGGTAGTATAAAACTGATGATGATGATGATGATGATGATGGTTGGTGTTTAATGGCGCAAGGCCAGCGAGGGCAAAGAGCGCCAGAGAAGGAGTTATTTAATGAAGAGACGTAGATGGCGTACTACTTAAAAATTAGCTACGCCTCAAACTGGTCAATAATAAGTGAATTCAGATTTTTCTTTTTGTCACACTCTATAAATACCGCTATGAGGTCACATTTAATTATGAATATTCCCAATTTGAACGCCATCTTCACGTATCTGTTTCTTCAATGTTTAGGTTGTTTGATTGTTAGTTCTCATATCCGCACAGAATAGAAATCAAACTTCCTAATCCGGAGATCGCTTCATGCTATCTAGCACAACTGGAAAAGCTAGTTGCTTATTTTGCTTTTTCTTCAGAAATATCAAGCAACATGGCGGTTTTCATCATTGTTATGTTGCACTGTCAACGTTTATTTTTTTATAGCGATAGTATACCTTTTGGCATAAATACTATGTCACAAGTATAGATTAACTGCCGTTTCGTGAAGAAATGCAAGTAGGGAGCGACGATGGGGTCACCAAATCCACTGTCGAAGGTCAGGTGTTCTGCCAGGGTGGAGGCCTGTGCCTCGAGGGGGTCTTGTTCTCGCTGCTTCCAATGAAGGGCATGTCCACAGCAAATGTTCAGGGTCCGCATCTTCGGCAGGAGCCGTGCGCAAGGGGCAGTTCTGGGCGAATGGAGCATGGTAACGTGGTGGCCACTCCCGGGTAAAAGTGGGAGAGAGGGCTACACCAACACGAAGTCTTCGCAGCAAGACCTCGTCTCGGCGAGAGAGCCTGCTAGGGAGGTCTGTTCCACACGGTGGAATTAGAGCTCGTGTGGCACGATGACAATCTTCTTGCCTTTGCGGAAACTCTCCTGGGGTATGTAGTGTCAGTAAAAGCCATGGTCATGGAACGAATGCAGAGTGGAAGGCACCATCCACCGCAATGTGAGCTGGGAGAGTTTTTCGCCGGACCCACGAGAGCCGCAGAAGGCAGGGGCACGTATCCAGTATGCCATGAATGGCACTCGAGATAGCTGAGTTGTTATTTACTCGACGTAAATAACGTATGGCCTTGGTGGAGTCAGTATAAATTTGTAAAGTAGTACCTCCAGGGGCTTGATGAAGCGCAAGAGTTAGTGCTTGCAAGCCGTCCCGGATGGCCGTAAGCTCCGCCAGCATAGACGTCAGATTGCGGCGTGTTTTGAAGAAGCACGTTTCCCAGTACTCTCGTTGGGAAGGACATTGTAGTGTCGTGGTCACCACGTCGTCCTTGGCTCCAGCGTCCACAAATGCCTGCACCATCTGGGGTTGAGACTCAGCCGCCAGTTCTTGTGCGACCGTGCAAAGCGTGTCAGAATGTCCGTTGGATCGATTGTGAAGTTGCGTTACTGGCCTGTTGTCGGTCACCTGCTGGTATAGCCAAGCTGGTCTGGTAATGACGCAGGCTAGAGATGTGGGTAGCGAACGACCCATGTACTTTCCTGACGCCGCAGCCTCAGCCACAAAGGTGATTTTATGCATGCGGTTGGACCGACGCTAATGGACAAGCTCATCCAAGTTGTGAACTTGAGCTTCAGCCTGAAGAGCAGGGATCGGTGTTATCCTAGGCAGGCAGATAATTGCACGCATTGCCGCGGGGTAATTGCCTAAAGTCGAGCCCCCTCCGCCTGGTTCAGGTGTTGGAACTGGGCCTGGTAGACAAGCCGAGGCTGGCGTGCAGACCGCATCAATAGACAGGCCATTTTGGAACTGGAGCCACCAGACTTCTTTGACATGCGTTGGATGACGTGGAGCATCTGTCCCGCTTTTGGCGAACGTAACGTTGGCACATGGACGCTGACCCAGACACACAAAATCCCAGCACGCGAAGGGAAGTGGCAGTGCGTACAGGTCCGCCGCAGAGTTGTAATGCGGTCGGAGACACCTGCAGTCGGCAACGGCCACAAGGGCTGGCCACAGTCAGAATAGCTCTCTTATCGGCGGAAAGTGTTAAGCCAGCATATTCACACCACTTCTGTGTGTCCCCCAAGGCTTGTTGGATGCACGTTTATGAGTGCGAGTAAAAGTTGTACCTTCGAGGCACGAACGAAAGCACTTGTTTTTTTTCTCGTTGCTTAACGTACCTCTGGTTTCATTTTCTTTTTACGCTGTAAAGGTGGCCCCTCAGCTGTACAGGTCTAGGACGCCGCACTTTAGGCCGAAGAGAGCATACCTGGCCATCTCCAATATGACATCATCGGTTGGTGGCACTCTTCTCTTTCACCGCTGTAACAACTAAGGATCTCCAGAGCCCAGTACTTCGGCTTACCTATGCCGGCGAACCGTGAAATAAGTTGATGTCATGAGTGAATTCCCTTTGCGTAAATCGATAAAATTGGATATTATTAAGTTTGTGTACCTATAGAAGCTTGATGATACTGCGTACTGTAGGTTAGGCTAGCTTAGCATTTTGACACAGTTCAAAGAAAGGGGGGTGCTATAGGGGGGCTATAAAGGCTGTAGCCTGTAGGTCTTCCTTCACTTTCTACAAATGGAAAGTGAATAAACTTGAAACTTAAAACTATAAAGTTATCAAAATGTGGCATAGATATTGGATTTTGGCGGGAGAGTCTGTGTGGCAAGGAGTCTAACTCAGGTGTCATAATATTTGTGCGCTGTTCCTTTCTCCAATGCTTCTCAGCGGCTTTGCAATAGATAGCGTAATACATATTAATATATAGTCGCGGCGCGCAACTGTTTTTTTGTGATGGAGGATAGTTTTAACCACGTGTACCATAAAGAAATACCGTCAATGTGATTGTTACAACAAAAAAATAAGGTCTTAATTTAGCATCAAATATTATGAGCCCACTCGCCGTACTTAGTCTGAGGGGCTAAATAGCGACGTACCAGAAACTAGTTAAAATATGGTCCTATACGGGACGACAAAAATAACACATATGAGCAGTGAGCCTCCAGCAAACTCGCGTTGCCCGTGGCAGAATCTGTCAAAATATAGCCATAACACATTGCCGTTCTAAAAGTACACTTCTTCAAATACCTGTGCTTTTGGGTCCAACTCGGTTTTCTTTGTTTGGTTTATTCGGGAGAGGGTGTTGTATATGCAGTAATAATGTAGGTCCGAATATATCGAAGCCCTTCTCTATGGCACGCCACGGAACCCTTACAGTTGTACGCGTTCAAAAATAGGCTCCCGTCTACCCTGTGAAGTGGCAAGTCCAGGCAAACTGGCACTCTAGGGGGATTTGCCCCGTTTCGGATTTAGCCGTATTGGGTATTGGCTATCTCGAATTATAAGGACAGGGCACGATATCTACGCCACCGACACAAGACACATACGATTGGTGGTTAGAGACAACGACGTCTCTAGTGCGCCGCACAAAGTTGCACATGAAGAGCGGGCAGCATTCCGCAAATGTCGCGGAGAAGAGAGACGCCGCCCATGGTGAGGAGAGTGCACGACTAGAGATGGAGGTAGCAACGGTGCAAAGGAGTAACAAGTGCGGCTGCATCTACACTTCTTCCGTGAAGGGCCATGCCTCACTGTGCAACAGACAAGGAGGAAAAGCCAGCCTACCATGACCCAGCAGACCCCGATCTGCTTACGCTTCCCGTCTATACAGAAATAGATTGCTGGGAAGACGATTTTTCAGGGGAAATGTAAGCCATCGTTTATTAAAATATGGAGGCTTTTAGGCCGTTTTTTGTAAGCTGTTGTTTTCTCTATGATAAATATTGTTGGTCTATGCTCGGCCGGTCAACGGCGATGACCTGCTCGATTCTTGCCATAGACACGTTTGCTGTGATGTGAGCGGCCACTTTAGTGAATAACCATAGCAGCGGCAATGTGTAGTGAGGATGTGAACTCTTCTTAGAATAAAATACACAGATAACATAATCTGCGGGAAATACTTCGTGTCAACGAAATCTTGAAGAGTGGCAGTTACCGGATCAATACGCTCCCGGCCAGAGATCGTGTTAGTCTTGACATCCACCTTGCGGTAAGCATGCGCCTTTGTGATCTACCAGCAAAAACAACTCTCTATTACGCCGGAAAGTTACCAAACCACGTGTCAAAGTTTTGATTTTTGAAGCTTTATATTAGCGGGGTGTATATTGGGAGAAACAGTAACAGAACCGGTTTAAAGTGCGCAAATATCCTGTGCTATCCTCAGGACCTTGATAAGGGCGTTTTTCATCATTTTGTCACTTCTTTATACGCGTATACATTAGAAGAACAGCAAATGGCGACGTTGTTACAGCACATACTAGAGCCACCTCATTTCCATTCACTACAAATCACAATTAGTTTTGTTGTTGGTGTAATTACAGCTACGTTCTGTACCTGTCTGTTGGTTATCAGCACATCTCGAAAGTGCTCAACAAGAAAGCGTGCTTATTATGCCGGGAAATTCACCGGTAATGACAAAAGTAAATTAAGTTGGCGTAGGATCCATAAATCACGTGTTTACAAGATTACGAGACGGTACCAGAGTTAGTGTAGAGTGTAGTTACAGACCCCCCTTTTGATATGACGGATATAGATATAGAGAGCCCGTCGGAGCAGATACAGCCCGTCAAATCCTGTCATATAGCAGATATAGCCCGTCAAAGCAGATCTAGATAGCCAATTTTCTGCAACTTAAACATTTTAATTACTTTCACATATACAAATAAAATAACCATTTCAAGACAATGAAATGAGTGCGCTCCAATTTATGCCACGACGTTTTCCGCGACAGCAATGGTTTCTTGCAGCTCTTTGTTCTTGCTTCAATTTTCATGCGAAATAGTTTAATGAACGCAAATTACACGGGAGAATGTTTGAAGTTGGACGAAAAGAGGAAGGGACAGGCTTTTTTTTACCCGGGCCCTTCTCATTTTTATTCTGCTTTTCAAACAGTAGCATAAAACATCATGCCAAGATTTGCGTTTTGGTATAGTTTTAGTCGACAGGTTTAGCAACATATGGTAGTGCGGATAACGCATGAGGGGCGCTTTTGAATAAGCTCTATATAGCATTGCTTTGATTGTTCTTACTTACGGGTGACTATGTTTCTGTACTATCTTGCGACACTGCGTGCATCCCTCTGGGTATTCCAACTCAACTGGGTGCCGCGTTCACAATTTCTAAGAAAATTGGGTGCAGTAGCTTGAAGCGAGCATTTTAAAGAAGTATAAAACAGCATCAATTATCACACGCCGGTTTTTGTTCGAGTAAAGGTGCCGTATTTCTTCATTATTAAAACTTCAGACTGAAACTTCCCTCCGCTCCTAACGACTGAATGAATTATTGTAATAAAAATTTCCTTTTTTATTTTCCTTTACAATGCAGGCCAAAAGTCTTTTGGCTAAACAGGATATTGTTTTGGAATTTTCGGATAACGGAGAACGAATTGGGTGCGACGTAAGCCCAGAGAAACCACTCACAGATTGACAACATGTTATGTTGGGGCGTCTTGATTAGCCTTTGAAGATACATCAAGCTCATCGTGCTTTGGTATGGAAATTTGAGTCTGAAATAAACCAGATATATTTTGGAATAATAGTGGCTTCAATAACGCGGAGCGTCATTATAATCAAAGAGCTCACTCGCGTTCAATGCTGGCTGAAAGCCGCTTTCCGTGATCTCTACATCTCGCACTGCTTAACTTTTGTTTCTGGTTTCGCCAAATTTTTTTGTTTTGTTAAGTACGCATTGTGAGCTTTTGATGAAGGTGAAAAGCAAATACGCGCGTGTGTTAAAGATTTCGGCGTACATAAAGATCCCCAGGTGGTCAAAATTATTCCGGAGCCCTCCTCAACAGCGCGCCTTATTGCCCGCGTTGCCGGTGCGCATAAACACATCAATCAATCAATCCATAAATCAATCAATCAATCAATCAAGGGTGCGCTTTGTGTTCCGAAATTTCGCTTGTCTCATGGTAGCACGCAACCTGCGCCGAAATGAGTGCACTACCACTGCGGTAGGGGGAATTCAATATAATAAAAGAACACGTGATGCTGTTTTATTACCACGGCACAACAAATGGAACGAGAAAAGTACTCGCTGGCCAGTGACTTTTTTAATGCCTGACAAAAAACATGTTTATCATGGCGTTGCAGAGTCAACCGAAGTTCGGCGATATTTTGGTGCTGTTGGGAAAAACATAATTTTGCATTACAGCAAGAACCAACAACAGTTTATTACACTGCAAGATAAAAATTGTAAGAATAATACGATTTACTGCGACAATTTTAGAGACAGACGTTGCAACAGAGGGGTCGGTTCTTAAGTGGCGCGTGCTTGAGCTGTGGAACCATCTTCGTTCCCTTGCCACTGTGCATTCTGATGGACAGGGACGCGATTTATTCCTGGCGCGATGGGTTTGTTTTAGTGCGAAAGCTCTAATACGCCATGTCTCGCAAGTTCACTCATCACGCCGCAGTGACATTGAGGGAGGGAAGTGCAGGTGTGGCAGGTGTGGCGTCACGCCTCGTGATACGCTCAGAAGAGACCTCGTCGTTTTGGCACAACGTGACTAAGCGAGGGTTTAACGGCTGCTTTGCCAGCGCCTCAGCATGCGCTTCAGTGCAAGCGACAGGCTCTATCCAATAAGCGGTGGCTGAACTTTCGCGAAACGCTGTGTGTCATGTGCATAATCCCTGCAGAACCAAGCCAAAGAGATCTGCACCCGTCCGTGATAACCAGGTGTACAAGTGCTGAACCTTATCCATTTTTTATTGTGTGAGTGAAAGCCACGCACTGCGGTCGGGCGTCAGGATTAGTGCAGCTGGCCCTCTACGACTGGCTTAAGTACGGAATGATGCATGCACTGACACTTCTGTTGCACAGTTTAGATTATTCTTTGAGGCTGTCCATTGAAGCAGGCTTTCTTCAGCTGTTGTTGAACGTGATCAAAAATTTTAATCTTGGAGAAATCCCTGTCGGAAAACATAAGGTGAGTGCAGCTGGGAATAAGTTTGTACAGGCAATTCGAATGCTCAAAACTTCGTACATGGGATGATGCCGTAACATGCCGAACGAGGTGTCGCCATAACACTATAGTAAAAGGTCAGTTAAAGCTTATTTTGGGACTCGCTAACACACAACAGGCACATGCGTTCGGTAACCTGAACGAACCTAGTTTGGCAAGTGGTATCCAGAAATTTTACCCTTTTTATACTCACCACTTTATTTTTTTATTTATTTTTTTACAGCATACTGCCGTCACGGTGGACCATGAAGGTGGGAATATGTGATGCAGATATACAATTTATGTGGCACGGCAGAAGCCACATGGCGCACAAGCACCCGAAGTAACAAATAGACAAGGAATAGACGTATCCGCATAACTAGAACCATTGAAAAATGGTTTAACCCATTTATCTGAACTTAACCCATTTTTAACTCATTTAAACCATTTAACCAATTTATCTGAACTTGTGCTCAAAATTGAATTAAAATAAAGAAAAAATGGTTGAAAAACACTTTACAGAAATTCCAGTTTGTCTGCCGAATAATTCTCCTTTATCACCTTTCAATGTCCGCGGATGCTGAAACAAATCACAGCTTTATTTTTTATGCTTGACGAATTTTATGCTTGACGAACATTTATTCTTAACGAATTTTGTGAGGCCTATTTAGCCAGAAGAACCTTTAGGCCTTGTTTTAAAATCTAGTTTTTTTTTTTTTTGACACCAATGTGTTCTGGAACCGGCGACACTTTGGCGCTCAAACTACGTGTTTCTTCCGCTCAACAAGCAAAGACAACAGTGGACTAGGGCTTCTAACACTTTGTTTTGTGCAACACCTGGACCATTCAAAATAAATCATCGTACTAATTCAGCCTTACTACCAAACCCTATTCACCCAGAGCGAAGCTGCTACGTTTACAGTGCGAAATGAAGGAAAGGCAGATGCCACCAAACTAACCGAGTGCTTGATTTGATGCAAAATCCTTGATTTAGGCTCGATTCTAGCTCAAAAAAGGCAGGCGGGATGACCGATGGACGAACGATAATGCCCCGCAGCCGCCAACCTTTCTGCATTTTTTTTTATACTATGTGGCCGAGATTTCCTCGAAGATGAAGTATGTGGCACTGTCAATGTGGTCGCAGAAGTGCTGATTTTTTTGTTCAGTGTAGATTTTTTTTCTAAACTGCGCCACTCGCTCGCAATGTTTTGTGTTCAATACGTATTTTCATTATATTATTAACTTGACCACAATGGTCAACCTGTGTATTCCGCACGCTTTTAAACCCTGACAATCATGCCAGGAACGTTTGCACTGCTTACCTTTCTTGCGATGGAACATCCTGTTTGTGAAGGGTGAGACCTAGGGAGAAATGTCCAGTGCGATGCCAAGATTTGGCTTCGCTCCCATTCCATGCTTGAAGGAGTGGAAGAAGGAAGATGTTAGTTGGGTTAAGCAACCGACATACATAGTGCTTTGAATATTTTTATCGACGAAAGTGCTTGGTACGCACTTACCTTTTTCAGCTGTGCGGCTCTGCTGAAAAGGAATAGTGGGTGGGATCAACAGAGGCGTCTTTGATTTGTAGGTCCTCGCTGAGCGCAGTGCTGCAAGGTGGTGGTCTTGCTCTTCCTTCCCTTGTCTCACTTCGGTCTACGTCAGAGAAGATAAAACCAGTGTGTCGTTTCGACCACATACCCCATACAGTTTCTTAGTAAGTATACTAGAGAGGAAACTGCGCTTCGGAAGCCATGTCGTCGGGGGGGTTTACGGGAAGACCCCCCTTTTTGGCTTGGGCTTGGCATTCTTAAAGAAGCCATTAAGAGAAAATACAATTTCATTTAATTTGAAAAAGCTAGGATTCAGTATCTCACTCAGCTCCATCACAGCCCCAAAAGGTGTTTTTTTTTAACGAAAAGAAGCAAGAAGTATTTAAAACTTTCAAATTTTGCGCCACAGTGACGTGTTATGAGCAAAATTGACGTGATATGGGCCAACAATAAAACGTAATTTTCAGTGCGTTAACTGCACGTTAGCATTCAAGTGATGCGCTCAAACGGAACTAGAGGCCCCATTACAGACGTCCAGTCATGTGTCGTCGCGACAGGTCACTTAGGCGGCCGCCAATCGCCCAAACAAGGTTCCGTGACGTCATAGAAAAGTTGCGGGAAATTGGCTAGGGGGCGCGACTGCTCCACACGTTTTCTTTAATATCTCCGTTATTTGTTCGAAGATTGCGATGATATTGGTATCATGGTTATCGGGACTAAGCAGTCTTTCTAATAAACCCAACTTGTATTTTGTCTTCATGGCTCCTTTAAGCGGTTTTCGGGATTTGCTTCTTCGCTATGCATTAACACGTTTACGAGCTACACGAAAGCCGAAATTGTCCCTGTTCTGTCGTAGCCGTGTTCGGCGAAACAGCAGGCAGAGCGTGATCGCACCTGACGTTGCTCATGCCGCAGTCGAAGGACGCATGACCGAGTGGGTAATATGCCACCGCGAAATTTGTAGCCGACGAAAAGAAGTAACAAAACGTACTTCGACGAAGAGAAAATACGACCACGGGGATACGACAGATACGGGCGCTAGGATGCGTCCTGTCTTGTCGTCGTGCACGACTGTTCAACGCCACGTTTCCTTTATTCTGGTTAAACTAGTTGGCGGTCGGTGCACCGGTCCACCATGAAGGCAACATTTTATTAGGCACGCTCAAAAAACTTTCCAAACTCTTCAAGCAACTCATTATTTGAAATAATGGTAAACTTATGAAAATCAGAGTCTCTAATGAGTTTCCCCCCAAATATTAACCTTCTTCGTAACTAGAACCTTGGCCTGCGGAATAGCCGGCACAACCATTCCGGCAAAAATACGCTTTACTTCCTTTTTCCTTAGTTTTAAAACAGCCTGTTTTTATTTTCCACTTCCACAATTTCACACTATTCTTCATGTTTTTGTGGCACTTTGTTTAAATTTGCGGTCACTAAAACGTTTCAATCCAAGCCAATGAGAAATTAAGGCGAGCGCGGTGTGTAATGGTGGTCCATGACGACAGAGACGGCCTTAATGTAAGCCGCATAGACGCCAGCGCCAGATTCCTCTCTAGTGTATATTGTATGAAATTCCATGACATAGCCCACATTGGTTCGTCCTTCTCTTGCGCGCCGTTGCACTGCTATAATATATGTGGCGAAAGCAAGGCGTCCGAGAACACATTCAATCACTTAAAAGTGTACCAGCCAGAGAAATGGCTTTTGGGATGCGCCTCTACTGTATTTTGCAACGAGTGCGACACTGCGCGACCTCTGCCAGCACGCCTTTAAAACCGGCTCCGTCTGGAGATAGAGATTTACTTATAGGAAAGAAGCCAGGCCTCAGAGATCATTTTTAAGGCAAAGCTTTCTAGATTTACCAACCAACGGTTCTTCGCGGCGTGCGGGAGAAGAAACTCCTAACGCAGCTGAAGAGGGAGAGGGCAGTTTTCACTCACGAAGAACAGTGTAGACGGCGCGGCGAACGCATTACCCAGCGTTCCCTGCGCGCCGGCGGGCTCGACGGCGGGAACGATTCCGTCGGCTTGGCCGTCTGTTTCAGCGATGGCTATTTCGGGCCTGTTATGGCGCAGCTTCGCGTCTATTGCGCGCTTCCTTCGCACGGCTTGATTAACTTGTTCGGCAGCACCTCCCGGGTAACCCAGACACTACCTCATTATGCGGTCGTAAGGCAAAGATACGCTAAGGATCTGTTGCAGGGCGGGAAAACAAAAATATAGAGACCACGTACACACATGTGGCAGCTAGAGAAATGCTACCGCTTCGGCGGTGTTTTAAGCGGTATTGCAAAAGGCGAAATGAGGATAAGGTTATGGTAAATTGCGATAATAAGAGTTTTCTCAGCTTTCTCGCAATTCTCAAACTTGCTAAACTAAGTAGTTTCAATCGGTATAACTGGGATCACTAAGCTCACACGCCGAATCGTTTCGGTGTCTGCGCGTGTGTCCCGCGGTGGTGTAGCCCCGAGCTAGCACATCGGGATGGCTAGGTTCCGCTGTCTCACAATTCGAAAGAGGCTCCTCTCTGTTTTTTTTCTGCCGACCCATGGCCGGGCTACAGCGACGGCGTCAGCCGCGCTAGCCTGGCCATGGCCGACGCTCCTGCGTTCGGGACGCCGCCCCCGCTAATTCCAGGTAACGGTTGCCGAATCTCTGGTTTCGCTACTTGAAGAGCCACGCGTGTGAGTTCACGTGACGTAGTATGGTCAATTGTTGTGGGCGTCGTTTAAAGCTTCCCTTTCCAACCACCTTCACAGCGTGGATTGGAGGCATTTTTTTACCTGCTACTTCCCTCAAGCAAAAATGAATGGGGAACCAAGGGAGAAAGAGGTGAGTATGCAAAAGATTGCGAGTGACAATGATACGAGCCTATGAACTTATACACTCAAGCCACGCTTAATATGCAATGGAGTGCAGAAACTACCCGTCACTGTTCAATTTTCCCCACGTGAATATCGTTCATGTAAAATAAAAAAACAGCAACAAATATAGGATAAATTCATCTTCAGTCAGTGGGAGTTCGCTACCTACAGCCGAGAATGCAGAGTGATTTCGCTAAGATACTTCATGACGTTTCGTCAGCACAATTCCGCTGCCAAACGTCAGCTCACGAAACCCAAATCTTTTGGTCCGGCAGATTACAGGTGTTGATGCGAGTCAGTGCTGCGACCTTTTGCTCATTAGTATACCTTGGCATAGAACAAACCTTTAAAGATTCATATAGTTTTCGTACAACTACACAGACGGCAGTCCGGGCTGTTGTATCCGATCCGGTCAGGTGCATCTCACTCGAAGCCGAAGCCCACAAACCCTTTTTCCTTTTTGCGAAGTCGAGGAGTGAGCGAGAACTTTTGCTCGAGATAGAGCCTGTAGAGCCATGGGTGCTCATTGCGGGGACCGGACCAATGCAAGGCGACAGCCAGTTTTTCCCGGCAGAGGCTCTGTCTATACGTCTGCAACATACTCTGCCTTTTTCTACAAGAAGAAATACAGGCTTGTAATATTAACTTATATCCCATTCGTCATTTTTAAACCAAGAGTGATTGCTTATATTCTTGAACTGACCGGAGTTAGAAGAACCTGTGAGATATAACCCAATTTATGATAGAGGCTAAAGGAATAGCTGAAAGGAAATTCACCTGGCATTGCTATTGGCGCATAGCCCAACAATTTTTCTTTTCTTTTTTCAGTGAGGATAATTCTCTAACGGGGTAGAAAAATGGTGGATATTGCTCTTAGGATTTCTGACGTGGCATTTTGAATCCAGGTTTCACTTAGGTTCCAGGTTTTCGTGCCAGTACCTCGACGATAAACTGTAAATAATATGTAACGTACTACCTTTGGCTTCTTCCTCCTTTTAATTTTTCGATGGTCATTTACTAGTTTTTTTATAATACTGGAGACAATCTCGGTCCAATAACAGGGCATCGCCATTTCATGTCTATTCAAACTTGGGGCTTGGCCTACGGCCTCCGTTATTTCATTGCTGTTTTACGCGTCAGAGTGTCAAACGTACAAATGAAAAAAAAATCATTTCCTCATGTTTAAATTCTACAGGAAGCATACGTGAATCCCAAGTATTTGATTTACACCTTTTTTTTAGAAACTTCTAACACATCTGCTTTAGATGGAATCAGTGTTTTTGTTTTCACATAGTGCGCCTGGGCTGCCACTTCATTTTGCCAATAAAGCGTTCCGTTCACAGCTTTGTAGTTTGTAGGCATTTTTAAATGCAACATTTTCAGGCGAGATCAAGAAATCGGTACGGAAAGTTGTGATCCCAGGATAACTGTACCCTGGGCCTTTCCTGGGATGCAACCATTTCCACCCCCAGTTTTTCTTTAGGACGGTGGTGGCAAGCGATGATGAAAAAACACGCAAGTAGCTTTTTATCTGTGTCTTTTAATGTTACACATAACTACTAAGAAATGGGACGCAAGTACTCTCTGCCATTGGCGAGACGCAAGTACTGAAAGCCACCAACTGTTGCAGCTAAACACTAACATTTATTTTTTATACCACCCGCGCAGTCGTTTTCACATCGTTGATTCATGAAAATGCCTTCATAGTGCGCGCTGACTACGGAGCTGGCACTTCGTTTACTTTTCGGATGATGAAGTGTAAATTAACCTACAATAATGAGCCCATTTCAGGAATATTTCGCTGATTGTCTTGCTAGGCTGCACATAAAAAGACCCATGGGCCCCTTAAAGTTTGAATGCATGTTTTTATTGTCAATGCTTAAGGTTAGGCTTCAGCAAGGTAAAAGACAGCCCCTTTTCTCACCCTTAGTTACATCGGCCGAAAAAGGCTGTTCAGCTTGAAATAACTGGCAGCGGAAATTCCGGAAACGTCATTACTTGCCCACTCGATTTTCCCCCGGTGGCGACGATTTTTATGTTTTTCAGCTCTGTAGCGGAAGCAAGGCGAGGCATAAAGCTGTCAACAAGACCTTTTCTGTCATTATTTCCTAAATCCTGCCTTATTTGGGTGTCCATGTTTTTCGTGATAGGACGCCTTAAATACGATTCGGGTCCTGCTGCAGATTATTGTGCCGTCTTTGGAAAGCGGAGAAGCACAGGACAGCATGTTGATTGCACTGTTCGTCTCTATGCTCGTTCATTTTTCTGCGGGTGCCTGGGACAGGCCAATTAGCTTTGGAAGGTGCGACAAAGGTGAGCACAGCATTGATTTCTTTATACCTCGTCGGCGGTGTCGAGAGGCTGTTCACGTATAACGGTTGAAGCCGTATCATAATCATCTGTTGTCGTTTGCGCGGATCTCGCCAGGATGGCGCTCTATTTTCGGGGCAGTTGTAATGAGGAGAAGCGGAAAGTGTTGCCAGGGAACGGTTGACAACGCCCAAAATATCAATATTACCATCATGTGCCTTCGGGCTTCATCATCACCGTGTCCCTGGCATATAAAATTGTCACAAAGTCAAAGACGACGCAGTGGTCTTCAAGGAAAAGAAGTGTATTGGAGCGAACTTGTGCTCCCCTAACAACTCAAAGAATACACAGGCGGCGAAGCAGCAGCACACAAAGTGACGGCGCAGGCGAGCGTTGGTTAGTGAATAACGCGGCATCTGCACTGAGGGCGTTTATCTTTCGGCGTGAGTGTTTCTCGAACCGTCGAATTACATCTAGAAGACTGTAAATCAAAGAAGATTTTTGTACATTGTTGAGGTTAGTTCAAAACCACTCCCCCAATCAAAGGCGATAACGCATGCGGCATACGAAATAAAGAATGAAACACCCGCTTCACTGCATCCCTTGGCCCACAGATAACACCAAGAACACAGCCAGGCGTAGCCGGGCGGCAAAAGCCAACATAAATAAACAAACCAATGAAGGCTTCGAGGCAATATGCAGCACATGAAGGACCAGCAGCAGTGCGTGAAGGAGAAAGACTGGGACTGCGGGGCTTTCGTTCTGACCGCCTCTTGCGTGCTTCTTGCGTTTTTGCCAACCCCATTTGTAATGAAATGAAATGAACTGCTTCCGGGCTAGATAGTGACATTCTGGAGGGATACAAGCTTAGAACGATACAAACTCAGGTATTGTACTGGAAGTAATCACACGGCTGGAGGCTGTCTTGCTTCGGAGAATTGAGACAGGCCCACACCTTACTCCTTTTTTGCTGAACCGTTTTCACAAGGTTGACACTCCACGATCTGTAACTGGCACCTGCTCCACGGGAAAATGCCGTGGTGATCTCGACCACCTGCCTCGGGAGTGCCCCCTCTGTATCCCACCCTGGCTTCGTGCCCTCACCACCATAAAACGGGGGCCTTGGCCTTCCCTCCGGACATGGGCCTCGCCGGATCCCAAACATCCGAATCAAGCCACAGAGATCTGGGGAGGAGTCCTTTTGTTCCTTAAAGACCCAGCGGCGCCACCCATTGGTGATCGGCTTCGCGACAGCACAAGAGTCACGCGGCCCCCCTTAGCTGCCTCCTAAACAACAATTAGTAAAACGGAGGCAGACCTACCCATTCCCTCTATTGTAACACCGTCTTCGCTTCCACCGAAGTGCCATCGGCAAATTATAAGGTGGAATAAACGCGGTTTCATTCATTCATGTATTGCATCACTCGTCCGAAGCCACGGACGCGTGATGGCAGAGCGCATGCGCAAAGAAGATTGCGCCTCATGGGTAACATTGCTTGCCTTTTATAATCTAGTTTGTTTGTCGTCGCTGCGGTATTTTATAAGCATATAAGGTGCGGAAAATCCTAAACACGGCTCGTGCGGCATTAAAAATAATCAAAGTAGCACACTGTTTACACCATTAGGAGGAACAGCCGACGGCGGTGATGAGTAGCTGGGACAACTTCTCAGGTCGTTTTTAGGTGGTACCCGAGTATACAGGGTGATGAAAATTAGGTCGAAATGTTTTTTTTTTTAAATTGAGTGCTTAGACATATGTTAAGATCACTTCTACAGCGAAGTCATGCGCCCAGGGGGACACCTAATTACGTGTTAATGAGGGATGTTGGTGGCACAAATAACTAAAATTGAATAATTGAAATTTTAGTGGCTGCAGTAAGCCGGCCTATTTGTATTGAACAGTTAGACGCAATCGTTTTTCTACGTAGTTTCATTGGGAAGAATTCTTCTAGCGCATCAGAACTCCGAGGTATGGCACTGCGAAGTTTGATTGCAGTTTGCATGATTAGGCATACTGGACAGCGATAAGCAGCCCAAAGCTTCTCCCTTTTGTGACGTGCCTGTTGTGTACGCTGTTTAGTTTGACAGCAGGGTGGAGGCAAATGCAAAAGTGATCATCATCATAATCATTTTTTATACCCTTAATGGCCCCTTGCTGGGTATTACATAAGGATGGGGGCGAAATAATAGTACCCACATAACAAGAATACAGACAGTAATACAGGAACAATTCCGACATACATTCCTGTAGAGAAAGTAGAGACGTAAAGGCATGAAAAAGTTTTAACGTAGTTAAGATCACTGCAGTTTACAACCTTAAAAAAGAGAAGAAAATACAAAAAGAGAGAAGGGGGAGGGAGAGAGGTGAGCAATGCTAAGAAGTTATCGGTTCCCTAGTCCGCCCAACAAAACAAAGCAAAAAGCTAGAAAGACCTAAGAACTTCCTGGGGGCATCAACCGTCTGGACTTTGGCACGCGTGCCTGTGCCCTACGAACCAGACAGGCATCCTTGTAGTCTTGGCTGCCGTTATCGCAATCTGATGTACTCGGAATCGCAATCGAAGCGCAGAACACAAGCGAAGAGCTTTGCGCCGGTCTTCACTGTCTAGCATGCGTAATCATGCAAACTGCAATTAAATTTCGCAGTTCGATATCTCGGAGTACAGATGCGCTAGAAGAGTCCTGCTAAATGACACTGCGTAGAAACACTATTGCGTCTAAATTTTCAATACGCCTGCTTACTGCAGCCACAAAAAAGTTTATTCATTTTTAGGTAATTAAACCACCGAAATCAATATTTACCGCCTAATTGTGTGTCCCCCTGGGCGCATAACCCCACTGTAGATGTGGCCGTCACGTAAATCTAAGCGCCTAATTTTTAAAAAGCCTGTCGACTTAATTTTGATCCCCCTGTAGATCAACAGGCGTAAGATTTTAAGGCGCAAAGTTTCCTGGTAATATCTTTCGCTATCTCTCTTTGCTTGTGTTTATTATCCAACTTCAAGGCCTTCGGCAGGGATTTCATTAAACGTGATTTGCTCACACATTGGAAATCCTCTTCGTGCTTCCTTTTGTTTGCCTTTGTGTTGTTTTAGTGGGTGCGCAAGTATGTAAATTTTTAAATACGAAACTTCACTGCCGAAATGCTGCTTTAAGCTTAGTCTATTCGAAGAGACTAAAATTCGAATATTTGTTACGGTATATTTGTATTTCCTTGTTCTGCATCAGTCCCATTTGCATGAGCTATGCCGATTGTGGTTGGCTTTAAAGCATATATCACGAGTGCGCCTCAAAAATAGTTGAACATCGCAGGCACCAACATTCGGTCGCCTGTAAACGTGATGGTTTTTACAGGGTATTGTTTACTTTATTTCTATTGTTTCTACGATTTACAGATGCGCCGTACGCCATTAATGTTGAACATGCGAGAATCCACGATGATTCCTCAGGATTATCCACAGGAGTAGGAAGCATCTCTTTTAAACTTGTGGTGACTGAGGATCTCAATGACCCAACCCTTCGCCTTACATATGGCTCTCAGCCATGGAACCATAATAAACGGTACGGGAGGGAGGGTTTCTTTGTGCGGCCATTAGGTGCCGCGTTTTTATTGCGTAGCATGCTTTGCGGAGTACCCTCAAAGCCAGGACCAAGAAACGGACTGAATTTCACACAGACATGCCGATATCGTGGAACTTCTACCTGTAATCGCAATAATAGCGTAAATGGATATAATTGCTCGATGCCAATTTTGAAAAATTAAAAAAAAATAACAAAAATTTCAAACGTTGACGGAACATGGCGAACCGTGTAACGCCCTCAATTTCCGTTATGATTAAGATTTCTTGGAAGTTTCGCCTATAATCGTTATAACAGCGTAAATGAAGATAATTAGTTGAATGCAATTTTGAAAACTAGAAAAATAACAAAAACGAAAATATTGCGGAAAATGGCGAACCGTGTATAACTCCTTCATTTACATAATATTGCAGACATAACGAACGCTGCACCGGTAATCGTTATCACAGCGTAAATAGAAATAATTGGTAGAACAGAAGTTTAAAAAACGACGCAACAAATGAAAATAACGCACATGGCGAACCGTGTAACACTTCGTATTTTCACAATAAGGTAGATTTCGTAAAGTTCGGCCGGTAATCAACAAAATAGCGTAAATGGAGATAATTGGTCGGGCAGGATTTAGAAAAACCAAAAAATATGACTGTAGAGAACTCACAATCAAGACAAGCGGGATAAGACTGGTACGCGTTAGTCGACAATTATGAAAATTTCTGCAGATTTTTTTCTCTGCATGCTCACGAGTGGCGTGTGGTCTAAACTACATTTGCATAGTTTCCGCAGGTGAGAAGAACCTTGGCGATTTCGATTAAGCTGTGAACACTGCCACGTCAAAAATCTGCAATGCCATTTATTGTTGTTTTTTAATCACATGGATCGTTGTGTTTTTCACACCGACCCAACACCTGGGATCATAGGGCCGTAGTGGAGGGCTCTGTATTAGTTTCGACCCGACGGTAGACTTTAACCTGCGCCGAAATATTGACACACGGGCGTTTTCGCTTTCAGCCGACAGAAGAAAAGCGACACCGCGGCTATAATTAAAACCCGTGTCCTTGAGCTCACTGGCACAATTCCTTAGGCCGCCAGCAACGGGGCAGGCTAATAATTTAATCGATGGCTCAAGGATTTATGGCCTAGACGTAACCTTAGACGGTGGCCGCCGCTTTCCGCCTCAGACCCAGGTGTTGGCCCAGGTTCATGACCTCGCAATCCAACAGATGCTGATTCGCCGAAAGCATGAGGTTGTTATTCTTGTGTCGATTCGGCTCTGGGAAATCCTGTCGGTGGACAGGCTCGCTCTGGTGTTGGCGTGCAATAGTCCTAGTTTCCGTTGTTTCTATTTAACACTATAGATTGGTCATGGTTTGTTCGAAGAGCTATGAAGGTCTAGTTGCTGTAGTCTTACCGTGTTTGCCTCCTTACGGGGGCCTAAGGAGTGTTTGGGGCGCTTTAGGGTAATCATGTTAATTTCTTCCGTTTCCCAGCCAAGCGGAGGAGGTATAGAGTACGAGAAGGTATTCTTGATATGACGAAAAATACCATGGACCCCATAATCTCAACCGTATTCCCCCGCATATTGATTTAAGTTTTTGAATGCCAACGCTGGTGCTTTCTGATTTTCGGAAAAGTAGCCCAATAATTGTATCAACGCCATCTTCTTAGCGAACCACAAAAGCACAGGTTTTGCATAAAAAAGGCACTTTTTACTACCACGTGTTCCAACTAAATACGGCAAAATGACTTCGAATTTCTCTGCAATATCAATTTGGAGCAGTTTACCACCTGCTCTAAATTATCAGTTGCGTGTCGTCATTTAAATCGCCCCACGAAAACAAACTTTTGTTCTGTTGATTCGTCTTTTGTCACTTCTCTGAGCAGTTATTTTTAGACAATGGGGTATGCAAATGTTGTTTTGGCAGTGGAGAACTTTTTCTTGTTTTGATTGCGTACTTGAAATCGATTCACCATTTTTTGGAGGAGTGTCCTATATATGAATAAATCAGAGGTCCAACTAGCACCTCGCATCAGACCTAAGGACTCGTTCCGTCGTACGTTGCCATCACTTGTATTTCCAACCACAAAAAGAAACAGCGAAACGAAAGGCTTGCAAATATTGCACGGGACCCCACAGACACATGCGGACCGTTATGTCCAACAAGAATCTACGGAGAATGTCCCGACGGCGTCTCACCCCACAACACTCCAGGCGCGGACGTCTCTTGTGTGGGGTGACTGGCCAAGACTGCTGATGAGGTGGTTGTCCTCGGGCCTACGCCGCGAGGAGCACACGATGTCCGGTTGCGTCGATGTTGGGCATCGACTATACAGCGCTATCAGCTTTCCCGCCTCTGGTCAACACCGCGAGGCATGCGGGCACCGGGGCTGTAGGAGCGCTCCTCAGGAACGGAAACGAGAGGTACGCCAGGCACGCTCGCCGGCCCAGAGTCCAAGAACACGGTGCGAACCACTGCAACGATGTGGTGGTGGTGGTGCCAGAAGATATGGCTGATACCCACTCAAGGGGATATGCAAGGAAAGGAGCGCTCATCGGGCGAAACTATACACTCAGTGATTAAAGAAGCACAATTAATGAGTGAAATTAGAATAGGCGTTTAGAGGGAAAATATAAACAGAACAAAAACTGCCCATACATGACACGTAGCACCATGGAGTGTTGAAACAAAAAGAAAATCAGAACTTAAAAAAGAATTCAAGAAAAAACAAGAGAAGTGTGTAAAGAAATAAAACAAGAAGGAGAGTGTTGGTGAGGGAGAGGCAGTGGGCGGGAAGGCAGTGATAGCAGTGATCATAAACACTGTGATCTTTTTGAGCGAAGCCCGGCATTGCCTCGGGCTAGCCCGGGAGATTGCCAGATTCCGAAACGAATGAGTGTACGGCGGAGCAGGTCGTCTTCTTCGCGCGCTTCCGCCTTCTTTTTCTTCCCTTCCTCTTCTTCGGCCAGCCTGATGCAGCCGTCTGACCAGCCGAGGAGTTGACCGCACACGCTTTCACTGCACCTTAACACAATTACCAGCGTTTTAAGAAGGTTGTTATCACAACTATTTTCAGTTCCGTGGGTTAAAGGATTTGGTGTTTCTATAGAAGGCGAACACATCACGAGCCAGGTGTATAGCTACACAGTCAGAACACTATCAAGGTACGAGAAAACAAACACAGTAAGTCAATTAGTAGGACGACTAGAGCGTTTTCGGAACTCGACTGTCTTTGGTCCAGCGGTTTCCATGATACCAGCGCGACCTCCATGCGGTGCTTTTTCCGGTGAGCTTCTTCGCTGACGTCTGGTGGAAGATGCGACGAAACCCTGCACGTCCAAGTGTACGCCAGGTCCGTAAAACGCTCCCAGAACTCGATTAAACGTTCGCCGTACACCCATATGACCGCCCGGGATTCCATCGTGGTAGCTTCGAATGATCGATTCTCGGAGAGGCTTAGGCGCAAGAATCTGGTTAGACGTTTTACCCATCACGTGGTGGTACTGCCGGTACAGAATGCCATCTTCACGTAGGAAGTTGCAGTAATGGCCCTTGAGGTAAGGAAATCGCTTGCCGAGTTTGTTTTTCCGGAAAATCTCTTTTCGGGAATGAGGCTGCACCGAACTGTAATGGTGTTGCTTACCGTGTCCTTTATAACGCGCACAGATTCGCCGAGTACACGCCCTTCAACAACGGGTAGGCCGTCCGTTAGGAATCGAGGTGCCTTGTAGTCCGATCGGCCATGGAAGCCTGAGGTTTCGTCCGCGTTCTTAGAGGGAGCAGTGGAAATATGTTTTGGATGACCCTGAGAAGGCTGTGTGAAGGCACACGGGACAAAATGTAACGGGTCGGTTTGTTTGTTTTTAAATGCACAGCATTTCATGAGCTCACGATGTCACCCGCGTTGACGTCCGTAGTCCGCACCGTCGTTGTCCCTACTATATAAAAAGAAAATACTATCCGGCGCCAGGTTTCGATCCCTCGACCCTGCGGACGGAACGCAATGTACATGGTGCTCTAACCACTGCGTCACAAAGCCGACACAGAATGGGACGCTATGAACGCGCCTTATATCGTTGACTCATTCAAATTAGTGCTGACGAGCGCTCTCTCGTCAGCAGTTGCCACAAGTGCAACATCATTAACGTAACGCAAACTACTTAACGTCGTGCGCCACCGGAAATGGTCTGCATTTGATCGTGCCCCTCGCGAGGGGGATGTTTCACTGCGTCTTCCTACTGGCCAGTAAACTCGTCGCCATCAGTCGGATGTTGTGCGAACGCTTTGCGGCTGATGGCGCGCGATTTGAAACATTTTTTTGTTTGCGCTATGCCCATCCCACCCCTAATACCCAACGAAAGTCGGAGAAGCTCGAAAGCTGAAAGTGCGCCCAACCATGGCTGAAGGTGCATCCAATCGATCGTCAATCCTTCAAAGACCCAAATTGCAAAAGAAGAACGAATAGCCCATGCCGCGATTTTTTTGCACTCTTCAGCGCGGTGCTCTGACTTGCCGCAGTTTTTGTATTTCTGTAGGTTTATAGGTGAGACGTGACAGTCAGGGGTAGTGTGGCTGATGCGGTTGTGGAAATACCATTTTAGCGGCTTCGTGTGGGCGTCACTCTCGTATCTTAGTGTCTCTTCTTCACTGTTGTTCCTAAGGTTTATTATGTTTTGGGCCTCTAGGAAGCGGTCTGCATGGGCAGCCAGTGAAGGCAGCGTCTTGCAGGCCCCTTCCTTCAGGAATACAGTGAGCTTGGTGTGGCAACTCCGGAGAAACTGCCCATAGACAAAAATGTCCCTGAGTCCTCCAAATGTTTCTGTCATGCCCGCCCTCTCGATCTAATTGTCAAAGTATCCTGAGAGTCGGCAGCCAGCTGTCGTTTGGTCGCGCCATCCATGGCTCGCGCTTTCCTGAATTTCTCTTGGTAGCCCTGCGCAGTAAACCCAAAGCGCTGCAACAGAGCCATCTTGACCGTTGGGTAATCAAGCGATTCTTCAGCTGTCATTTGACCTATCACGGTCAAAGCTTCCCCAGAGAGGCACATGCTGATGGCTGTGGCCCACTTCGCGGGTGGCCATTCTTGTGAAGTAGCTACCCGCGAAAACTGCTGTAGATATGCATGCAAGTAATCTCGGCGCTCGTCAAAGATGGATACAAGCTTTTAGGGATTCTGGTGACTTTCTCTACTCATTGCCCCAATATTGTTGCAGTGCTCTGCCAATTTTATTGTAATTATTACCTCTGTATTTAATAATTGAGGGTCGTGTTACAGTCACTGACTTTGGCACTCGATCGTGTTTGTAGTCCTTACTTATGTACAGTTCTAACACACTTCAATAAACTTCTTGTTCTTCTTCTTAAAGATGCGTGCGTTTGCGACGTCCAGTGAGGGTTTTAGAACTCTCTGCGATGCAGAGGCAGTTGTGACTGTTGAACCGAACAAGCTTGATTTTATGTGGAGACCATTGTGCTTCAAGAAAGGAGCGTTGCTCAATCCGTGAAAAATTCGTTTGTCGGTTTGAAATATACTATATAGGAGATCAAAGTTACTCCTTTAGGAAAGGAAGCATTATACCGTTTCTTTTAGAGCGTGCCTTCATAGAGCCCCCATAAATCACGCGTAATGTAGCGATGATGTGTCGCCAAATATAGCGCACGCTTTTTCGTTCGAATCGCGTACCTGGAAGGTGTACCTCCAAGCCACGTTCCCTGTGCAGCAGGGATATACTTGCTGTGAGGCCGCTTAGCGTATAGGTAGCTTGGTGTCCCTAAATTGGATTTGCTTCCAGCTATAAATTTCTAAAACATTTGAAGCGTCGGCTTTGGGTGCCATTCTCTACCTGGTGTGCTGGGTTTCTGCCCTGACGGGGTCAGAAGCCACTTTCAACGAAACAATATTATGAATACGGCGGCCGGGTTTGTATTTGTATTTAGGAACGTCGAGTGCAAAGGAGCGCGTAGCATAGAGGCTGTTTTCCTATGTTTTCTTGCTATTTCTTCTTAACAAGGAGCAAGCCATCACAAAGCTTTGAACGGTAGCCGACCAGGAAAGCACCAGGCCTCACCTTTCGCCGAACATGTCTCGGTCGGTGGTGTACGCTGGTTGGAAAAGCAAAATCTACCCTTGCGGTTAAACATCGGTGAAGCCGCCGCATAGCTGCTCCTCGCATTAATAATGTGTTTGTGTCCACATGCAAGTGCATGAATAGTGTAATTCTGTGACACCTGCTCTTGTTGAATCACCCGTGTGTGTTTAGTGTCTACAGTACGTATTTATTGCGGGCCTTAAAAACACTAGTTGGTCCTTTTTCTGTTTAAGAGGACGCAAAATATGTGTGTTGTTAAACCAAACCTGAGCTTCCCTCTACGAGGAGCACAAAACAGTTTGTAGAGTCAACGCGTTCGACTCGGAGTTTCAGCTTCATTGAATGAGCGGACGCAGTACTGGATGAGTCAAGCTAAACATTTTTATACATTTTCGCTGTCCCTTTCCTCCCCGTTTTAAAACCTGAGGGAGCACAATTTGCGAGAAATGCTTGGCATCACGGGACCTTTGAAGAGAGGCGAATACTGGACCAAGATCCCGGCTAGTCTAGGGGTATCCATGCAAGTCGCCGATGCGGTAAGCAGCTACCGTCATCTACAAGAAACAGCAGCATGGGAGATAACTATTGATAATTTTAACGCTATCGAAATACTTGTTCCAATGTTGTAAGTACATGTTTGTGCCGGTGTAACACGGTCCTCGGATTGATAAAAAAGAATCACCGTTTTGACTGCAGTCACCGTTTTAACTGTAATGACACCTGGGCTGATTTGTTTACCATATGGTCACGCTATATTTAGTTGGACATGTGCATCTCGAGCGGCTAGTGGCGATGAGTTGTAACATGCCCCAAACCCTTCTTTTTCTGCTATCTGCAAAGCAAAACCGTCAAGGTCTCATCGGCGTTACTACAGCTCTGTATTACTCCTAGTGCATTACCCACTCTGATTAACTTGCTAGTGTCCACAATTAATCACTTTGCGAATGGATTGTAGGAGGGCTCAGAAGCTCTTCACAGTGAGAGAGAGAGAGAGCGAGAGAGATAGAATAAATAGTTTTTATTTATCGAGCAGAGGTTGATGAAATTTGGTTTGCTATGATGCCTCAAGCCATAGAATAATATTATTTAGGCCTATTCACACGATATATTCATATCCTAGCTGAAGAGTGCGAAATGCAATCATTTCTGTATTCCGTAGTCTGATGCGAATACGGCCGGCTGTGCTCCACTGCAAGGTCTTGTCGATTGTGCTGCCGTTACGCAAATTCGTCATGGCGATTTTTTTTAGAAAAAAGACCGACAGAGTACGTGGAATCAGACAATAAGAAAACAGAAGTCTTCTTCGTCCACGCCCACACCATTCCTTGCGGTCATGAAGATCGTTAAATTTACTTGGTTACACAAGTTACATATTTTCGACATGGAAATGCGCTTCCTTTCTATAGAAGTTTCTAGTTGGCCAAGAAGAACGCAGTGAATAATTCTTGTTCCTTAATTCTCTCATAAAAGCTGCTTCTAGATATCTCGATTTTCTGAGAAGTGACTATATTGTATCTGTAGCATATCCAGCGCAAGCGTTTCGTGGGAGGGCACTGTTTGCGTATATCACTAGATTTTCTCCTGACGTTCCTCTCGTATGGCCGGGTAATAGTAAACAGAAATGTATCCCGTAGAAAGTGGTGTTCATGGTACTTAGAATATCTAGCGAATGGAATCAAGGAACTGGATTAAAACTAAACTAACATCTACAATCTGGACCAGGTTGCGATATTTTTATACGTACCGACTATTCACTTACTCGAATCTCTAAATTTTACAATGCAACTTCGCGTCTTTCAAGGTTCAATCAAGGTGCCTTCACCATGGGCCTTCCACCCGGCAATCCAGCAAATTTGAATAATGTACGCCACTGAGTTTTGTAAGCATAATAATATTGTGGTGTTCTGCATATTTCCAGTCGAATAAGTCGAGAGAGGTGATGATGTGCGGTATAAATACGTCATGTCTCACAGAAAAAAGAGCAAATGCTTTACGCTTCGTAATAACATTGACTTGAATAAATAAAAATGTTTTCATAAATTATTGCAGTGGCAAAACGCTTGGAGCTGTATACGGATCCACATGCAATGAAAAGTTTGGCAGCTATTTCAAGTGGCCACATTTCGAAAAAAATCAAAGAAATAGAATGGAAATTGTAGGTATAAAACTTTCAAATCAATTGTAAAGCGCATCTAACACTATAAATTGTGTTAGTCAGTGTAAGGCTACTACAGCTCCATTTTTTTTAAATTGTATTGCGAGTAGCCATGTTTGCTTCAAATATATGCTTGATTTGTTTGAATGTATTTTTTATTTGTCTTTACAACACAGGCAAGAAATCTGAGGGTAAAAGAGAACATCGTTTTTGAATTTTTGCATAACGGAAGAAGAATTGGATGCGACGTGAGTCCAAGAGAATAGATTTTCCGGCAGAAATTCTATAAGCACTCATGTGGCTGATCACCATTGTCACCGCCATGAGTGAAGACATCAAATGTATGGTGCCTCTCTGCACGGATTTATTCTCCCTAATAAAATGAAATATATTCTGGCGGGTCTCGATGTGTGCAGTAAGTGAAAACCATGATATATGTTTAGGGCGTGCCTGATGAAATGCGAAATGTATCCAAATCGTCTGCAGCAACGACAACCCAAGTGGTACCAAAAAATTAGTGGCTGCAAAGAACAAAAAGGAATTCAGCAAACACCGCCCCCTTCCCGAGTGGCAGCAATTTCTCTTATCAATCAATCAATCAATCAATCAATTTAATAATATCTGAAAATTATACATGGGGATAACAAACAGGAGGCCCCATGGTTAGAGACTAGCGGGACTTCCTAGGCAGAATGACTTAAAACAAACTGACTAATAGCAGCAAATGATGGAAAAGAGGGATGTGTACACAAATGATGTAAAGCAGAGTCATCAGGCGAAAGTTCATAGTAGCAACGACTGTACAGAATCAGCATAGAAAAACGCTGAACAACAAAGCATCGGAAACCATCTCAGTTATATCTGAAGCAGGTACATGAGGTAGCACTTTAATTTTTTTTTAATTTGTGCTATGCGTTGGGAGACTTACTGGCAGGTGGAAGAGAATTTCATAGATATATTGCCGAGAAGTGCACCGTCTGTATGCCGTAGTTAGTTTTTACTCTCAGTAAACTGAAATATTTCTTAAAAGTAAATGTATGCCGTTTGAAGAATATTTAATGACATGTTCGTGCAGGCTGTTATGGTAGATTCACGTGAACGGTGTAAACAATGATTCATCGTCACCACACCATCATCATCAACAACATATTTAGGTCCACTGCAGGACGAAACCTATGACCTCCAACCGCTTCTGTCCTGTGCTGCCCGAGTCCATTCTTTGCCTTTGAATTTTTTATTTCATCTCTACATCGATGAATGGCCTTCCCTTCTGGTCCCGTCTCTAGGTGTCCATTCGTTTGTCCTTGTGGTCCACCTGTTTTCAGTTCGTCGTACCACACCACCAGCCCAAGTCCATTTCTTTTTCTTAACCTGAACAACGATATCATCTCTGCGTGTAGCTCCCGAATCCACGTTGCTCGTTTACTGTCCCTAGCTTTACTCCTAACATTATTCGCTACATGGAACGTCGGGCGTACCTAAGTGTGCTTTTTAATTGTTTAGTAAGGTGCCAAGTTTCCGCTCCGTCGGTCATCACGAGCAGGGCGGGTTGGTTTAATACCGTAGTATTTAGGGATAAAGATAGCGTAATTTTATTTTCTTGAGAGTGCTTGCCGAATGCCCCCCACCCCATTCCTATTCTGCGCCGAATTTCTTTCTCATAATCGGGATCAGCACGGACCACCTGGCCAAGGTAGTTATATTCTTCTACTTCTTCTAGTGTTTCGTTACGTATACGCTAAAAAGACCTATGTTTCGTTACATATGCTAAAATGTTTATTTATCCTTACTTTAGTTTTATTCATAGTTATCTTAAGCCCCACAGCGAAGCTCTCTGATTGCAGTTCTTCAACCATGTTTTGGAGTTGTTCTGCAGATTCACTCAGCAAGGCTATGTCGTCTGGAAACCTTAAATGGCTCAGGTATTAAATTGCTTAAATGGCGCAAAGAGATTCAATTCCAAGAGGACTCAAAGCTTAATCCCCTTAAATGGCCTAAGGGGATTTAGGCAGACTAAGATTGATTATGATGAATTATGGTGAAGGAAAACAAAATGAGGTAGATTAAGGTATATTAGGATAGAATATGGTGTGTTAAGCTATGAATAGGGTAAAACACTATATATTACGATAGAATACGGAGGAATAAACAACATTAGGACGGATTAGGATGTATTAGGAATGGCAACATGGCGTGGCTGCTTTGTCGACAGGTGTACGTATATATCAAACGTGGCCGTTTATTAGTACACCAGGATTTCATCTTCAAAAATCCGAAGGAAACTAACATTCTCCTTAAAAATATTTCAACTTTACAGTGTGTCCTCTAGATACCATATTTCGGCACTGAGCACACTGCCTATGTCCCATGCCATGTTCTGGCAGAAGCTTGGTATGAGAGGAAGGCACACAATACTCTATTTCGGAACCAAGGATCGTTTAAACGCCGTACCGTGAACTCTGTTTATTGCATAATGCTTGTTCTACCACTTCACTATTAGAAATTGACGTTAAGGTTGTAAACTATGAGCCCAACAAGAGAAGGCAGCAAAGGTAAAAGTGATGATGTACTTTGAAAAGCTAAATCGGATTATACCCATGACGCCTTAAAGTTTTCTATTATTTAGCATTTAGGCAGATTTGTCTTCACGAGAAAAAGTGTCAAATAAATTCGTTGAATCATATCATACGCAACGTCATAGCCAGGCAAATCCTTGTTATTGTTTTTTACATCTTGTGATTGCAACATGTAGGTGGTTATGGCATACAGGACGAGAAATACTTCGGGCCTTTAACAAAATACACCGCTTAGAGTTTGAAGCCGTAGAACCACTGCTGAAATGCGGACGGGATGTAGGCATAAAGGTGTAACAATTGGTTAAAAAAACTACAAAGAGGAGAAGAATATGACCCAGGACCTTCTCGATGTCAGTCGAGCTGGCATCCTCCACATGAATTTATGCTGGCTGGTTTTATCCGACTGAAGGTTTAACTAGTGAAAAAGTTGCGGCCTTCAACTTTTAAAATATTGGCAATTCATACAACCATTTTCACTAGCAATATGTTTGCAGTTCCTTAGAGTGCTGTTAGTTTCAACGTCAAGATAACAAGACATTTTAGAAATCGGCTTTCAGGAACAACTTTTTTTCTTGCGCAAAGTGATCTGGCAAAATTGCAGGCACTTTTATATGTTTTCCTAGTGTTATTTAGGGGAACAAAAAGTGAACGTTTTATCGCCTTTTCATTTTTGGTGCTGTGTGTCTTATTGTAATGTTGAAATTGTAAATTGTAGAAGATCATCAGCCAACCAGATATTCATCATTAGCATTAGATTGCATAATCGTCATAATTATCAGCCTATTTAGGTACACTGCAAGGCAAAAGCATCTCCCATTGACCTCCACCCGCTCTTGTCCTGTGCTGCCCGGGTCAATTCGTTTCCCGCGAAATTCTTTATTTTGTCCATCCACCTAGTTATTGGCCTTCCCCTTCTGGACCCGTCTATCGTCAGCCACTCACTTATTCTTGTGGTTAACCGGATTTCACTTCGCCTCCCTACATGGCCCGCTCGTGTCCATTGCCTTTTCGTAACGTGAACTATGATATTTTCTGCTCTAGTTTGTTTTCTGACCCAAGAGGCTCTTTTGCTTTTCCTGAGCATTACACCTCTAATTCCCCGTTCTGTTGCTCGGTGAGACAACCTTAGTTTTGTTTCGCTGAGACATAATTGCCTGCAGAACTATGGTCTAGGAACTTCAGTGCTCCCGAAATAAGCACTTGCCGTTCGGCGGGCGCAAGGCGCTGCGAAGCCATGCCCCCCTGTTGATGTCACTCAGCGCTGTACACTTCACAGGCATGGTTCGCGTCATCTTTGGTTAGAACGCAAAGTGGCGCGTATTACGAGTGATGTGCACTGCTCTGATTGACGTCAACATGGGGGACTTCAAGCAGTTAACAGCCGTAGAGCTGTGAGTGCACGCACCCGGAGGACTGATGTTGTGAGCCCATAATTCTACATGGAAATACATTTTCGCAAATATAAAAAACAGGTGCACATACTCTTAGGGTTTACTCCCCTGCACCCCCCCCCCTCCCCCCAAATCGCAGATTTGTTACTGTCTGTGTAACATCCTAATTCAAACCACTGGAGTGAGGCAGAAAGCAGAAAGTTCGCACCGGCCATGAGACGTTCCCGTTGACATATCCCACGAGCACAACAGGCATGCCATTGTTGACTGGTGCGCCTAAAACCCGCAACCGATGATGAGCGCGTAAGAAGCCGGGAACAGCCCTGGCGAAAATGCCGCCGTCAAAGCCCCCGAGGCCGTGTAGGGTAAACACAACCAGATCACACAGGATCCCTTCAAGAAATCAACACAAAAAACTAGGTCCTGGGGGCAACTATCTACGTTGTACGCCAATTTAACCGCACACGACATATGAGGAAACCGAGGCATATGATGCTTCGGGATAAAAATTACCGGGTCACAGAAGCACAGTTGATGATGTCGTTATTTTGAACGCAGCATTTATTCGCGATTGTTAACGGCGTCTTTTACCATCAGGACACCCTGCACCAGAAACCGAAGCACTGCTTGTAACATAATATCTAAACCACTAGTGTCTGATTGTCGAAGGTGGCCTGTGATATTTATCGTCATCCTTACACTTTATGCCGCTTCCTCTGGTTACCATGGTACATACCGCGCTCGCATCACGAGCAGAGAGAACAGTCGGCGATAACCTCTTTCGCACTCGCATTAAGGGACTTTTGTAATTAGCATGCTGAAATTGCAAGTGAAGGTCTGTGTCCATTCTTTAACGCACGTTTTAGGTCGGAGGTTTTTGCCTCTGTTTTTTATGTTGAACGTAATTACTGAGAAATGAGATTCAAGTTATTTTCGACGTTATTTCGACCCAACTATTTTTGTCAACAACAATTTCAGCTAAAACATAATGCCGCTAATTTTCCAGCCGGAACTCCACAGCCACCTCACTGTTGTCGATTGATGAACGTTCATGTATGGAACCAACTGACACCGTAGCCAGCACTTCGGTTAGTCTTTGGAGTATGTATGTTAACACAGCCTAGGAGAATAAGTTGCCCCTGTTGCATTTTTTTCTGTTTCAAGATTAGCGGTGCCTACCTTAAACCGCGTCTTCCATAAAGCTGAAACACCAGGCATTATTCTGAAAAGAAATAGCTCGGGCTGGTACTGCCCGCAAAATAACTGCCCATTCTTCGGCCAGCCCTATTGAGATAGGCCAGAAACGACAGCGCTAGCCTAAAATAACTGGAAGCAGGAAATTGGCAAATACTACTCGTTCGTAAGACCAATTTTCAAAGCGAAAGCTTTCTTAGTGGCACTGGTGGCCTTCTGTCAAAATAGCTAATGGACTTCCCCATTGACCGGTTGGTCAACCGAGATTCTGCGATAAGATGTCTGGTCACAAGGCGCATGCATCGGAACGGTTACTTGCGTCGGAACGGTTACTTGAAAATTGCGAAAAGGGAACTGTTCTAGGTTAGGCAATACACGCATCCATCATGAAGAAGGAAAACAATAGGATACCTTTGTCTAAAAACCACGTATCTGTAACAATTTATACTATTCGTAGGTTAGCTTACTCAGCGTGCGAAAAGTCGTCCCATGAGGTCGCTCTTCGTTGGCGATTTGGGCCTTTGAATGTTTGACGATCGATTCGATGGAATTTTAGTTAGGGCTGGATGCACTTTTAGCGAAAGTTGTGACGCTAGTCTGAAGCAGTTTTGAAGTGAGAAAGCTTTTGCGCTTCTCTTCCCTTTCTTTAAGAAGGAATGGTAAAGTTTTTTTATGACAGGACGATGATCAGGGCTTTAGCCAACTAATGGCGGCATGTTGCGACGGAAAGTTGTCGTAACATGCCGCCATTTCGTTATTTCTTGTGTGTTATGATTCAGGCGCTTTTCAAATTCCTTTTAAGGGGTTCTAAACAGGGGACTATTCCGTCGCTGATAATAGTATAGGCGTAAGGAAAACGAGAAGCTCAGAGCAGCATGCTGATTCTACTGTTTTTGTTTATGCTCATTGACTTTGCTGCTTGCTTCTGGGATATGCGAGTTTGCGTAGGACGTTGCGATAAACGTGGGCAGTTCATTGCTTTGTCGTTCCAAATTTAACGAACCTAAACTGTGAAACACTTCGCTTCAAATGACTCCCTCTTACTGATGTATTGTTTTGAATGAGCTTGCCTCATCGATGGCTACCCAAACTTCCCCCGAAAGTGCACTGTAATTTTGGCTTGTTAACACTTCACATCTTCCAACAAAAGGCCAACTGCAATTGTTTTATTTAGAAGTACTTTCTGAAAAATTACTAAAAAACCATATGAGTAGTAGATTGACCCGTTTTCTGAGGTTTATATTATTCTTGCAATCTTGTGTTGATAAGAGGTGAAATAACGAACATAATATTTACGAGAAGAAAGGAAGGTTGGTAATGAAAAAAAAAACAATATAACTCTCTTCTGGCGCAACATAAATGTTTTATGATGTGCGTACTTTACTTTGCGCACAGCAGAAAGAAAATCATAACAAAGAAACGATGCCTGATTTTCACAGTGCAATATGTTTTGGTTGTGTACACCGCTCAAAAACTGTCTGGTAGATTCAAATGTGCTTATCACTAGTGTTTACTTCCAGCACTGAAGTGGTTGAGCCAGTTTGGTAGAGGGCATTTGACATAATTGACAGTGCCGATTACGAATCCATAAATTCTGCCGTATTTAAAAATGGTCCTCCGCAATAAATATATAAAACTGCCACTCAACCATTGGAAGAAAGATTCTGCAACGAAGAGAGTGGTATTATTTCGCTCGTCGACCGACAAACGTTTTAACTTTTGGTAGCTGAAGAAGTTCTATCATCTTAAACCTATTATATAAATTACACAATGGATTCGCGTCCTGCCTCTTTCTTGCTTACCTTTGGGTACTCTCTTAGCGTGTACACGTATGCGCAATCACTGAAAATAAACTACACTGCTAAAACCCATCTTTGAATGTGGTCCTCTACCGGAGAGTACAATGCAAGATGTTTTTCCGGTGTTTTGCAGCTTTGCCAAAATTTGTCTTTTCTCTAAATGGAATACGAAATAAAAATAAAAATAAAAATTTATAAATTAAGAAAGTTGTAGATTGTCGGCAAAGATAGCAAAGATACGACACCCTGCGGATTATCCGAAATCCGGCCGGTAGTCAAAATGGAGCAGGTTTCGGGACGTAATATTGCATACAATTCGTTTGCTTCGCCAATGAAGGATCAAATGACCTAGCATGAAACCGAAATAATGTTAGTGTTAGACGGTTTTGAAGCCTCCTGAACGCGCGTTGTGCAACAGGCTTTCTGCGAATGTGGTCATGTGTATCAGCATGTATCATAAACATTTTCAGGCCAGCATTCTTACCTCTTACGTGAAATATGGCACCTGCTTAGACTTGTATCTAAGCCACTGCAGGCCCGAAAGGGGTATGTTGTCGTAGTCTCGTAAAAAATATCTACAAGCAGGAGAACGTCGGACCGTAGGAACGAAAACACCGACGCTCAAAGTTAAGGCGCAGCAATTAAATGGAACATCAGTGTTTAACATTGTTTAGTGCTCATTAACCATATTTTTGAATCAAGTGTGCATGCCAGCTCACGTAGACTTCGCCGGTACGCACTGCTTGCGCGCAGTAACCGCGAAACGCGCTGTTTGCTAGCGACTGTAGCACTGCAATGACTTCGCAGACATCCTGTTACAATAGTCAACGTTCACTACGTGCCTTTGCATCTTAGTGTAATTTGAGTGAGCGCGGACGATGCAGTTTTTCGAAGAACTGACTGCACAGCACGCAAGTGAATTGAGACAAAGCGCGAAGTGAGGGGCCGAAAAAGGAACGAGTTGCAAGAAAGTTGCACAGTGGTGCAAGTTTACAGAGGTAGTACTGAAGTACTGGGCTTCAGTATGTTGTTTATATAAAGGTAGGCACCAAACCCCACCGTAGTTGTATTGCAATGCTGAAGGTACTCCCGACAGAACCACACAGTGTCTTATTGCCAGTCTTCCTCCTGCTTGCCGTAGCAAAACCCATGATTACCGGGGCGTCGATGCGATACCCGCGCTGCACTCATGCTCAAGTATTTACTGATCAGTTGTTGAGGTTTTTTCGCAATTAGAATGCTAGAGGGTAGTAGAGAAAGACGCCAACTGCATTACACGCAGAAGTAAAGCTGTGCAGTGGGGTAAGTACAATAGTAACATTCGCCACCACTGGTATCTTCATCAACCGAGGCAGCCCGCATTGCACTTGGGGCAGCGTCCAACTTTCCTTTGGCGCTGCTGTTTTATTTTACCGGAATACATTTGATAGAATGTTTTAGAGCTTTCCTGCTACCCGGCTCCCGCCGTTTTTTATCTTTCCTAACATACAATGCCGGTATCACTCTCCCCGGCTCACGATCCCCGGCTCGCACAACTTTCAAGAGTCTTCGTACCCCAAAAAAATATTCTACACTCCACGCGTTCCATAAAACAGAGGTGAAAGGCTGTTACCTCATAAACACATATTTCGTGTCCTTTTGGCTTATAAACCTGCTGTGTCCAGCGCACGCTTTCAATCTTGTGCTTAAACGTAGCATCGATGCTTGCTTATTTGATGAACAAAGCAGCATGCGCTTTTATACCAGAAGGGTTTAATTAAGAGTTCTTTAACACAATGCACCTATATATTTGGCAGCACAACACCCGGTAACTTTGTTTCCTTCGTCGTCAAGGCGTTGAAAGTAATTACTGCAAAGTGAAGAACTAGCTAAGTTAATGTGATCTATAGCACATCATGCATCACCACTTCTCTCAGCCATACTCTAGCAATTTTGTGTTGTAAGGTGAACATGGCTATAATATATCATGTATAGCGTGTAGCAGTTCATTTCGTTGAGTACGCAATAGCTATTGCTTTGTGCGCACTTTTACAACAGTGTTCCGAAATAAGAGATCAGCTTTGTTTATTCAATTTTTAAATGATTTCAGGAATGCAGCCGGAGAAATGTAGTGATGCTAAAGACTGAACATAGAATACTTTCTAAATTTGCGGGACGTAAGGGAGACTGCAATTGCTGTGAAAAACATTTGCCTCGTTTATACAAAATCAACTGTCTTCAGAATGACAGAGTGGAGATCCCGATTTCCTATCTTCTCTCTGGTCATTGTATCCATTTCATGCATGCCATGCTTGCGAAATACTCAGCTGTGCAACAGGATTTTATTCAAGTAAAAATAATAATAAATAGTGGCAGGCGCAATCACGTCAAAACGTTGACTAACACGCAATCTAGGCAATGACACACTAAATTCTGCAGCAAAGCACCGGCAGGTTAAACCATGACCGATTTTATAAATAGCGACCTGCCCATAGCAGCCGTAGGGGTAGGGGCAGCTCGCTCCGTCAATCTGGGCTAAATTTCATCGCTAACCCCGCCAGCCTCGCTACACTGGCAGTGCGACTTGCGACTGTTCGCATTAAATGTAGCAGTCGTACCTACCAACTGATCGGTACTTATAATGCCTACAAGTAGTGGAAATTTAGGTGACGTTCAAAGTCTGTTCTTAGCTATGGAAACTTCGATGTAAACAAGACAACCTTCCCGTTGCCATATCTTCCTTCTGGACAAGTTTTTTGCGTATTTTTCTTCCCTTAAACATTTGGAAGCCTTATAGAATTTGGTTTTACGCGGGGCAGCTTTATTTTTGCGTGGAACTTGTCTATACAAATGCAACGGTTACCAGGGAAGGCTTAAATTTGTGTAAGGCAGTTCGAAGACGGTTATTCTGAGCGCGGAAACGTCGCCGTTCTTGAACGAAAAGTGCTGTTCAAGGAAGCGAGCACTAATCGAGGGCAACCTCCTCAGCGGCCGCGCTGTTTTAACCATAACTGAAGCCACACTTGTAGGAGCTTCCTCGGGGTGGCTTGCAAGCTGAACAAATGGCATAGTTAGCATCACAGCAGTCTCCAGTCAATACCTGCGGTAAGAACCGCAGTTATTTTCGGGAATTTGTTTGAGCCAAAACGAAGGGAGGGTAACGCAAAAAAACTGCGTTTACCATGCGGATGCCTGTTTTCCTCAGCAGTACGCAGCACATAGCATCGTTTGAGATATGTTCATTACAAGCAGGATGCGAAAGATATACGCAGAATCTTTCAGCATATACTTTCGGGAAAGCGTTTTGGCTAAGTTTTTCGCTGAGTCTTCTTTCGAGGTCGACTATCGTTTAAAGTCGACATCATAGCCTCTGCAGCAACTCTTGTTAGAATTTTTATCCATGCTGCTGTGACACTGCCTCCACAGAAACGGAAGGCCTACCATGACCTCCGGCCACATTTTTTTACGCACGCTCGTTTTGTGTTTTTTTTTTGTTGTACTTCATGCTTTGAAACGCGTCGTAAGTTAACGGGAATGTACCGCGTGCCGAGTGTATAGTCCCCCCCTTTTTTTAGAAGAACTATTTTTTTTTTCTGATCTATGCCGTGGAACAATGGACGCTGAATATTTACTTGTTCCTGATTGTGGGGTTTAACGCGCCGACGCTTCACAGGCGAGAAGGCGCGCCGTAGTGAAGGGCTCCGGATTAATTCTGACTAACTAGGAATCTTTAACGTGCGCCGAAATGTCGAACACAAGGGCTTTTTGCTTTTCGCCTTCACCAGAAAAGCAGCCGCCGCGGCTGAGAAGCGAACCAGATTCCTCGTGCTCAGCAGCAGAAATATTTATTTGTGTTTTATTCTTTCTAATATGCATGCTCTAAGGAATGCGTGGAAGGCAATGGAACCCATTAGCAAATCATTATCTGCTGTGAGCGCTTTTGCAAACAATATCTGCGAGGGTGCGCGCTGTGTGGACGCCAGCCGGGTGCGTGCATTCGTCAACCTAGCCAAGTAATGATTTCGCATTAGAACTCTTATTTAAGCATGCCGTCGAGCCCACAGAAGGAGTGCACTTCCTTGATGCTGTCTCTGCAAGAACTGAGCAAAAAGCCCCGAGAAATTAAAGATGAGATTACAAGGATGGCAGCCAAGCCAAGCAAACGCGTAAACAACAAAAAAATTGTGATTTAACGCAGCGAAAGACAGGGGAAGGGGGATCGGAAAGAACGAAAAACAACAAAATGAGCAATAAAAAAAATGTTTTACCCGGAACAGGCGATCATGCCCAAGTCGCTGCCTATAAAGCCTGGTCAAAGAAAAGCTTGGGAAATAGGGTGGCTTTCGTCCTGTATAGCCTCAACCCCGGAATGGAGGAATATGCCCTGTTTCATGTCAATTAGTGTTTTCAATCTCAATCTCAATCTCAACGTTTGAGCTTAATCGGTGAGACAATCTCAATCTCCCTGTTTTAGCTTAATCGGTAAGACAACGGCCTCTTCGTTTCTTTTTTTCGTGCAGGTTCGATTTCTGGCGGTGCCAGTAACTTCTTTTATTTGTTTGCGGGAGTTTTCTGTTGACACTAATGGTCACGACAGAATGCTGGGGGGGGGGGGGGGGGGGGGGGGGGGGGGGGGGGTGTAGAGGTGCAGAATGAAAGCGTTTGAGTGTCACTGTCAGCACTGGGACGCGTTGTTGCTGCGTAATAAAGCACAAAAATGTTGCAGAATCTCACGAGTAGGTTTTCCCACATTGGGTGAGCAATATTAAAGGGGTTAATGCATAAAATACACTTCCCTACAAAAATCCGCTTTGCATTCCATAGGCCCGAGGAGCTTTATTAGGCGGCCGTTTGCTCCCTGTATAATAAATGATTTAGTAAATTTGCCTAAAACCTTTTCCTCATGCGTTACGCGTTACTTGTGACGAGGTAGGGGGGAAGGAGGCGACGTAGAAATTTATTTGGTATTCGTTAAACATCAGTTACGATATAAAATATTGTGCCGGAAAAGCATGACACTGCCGGAAAACGTGCACGATCGCTGAATAAATGTCTTCAAAAACGTATACGGACATAATGGTAATATCTGGTATGGGGAAAGTGAGGAGGATGATGACTGACATTCTTGCTTGGGTGGCTGCGTCTGCAGCTGTAATTTTAATTGCAATACATGGACCTTACTTGCTATCGCCCTAATTTAGCCGTCACCGCAGACAGCCACGTTTAACAAGCGAATCATTCAGAAGAGGGGTAGCTGTTCGATGTTAGCTATCCCTCTGGTTTTCTCCCGCTATGATTCTGTTCACTCAGTCCCCTCAGCGTCTCAGTGATATTTCGAGTGGTCACTATGGAGGTTAGGGGTCTCAGGAGCGAGTACTGTTTGAAAAAATGCATTCACATACATGCACAGGAAAACACAGATGACCTATCATTTAGAAAGGAGTCGATTAAAAGCGCACGCATAAAGAACTCACTCTAACTTATCGAAAGCGGGTACCTTGGGGCTTATTATAAAAAACGTTCGCTTTCTTTCTCCGCACGTTGAAACCAGGAATATCTGAAATGCAATTTACCCTTCCAAACTTTCAAAATTTTGAAGGAGTACCTACATTCCATTTCGTTTTTGTAGTAAATCCTTTTCCATCTTAACTCTTTTTCATCACCTTGTTAGCCTTCCCTTGGCCGGAAACGTACACGTAGTATATGGTGAACCATCATGGCGTGACTAATCTTCGCGCAATGGCAACTTGCAGCGGCCAGTGAGGGCCACTGTACAGTTAACCTGTGCGAGTTTGTGCATTGATGGGAGTGCCGATGCACAGTAAGTGCAAACTGAAGCACCGCCATCAAAAGCGGGCACAGCGCCAGTACAAGATGGCCAGTGCTGACACAAGAACGTCTTTAGCAAGTGAAACCATTAGCAAGTACGGCCAAAGTGATATGCAACGCAAACGTGTTGATCGCAACTTCGCTTCATTGCAATGACTGGTCACGTGGTGACCTCGTGTTATGCTTGTACTGTATGTGTAATAACTCTGCTGATCCCGTGGGGGGACAAGCAAACACTGACCTGGAGTATATCATCGTAACCAACATAATGACCCGACTAAAAGAGTCGCCCTCATGCAGATACATTGGCAGTTAATTGTCAGCTGAGTTTCCTGGAATGCACTGAGCCGTTTCACCACACAAAGGATCGGGCAAAGGAAGTGCGCTTGCTCCCTGGAAATTCATTTCGTATTGTCGGCGGGGCAAAGAGTACTCGATACGCCCCCCGAGGCCACTCACGTAGGATATATGTGCGGCCTTCACCCATTGCCGATAACACGCCGGCGTTAGGCAGAGAGATAGGGGATTGTGGCACGTATTTTTATGCTTTTGTGTGTGCAGGCTTTGCAGCAGAACGTGATACCACGCATATCAAACATTACATTTTTGTGGGTGTTGTCGCGGGCTGCGCTATCTAAGGCTTTGTTCGCGGGATCTTGCGATTAGGATTGCCAGGTTCTTTGCATAATGATTAGCAATGCCGAACGTGGTTGAGAATTAGCGAAATAAAAATTGGCGTGGTATGTTTGAACGCCCATTTTAAACAAGCTGTATTCTACATCGAACAGAAGTGCTTCAAATACATGCACTCTCCTCTGTAGTGCTTTTGCTTAGACCAAGTGCGTCTTCAAGAAAAGTGTGACTTTAATACCTGAAAGGACAGCATGGTAACGGCAAACATAAGTAAGCAATCCGCAGAGATTACAAACACTAATTCCAGACATAATTATTATAGTAATGACTTTCAAGAAACTAAGCGTTTTGTTTAGTTTCTTTTCAATTGTTTCCCACAACACTGAACGTGGAAGCTAAACTTACTGATGGAGCAAATACGATTGTATTCTACTAGTTTTATGTGAATATCGATGAATGGCGTGGAGAGACGGTAAACGCACATTACGTCGCTTGTATTCTTTTGAAGATTGTCTTGAATAAAACCTACATTTCTAGCTAAGGCAATGAATAAAAGACGAGGAACAGCTGCTCAGACTTGATGACTTAACAGACGCTATCCAGCCCTTACGTGCAAAGGGGCTGTTGACTTTCCCGAATTCACCCTGAAAATTTCTGTTTACGAGAGTCACAGATGTCTTGGGAGACGCATAAGCGCCAGTAATGACAGACTACTTTTATTTAAGAATGCACAAAGTATGCAAAAAAACACGCTCCCACTTTAGAAATACAGACCCCTTGAAATTGACTATAGCCGATAGGAGCTTATTAAATAGCTTTGTTATGAATAATATCCGCTACCTGCCGACACACCAATAAGTACCAATTTCTATTAAAGTATTTTTTCTTTTATGTTCCCCCTTGATACATTTGAATATTTCTAAGGCTAAAGCCTTCAAATTAGTTTTAGTGGTACTTGTGAGGGGCAAAACAATTGGTGTCAGGTACACATAATCACCCAAACCATTCAAGCACCACGACCCGGACAGCGTCCACAGGACATCACCATCCCCTCCCCCCAAAAAAAAGCGAGAGGCGGGTAGCGTGACCCCGATATCACCTGCAAGAAAAGGAAATCGCTGTATAGAAGGTATAGTCAGAGGAGGGCTCTGAGTAAAGGTGACACAGTGGGCGCCGGAAAACGGAAGCAGTCGTTGCTACCATGAACTTTCGCCTAATGATTATGCTTTACATCATTCGTGTACACATCCCTCTTTACCATCATTTGCTGCTATTACTCAGTGTGTTTTAAGTTATTCTGCGAAGGATGTCCAGCTAGTCTCCGACCTTGGGACCTCTTGTGTTATCCCCATGCATAATTTTCAGATATTAATAAATTAAATTGATCGATTGATTGATTGATGATTGATTGATTGATTGATTGATTGATGAGATGATTGATGATTGATTGATTGTGATTTGATTGATTGATTGATTGATTGATTGATTGATAAGACAAATTTTTTCCCCTCTGGCAGTGGGCGGTGTTAGCCCTGCGGTAAATAACTGTATTGCCCCGCACGGGGCACCTTGAGCAATCATGGTGACGGTACTGGCGATACCGCGGACCCCGAGCCCCCAAACATAAGCTGGATCCAACCGTGGCGATGTGTTTATAGGTGGAGGGTTAGAAACCACGAACGGTGGCCGTCGGAGCCCAGGTCAAGCTCCGGCGGATGGGCTCCCTGTCTGTTTACCAGGCAGGGAGCTCCGGGACCTCTCTCGGCAACAGGGTAAACCGAGTGAAGAAAGTACCCCAGTCCCCTGCTTTTTCCTATGCCATATGGTAAATCGAAACCCCCCCCCCCCCAAACATGATCGGACCCTGAAAAGGGTCCGCACCGAAGAATCCTTCCACCTCTTCCTGCCATCAACTCATCGAAACCTGACAATTACCCACGTTTTTTGATAGTTGAATCGGTAGACAAATCCCAAGCCTCTTTCCTCACAATCTGTATTCCTTGTATCCAAGTTTCTTGAATCCATCCTTGGCAAGACATACAATGCTAAAAAACTAAGAACTGGCGAGGTCCTAGTTGAGGTTAACTCACAGAAGCAAGCCACAACTCTCATGAGCCAAACCCGCATGGCAGACCTGGATATCAGAGTCACACCCCACCGCAGCCTCAACAGCTCCCAGGGTGTGATATCTGAGCCAGACCTCCTAACCGAGACAGAGACCGATCTGCTCGAAGGCCTAAAGATCAAGGCGTGACAGCAGTAAGACGCATCGTCATTAGGAGAGATAACAAAGAAATACCCACCAAACATCTAATTCTCACTTTCGACCGCTGCACACAGCCCGAGCGTGTCAGCGCAGGTTTCATCCGTTGTTCTGTCCGGCCATACATCCCGAACCCGCGGCGCTGTTTCAAGTGCCAGAGGTTCGGGCATGGTACCAACTCCTGTCGTGGCAGAACAACATGTGCCAAATGTGGCCAGCATGATCATCTATCCGACAACTGCACAGCAACCAAACCTTACCTGCCCGAATTGCCAGGGTCCACATGCAGCATACTCTCGCGCCTGTGAAAAGTTTCAACTAGAGAAGAAAATAATCAACATCAAAGTCACTGAAAACATCACCTTCCCCGAGGCGCGAAAGAGGTTCGCCTCTTTTCCCGTGGGGAGGTACGCCGACGCAGCTCGCCGGGGGGCGGAGCGGCGTCTGGTTTCGGCGGGGACCCAGTACCGCGAGTCGGACTTGGTCCCGCCCCCGCACCGCTCGCTGAGCCAGCAGCGGCTGTGGTGGCATCCACGTCCGGTGGGGATGCTGCTGCACCCACCGTTTCCCCCTCTCCACCGGCCCGAAGCACACGCAAGGGCCCGGACGAGATGGAGACGGAGGCGGTCGCAGCGACCCCCCCCCCCCCCCCTCCTTACTGCCTGTGCCATCTGGGGTGCTCCCCACGCCTTCGGCACAGGCAGCGCAGGCAAAGAACACCCGAAAGGGTACCACGTCAAGGGGGCCCAGTCCGCTGGGCACCCCCTTGCCTTCAGATGACGACATGGACGTCGAGCCCTTCCGGCTTTCATCGCAGCGGAAGGAACGGGCTGCGACGTCCAGGTCAGTAGAGAAGGTCAGAAAACCCCTTCCAAGAGTGCAAGCCCCGAAAGACCCTACATAAATAGTCACACTCCAGTAGCTCTGAACACATAATAATGGGAAGAGAAAATATTGTTCAATGGAACTGCAGAGGCCTTCTGAATAATCTTGACGACGTTTATGAGATTCTGCATGCCAATCAGCCAAGTATAATGTGTGTCCAGGAAACACATCTGAATTCCAAACACACAAATTTCTTGAATAGTTACATGGTATACAGGAAAGACAGGGATGGCTGCACACACTCTTCTGGCGGTGTTTGCCATAATCACCCGCAAATCCTTAGCATTCCACCCTGTCACCTTGAACACCGTCCTTGAGGCTGTAGCCGTCCGCACAATAATATTTAATAGATTAATAACGGTATGCTCCATATACATTCCTCCTGATGTTGCACTTACGAGCTCCGACTTCGAGGCGCTGGTAGACCAGCTGCCCGAACCATACATTCTAACAGGCGACCTTAATGCTCACAACTCTCTTTGGGGCTCTTCCAGAACGGGTGCCCGAGGTCGCCTGATAGAGAAATTCCTGACATCTTCTGGAGCATGCCTTTTCAACAATAAACAGCCTACATATCATAACATAGGACACAACACATACTCATGTCTTGACTTGGCTATTGGCTCCGCAGTTCTCTTTCCTCTTCTCGAGTGGGGTGTGGGAACTGACCCATATGGTAGTGACCACTTCCCCACCTCACTTAGATATATAGGTAAAGGCCCAAGCAGTTCATCTTCCCATAATAGGTTCAATGAAGCACGAGCTAACTGGAACACATTTACCGAGACATCGAAACTACACCACACATCCATAGCACACCTACACGTAGATGAAGCCGCACAACTCCTCACGGCGCACATCCTCGCTGCCGCCGAAAAGTCTATTCCCCACGCCTCTGGTGCCCCCGCGCAACCAGCGGAGGCCGTGGTGGAATGAGGAGTGTAGGCGGGCGCGAGAGGCCCAGAACAAGGCGTGGGGTGTCCTTCGTCGGTACCCCACGTCGGGTAACCTCATTTTGTTCAAACGGGCCAAGGCGTTAGGAAAACGTGTGCGCCGTGAGGCAAAACGAGAGAGTTGGCGCTCATTCATAACATCTATAACTCATACCACCGACACACGCAGGTATGGACGCGTATACGCAAACTCAAAGGACAACATACACACAGCCTGCCCCTGCGTCAGTACAACAGGGGACACACTGGAAGACCAGGCTGACACACCTCGCACAACACTTCCAACACGTGTCCAGTTCAGCACACTACACGAACACTTTCCTGAAGTATAAAGCCTCTTGTGAAAAGAAGTCCCTACACGACAACAACAAATCACAGACTTCTTACAACTCTCTGTTTTCACTACATGAGCTGAGGGCTGCTCTGAGCACGTGTAAACCCTCAGCTCCAGGCCCAGACAACATTACATACACAATGATACAACATCTACATGCAGACACACTTGAAGCACTTCTACATCTATATAATAAAATATGGCTTTCGGGGCACATTCCACACTCTTGGAGGGAGGCCATTGTAGTGGCTTTCTTGAAGGAGGGAAAGGACCCGTCGTCCCCCTCAAGTTACCGTCCAATAGCCCTGACGAGCTGCCTGTGCAAGCTCTTCGAGAAGATGATCAATCGCAGGCTTGTGTACTTCCTCGAGTACAATGGTCTTCTCGAGAGCTGCCAGGCAGGCTTTAGGGTGGGGCGATCGACGAACGATCAACTGGTTGCACTTGACTCATACATCAAGGATGCCTTCGTGCATAAGCAGTACTGCTTAACTGTCTTTTTCGACCTCGAGAAGGCCTACGACACCGCTTGGCGTTATGGGATCCTTAGTGATCTCAGGTCATTCGGTGTTTCGGGTAATATGTTGAACACCCTTGTTAGTTATTTGTCGGAGAGAGCGTTCAGAGTAAGAGTTGGTTGTGCACTTTCAAAGGTTCACGTCCAAGAAAATGGCGTTGCCGCAAGGAGGCGTGTTGAGTTGCACTCTCTTTATCGTAAAGATGAACTCTCTTGGAAAGCACTGCCACCAACAATCTCTTATTCTATGTATGTAGACGACGTGCAAATATCTTTTAAATCATGTAATATGTCAATACTGCGAACGTCAAGTCCAGCTTGGTGTCAAGAAGCTTGCCGGCTGGGCAGACAAAAATGGGTTTAAATTGAATCCTGCAAAAAGCTCCTGCGTTGTGTTCTCCAGGAAGCGCGGGGTCCATCCGGACCCAGACATTACTATGAATGGCGTGTCGCTTCCTGTGAACAAGGAGCACAAGTTCTTAGGTGTTGTGTTTGACCAGAAACTCACATTCATTCCACACATCAAGAAACTTAACATAAATGTCTGAAAACAATGAATATACTTAAGGTTCTCTCCCATCAATCGTATGGTTCTGACAAAGAACTCCCTACTACGGCTCTATACTGCTTTGGTTGGGTCTCGTTTAGACTATGGTAGTGTGGTATATGGGTCGGCGTCCAAAACAGCGTTGCGAATGCTTGACCCAGTGCTACACTTGGGGCTACGGCTTGCGTCGGGTTGCTTTTCGCACGAGCCCTGTCGAGAGTCTGTATGCCGAGTGTAATAAGTGGAGCCTTGAGAACCAACGGACATACATGGACTTACTTTATGCGTTTTAAATTTCATCGCTGAATAACCATCCTTTTTATCCTGTTTTTAACGACACATCCACATCTGTTCTTTTGTAAATCGCCCATCTGTTCCTCTGCCCTTTTCACTTAGAGTGAGAGAGCGAGCCTCGGATCTGAGCGCTTCGTTTTAGATGTGTACAGGTCATCCTCTTTAAACATTTTACCTCCTTGGAAAGTTCGTCCTGTGTCCTCCGACCTTTCTTTTATGAAACTTGACAAAATCGGGTACCGCGAGCTGCAATTCCTGCAGCACTTTCTGTCTCTGCAGTTTAAATACCCACTTGCAGAATTTTACAGTGACGCGTCTAAACCTCCACTATGGTCTCCTGCGCTGCTCATGGTCCGAATTTCAGTGCAGCCAGAACTATGAGCGTCCACACGACAATTTTTTCAGCAGAAGCGCATGGGATTTTGCTGATTGTACGACACATACATGAAAATCAAATTCCGAAGTCTATCATCTACACAGATTTCCTTGAGTGTTGTTCGCGCACTGTCATCGCATACACCCCCCAAAAACCACATAGTTAATCTTGTATTTAACATTATCATGTCTGTGTATGCAAAGAAGCATCAGCTGCTCCTCTGCTGGGTTCCAGGACACGCTGGGATCGCTGGGAATGAGTTGGCAGACGAGGAGGGCAGCTGCTGCTGCACTCAGGAACACTGTAGACATAACAACCGTACCGTACACAGACCTCAAGCCACACATAAGACAACACCTGCGCAGAACATGGCAAACACACTGGGACGAACAGACAGACAACAAACTACATGTACTAAAGCCACACTTGGGACGGTACACAGCTGACTCACGCAACAGACACACGGAAGTCGCCTTGGGTAGGCTACGGATGGGGCACACGCATGCAACTCACTCGTATCTGCTGACGGGATCTCCTAGACCCCAGTGCAGCAGGTGCGGAGAGGCCCTATCCGTAGTACACATACTAATCACATGCAAGGCACTTCACACAACACGACACAAACACTTCAGAGAACTCTACAGACAACATATTCCCCTACATCCATCGTTTTTCCTAGGTGATGATGCCATTGTTTCCGTGAAACGTGTGTTTGAGTATTTGTCCGACGTCAAGTTTTTAAACCTCATTTCCTATCACGCATCATGAAATCTGGCCCTATACACCAGCCATGCTCATTGTCGTGTTGTGATTTTACTTTTGTTTTGCTGATTTTAGTTAGTGTTTAAGGTTTCACCCCTATCATCGACTATTGTTTTGGCGCTCTTTGCCCCAGCTGGCCTTGCGCCATAAACATCCAACGATCATCATCATCATCAAATAACTGTATTGCTGCTCTAATAATCAGGGCTGAATTCCTTTTTGTTCTTTGCAGCCAGTACCTTTTTGGTACCACTTGGGTTGTCGTTGATGCAGATGATTTAGATACATTTCGCATTTTATCAGGCACGCCCTAAACATATTTCGGCTTTTGACTTAATGCACACATCGAGACCCGACAGAATATATTTCTTTTTATTAGGGAGAATGAATCCGTGCAGAGCACCACCATACATTTGATGTGTCTTCACTCAGGCCGATGACAATGGTGATCAGCCACATGAGTGCTTATAGAATTTCTACCGGAAAATCTATTCTCTTGGACTCACGTCAAATCCGATTCTTCTTCCCTTATGCAAAAATTCGAAAACGATGTTCTCTTTTATTCTCCGACTATTTGCCTGGGTGGTAGGACAAAAAAATACATTCACACGAAATAAAGCATATATTTGAAGCAAACATGGCTACTCGCAATACAATTTAGAAAAATATAGCTGTAGCAGCCCTACTCTGACTAACACCATTTACAGTGATAGAGGCGCTTTACAACTGTTTTGGAGGTTTTGTACCTACAATTTGCATTGTATTTCTTGTATTTTTTTTTCGAACTGTCGCCACTATGAATAGCTGCCAAACTTTTCATTGCACGTGGCTACGTATAACAGCTCCAAGATTTTGCCGCTGCGATATTTCATGAAAACATCTTTGATATACTCAAATCAATGTTATTACGACGCGTAAAGGATTTGCTCTTTTTTCTGTGTAAGATGACGTATTTATACCGCACATCATCACCTCTGACGACTTATTCGACAAGAAATACGCAAAACACCACAATTTTCTTATGCTTACAAAACGCAGTGGCGTACATTATTCAAATTTGCGGGATTTTCGGGTGGAAGGCCCATGGGGAAGGCACCTTCATTGAACCTTGAAAGACGCGAAGTTGCATTGTAAAATTTACAGTTTCGAGTAAGTGAATAGTCGGTACGTATAAAAATGTCGCAACCTGGTCGAGATTGTAGATTTTAGTTTAGTGTTAACGCAGTTATTTGATTCCATTCACTAGATATTATACGTGCCATAAACACCACTTTCTACGGGATACATTTCTGTTTACTATTACCCGGCAACGAGAGGAACGTCAGGGGAAAATCTAGGGATATACGCAAACAATGGCCTCCCACGAAACGCTTGCGCTGGATATGCTACAGATATAATATAGTCACTTCTCAGAAAATTAAAGATATCTAGAAGCACATTTTATGAGAGAATTCACTAATAAGAATTATCCACTGTGTTCTTCTTGGCCAACCAGAAACGTCTATAGAAAGGAAAGGCTTTTTTATGTCGAAAATATGTAACTTGTGTAACGAAGTAAATTTAACGATCTTCAAGACCGCAAGGAATGGTGTTGGCGTGGACGAAGAAGTCTTCTGTCTTCTCATTGTTCAATTCCACGTGCTCTGTTGGTCTTTTTTCTAAAAAAATCGCCCTTGACAAATTTGCGTAACGACAGCACCATCCACAAGACCTTGCAGCGGAGCACAGCAGACCGTATTCGCATCAGACTGAGGAAAGCAGAAATAATTGTATTTCGCACTCTTCAGCTAGGATATGAATATATCATGTGAATAGGCCTAAATAATATTATTCTAACGCTTAAGGCATCATAGCAAACATAGCAAACAAAATTTCATCAGCCTCTGCTCAATAAATAAAAAATATTTATTCTCTCTCTCTTCTCGCACTGTGAAGAGCTTCTGAGCCCTCCTACAATTAATTCGCAAAGTGATTAATTGCACTAGCAAGTTAATAAGAGTGTGTTAATGCACTAGGATTAGTACCGAGCTGTAGTAACGCCGATGAGACCTTGACGTTTTTGATTTGCAGATAACAGAAAAAGAAGGGTTTGGGGCATGTTGCAAGTCATCGCCACTAGCCGCTCGAGATGCACATATCCGACTAAATATAGCGTGACCATATGGTGCTACAAAAATCAGTCCAGGTGTAATTACATTCAAAACGGTGACTGCAGTCAAAATGGTGATTCTTTTTATCAATCCGAGGACCGTGTTACACCGGCACAAACATGTACACACAACATTCGAAGAAGTAATTCGATATCTTAATTATTATCAATAGTTATCTCCTATGCTGTCGTTTGTAGATGACGGTAGCTGCTTACCGCTTCGGCGACGAGGTCGGTTATCAGATAACCAGCTGGGATCTTGATCCAGTATTCACCTTTCAATAAAGGTCCCCTGATGCCAAGTATTTCTCGCAAATTGTACTCTCTCAGGTTTTAAAACGGGGAGGAAAGGGACAGCGAAAACGTATAAAAAGTGTGTAGCTTGACTCGTCCAGTACTGTGTCCGCTCATTCAATGAAGCTGCAACTCCGAGTCGAAGACGTTCACGCTATAAAGCTGTTTTCTGCGCCTCGTAGAGGGAGGTTAAGGTTTGGTTTATTAACACACATATTTTGCGTCCTCTCAAACAGCAAAAGGACCAAGTAAGGTTTTCCAGGCCCGAAATAAATACGTACTCTAGACCCTAAACACACACGGGAGATTCAAAAAGAGCAGGCAACACATAATTGCACTATTAACTTGCATATCGACACACACACTTTTAATGCGAGGAGCAGCTATGCGGCCGCTTCACTGTTGTTTATTCGTGAGGGTACATTTTGCTTTTCCAACCAGCGTACAGCACCGTACGGGACATGTTCGGCGAAAGGTGAGGCCTGGTGCTTTCCTGCTCGGCTACCTTTCAAAGCTTTGTGACGGCTTCCTCCTTGTTAAGAGGAAATAGCAAGGAACCGTAGGAGCAACAGCCTTTATGCTACGCGCCGCTATGCACCTGACCTCCCTAGATACAAATACAAAGCCGGCCGCCGTCTTCATATTACTGTTTCGTTGAAAGTGGCTTCTGACCCCATCAGGCCAGAAACGCAGCACATAAGGCAGAGAATGGCACCCAAAGCCGACGGTTGAAATGTTTTAGAAATTTATAGCTGGAAGCAAATCCAATTTAGGGGCACCAAGCTACTTACACGCTAAGCGACCTCATAGCAAGTATATCGCTGCAGCACAAGGAACGTAGCTTGGAGCTACACCTTCCAGATACGCGATTCGAACGAAAAAGCGTCCGCTATATTTGGCGACAAATCATCGCTACATAGGCACGGTCTAAAAGAAACGGTAGAATGCTTCCTTTCCTAAAGGAGTAACTGTGATCTCCTATATAGTATATTTCAAACCGACAAACAAAGTTTTCACGGAATGAGCAACGCTTTCTTGAAGCACAATAGACTCCGCATAAAAACAAGCTTTTTTGGTTAAACAGTCACAACTTCCTCTGCATCGCACACAGTTCTAAAACGCCAACCGGACGTCGCAAACGCACGCATGTTTAAGAAGACGAACAAGAAGTTTATTGAAGTGCGTCAGAACTGTATACATAAGTAAGGACTACAAACACGAGTGCCAAAGTCAGTGACTGTACCACGACCCTCAATTTTTAAATACACAGATAATAATTACAATAACATTGGCAGAGCACTGCAACAATATTGTGGTAATGTGTAGTGAAAGTCACCAGAATCCCGAAAAGCTTTTACCCGTCTTTGACGAGCGCTGAGATTACTTGCATGCATATCTACAGCGCTTTGAGCGGGTAGCTACTGCACATGAATGGCCACGCGCGAAGTGGGCCAAAGCCATCAGCATGTGCCTCTCTGGGGAAGCTTTAACCGTGACAGGACGAATGACAGCTGAAGAATCGATGGATTACCCAACGGAGAAGATGGCTCTGTTGCAGCGCTTTCGGTTTACTGCGCAGGGCTACCAAGAGAAATTCAGGAAAGCGCGAGCCATGGATGGCGAGACCAAACGACAGCTGGCTGCCCGACTCTCAGGATACTTGACAATTGGATCCAGAGGGCGGGCGTGCCAAAAACATTTGGAGGACTCATGGACATTTTTGTCTCTGAGCAGTTTCTCCGGCGTTGCCACACCAAGCTCAGTGTATTCCTGAAGGAAGGGGACTGCAAGACGCTGTCTTCACTGGCTGACTATGCAGACCGCTTCCTGGAGGCCCAAAACATAATAAACCTTAGGAACAACAGTGAAGAAGAGACACACAGAGACGAGGGTGACGCCCACACGAAGCTGCTAAAATGGTACTTCCGCAACCGCATCAGCCACACTACCCCTGACTGTCACGTCTCACCCAGAAGCCTACAGAAATGCAAAAACTGCGGCAAGTCAGGGCACGGCGCTGAAGAGTGCAAAAACAAACAAACCAACCGGTGACATTTTGTCTCGTGTGCCTTCACACAGCCTTCTCAGGGTCATCCAAAACATATTTTTGATGCTCCCTCTAGGAACGCGGACGAAACCTCAGGCTTCCATGGCCAATCGCATTACAAGGCACCTCGAATCTTAGCGGACGGCCTACCCGTTGTTGAAGGGCGTGTACTCGGCGAATCTGTACGCGTTATAAAGGACACGGGAAGCAACACCATTACACTTCGGTGCAGCCTCATTCCCGAAAAGAGATTTTCCGGAAAAACAAACTCGGCAAGCGATTTCCTTACCGCAAGGGCCATTGCTGCAACTTCCTACGTGAAGACGGCTTTCTGTACCGGCAGTACCACCACGTGATGGGTAAAACGTCTAACCAGATTCTTGCGCCTAAGCCGCTCCGAGAATCGATCATTCGAAGCTATCACGAAGGAATCCCGGGCGGTCGTATGGGTGTAAGGTGAATGTTTCATCGAGTTCTGGGAGTGTTTGACTGACCTGGTGTACACTTCGACGAGGTAGCATTTCGTCGCATCTTGCACCAGATGTCAGCGAATAAACTCATCAGGTAAATCACCGCATGGAGGTCGCGCTGGTGTCATTGAAACCGCTGGACCCAAGACAGTCGAGTTCCGAAATCGCTCTAGTCGTCCCAGTAATTGACTTACTGTGTTTTATTTCATGTACCTTGATAGCAGTGTGACTGTGTAGCTATACACCTGTCTCGTGATGTGTTCACGTTCTACAGAAACACCGAATCCTTTAACCCACGGAACTGAAAATAGTTGTAATAACAACTCTCTTAAAACACTGGTAATTGTGGTAAGGTGCAGTGAAAGTGTGTGCGGTCAACTCCTCGGCTGGTCAGATGGCTGCATCAGGCTGGCCGAAGAAGAGGACGGGGAAGAATAGAAGACGGAAACGCGGGAAGAAGACGACTTGCTCCGCCGTACACTCATTCGTTTCGGAATCTAGCCGTCTCCCGGGCTAGCCCCAGGCAATGCCGGGCTTCCCTCCAAAAGATCCCAGCGTTTATGATCACTGCTATCAGTGCCTTCCCGCCCACTGCCTCTCCCTCACCAACACTCCCATTCTTGTTTTGTTTCATTACATACTTTTCTTGTTTTTTCTTGAATTCTTTTTCAAGTTCTGATTTTATTTTCCTTTCAACCCTCCCTGGTGCTACGTGTCATGTTACGGCAGTTTTTGTTCTGTTTATATTTTCCCTCTAAACGCCTGTTCTAATTTCACTCATTAATTGTGTTTCTTTAATCACTGAGTGTATAGTTTCGCCCGATGAGCGCTCCTTTCCTTGCATATCCCCTTGAGTGGGTATCAGCCATATCTTCTGGGACCACCACCACCACATCGTTGCAGTGGTTCGCACCGTGTCTTGGACTCTGGGCCGGCGAGCGTGCCTGGCGTACCTCTCGTTTCCGTTCCTGAGGAGCGCTCCTACAGCCCCCGTGCCCGCATGCCTCGCGGTGTTGACCCGAGGCGGGAAAGCTGATAGCGCTGTATGGTCGAGGCCCAACATCGACGCAACCGGACATCGTGTGCTCCTCGCGGCGTAGGCCCGAGGACAACCACCTCATCAGCAGTCTTGGCCAGTCACCCACACAAGAGACATCCGCGCCTGGACTGTGGTGGGTTGTGACGCCGTCGGGACATTCTCCGTAGATTCTTGTTGGACATAATGGTCCGCATGTGTCTGTGAGGTCCCGTGCAATATTCGCAAGCCTTTCATTTCGTTGTTTCTTTTTGTGGTTGGAAATACAAGTGATGGCAACGTACGACGGAACGAGTCCTTAGGTCTGATGCGAGGTGCTAGTTGGACCTCTGATTCTTACAAATATAGGACACTCCTCCAAAAAAATGCTGAATCGATTTCAAGTACGCAATCAAAACAAGAGAAAGTTCTCCACTGCCAAAACAAGATCTGCATATCCAATTCCCTTTCAGAATAACTGCTCAAAGAAGTGACAAAAGACCAATTAACAAAACAAAAGATTGTTTTCGTGGGGCGATTTTAATGACGACACGCAACTAATAATTACAGCAGGTGGTAAACTGCTCCAAATTGATATTGCAAAAAAATTTGAAGTCATTTGCCGTATTTAGTTGGAACACGTGGTAGTAAAAAGTGCATATTTCATGCAAATCCTGTACTTTTGTGGTTTGCTAAGAAGATGGCGTTGATACAATTATTGGGCTGCATTTCCGAAAATCAGAAAGCACAAGCGTTGGCATTCAAAAACCTAAATCAATATGCGGACAAGACTCGTCGTCAAATAAGATAATAAGAAGAAACCGCGGCGGGAATACGGTGGAGATCATGGGGTCCATGGTATTTTTCCTCATATCAAGAATATCTTCTCGTACTCTATACCTCCTCCGCTTGGCTGGGAAACGGAATAAATTACCATAATTACCCTAAAGCGCCCCCAAACACTCCTTAGGCCCCCTTAAGGAGACAAACACGGTAAGACTACAGCAACTAGACCTTCATAGCTCTTCGAGCAAACCATGACCAATCTACAGTGTTAAATAGAAACAACGGAAACTAGGACTATTGTACGCCACCAGCAGAGCGAGCCTGTCCACCGACAGGATTTCCCAGAGCCGAATCGACACAAGAATGAGAACCTCATGCTTTCGACGGATCTACATTTGTTGGATTGCGAGGTCATGAATCTGGGCCAACACCTGGGTCTGAGGCGGAAAGCGGCGGCAACCGTCTAAGGTTACGTCTAGGCCATAAACCCTTCAGCTATCGATTATATTATTAGCCTGCCGCGGTGGCTGGGGGCCTAAGGAATTGTGCCAGTGAGCTCAAGGACGCGGGTTTTAGTCATAGCCGCGGTGTCGCTTTTCTTGTGTCGGCAGAAAGCGAAAACGCCCGTTTGTCGATATTTCGACGCAGGGTAAAGTCTACTGTCTGGTCGAAAACTAATCCAGAGCCCTCCACTACGGGCCTATGATCAAAGGTGTAGCGTCGGTGTGAGAAACACCACGATCCATGTGGTTCGAAAATAACAATAAATGGCATTGCAGGTTTTTGACATGGCAGTGTTCATAGCTTAATCGAAATCGCCAAGGTTCTTCTCACCTGCGAAAACTATGAAAATGTAGTCAAGTCCACACGCACTATGGCCACTCGTGAGCATGCATAGCAAAAAGATGAGAAATTTTCATAATTGTCTACTAACTCGTACCATTCTTATGCGCTTGTCTTGATTGTGAGTTATCAACAGTCAAACTTTTGGGGTTTTCTGAATCCTGCCCGACCAATTATCTCCATTTACACGTTTTTATTGATTACTGGCCGACATTTTACGAAATCTACCTTATTGTGAAAATAGGAAGTATTACGCGGTTCGCCATTTGCCTTATTTTCAGTTATTGCTTCGTTTTTCAAAATTATGTTCGACCAATTATTTCTATTTACGCTGTTATAACGATTACCGGTGCGACGTCCGTTAAGTGTGCAATATTATGTAAATGAAGGCGTTATACACGGTTGGCCATTTTCCGCAATATTTTAGTTTTTGTTATTTTTCTACTTTCCAAATCTGCATTCGACCAATTATCTTCATTTACGCTGTTATAACGATTATAAGCGAAACTTCCAAGAAATCTTAATCATAACGGAAATTCAGGGCGTTACACGGTTCGCCATGTTCCGTAAACGTTTGAAATTTTTGTTATTTTTTTTAATTTTTCAAAGTTATCTTCGAACAATTATATCCATTTACACTATTATTGTGATTACAGGTGGAAGCTCCACGATATCTGCATTTCTGTGGAAATTCAGTCCGTTACATGGTCCTGGCTTTGAGGGTACTTTGCTAAGCATGCTACGCAATAAAAACGCGGCACCTAATTGCCGCACAAAAAAACCCTCCCTCCCGTACCGTTTATTATGGTCCCATGGCGTGTTGCCATATCTAAGGCGAAGGATTGGGTCATTGAGATCCTCAGTCACCACAATTTGAAAAGAGACGCTTCCTTCTCCATAGAACAATGATGACGAATCTTCGTGGATTCTCGCATGCTCAACATTAATGGCGTACGGCGCATCTGTAAATCGTAGAAACAATAGAAATAAAGTAAACAATACCCTGTGAAAACCATCACGTTTACAGGCGACAAAATTGTGGTGCCTGCGATGTTCAACTATTTTGAAGCGCACTCGTGATGTATGTTTTAAAGCGAACCAGAATCGGCATAGCTCACCCAAATGGTACTTATGCGGAACGAGGTAATACAAATATACCGTAGCAAATATTTGAAACTACTATCTTTTAATAGACTAAGCTTAAATCAGCATTTCGGCATATTTGTGCACCCACTAAAACAACACAAAGGCACACAAAAGGGAGCACGAAGAGGATTCCCAAGGTGTGAGCAAATCACGTTTAATGAGATCCCCACCGAAGGCCTTGAAATTAGATAATAAAGACAAGCAAAACAAATAGCGAAATTTATTACCAGGAAACTTTGCGCCTTAAAATCTCACGCATGTTGATCTACAGGGTGATCAATATTAAGCCGAGAGGCTTTTTAAAAATTAGCCGCTTAGATTTACGTGAAGTCCACCTCTACAGCGGGGTTACGCGCCCAGGGGGACACACAATTAGGTTGTAATTATTGATGTCGGTGGTTTAATTAACTAAAATTGAATCATTATCTTTTAGTGGCTGCAGTAAGCAGGCATGTTTGTATTGAAAAGTTTGAGGCAATCGTGTTTTCACGCAGTGTCATTTGGCAGAAAACTTCTAGCCCATCTGTACTACGAATATCGAGCTTCGAAGTTAATTGCAGTTTGCATGATTACGCATGCTAGACAGCGAAGACCGGCGCAAAGCTCCTTCCTTGTGTTCTGTGCTTTGATAGCGGTTCCGAGTACTATTATGAGGCAATATGAAAGGGAACACAGGAACGCGTGGTGAGACTCAGAGCGATACGCGGATGGCGCTGTGAAAAACAGAGGGAGAGAGAAGGACGCTATTCCACTAACTGTTGGCACTGCCACCAGGCTGGCATTTCTACAAAGCAGCAGCTTGCGTAATTTCACCGATAATATGGTATTGTCCTACAGCCGTTAAGACGCACGCCGGGAATGGGAACAGTTGTTAGACCAGCGTCCCCCTTTACCACTTTGTTTTCGACAGCGGCCGCTGCATATCACTCGTAGCTGGGTTAGAGGGTGTTTTCTGTACGTTTCTGTGTTCCCTTTCATATTGCTCACAATAGTAAATCAGATTGCGATAACGCCAGCCAATACTGAAAGGGTGCCAGTCATCACTTTTGCATCGGCATCCACCCTGTTGTCAAACTAAACAGCGTGCCACATCAGGCACGTCACAAAAGGGAGGAGCTTTGGGCTGCCCTTCGCTGTCCAGTATGCCGTAATCATGCAAACTGCAATTCAACTTTGCAGTGCCATACCTGGGAGTACAGATGCGCTAGAAGAAATCTTCCCAGTGAAACATCGTTGAAAAACTGATTGCGTGTAACTGTTCAATACAAACATACCGGCTTACTGCAGCCACTAAAATGTCAATTGATCAATTTTAGTTAATTGTGCCACCAACATAAATCATTACCACGTAATTATGTGTTCCCCTGGGCGCATAATGTCGCTGAAGAAGTGGTCTTCACGTATTTCTAAGCGCGTAATTTTAAAAAAAACCTGCCTACTTAATTTTGATCAACCTGTATACTCGGGTACCACCTATAAACGACCTTCCAGCTGCTAATCACCGCCGTCGGCTGTTCCTCCTAATGGTGCAAACAGTGAGCTACCCTGATTATTTTGAATGCCACACGAGCCGTGTTTAGGGTTTTCGGCACCTGATATGCTTATAACATACCGCAGCGACGACAAACAAACTAGATTATAAAAGGCAAGTGATGTGACGGATGAGGCGCAATCTCCTTTGCGCATGCGCGCTGCTATCACGCGTCCGTGGCTTCGGACGAGTGATGGAATACATGAATGAATGAAACCACGTTTATTCCACCTTATAATTTGCCGAAGGCACTTCGGTGGAAGCGAAGACGGTGTTGCAATAGAGGGAAAGGGTAGGACTGCCTTCGTTTTACTAATGGTTGTTTAGGAGGCAGCTACGTGGGGGGCCGCTTGACTCTTGTGCTGTCGCGAAGCCGATCACCAATGGGTGGCGCCGCCGGGTCTTTAAGCAACAAACGGAGTGCTCCCCAGATCTCTGTGGCTCGATGCGGAGGTTTGGGATCCGGAGAGGCCCATGTCCGGAGAGAAGGCCAAGGTCCCCGTTTTATGGCGGTCAGGGCACGAAGCCAGGGTGGGATACAGAGGGGGCACTCCCGACGCAAGTGGTCGAGATCACCAGGGCATTTTCCGTGGAGCAGGTGCCAGTTACCTTCGCTCTGGATGCCAGGAGCTGCTGGACGTCCAGACGGTCGCTGGTCACCAGGTTCTCCCACAGCTCAGGGGTGGGAAGAGGGGATCGGAGAGGTGGAAGTTTGGGATTGCACACACACTGTATTATAACATGAGCTAGAGTTCCGGGTTGTGAACAAAACTGGCAACAGCAGAGTATTGAGTTGGAAATATACGATGCAGGCGAACGGGTGAGGAAAGGTATCTGGTTTGTAGTCTGCGGAGCAGCGATTCTTCTTTCTGGATAGTGCAGGTGAGGAGGAGGGAAGTGTTGTCTGTCCTGAGTGATGTCCTGATACGTTACGAGCGGGAATTAACGATGTGTTTCCTCGGAAGCCTGGAGAGAAAGGGCGCAGGCTTGCTGATGAGCAAAGGTTGTTGCCCTTCAGGGAGGAATGGCCAGGAGTCCAGATGATATACTTCCGGCGGGTTGGTGTGGTAAAAGTAGCTTTAAAGTAGAAGGTAGAAGGGGCCAAGATTGTGTCAACCTTGTGAAAACGGTTCAGCAAAAAAAGGGGTAAGGTGTGGGCCTGTCTGAATTCCTCTGAAGCAAGACAGACTCCAAGCCGTGTGATTACCTTCGAGTACAATACATGCATTTGTGTCGTTCTAAGCTTGTATCCCTGCAGAATGTCTCTATCTTGCACGGAAGCAGTTCGTTCCTTTCATTTAAAATGGCGTCGGCAAAAGCGCAAGAACCACGCAGGCGGTGTCAGAACGAAAGCCCCACAGTCCCAGTCTTTCTCCTTCACGCACTGCTGCAGGTCCTCCATGTGCTGCATATTGTCGGGAAGCGTGCATTGGTTTGTTTATTTATGTTTTCCTTTTGCCCCCCGGCTGCGCCTGGCTGTGTTACCGGTGTTATCTGTGGGCCAAGTGATGCAGTGAAGCGGGTGTTCCATTCTTTATTTCTTATGCCTAATGTGTTATCGCTGTTGATAAGGAGAGTGCTTTTGAGCTAACCACACGAATGTACAAAAATCTTCTTTGATTTACAGTCTTCTAGATGTACTTCGACGGTTCGAGAAACACTCACGCCGAAAGATAAACGCCCGCAGAGCAGATGCCGCGTTATTCACTAACCAACGCTCGCCTGCGCACGTCAATTTGTTGACTGCTGCTTCGCCGCCTTTGTATTCTTTGAGTTGTTGGGGGAGCAGACAAGGTAAATATAAATGGTAGCGAAGCTTCGGGCGAAAAGCGGTTCAGAACCTAATGCCAGCGACATCAGCATAGGGGCTTATGGGAGTGGCGATTGAAGAGCGACTCTGTGAGGAGGGAACAAACACTAGTAACAAAAAACACAGTTTTGTTAAACAATAAAACAACATTTATGTTTTACGAACGATATTTATTTCTGAATCACATTTATTTAGGCACGCTGTGTAAATAATTTATGAAAATGCTGTTCATTCTCAAGAACCTTTTTTGTAGCGCCCTCTGAAGAATGGCACATGTCATAGCTCTGTGATGCAGTCCTTGTAGTGTTCGGAAAGGCGCTCCTAAAGTTCGTCTGCTAGGAAACGCCCCTCGCGTGTTTTGGTGGTGCGCATTTGCATTCGTTTTGTCTTGTTAATTTGGTGTGCAGTTAATTTCTGCTGTGCGTGGAGTTGCGAGCTGCGTTGTATCGTCGGTGAACACGTCTTGTACCGTGCCCGGCGGGCACGGTGAACCATGGGACGATGCTACCAACGGTTGGAGCGGAGCGCTTTCCTCGGTACCTACGGATACGATTTCCTGTACAAGGCTGCAACAGCAACTCCCGTACGCCTGGCGTTTTACTGCGCCATTTTCCTCTCATTTCCACAGGTAACACGAAACTATAGTACTGTTAATACGTGCACGGGGGTTGTGTAAAAGGACGTGGTGGTCCTTCGAAAAAAAATGGGTCTAAAGATTTGTTATGTCACAGTTAGCTCTTGATTTCACCTCAGGCTGGCTCAGAGCAAGTGGTGTCAATTACTCTAGGACTTCTCAGCGTAGTACCACTCGAATTTAAACGATTCGCTTTAATTGTCTATCTCAGTGTCTTCTATATCGCATTACAACGCTTGTAGTGGTCGTTGATTCCCGCACTTGTATGCGCAAACATTATTTCCATCGCAGTACTGTGTTGTGTTGCTCCGTGCTGCGCTGCTGCCAGATCTTTCCTGCTATGTGCTTTTACATACTGCCGTCGCTTTCTTTTGGATTGATTCATTTTTCCTCTTTTTACTTATCTGCTGCGACACTTGCCTAAACAATGCAACCAGGAAATTGCAGGCGTGAATGCTGAGTGAAGTTCTGTAGAAACCCATGTCTACTTGATAAGACGCCGGGACAGCTGCGGTGTGCTCGCTGCACTTTCGTGAATCGGCATTACTGCGGCCCGGTTTTCTGCGTCAAGATGAAGTGCCAAGTTCGTTTCTCTTGTTTCGAAGTAGTTCTGCTGTTGACGCTTTCATTGCTCCTAATTTTATGTGTTACGGGTAAAGTCAATTTTGCGGCGCTTAACGAAAATCATAATTCATGTAGTGCCCACGAACATTTTGCACGTATTGTATGCGTGCTGATCTAGTGCAGTGTGGTAAATTTGTTTTATGTTTATCCTGAAATAAAATTCAAATGTCTTGATTATAGCATGACTATACATTATTTCTTCTCTTAGAACAGAAGCACACAAACTGAGCAAGCATTATATAACCTTGATCAATACTTAAGCCACGCACGCAGCCTGCATATGTGCGACGCAATTAAACCCAGCAGGGGCGTTGGTAGAAATTGGTATCGGGGTAAGGAGTAGGCACGTTTTTTATATGAAAGGGGGGCCGGGGAGAGTGTTCAAGTGTCATTTTGTGCTCTGTATCCCAAGGTAGAAAAAAAATTCCGGTTGGGGGGGGGGGGGGGGGGGGTTACGTTTGCCACCCACTGCAATCAAAATAAACAACTGATTTCTTTTATGCAGCAGTGGAAGGCATGAATACAGAATAAAGGTTCAGAGAAGATGCAAGATGTTTTTATAACCACCGAGGTGAATCATATGATAGTATGCTAAAGTACGTTTCTCTAGTAACGAGTATAAGCTGGCGTTGACACACGCCAAGGGCTCGCCAACATGCGTCAGATGGCGATGACATTAGCCCTCAGCGATCAGAGGCCTGCTAAGGCTATTTTGAAGTCAAATTTTCCCGCTAATGCCACCAAAATGACGTCACTCTCTGACCGGATCATGCGTCACATCCTGTTTATTTTTTGTTCCGCCGGAAGTCTTCCCTCCTCACACAGATGGCGCTAAGCCCCATGAGCAGCTTAAGAGCCGCCATTTTCTGAACGTATGGGCTTTTATGGAAGCTTCGCTACCAGTTATATTTACCTTGGAGCAGATGTTCACTCCAATACACCTCTTGTCCCTGACGAAAACTGCGTCGTGTTTGACTTCGTGGCAAGTTTATATGCCAGGGACACGGCGATCATGAAACCCGAAGGCACATTATGGTAATACTGATATTTTGGGCATTGTCAACCGTTCCCTGGCAACACTTTCCACTTCTCCTCATTACAACTGCCCCAGAAAATAGAGCGCCATCCGGGCGAAGATCCGCGCAAACGACAACAGGGGATTATGATACGGCTTCAACCGCTGTTCGTGAACAGCCTCTCGACAGCGCTGACAAGGGTATAAAGAAATCAATGCTGTGCTCACCTTTGTCGCACCTTCCAACGCTAATTGGCCTTTCCCAGACGCACGCAGAAAATGAACAAGCATAGAGACGAACAGTGGAATCCGCATTCTGTCCTGTGCTTCACCGCTTTCCAACGACGGCACAATCATCTGCAGCAGGACCCGAATCGTATTTAAGGCGTCCTATTACGAAAAACATGGACGCCCAAATAAGGAAGGATTTTGGAAATAATGACAGAAAAGGGGTTGTTGACAGCTTTATGCCTCGCGTTACTTCCCCTACAAAGCTGAAAAACATAAAATCGTCGCCACCGGGGGAAAATTGAGTGTGCAAGTAATGACGTTTCCGAAATTTCCGCTGCCAGTTATTTCAAGCTGAACAGCCTTTTTCGGCCGATGTAACTTGGGTTGAGAAAAGGGGCAGTCTTTTACCTTGCTGAAGCCGAACCTTAAGCATCGGCAATAAAAACATGCATTCAAACTTTAAGGGACCCATGGGTCTTTTTATGTGCAGCCTAGCAAGACAATCACGCGAAATATTCTTGAAGTTGGGCTCATTCTTGTAGGCTAATTTACACTTCATCATCCGAAAAGTAAACGAAGTGTCAACTCCGTAGTAAGCGGCTCTGTGAATGCATTTTTCAAGAATCAACGATGTGAAATGACTGCGCGGGTGGTAGAAAAAATAAATATTAGTGTTTAGCTGAAACAGTTGGTGGCTTCAGTACTTGCGTCTCGCCAATCGCAGAAAGTACTTGCATCCCATTTCTAGTAGTTATGTGTAACATTAAAGACATAGATAAAAAACTACTTGCGTGTTTTTTATCATAGCTTGCCGCCACCGTCCTAAAGAAAAAACTGGTGCAGGAAATGGTTTAGCATCCTAGAAAAGTCCCAGATACCGTTATCCTGGATCACCCCTTTCAGTACCGATTTCTTAATTCTCGGCTGAAAATGTTGCATTTAAAATGCCTACAAACTACAAGCTTGAACGGAAATCTTTATTGTAAAATGAAGTGGCAGCCCTGGCGCACTCTTTCAAACAAAAGCACTGATTCTATCTATAGCAGATGTGTTAGAAGTTTCTAAAAAAAGGTGTAAATCAAGTACTTGGATTCACGCGAGATTCCTTGGTACACTCCTCTTATTTTCAGCGAGTAATATACAGCCTGTACACAGAGACACAAAAGCAACGCAACAGAACCATGGACTGTATAATTTAGGCCTGAGTAAATGATTTTTTTTCTATGTTTGACGCCCTGAGGCGTAAAAAAGAGCAATGAAATAACGGTGGCCCTAGGCCAAGCCCCAAGTTTGGATAGATACGATGTAGCGATGCCTTGTTACTGGACCGAGATTGTCTCCAGTATTATAACAAATAACTAAATGACCATTGAAAAATTTAAAGGAGGCAAAGAAGCCGTGGGTAGTACATTACATGTTATTTACAGTTTATCGTGGAGTATTGGCACGAAAACCTAGAACCTAAGGGAAAACTGATTGAACATTCACCTCAGAATCCTAAGAGCAATCTGCACCATTTTTCTGCCCCGTTAGGGAATTATCCTCACTGAAAAAAGAAAAAAAACATTGTTGGGCTATGCGCCAATAGCAATGCCAGGAGAGTTGCCTTTCAGCTCTTTCTTTAGCCTCTATCATAACTTCGGGTTATATCTCACACGTTCTTCTAACTCCGGTCAGTTCAAGAATAAAAGCAATCACTCTTGGTTTAAAAATGACGAATGAGATATAAGTTAATATTACAAGCCTGTATTTCTTCTTGTAGAAAAAGGCAGAGTATGTTTCAGACGTATAGGCAGAGCCTCTGCCGGGAAAAACTGGCTGTCACCTTGCATTGGTCCGGCCCCCGCAATGAGCACCCATGGCTCTACAGGCTGTAGCTGGAGCAAAAGTTCTCGCTCGCTCCTCGACTTCGCAAAAAGCAAAAAGGCTTTGTGGGCTTCGGCTTGGAGTGAGATGCACCTTACCGGATCGGTTACAACAGCCCGGACTGCCGTCTGTGTAGTTGTACAAAAACTATATTAACCTTTAAAGGTTTGTTCTATGCCAAGGTATACTAATGAGCAAAAGGACGCAGCACTGACTCGCATTAGCACCTGCAATCTGCCGGACCAAAAGATTTAGGATTCCTGAGCTGAGGTTTGGCAGCGAAATTGTGCTGACGAAACGCCAAGTATCTCAGCGAAATCTCTCTGCATTCTCGGCTGTAGGTAGCGAACTCACACAGACTGAAGATGAATTTTTCCTGTTTTTGTTGCTGTTTTTCTTTATTTTACAAGAACAATATTCACGTTGGGAAAATTGAACTGTGACGGGTAGTTTTCTGCACCCCATTGCAGATTACACGCGTGGCTTGAGTGTATAAGTTCATAGGTTCATTTCATTGTCACTCGCAATCTTTTGCATACTCACCTCTTTCTCAATTGGTTCCCCAATCATTTGCCCCAAAGGGAAATAGCAGGTAAAAAAAATTGCCTCCAATCCATGATGTGAAGATGGTTGGAAAGGGAAGCTTTACACGACGCCCACAACAACTGCCCATGCTACGTCACGTGAATTCACACGCGTGGCTCTTCAAAGAGCGAAACCACAGATTCGGCAAGCCGTTACCTGGAATTCGCGGGGGCGTCGTCCCGAACGCAGCAGCGACGGCAACGGCCGGGCTAGCGCGGCTGATGCCGTCACTGTAGCCGAACCGTGGGTCGGCAGAAAGAAAACAGAGAGGTGCGTCTTTCGAAGTGTGAGACAGCGGAACCTAGCCATCCTCATGTGCTAGCTCGGAGCTACACCACCGCGCGACACAAGCGCACACATCGAAACGATTCGGCGTGTGATCTTAGTGATTCCCATTTATACCAATTGAAACTACTTAGTTTAGCATCTTTGAGAATTGCGAGAAAGCTGAGGGAACTCGTATAATCGCAATTTACCGTAACCAGTTGTTCCTTTCGCCTTTTGCAATACCTCTTAAAACACAACCGAAGTGGTAGCGTTTCTCTAGCTGCCACATGTCTGTAACGTGGTCTCTATATTTAGTTTTCTCGCCCTGCAAACCAATCCTTAGCTTATCTTTGCCGTACGACCGCTCAATTAGGTAGGGTCTGGGTTACCGGGGAGGTGCTGTCGAACAAGTTAATCAAGCCGTGCGAAGAAAGCGCGCAATGGACGCGCAGCTGCGCCATAACAGGCCCGAAACAACCATCGCTAAAACAGACGACCGAGCCGACGAAATGTTCCCGCCGTCGCGCCCGCCGGCACGCAGGGAACGCTGGGTAATAGCGCGCGTTCGCCGCGCCATCGACACTGTGCTCCTTGAGTGAAAACTGCCCTCCCCCTCTTCAGCCGCGTTAGGAGTTTCTTCTCCCACACGCCGCGAAGAACCGTTCGTTGGTAGAGGTAGAAAGCTTTGCCTTAAAAAATTATCTCTGAGACCAGGCTTCATTCCTATCAGTAAATGTCTATCTTCAGACGGAGCCGGTTTTGAAGGCGTGCTGGCACACGGCGCGCAGTGTCGCACTCGTTGGAAAATAGAGTAGAGGCGTATCCCAAAAGCCATTACTCTGACTGGTATACTGCTAAGTGATTGAATGTGTTCTCGGACGCCTTGCTTTCGCCACATATATTATAGCAGTGCAACGGCGCGCAAGAGAAGAACGAACCCATGTGGACTGTGTAGTGAAAACGACGCACTGGTTTTATCTTCTCTGACGTAGGCAGCAGTCAGATAAGGGAAGGAAGAGCAAAACCTCCAGCTTGCAGCACTGCGCTCAGCGAGCACCAACAAATCAAAGACGCCTCTATTGATCATACCCACTATTCTTTTTCAGCATAGCCGCATAGCTGAAAAAGGTAAGTGCGTGACAAGTACTTTTGTCGACAAAAATTTCAAAGCACTGTGTATGTGCGTTGTATAACCCAACTAACATCTTCCTTCCTCCGCTCCTTCAAGCGTGGAATGGGAGCGAAGACAAACCTTTGTATCACACTGGACATTTCTCCCTACGTCTCACCCTTCACAAACATGATGTTCCATCCCAAGAAAGGTAAGCATTGTGAACGTTCCTGGCGTGATTGTCAGGGTTTAAAAGCATGTGGAATACACAGGTTGTCCATACTGGGCAAGTTAATAATATAATAAAAATACTTATAGAACAAAAAACATTTCGAGCGAGTGACACAGTTTAGAAAAAAAATTCAACACTTAAGAAAAAAATCAATATTCGGCGACCACCTTGACAGTACCACATACTTCATCTTCGAGGAAAATTTGACCCCAAAGTTTACAAAAAATACAGAAAGGTGAGCGGCTGCAGGGCATTATCGTTCGTCCAGCGGTCATCCCGCCTGCCTTTTTTGAGCTAGAATCAAGCCTAAAACAAGGATTTTGCATCAAATCAAGCACTCGGTTACTTTTGTGGCATCTGCCTTTCCTTTATTTGGCACTGTAAACGTAGCAGCTTCGCTCTGGATGATTAGGGTTTGGTAGTAAGGCTGAGTTAGTACGATGATTTATTTTGAATGGTCCAGGTGTGGTGCAAAACAAAGTGTTAGAAGCCCTAGTCCACTGTTGTCTTTGCTTGAGCCGAAGAAACACGTAGTTGTAGCGCCAAAGTGTCACCGGTTCCAGAACACATTGGCGTCCAGAAACAAAAACTAGATTTTAAAACAAGGCCTAAAAGTTCTGGCTAAATAGGCCTCAAAAAATTCGTCAAGCATAAATGTTTTTTTTTTTTCAGAGAAAGCACACAGCGAAATGCTGTAAAGGAAATTTATTGAAACGGTGGTTAGCATAATTCGTGTACCTACCTCCGCAACATTTGCGTTTAGTTCTTACTGCTCAAGTACTATTTAGGAACAAGTGACTGTTTTACAAATTTTTCTGCGCCTTAATGATATTTTTGCTCATGACGTTCGCGGCTGCCCTTGTACGCCTTCCTGGGTCGTTTTCCATTACAAGTTTCCCAGTGTCCATATATGGCATTTAAACTGTTTTATAATGGAAAATTTCCCATATATTTCTGTTCTGAGCTTGTGACTATAATCATTGACATGTCATGTACAGCAGTTCACCGCATATAAGGAACGAACTTTGTAGGAGAGAGCTGCTAAAATAAAATAACCAATATTTCATGCAGTAACATTGCAATAGAACAGCAAAACCTTTTTGATTTACATATACGGCTCACTGTTTATTCTTGAAATATTTCGCGCTCGCTCTTTCTACCTCCTACCTCTTAACTTCCTCACTAAGGGAGGCAGACACCCTGGGAAGCTGATATTTGGAAGACGTATGCGTGAGGAAAGGGCACGTTTGAAAGTCATTCAGTTTGACACCAGAAGAAAATAAAGTCAGACTTTGTTATCACCTTCGGATTGATGCTGGGTTTGTCGTTACTGGTAAATGAAGCGGAGTTGACACCCATTAGGTAAATACGTTACTTTTTTCTATAAAATAAAGCTATGATTTGTTTCAGCACCCGCGGACATTGGAAGGTGATAAAGGAGAATTTTTCAAAGTGTTTTTCAACCATTTTTTCTTCATTTTAATTCAAGTTTGAGCACAAGTTCAAATAAATGGGTTAAATGTGTTAAAAATGGGTTAAGTTCAGATAAACGGGTTAAACCATTTTTCAATGTTTCTAGTTATGCCGATACGTCTATTCCTTGTCTATTTGTTACTTCGGGTGCTTGTGCGCCATGTGGCTTCTTCCGTGCCACATAAATTGTATATCTGCATCACATGTCCCCACCTGCATGGTCCTCCGTGACCGCAGTATACTGTAAAAAAAATAAAGTGGTTAAATATAAAAAGGGTAAAATTTCTGGATACCACTTGCCAAACTAGGTTCGTTCAGGTTACCGAACGCATGTGTTTGTTGTGTGTTAGCGAGTCCCAAAATAAGCTTTAACTGACCTTTTACTATAGCGTTATGGCGACACCTCGTTTGGCATGTTACGGCATCATCCCATGTACGAAGTTTTTGAGCATTCGAATTGCCTGTAACAAACTCATTCCCAGCTGCACTCACCTTATGTTTCCCGACAGGGATTTGTTCAAGGATTAAATTTTTGATCACGTTCAACAACAGCTGATGAATGCCTGCTTCAATGGACAGCCTCAAGAATAATCTAAACTGTGCAACAGAAGTGTCAGTGCATGCATCATTCCTTACTTAGGCCAGTCGTAGAGGGCCAGCAGCGCCAATCCTGACACCCGACCGCAGTGCGTGGCTTTCGCTCACGCAATAAAAAATGGATAAGTTTCAGCACTTGTCCACCTGGTTATCACGGGTGAAGATCTGTTTGGCTTGGTTCTGCAGAGATTATGCACATAACACACAGTGTTTCGCGAAAGTTCAGCCACCGCTTATTGGATAGAGCCTGTCGCTTCCACTGAAGTGCATGCTGAGACAGTCAAGCCAGCATCGAGCAGCCAGGCGCCTGCAAAACAACCCTTAAACCCTTGCTTAGTCACGTTGTGCCAAAACGACGAGGTCTCTTCTGAGCGTATCACGAGGCGTGACGCCACACCTGCCACACCTGCACTCCCCTGTCTCAAGGTCACTGCGGCGCGATGAGTGAACTTGTGAGACATGGCGAATTAGAGCTTTCGCACTAAAACAAATCCATCGCGCCAGGAATAAATCGTGTCCCTGTCCATCAGAATGCACAGTGGCAAGGCAACGAAGACGGTTCCACAGTTCCAGCACCCGCCAATTAAGAACCGACCCCTTTGTTGCAACGTCTGTCTCTGAAATTGTCGCAGTAAATCCTACTATTCTTACAATTTTATCTTGCAGTTTAATAAACTGTTGTTCGGTCTTGCTGAAGTGCAGAATTAGGTTTTTCACAACAGTACCAAAATATTGCCGAACTTCGGTTGTCTCTGCAACGCCCTTATAAACATATTTTGTGTCAGGCATAAAAAAAGTCACTGGCCAGCGACTAATTTCCGCGTTTCGTTTGTTTTGACAGGGTAATAAAACAGCACCTGCTGTTATTTTGTGATCTTCAATTCCCCTTACCGCAGTGGTAGTGAACTCATTTCGCCGCATGTTGATTGCTACCATAAGACAAGCGAAATTGCGGAAGACAAAGCACACCATTGATTGATTGATTGATTGATTGATTGGATTGATTGATTGATTGATTGATTGATTGATTGATGTGTTTAAGGTGCCCACGCAACGCGGGCGAGAAGGCGCGCCGTAGTGCAGGGCTCCGGATTAATTTTGACCAACTGGGGATATTTAATGTACGCCGAAATCTCGAACACACGCGCGTTTTCGCTTCTCGCCTTCACCAAAAGCTCACCATATGTACATAAAAACAAAAAAAAGTTTGGCCAAACCAGAAACAAAAATCAGGCAGTGCGAGATCTGGAGATCGTGGAAAGCGGCTTTCAGCCAGCATTTTACGCGAGTGGGCTGTTTGCTTATAATGACAGTGCGCGTTAGTGAAGCCACTCTTCTTCCAAAATATTTCTGGTTTATTTCAACACAAATTTCTATACCAACGCACGATGAGCTTGCTATTCCTTCAGAGGCTAATCAAGAACCTCCAACATAGCTGGTTGTCCATCTATAAGTGGTTCCTCTGGGCTTACGTCGCAACCAATTCGTTTTCCGTTTTTCGAAAATTCAAAAAAAAATATCCTCTTTACGCAAAAGACCTTTCGCCTGCATTGTAAAGAAAAATAAAAAAGAGCATTTTTATTACCATGATTCATTCAGTCCTTAAGAGCAGAGGAAAGTTTCAGTCTGAAATTTTAAGAATGAAGCAATACGGCCCCTTCACTAGAACTAAAACCGGCGTGTAATTATAGCTCTTTTATTCTTCTTTCAAATGGTCGATTCAAGCTACTGCACCCAATTTTTTTTTTTAATTGTGAACGCGGCACCTAGTTGAGTGCTTGAGATACCCGGAGGAATGCATGCAATGTGGCACGATAGTACAGAAACATGGTCACCCCGAGGTAAGAACAATCAAAGGAATGCCATCATCTAGAAAATAGAGCTTATTCAAAAGCGCCCCTCATACGTTATCCGCAGTAGCATATGTTGCTAAACCTGTCGACTAAAACTATACCAAAACGCAAAGATTGGCATGATGTTTTATGCTGGCGTTTGAAATGCAGAATAAAAATGAGAAGGTCCCGGGTGAAAAAAAGTCTATCCCTATGTCTTTTCTTCCAATTTCAAACATGCTTCCGTGTAATTTGTGTTCATTAAACTATTTCGTATGAAAATTGGAGCAAGAACAAACAGCTGCAAGAAACCATCAATGTCGACGAAAATGTGGCATAAAATGGAGCACACTGAGTTAATTGTCTTGTAATGGTTATTTTATTTTGTATATGTAAAAGTAATTAAAATAGGTAATCTGCAAGAAACGGGCTATCTATATCTGCTTTGATGAGCTATATCTGCTATATGACAGGCTTTGACGGAATGTAGCGTCTTTGACGGGCTCTCTATATCTGAAAATGGGCTCTCTATATCTATATCCGTCATATCAAAAGGGGGCCAGTAACGCAACTCTACACTAACTCGTACTGTCTCGTAATCTTGTACAGACGTGATTTATGGATCCTACGCCAACGTAATTTACTTGTGTCATTACCGGTGAATTTGCCGGAATAATTAGCACGCTTTCTTTTTGAGCACTTTCGAGATCTGCTGATAACCAATTGACAGGTACAGAACGTAGCTGCAATTACACCAACAACACAACTAATTATGGTTTGCAGTGAATGGAAATGAGGTGGCTCTAGTATATGCAGTGACAACATCGGCATTTGCTGTTCTGCCAATAAGTGACAGAATGATGAAAAAACCCCTGATCATGGTTTCATCCGGATGGTATTACGGGATATTTTCACATTTTATACAGGTTCGGTTACTGTTTCCCCCAATATACTCCCCGCTATCAGCAAGCTTCAAAAATCTAAACTTTGACACGTGGTTTGGTAATCTTCAATTCCGGGATAATAGTGAGTTTTTTTGCTGATACATCAAATAAGCGCATGCTTACCGCAAGGTGGATGTCAAGACTAACACGATCTCTGGCCGGGAGCGTATTGATCCGGTAACTGCCATTCTTCAAGGCTTCGTTGACACGAAGTATTTTCCGCAGATTATGTTGTCTGTGTATTTTATTCAAACAAGAGTAAAAATGAAGTATAACATCCTCACTACACATTGCCGCCGCTATGGCTATTCACTAAAGTTACCACTCACATCACAGCGAACGTGTCTGTGGCAAGAATCCAGCAGATCATCGCCGCTGACCGACCGAGCATAGAACAACAATTTTTATCATAGAGAAAACAACAGCTGACAAAAAACCGTCCAAGAGCCTCCATATTTTGATAAACGATGGTTTATATTTCCCCTGGAAAATCGTCTTACCAGCAATCTATTTTCGTATAGACGGGAAGCGTAAGCAGATCGGTGTCTGCTAGGTCATTGTAGGCCGGCCTTTCCACATTGTCTGTTGCATAGTTAGGCATGGCCCTTCACGGAAGAAATGTAGATACAGCCCCACTTGTTACTCCTTTCCACCGCTGCTACCTCCATCCTTAGTCGTGTATACTCCTCACCACCGGCGGCGTCTCTCTTCTCCGCGACATTTGCGGAATGCCGCGCGCTCTTCATGGGCAACTTTGTGCGGCGCATTAGAGACGTCGTTGTCTCTAACCACCAATCGTATGTGTCTTGTGCCGGTGGCGTAGATATCCTGCCCTGTCCTTATAATTCGACATAGCCAATACACAAAACGGCTAAAAACGTGGCAAATACCCCCAGAGGGCCAGTTTGCCTGGACTTGCCTCTTCACAGGGTAGAAGGGAGCTTATTTTTGAACGCGTAAAACAATAAGGGTTCTATGGCGTACCACAAAGAAGGGCTTCGATATATTCGGACCTACATTATTACTGCATAAACAACACCCTCTCCCGAATAAACCAAACAAAGGTGACCGAGTTGGACCCAAAAGCACAGGTATTTGAAGAAGCGTACTTTTACAACGGCAATGTGTTATGGCTATATTTTGACAGATTCTGCCACGGGCAACGTGAGTTTGCTGGAGGCTCACAGCTCATATGTGTTATTTTTCTCCTCCCGTGTGGGACCATATTTTAACTCGTTTCTGGTACGTCGCTATTTAACACCTCAGTGTAAGTGCGGCGAGTCCATTCGTAATATTTGATGGTAAATTTTGACCTGATTTTTCGGTTGTAACAATCACATTGACGGTATTTCTTTATGGTACACGTTGTAGTAACTATCTCCATCACAAAAAAACACTTGCGCGCCGCGACTATATATTAATATGAATTACGCTACCTATTGCAAAGCCGCTGGGAAGCATTGGAGAGGGTAACAGCGCACAAATATTATGACAGCTGAGTGAGACTCCTTGCCAAACAGGCTCTCCCGCCAAAATCCAAGATCTAGGCCCTATCTTTATAACTTTATAGTTTCATGTTTCAAGATTATTCACTTTCCATTTGTGGAAAGTGAAGAAAGAGCTACAGTCTGCAGCCTTCATAGAACCCCTATAGCACGCCCCTTTCTTTGAACTGTGTCAAAATGCTCAGCTAGCCTAACCTACAGTACGCAGTATGATCAAGCTTCTATAGGCACACAAACGTAATAATATCCAATTTTATCGATATACGCGAAAGGAATTCAGTCACGGCATCAACTTATTCCATGGTTCACCGGCATAGGTAAGCCGAAGTACTGGGTTCTAGAGATCCTTAGTTGTTACAGCGGTGGAATTGATGAGTCCATACCAACCGATGGTGTCATATTGGAAATGGTCAGGTATGCTCTCCTCGCATAAAGTACGGCGTCCTGGACCTGCACAGCTGAGGGGCCATTTTTACAGCGTAAAAGGAAAATGAGACAAAAGGTACGTTAAGCCAGGAGAAAAAAAAACAAGTGATTTCGTTCTGGACTCTGAGGTACAATTTTTACTCGCACTCATAAACGTGCCTCCAACAAGCCTTGTGTAACTCGCAGATATGGTGCGAATATCCTGGCTTAACACTTTCCGGCGAAAAGACAGCTATTCTGCCTGTGGCTAGCGCTTGGGGCCATCGCCGACTAGAGGTGTCTCCAACCGCATTACAACTCTGCTGCCGACCTGTACGCACTGCCACTGCACTTCGCGTGCAGGGATTAGAAATTTGTGCGTCTGGGTGAGCGTCTATGGGCCTACATTCCGCTCGCCAAAAAGCGTGAGAGATGCTCCACCTCATCTGACGCATCTCGGAGAAGTCTGGTGGCTCCACTTCCAAAATGGCCTGTCTGTTGGTGCGGTCTGTACTCCAGCCTCGACATGTTTACCAGGCCCAATTCCAACACCTGAACCAGGCGGAGTGGGCTTGACTTGAGGCAATTACCCCGCGGCAATGCTTGCAATTACCTGCCTCCCTAGGATAACACCGATCCCTGCTCTTCAGTCTGAAGCTCAAGTTAACACCGTAGATGAGCTTGTCCAATAGCGTCGGTCCGCCCGCATGCATAAACTCACCTTTGTTGCTGAGGCTGCGGCGTTAGGAAACTACATGGGTCGTTCACTACCCACATCTCTAGCCTGCGTCGTTACCAGGTAACCTTGGCTATACAACCAGGTGACCGACAACAGGCCACTAACGCGACTTCACAATCGATCCAACGGACATTCTGACACGCTTTTCACGGTCGCACAAGAACTGGCGGCTGAGTCTCAACCCCAGGTGGTGCAGGCATTTGTGGACGCTGGGGCCAAGGACGAAGTGGTGACCACGACACTACAATGTCCTTCCCAACCAGAGTCCTGTGAAACGTGCTTTTACAAAGCACGCCGCAATCTGCCGTCTATGCTGGACGAGCTCACGGCCATCCGGGACGGCTTGCAAGCACTAACTCCTGCGCTTCATCAAGCACCTGGAGGTACTACTTTACAAATTTATACTGATTCCACGGAGGCCATACGTGATTTACGTCGAGTAAATAACAGCTCAGCTATCCCGAGGGACATTCATGACATACTGGATACGTACCCCTGCCCTCTGCGGCTCTCGTGGGTCCGGCAAAATACTCTTCCCGCTCACATTGCGGCAGATAATGCCTGCCACTCTGCATTTGTTCACGACCATTGCTTTTACTGACACTAGATACCCCAGGAGAGTTTCTCCAAAGGAAAGAAGATTTTCATCGCGCCACACGCCACACGAATTCCACCGTGTGGAACGGACCTCCCTAGCAGACTCGTTCGCTCGGAGGAGGTCTTGCTGCGAAGACTTCGTGTTTGTGTAGCCCCCTCTCCCGCCATTACCCAGGAGTGGCCACCACGCTACCCTGCCCCGTTCGACCAGAACTGCCCCTTTTGCACGGCTCCTGCCGAAGATGCGGACACAGAACATTTGCTGTGGACGTGCCCTTTATTGGAAGCGGCGAGAACAAGGCACCTTCGAGCCACAGGCCTCCACCTTTGCAGACCACCTGACCTTCGACAGTGGATTTGTCCTCATCGTCGTTCCCTCCTTGCGTTTCTTCGCGAAACGCCAGTTAATCTAGAGACCATTCCATCGGGCGAGGGGGAAGCGTACTCTCGCACGCAGCAGTCGCGGCGCGCGGCCGCCTTTACCCCTGTCTGGAGTGTGCGCGCCGATCACGGTGGGCCTGGCGCGGCTGCTCCTTTGCCTTGACTACGCTCTGTAGGCATCGCGCGTGCGGGTTTACCACTAAGTTACACATTATTTTAATGAAATGTAAATAAATGAGCCAAACTAGGAGCTTTTGAGTGTCTAGCCTGCTTTAACACGCGAGATGTTTGGCAATTTTGCTCTGCTGAGCTCTGTCTGTACACCTACTTCGGAGTAGTTTCAGAAAATTCTTTTTCCTTGTTTCCAAACTAAAATAGGTCACTGAAGCTTGCCTCTGCCGCAGATGGCATTAGTTCCATCTCCACCATTGCATCGGTCACATTGCGGCAAACCCAGCTCCAAGTATTACGTGGGCTGGCCTTGGCGATTTTTACACTGACTACCCACCTCCCTATAGGTTGTCCTTTTCCCCAGATAATCTGAGGGGAAGGCGGAAGAGGGGCTACTGAAGGGGATTGTACCTCTCTTCTTCCCCATCCCCGATTCGGGCAAAATAAAGTTGGTCACTCCCTCACCCCAGCCAAGACTGCAGACTGTTACCCAATTGTGATTCTCTTTGTCGGCAACATCAAACTAAGCAACCCAAAAGCGAACGCTTCTCTGGTTGCCCAACGGCGGACGCCAAATAAATCCTTATATGACGCTCTCCAGGAGCTGTGTTGTTTATTTTGGTTGTATTGTGCATTAGTTGCACAGCAAATTGTTCTGTAGAGCAGCTCGAAATTCTAGAGAGAGGAAGTTTTGTTTATAGTTAGCGGCAGTGCTGGCTGAGGGTAAGGTGTTTATATATCAATAAGATGTAATACAAACTATGTAATAGGCCAAATACTTGCAAAGTTCACCCAAAACTACCTGTATTAACCCCTTCAGGGATATGAAGCCTGAAGTCTGTTACACTGACACGCGCTTCTGCTTGTTGCCCATGGGTGCCGAGCGAATAACAGTTAGATCGTTCTAACAAACATCAGTTTTTGCAGTAAAGCGATCAAAATAACCGCTATACGCTATCCCGGACACACGCACGAAAACAAAAAAATTGTGACGAAGTATTGCAAACATATGTTCGACACGGCATCGTTTACCTATCGTGGACCACGCTTCCTCGAGGCGAATTTTAGCTCCCCCGCGGCCCAAAAAGCAACCAATTTAAGCCAGATCGCTTAAACTGCTCCTACGCAACAACTTTCCCATTTAAAGTATGTTACGGAAATGAACGTACCACGCGCTACAACCCAAAATTCATCGAGGCGCCATTGGCGCCCTTGCGCCGCGGAGCAAACGCCCAAGCCAGCAAATCTGCCAGGTACGAGAGGGCGCTGCGCACGTAGATGGCGGCGCCCTCGTTGGAATGGTCTATACTTGTGACATAGTATTTATGCCAACGGCATACTATCGCAAAAGAATTAACGTTGACAGTGCAACAAAATAATGATGAAAACAGCGATGTTGCTTGATATTTCTGAAGAAAAAGCAAAATAAGCAACAAGCTTTTCCAATTGCGCTAGATAGCATGAAGCGATCTCTAGAGTAGGAAGTTTGATTTCTATGTGTGTGGATATGAAAACAAGCAATCAAACAACCTAAACATTGAAGAAATAGATACGAGAAGACGTCGTTCAAATTGGGAGATATTCATGAATAAATGTGACCCAATAGCGGTATTTATAAAGTGTGACAAAAACAAAAATCTGAATTCTTTTATAATTCACTAGTTTGAGGCCGAGCTAATTTTGAAGTAGTACGCCATCTACTACCACAGAAGTGAGAGAGAGAGAATTGACTTTTAATCCAGCAAACGGTGGTCGCTGAGCTGTCACTAGGTGGGATGGTTTTGCTTCAGTCCAGGTACGCTTGCACCAAATAGATCTGTCCAGTGTGAGGACGGCGGCTAATCCGGCCCTTCTACTGTTCTGGGAAAGGGCTTGGATCGGGGATGACCGATGGGGTGTGTGACAAGCCCACCTCATGTGGTAGGTATTGTTACCAGAGGGGCGGAAGTGACGGGTGAGATGGTACTAAGGATGAGACAGAGTTAAAAACGGGTGGGTTGTAATCGGTGTTGGTTTCTAAATGACTCTAGATGAATGCTTCCTCCTTGGTTAGTTGAGGGTGAAGTTGAGACAGGGTAATGCGAAGGCTGCAGTAATGCTGCAGGGTGTCATGGTAGCGTGATGGAATAGCAAGAGGTGGAGGAGGTTGGGCCATAGCGAAGATAAAATCACCTTTTAAGTTGTACCAATGGCTCGCTCCCACACCTGGCGTGATTGCATTTTTCTGAAATCTGCCTCCCTCCACCGTCTCGGCAACAGAAAATTTGACCAGAAGGCATTTTTGTGCCCACAAAAATTGTGAGTGCATTCTTACATAGCACGTTTGGATGGAAAGTTGTGAGGCTTTTTGACCACACCGACAACGAATAGCCGCGATTGTTGCTCCTCATGTACAAAAGTGGCTAGTCTGGTGAACATACGAAGTGGTTGGAAAGATCAATTATCTTGACAGACGTTACAAATTGTCTTAATTAAGGACGGGTGGTCTATTCAACTAACTGCATGTCTTTTACCTCGAGGAATGACTTATGCCCAAATACATGCCTGTCATTACCTAATGTACGGCTAGGTATGTACATGATTAGTATTTCTGAAAACCAGTGATGCCTATTGTGGCAATACTGACGCGGGAAACACACATTAGCAGACTCTTCAGATTTCGCACTAATGCTCACAGATTACTGCTCTACCGGTTTATTCAATTACTGTGTGTGGGAATACACTTTAGGTAACTTCAAGTAGACGAATAAATATGCTAACTCATTTGTAGCTGTTTTTTGCATCCAGCTTCAGCAGACTAGGAAGAAGTGTGAAATTTTATTAATGGTGTAAATGACTCAACAGATGCCACTCATTTTGCTGGGGGTATTTTGTGACTTCAGATATTACATGTTTTTTTTTCCTTTCTGCCACTGTGTGCAAAGAATGACGTATTTGTGTTAAATACAGCTGTTTGTAACAATTGCTCCGCTTTGAGTCTTCTAGAGCCCCATACCCATAAGTACGTGTGACTGATGCCAAGATGACGCGCTATTTCTACCGAATGTTTCATGCTTGTTCTTAATCTAGCTACGCAATTACCCAGTAAAGTGTTTACGTGAAAGTTTGGGCGAGTTGGTACTTCCATTGAACGAAAGGTTACAACGCGAAAAAAAGAACGAAGGACGCAGAGTGGTGACACAGACAAGCGCTAATTCGCTGCCACCACTCTTTGTCCTTGGTTCTTTTTTTCGTGCTGTAAACGTTTGTTTTAACCAACAAAGGCCTTCGCAGTTTTCCTACAGTACAAAGCAAAGCAGTTACAAAGCCAAGTCTGACCATGTGCACATAAGGTCTCATCTTTGCAAAGGAGTTACAGCACGTTCCGACGTTACACAGAAGAAAAACATGAAACAGCGACGACGAGAAGTGACCCTTTATTGAAGGACCAAGATATATGCAAGCTATAAAGACAAACGCAACGTATACAACGAAAACAAACATTGTAAACCTGAGATTACGGTCTCCGCCGATTACATGGCGCCATTAGTTATTCTCTTTTCTTTTTCCGGGAGAGACGCACAGGGCATGCGGACTCTTTCACCCTTTTTCAAGATTACTTGCAATTGATTAGATAACTGCAAGTGTCAGCTTATCCTTCTCTTTTGAATTACCGAGCCCTCGCCGCTTATACATCGAGCCCAGTGAGGGTGCACTGTAAGGAGGTGTGCCCAAAGTGACACTCTTTAAAAACTTTTTTCTGACACCTTGGCCTGCCCGTAACACGACTGTCCTAGTAGGGAATACCTTTCGCGCAGGTGAAGCTGACAAAGTAATACCTTGATCCCAATCAACAAATTACTATTTGGGCTTTTAAACACACTACCTGCGTTCTGATTGCGTACTTAACCCTTGAAGAAACGTTGGAAAAGTTAAGTGCATAGCAACTACGTGCACTGCTACGAAGGCCTGTTTGGACGAGATTTCTTTATATCTGTGCATGTCAAGCAATCAGACCAATTTTTCTTTCTTCTGCCTAATTGACTAACAGTCCTGAGCTAAATGTCGGTCCAAAACTGTTTGTTGTTGCCAATAAGACGAGTTTGCATTATTTAAACTATCAGATAGGGGGAGATGTATGTCCCAACGGCAAAACGTTTTCTGTAAAAACTATTCGCCAGAAAACCACATAGTTTTTAACGTCCTAATATAATTTGGCCCAAATAGTATTGTCTGGTTTTTTAGAACCACATCTCAAGCTGTTTTAGTAGTCTTCCGAAATGCTAACGACGGTCTTCGAAAAAATAGCTATTGCAGTTTTTTAGCAAGGAAATATTTGACGCCGTCTTTCATACATTCTTAGAAAAGCTTGCAAAGCTAAAAATTGTTCATTAGACACAGCAGTTCTGAATATGTGTTTTTTTATCACAACAGCAGAAAGCTGCTGAACGGGACCCGAAAATTCCGCTTTAACAAGTTTTTCATGTAGCTGGAGGCGTGCTGAAACAGCGGTTTACTAGAATTATGCTTGGAAAAACCGCGTACATAATCTTTATTCAAATCTTTATTCAAACAAACAGTTAATCTGTTGGCTACAAGCAACTATTAATATTCGCATAGGACAAAGTACAGAGTTATGGCTCCCTACATTTTAAAATACTGTGGTTGTCATCCACACATTTCTAAATTCCTTCATGCTCGCTGAGAATTCGATCGTGCGCACTCCGATTGAGAGCGGCTAACACAGGCGTAATAAACGAACCGATTGAGACCCTGTTTTCTGAAATGACCATATCAGGTCCTGCGAAGTGAAGAACAGTCAAGGCCGGCAAACTATTCAAACCTGTAAGAAATGCCATCGGGGATACCAGCGAAGTTATTAAATCCATTTCACCGTGGTTTGCAAACATGTCCATACCAGTGATAGATATATTTGTAATTTTGGAGAAACTATTGTTCCGTCAAACTGTAACCCAGTTCTTCTGCTTTCCTTCAGCATGACGACCTGCGTGTTTATGACCCAGAGTTATTCAGAAGTGCGAGACGAACTATGGCCAGTCAAAATGGGGTGATTTTTAGTAAAGTGTTAGCTCTTCGAATGAGCACCCCAACTTAGGGCATTCCAGGTTAGTGTCGTGCCAAAATTTGTTACAAAAATTGACGCTATGCTTACCTTTACCCCATCGTGTAACGTTTATAGGCCTAACCAAGGTGAAAGTTGCAAGAGGAATAAGCATGCAGAAAAGAAGAGGAAACAGCCTGCTGCCGTGCTTCTCCTGTTCCATGGTGCGAGGCCATATTCTGCCTGCTGTATTTAAAACACTGTATTTGAAGACAACAAAAGTGCACCGAGAGACGCCCTAATATTGCATAAGTAGAGCATTCTGTGAGTAAAAAATGTCGGTGTGGTAGCGTGCTGCCCAAACTTGCGATATGGTATTATAGAGTACTTCAAACTTGTCTCAACTTCAAAAAACAGTCTTGTCGTAGGGGCGCTTTTGCAATTTCCGGCTGCCAGTTATTTCTGGCTAGATTCATGGTCTGCTGGGGAAGTGTTGTTTTTTTAGATTGAGCAGTTATTGCTTAGCCAGAGGAAGCCCAATCTTAAGTATGCGCTCTCCCATATTGCACTCTTGTTTTATAGCAGCCAGAGTAATCAAACAGCTGACTATTCTGACAAGAGGCAAAATACAAAAGACACCCCTCATTATTCGGCATTCATCAATGTGACGTTATGTCAAAGCTAAACACTCCCGCCGTTGGATGAGATGGCTACGTAATGCCCTTGCGTCCGTCAATGATAACAAAGTGACTCAGCGGGTGGTGCAAAAAACACAATATTGTGTAGTCCAGAAGTCAGTGGTTTGCATCGGGTACAGGGTGGATTAATTTGATAACAGGGCTTTGACAGGACACAGAGGAGGTGACACGAGCCTCGGCGCTGACTAACAACAATTGGTTTATTTCAATGGGTATAGTACCCGCCGTGGTGGCTGAGGGGCTAAGGCGTTCGGCTGCTGAGCGCGAGGACGCGCGCTCGATTCCCGGTCGCGGTGGCCGCTTTTCTGATGGAGACGAAAAGCAAAAACGCCTGTGTGTTCCAGATTTTGGGCGCACGTTAAATAAGCCCCCGGTGGTCAAAATCATTTCCGAGCCCTCTACTACGGCGCTCCTTATAACCTTTGTAGTTTGGGCACGTTAAACCCCTTCAACAATCAGAAACACAGTAGCCTCTCCTTATGCCCATGGGATGCCTCCATAGTAGCGACTGTTTAGCGAGTGTCCCAAGTGAAAAAAGCACTTGTAAAAATTAACCGGTGGAAGCCATGCCCGATTCACAATAGTGAATATATTGTCCAAACTACGCGCAGATTTAAGTTGCGGTTGCCTTAACGTCGAAACTAACCGCAGTATAAGGAACTTCAGACGTATTGCATGTAAACCTGCATTGTGTCACTTGTCGATGTTTTATTAGTCGAAGGCCGCAATTCCTTCCCTAGGTTAACTTTCCGTCGGATGAAACCAGCGAGCATGAATTCCCGTGGAGGATGACGGCTGAACTCACATGGACAAGGTCCTTTATCATATTCCGGTACTGTTTACAGTTTGGTTTAACTAATATATTTATACTTAAACCCCGCCAGCCATTCAAAGAGCCGTTCTTCGGCCACAAACTCTTTAACGCTGTTTTTTTGCTAACTGCACTAAGTATTGATCAATCTGTGCGCCATAAACGTTTACTTGTTGCTACCCAAAAAAGTAAAAAATGAAATAACAAGGATTTACTCTGGGATGATGTATGCATATGATATGTATGAATGAATTTATATGACGCACTTCTTCTCGCGATGACAAATCTTCTTAAATGGTAGGCAATATAAAACTTTCAGGCTTCATGGTAATATTGTCACAGGAAATGGTGGACAATACCCCATGGGGTCATAGCCCACCCTCCACACCAAGGAGGGAGACCACAACCACGACAAAGGGGTGGCTGGTGGGCATCCTTCGTGCGTGCTGCCTTCCCCGCTTGGAAGTAATGTAAATCGATTGTTCGTCTTCCTCGACTACCATGCTTCGTCTCATCTGTGTCCTACCGCCACGTACCATTTAGGTGTAAGGTGCTGGTTTTATTTCCATCCCGGCCCCGAGCTTCACCCCGTTTCGGCTCATGAAGGGGTCTCTTCCAGGCCCTTAGATCGCGTCATCCCGCCCCAGCCCCGGTGAGCAATGGATGTGACCATTCCGCCGCCCCGTGTCCCCTGCCCATGACCGCCGAGGCCAGATGACCTACCCAGCCGCGGCCTGACGAGAAGCCGGCGACGTTCCTCCACCCAGATTTCCGGCACGTCTCCGAGGACTTTCTACGGTTCATGGTGGAGTCGGCGAGAGCTGCTGCTTCGGCCCTGTGCTCACCACGACAACCATGATCATCCGTGGCGGCAAGGACTTCAACATGTATGCTCAGCCCATCTTTTGTTCTCGCTATCACCTTCTACCTACTGCGGCCTCGACCAGATTGCCGTCCTCGACAAGGGGGGGTTATGTCACGGGACATGGTGGACAATGATCCTTGAGGTCATACCCCACCATTAACGAGGGTGACGGCGACGACGATGAAGGGGTCGGTGATGGGCATCCTGCGTGCGCGCGAGTAAATAATGTAAATAGATTGTTCGCCTTCCCCATCTACCATGGCTGGTCTCATCTCTGCCCTGCCGAATCGTTACAATATTCACATTTAGCTTTTCAGGGCGCATAAATAGGCACTTTCTGCCTCTTCTTTCGTTGTGCTCATGCTTCACTACCTTACTTTTGATTCATTAATAACAAAGAGGAACCACATGAGCTTAAGCATAGGCGTAGTGCAAACTACGGCCACTTAAATTTTTTTCGTGTGCAGAAAAAGCGTCTTATGCGCCTTCATATCCTACCACGCAGCTGCCAAAGCTTCGCATGCCGCTCAGGCATGGCACTCAGTGACGACATTTGCGTGGCTATAGAACATAGACGTAATAGAAACGAATTTTCGTGGTATCTAATTCTGCTGAAGTGCTGTGATGGCGAAAGTCTTGTGTACTGTTGAGCGGCTGCGTCTCAACTACATGTCATCCTGCCGACCTACAAGCCACTACATGTTAGCGTCATGAATACATTGTAATCCGTCTTTTATAGTTTAGTCTACTGTAATCCATCCTAATCTACCTTCATTTATCCTATTCCCATAATGCGCACCTTAATCCATCTTGATGTTTCTTTATTCACCCCATTTTATTATATTGCACCGTAAATCTTTCTATTTCATCGTATACCATAAAAATCTCCTACCCTAACGCATATTAATTCAATTTTCCTTATCCCAGTTTCCTTCTAATTAACGCTAATTCATATTCACCTTCTTTCAACTCCAGTCTACCTAAATCAGACCCTTATATTGCCTGTTTTTATTCCACTCTCGTTATTCTTACTCCTCATATTCCTCTACGTTATTTGGATTACTTCATCACGACCCAGCGCACACGTCTCATCACGCACGTTTATTGACCACTATTCCACATTATTGATCATTGTTATGCACCCTTGACCAACCATATTTCCATCTTATTCACCTAATACACCATACAGCCTTACTTCACTATATTTTGTAGTAATCTACATAATTATCACTTCACTATTCGTCAATATCAATCAATCATCGATGAATGCTAAACTTGTAACTTGCTTCAAGCACGTGTCATTATTATTCGCCATTTAACATAAACCAGGCAAACTATTCCCCATCTGCCAGGGGTCCGTGTTTATCCCATTTTAGATGCAAAACATCTCTTGCTCTCGGCTGTGTCGTCCGTCGTCCGTCCGCACCTCTTCCCCTCTCCCCACCAGCTGTGCGATAGCGCGCGCGCTTCTGCTCCTCTCTCTCTCTCCACGCCAGCTGGGCGATAGCGCGCGCGCTACTCATCAGCGCAGCTGCGCGATAAGAGCACATGCGCGTCTCCTTTCTCACCTCCTCCTCTCCACTCCATCTGCTCTATATAATAAACCCGGTCCGCACGCCGGTCTCTCAGTTGCTGCTTCGGTTGAGTCACGCTGCGCCGTCCGGAGTTCCGTCTTTTTCCGTTATTTGGATACCCAATCTCGCAAATGTGCATCAACTCCGGGTTCCCTCGCGGGAAGGTGGTGTAATTTTCTTTATTCTATTTGAAGCGGCGCCCATTTTGGTAACATTCATGTTGACATTGACGAAAACGACTGCGGTCCCTTTTCGGGTTTGACGAAGCACGCCGCGAAAAATTTGTCCCCTTTCGCAACTGACACTCAAAGATTGAGGTGAAGGAACAGAGAAGATGGTTTTCAGAAGCTCTAACTTTGCTTTTTTATACCTTTAATGTCGCATTTTCTACAGCTTTAAGTTGGGCTTTCTATAGCTCTAGCTTGGCCTTTCTGTGGCTTTAACTTGCCTCTTCTTTAGCTTAAACGCGGTCTCCCCATCTTATCGGTAGACCAGACACTGATTCCGGCGAGCGCACGCCGCATCTCTGAACTCGAACACCTTCACGTCAGAGCTTACCTCATTACTAGGCGCAGCCAAACCGGGATGCCCAACTCCCCATCCGAACGTGCTCGGTGCTGTCTGAACTAAAGTTCAGACAGCACCGCTGTTAAACCTTTTCGCCCTTTAGTTTAGCGCACACATGAAGACTCGACAAAATATACCTGCTTTATTAGTGACAAAACTTTACGCATAGAAGCACCATACGCTTGATGTGTGGCCACCCCGTGTGGTGATTCTGGTAATCCGCAACATGACGCTCATCCATCTTCTGTAGGAAAACCTATTCTCTTGGACTCACGTCGCATCCAATTCTTTTACCGTCTTGCAAAAATTCAAAAACAATGTTGTCCTTCAAGTACATATTTCTTGCCTGGTTATTGAAGGAAAATATAGAAAAAAGATATTCTACAATTGAAGCGTGGTTTGGGACAAACAAGGGTTAGGGGGAAAAAAAGAATTATCATTTTCATGTGGCCCCCTCACCCTGATCAAAACAATTCATATTCAGTACTGATCAGTTGAGTTGTTTTATTTTTCCCCAAAGGTACAGAGGAGGAAAAATGGTGTCTCGAAAAAAAAAACTGCATTACGGCAACTTGACTGGGTTCCGGCCACTGTGTACAGGGGCCCTATTCTCGACGTGCTAAATTCACAGTGAACAGTTAATTCGCCGGAAGTCTTTTCACGTGTAAGCACCTCATTGGCTTTACGAGTGACCCCGACTGTGAGACATGCCATGCACCAGAGACTATTTCGCATGTTCTCTGCCACTGTCCACGCTATGCGCAACCTCGAGAACAATTAGTGAGAACATTGGCCCGTTTGGACTGCCGTGTGGTGTCGGAGGAAGTGCTGCTGGGACCTTGGCCAGACGCGAAGCGTTCCTACAGTGCATTTAAAGCTGTGCTGACATTTCTGCGCAGCAGCGGCCTCTCAGAGATATTGTAGTTGAGGCCCGTCCGGCTGAACTTTAACACATACACCGTATCGGTATAGGCATCTTCTATACATAGCCCTTCATTTATTTCTCCGCCATCTTCATCTCTCTCGTCCTCTATCCACACTCTTTCCTCCACTTTCCCTTCCCACACACAGAATAGCTGGCCAGATATACTACCGTCAGGCCGACCTTTCTGTGTTTATTTCATTTCAATAAAATTCCTCTCTCTCTTCAGGTTGCCAAAGCGGTTGTGTGTGCTTTTGTCATTTTGACGTTTCACGACGTTTACTGGCACACGTTCTAAAGTTTGCCTCCTTTCTCTTTACTGAAAGCACATAATCCTCGGCCGGTTATGAAAAACTGTACTAAATGCAACGGACATAACCATGTAGCCCTGTCTTTGCTATTCAACAACAATACTGCTTGCATGTTACTCCCTCCCAGTGATAGGATGAGAAAGCGTGACGTAATTTAAATAGTTTGCTATACCAATTACTTCACACATTGGAAACTTAAGCTGAGTAAAAGTGACGTGATGTTACGTAAGAGCCTGAAAAAGGCAAAAAATTTCACCGACCTTGGGGGCCATGAAACCTCCGTGAATTTGCAGCAGGCGCAGTTTCGCACGACGAGCAATTTAAAACTGTTTTCCAGCAAACAAAATTGTAGTTTTGACTGTTTCCGTGTCAGCAATAACGGCGCATCAAATAGCGTCTCGTATTTGTTTTATAATTGGAAATAAAATAGCAATTCACTGAGTAAAGTAAAAGTTGGGGCTGGTTGGTTCATGATGTTGAGAGATCTGAGGTTGTAAGACCAGTGACTGTCCTTGTCTTGCCTCTCCTCTTGTGTAGCGTGTTTCCATTGGTTTTTTCTCCGAATAGCAATAAATGCTTGGCGTAACAGTAACATAAGAGGGCATAACAAGCCTCTCCATTACAAATAACCCAACGCATGGCATTGGTCCACACTCTTCTTAGTTGGCTGGTGGGTCACTTGATAGTAATTCAAGAGGAGAATAACGAAGAAACCTGGCTGCTTTATTCATTACTGCGCTGGTTTAGTTCGAGACCGAACAATGAGTGAATCGGCGGCATCGGCACGCTCTGCCGTTATCAGAGGTAGCGTTTGGCTCTCCTTGCCGTGTCATACAACCGATGGTCGGCGCCGTCTTTTTCTATCGCAGCAGCCGATAGCGTGGCAGCGGTGACGGCCGAGAAGGTGATACGCAACAAACCTCGCATTGAATCAGACAGCTTAACTATGGTACTAGAAGCGATTCAAAGAAGAAATAGGTACAGTAAAATAATTGCGCGATATTCTTTAGCTCAAGACCCGCCCTTCGGTCGCTTTTGGATCAGCGTTACTTGATCGCCTTATGGTGCTGATGCCAATTTTACGCTAAAGAAATTGGTTTCTCTTGCGAACCTAAGCTTCCGTCCTAATTTTTATTTAGATGCCAAATATTTTCATATCTCCTATGCGCAATATTTCATAGCTTCATTGGGATCTTTATAAGCTAAGCGTCAAATTACACTGAATATCATAACAGCTATACGTGCATCACGTCTCTGATGGATTACGTGTTGCTTACGCAAAAACATGGTGGCTTCACTGTGGATTTAGGCAGTCCAGAATAAGGCCCCAGGTAGCAAAAAGGCACAACACACTGCTTGATATAATTGAGTACATATGCAGCTAGTTTGACGGTACAAAGAAGCAAGAAGGCGTATCTTGCCTAGAAGATGAAATTAGCTTTAAAAAGTTAGCTTTAAAATTGGAATCGAACTTTTGTACCTGGGTGGCAGTACCAACTGTGTTTCTTCAACTTGTTGCCACTTTAAATACAGTATTTGCGGATATTGGGTTGAAAATGGGTAGGTACACAGGTACACGTTTTATTTCTGCAATGTATTTTCACAACCTGTTTTTTCAAGTATTCAAATCAATGTTTTTATAACGGTTAAAGGACTCGCTCTTTTTCACCTGAAAGTTGCAATTCCTCCGATCATCCTCATCCATTTTGTCTAAACGCAAGAAAACTTGTAAAACACCAAAATTTTTTATGATACGAAAACGCAGTTGCGTGCGTTCTTTAATTTGCATGGTTTTTCGCTGTAGGAGCACTATGTGTGAGGCACCCTTATTGAGTCATGTAAACTGCAAGTTGCCCTGGGATTAATATTTATTTATTTATTTATTTATTTATTTATTTATTTATTTATTTATTTATTTATTTATTTATTTATTTGTGTGTTTGTTTGTTTGTTTGTTTCATTTTTTACTTATTTATACACATGAGGGTAAGCAAATGGCCGTTCTGTTAAGTATGTGCACATTGTTCCAGATTTTTATTGATTCGTTTCGGTTTGCGGACATTCATTATGGTTCGTGAGATACCCTATGACGAATTTTATTCGGTCGCACATAGCAAAATAACCAAGATGAAGAAGATAATTTGACTTGAAAACGCTGGGGAAGAAAGAAGACAAGAAGGATGAGGATCAGCAGACGCCATGGTACTTAGCAGCTATTAGATTCAGTCTTATGTAAATAGACTTGTTCCTTCTATTGCAGGGGCTTGCGCTACTTTCTTCCACATCTTACGGTGCCTGTAAACCCGGGAACGGAGTTGGAGCCACAAAGCCAACAGATGAGGGGCCAAGAACAGTGAAAGCGGCATCAATGTGCACAAAGCGAACAAGGCCTCGGTAAAGTCCGCAGCATGCAGAAGCCGAAAATGAAGAGAATGGTGCGTCGCCAACAGAACACACGGCTGATCAATGAAGCGAAAGCCCTTTTGGATACGGCTTATTTGGAGACTTTGGGTGCGCTCATACAAAGGGTACAGTCCAACACTGACGAACTGGGCTTGCTGAACGTCGCGCTGGACTGAGCTATACCGGAAGAAGAGTTCGCTGCAGAGTGCGTTGCCGTGCTGACACACGAAGACGCCACCAAGGGCATGCTGGGCCAGTTATGGACGAAGGAGAGATCACTCCGGTGGGGTCAACGGCTGCCGAGATCGACAGCCCCAGCCTCTGTGGTGGATCCTCAGAGTGGCGAGCATCACCGCCATGGAAGCTCTGTGAAGCTCCCCACGCTGCAGCTACAAACATTAAACGGCGATTTTGCCAGTGGCTGAGCTCTTGGACGCAGTTTAATTCAACCGTCCACGAGAACTCCAGCCTCAGCAAAGGAGAGAAGTTTCAGTACCTTTGGTCACTGCTGGGTGGGGCAGCTGCTGCATCCCTTGCCGGTCTGAAACCGACAGAAGACTGCTATCTACCAACCGTAAAAATTCTTTTGCGGCGCTTCGGTGACAGCCACCGCATTGGGCAGGAACATTTGGCGCATCTTCGATCGCTTTCTTCAGTGGAGTCATCGAAGGATGTCGGCTGACTACGGCGATTGCTGGATCACGTGCAATGCCATGTGCGCGGCCTCGCGGCGCTGAAGGTTTCTTCAGCCACGTACTCTGCGATGATGACTGACGTGTTTATGAGAGCGTTACCATCAGACATCGTAGTTGATTACAACCGGTAGATAGCGCACAATTCGCATCGGTCAGTCCCAACAGGCGGAGAGTCCTTAGTCCCCGTAGCTGCTGCATCACCTTCATCCTTTGACGGTGAGCTTGAAACGTTTTTGTCCTACTTCAAGATAAAAGTAAAGAGTAGCGAAAGTAGTATTATTGGCATTAAAGAAGCCCAAGCTAACAACAATTCAGGTTATGGAACGAAAAAGGTGCTCATGCTTCCAAATGCAGCTGTGCTAAGCTTTAGCTCCTCGAACGAGTTCAGTTGTCTATTCTGTCATTCCGATACGCACGCTACAGACCAATTCCATGAAAGCATCGGCTACAAGGATATAATAAAGAAATTGGCAAATGAACGACGATGCTTTCACTGCACCATGAGAGGGAATTTTTCAATGTATTGTCGCCGTAATGTCGAGTGCGCAAACTGTTCTGGCCAGAATGTCCCTTCGGGGTGCGATATTGGCTGGCAGCGCCGGGGAGCAGACAGATTGCGAAAGATGGACGCCAGGAACCTGCGCTGCCACACTCTCCCTACTCTCGATATGGAAGTGCTGCTACTGACGCGCAGGTTGTGGATTCAAGGGAATGAGCAATGCGCCTACGTACGCGGCCTAGTGGATGGAGGCAGTCAGCGCTCATCCATACGCGAAGATCCCGCACGTCTGCGGGAGCTTGGGAAGAAAAGCTTGCACCTTCATGCCTTTGGCCAGGATGACTCATTAAAAAGAGAATTTCTACTGCAAGTGCTTGTGCGGAGTCAGTACAGCGACGCTGTATTTCCTATAGAAGCAATTGAAGATCCCTTCATTTGCAAGGATATCATTCCAGTGCCCACGGCGAATGACTTTGTGGCTTCTATCGAAACCGGTGGCGAACCCATTGCGGACAAACCTCTTCGGAAAGGCATCGCCGCTGTACCTGCGATCAGTCTTCTACTTGGAGCCGACCACCTCTGGAATGTTATGACGGGAGAGCTACGTCGTCACCCCAGAAACAACGGCCTGGTTGCATTGAAGTCGGTCTTCGGTTGGATGTTTCGGGGGCCCTTGCCTGTAGCTAGTTCATCGGGTCTCGCAGCGAATGTCGCCGTGTTGCGAGTGAGCCCAAAATTTGTGGAGGTGGGCGAATATTTTGAGCCGTTCCGTGTTCTTGGTAGTACGGGAACTTTTGAAACTAAGGCTACAGCTGGAACGAGCGTAGCTTACGAGGACTGGAAGGGCTAAGACAGCGGCAGAGCAACTCCGTGAAAACGACATCAAGCTTGTAGCAGACGCCGTCACGATTCTCACAGCAATCAGTACCAAGAGCGAGAAGTCGGTTTCATAGAGCCCCAGCCAAAACGTAAGGAATATACAAGAATTTTCTGTAGCCAAGGTACGCCATCTTCAGAAGTTCAGTCTAAGAGCTGCCTGCGCAAATGCTTCCCATTGAAGCTTCCAAGATTGGAGCAGTGAAGTGTTTCGGGAATGTTTACTGTCTATGGCGCAATACGAAACGGAACGAGGTATAAAAAAGCGACATGCGTTCTTATCACGTCACTTGTCAGATTACAATTCCTCGTGAGAAATCTTTTATACTCAAGCTGTACAAAAACAAAGTAGAACTCAGCTGTGCACGTCCCAAGAAGATGCGGCCGAGGAAAAGCAGCGAGAACAACACAAGATAGCGAACATCACTGACTGAGGCGGAAGACTGTCGGAAGCGACCAAACTGCGACTGAGCCGGCTTGGAGCCAGCACCAGCGATTCAAGGAAGTTTATGAACGTTGCACTTTTTGGTGGAGAGTAGTAGGTGTGACACCGAACATTTTTCTCCACGAAACAAGCTCGATTTGCAGTGTTGTAGGTGTACCGGGATAGTAGCACTTGAGGCAAAGGCTGTACGAGCGACGCCAGGAGCTTGCATTTTTTGTGGGGCGGGGAGGATGTTGAATTTTATTCTGTCGCACATATCAAAATAACCGAGATGAACAAGACGACATGGCTTGAGGACGCTGGTGAAGAAAGAAGATCAGAAGGAAGAGGATCAGTGGACGCCATGGTACTCATAGCAGCTAGAATATTCAGTCCAATGTAAATAGAGTTGTTCCTTCCATTGCTGGCACTTGGACTCCTTTCATACACACCCTGCTTACACTGATGCCTTTTTTTCTATAGGATGCATAACTATTTCATGTGCAGCTTTCCCGCTCATGGCAGTCCTTTCAACAGGGATTACTGTGTAGTTTTCTAGCAAAATGTAAACATTTTTGCGTGGGTAATTTTGGGGATGAAAACATGCTTTGTGCGCAGTTTCAAGACTCGCCCGTTCCGCGACTAACTTCCTGAGCCATGGAAACTATCCCGTAGAAATGCATTGGGAGTAAGATTTCACAGCGAATTACACAAAAAATTTTCAGAATCCTGGAAACTTCTTTGAGTGCTTTCATCATCACGTTGACGTCTTGCTTTATGCCAAATATCACTTTCCTTAAGCGGTTTGGCTAGGTTCCTGGGAGGTCGCAATTTTGAGCGAGAAAGCTACGTAAGTGCTATTACACCGCCTGACTCGAGCTGAACTTAAGGGTGAAATCCAGTGATATAATCCAAAAGCGCCCAAAGACGGAATGAACTCCCGGAGATGCGATATATGAATTAGCAACTTCTCCACAAATATTGCTATTGAGAAGCGCATTCCACCGAAAAGACAAATGTGCACTTCTGCGCAGACGAGAATATCAAAACGCTCATTTCCGACACACAATATTCTATTCGGCAGAACTCCACCATAACAAATTTGGGCGCCTTGGCAACCGAGATGCTAAAACTTGTGAAACAACGGAGCTGTTTGTTTTCGCGTATCTAAAGTTGGCTTTCCTCAAGTCTGCTCATCCTATCGGTAAATCGGGTACCGATGCAGCCGAGAGTACGCCGTCTGTCTCAACTGAGAGAACACCTGCACGTCAGAGGTTGCTTCGTCCCTGGGCGAAGCCAATTTCCGACGGGTGCCTTCTCACCCGAACATCTGCGCCGTGACGTGCAATCCTCACACCGGTTTGTCTACTCTTTGTCTCCTCGCCATTTCCCTTCACACTTCTTCGGCTAACATTTTGCTGCGCCGATGTTTGAGCGACGCCCGGCACGGCTGGAAAGCAAGCCCAAGGAGCTAGAAACTGATATAGCTGATATAAACTGATATAAGCTGATATATATATATGATATAGCTCATATAAACTGATATAAGGAGGATATAAACTGAGTCAACTAAATGTTAACCATCCGCCCTCTCCAAGTCCGGCATCCAAACTGCCAAATTCCGAATACGAAGCCCGCTTCAATTTAGTCGAAAACCAAAGCCAACACCCACACTACGAACACAAAGGGAAGGGTGAACGATGATAGCGCATTCGGATAAAGGCCGGATTCATAATGCCAGGGACACAGGTTCGACTCCGACACCGCGAAGCGTTTTTTTTCTGCGGCACACACTTCCCACACCTGCTCGTCGGCTCTTCTACCTCCTCCTCACTTTCCGTCTCACTTATTGGCTAGCATATTCCTCCTCCCAAGTTTGCAGCACCGAGTTCTGCGACGCCAGGCACAGATGGAAAAGCCTCAACAGCTCCGCTGTTTAAACAGAAAGCTTGGGTGATGAAATAAATCCGCAAGCGACCAAAGCCGCCCAAAAATGGGTGGACGTAGGCGGCAAAATCTTCAGTCTTGTTGTCGTCCAGTTCTTTCCTGCCCGTTTTTTGCAGCGTAAGAAACAGCAGCCCAGGTGTAGCAGCTTCGCGTGGACCCTCAAGGGCCATGCTGCGCAAGCGCGAGGAGCATTGGATTGGATTGGATTGGATTGGATTGGATTGGAATAGCCAAGTCTGACGCTGCGCCGTAGCCAAATCTGACGCTGCGTTGGAGCTCCTTGATAGCCGTTTTGCGTGGCTCCTGGAGAGCCGTGCTGCGCATGCGCGAAGAGCAGTGACTGGACTGGACTGGACTGGACTGGACTGGACTAGAACGGACTGGACTGGACTGGACTGGACTGGACTGGACTGGATTGGACTGGACTGGATTGGATTGGTCTGGAGTAGACTGCACTGGATTGGATGGATTGGATTTGATTGCTCAACCTTAGCTCACGCTACGTATCTCGTGGCATATTCGATTCAAGCCGCTGCTAATTTTTCTGCAGATAATCGCTCGTGATGAATTTGCATAAGAGCAGCGCCTACCAGAGATCTTGAAGTAGAGTGCAGCCAGAAGCACTTATTCGCAGCAGACAGAGTAAACCAACAACATTTGTATGTTGCTTTCTTAAACTAAGGTATGATATACCATTGAATAGCTAAAAAACCATTTTTACACATATTTTGGCTATTTATATATGAGATGACTGGGAATCTCTGCAGTGACACTGGCCATTATTTTGACAAAAATGGTTGGTTAAGATCACAACCATGAACCCTAAGCCTTAAGAGCAGTGATCTGACGTTCTAGTTTACCCGTAACCTGACGTTTGCTGCATCTCAACAGAATTTAATGTAAAGCGTTTGGGAACCATTGTGCGAATACGTAGTAGAGTGATCAACTGAGGACAATAGCAAAAGTAAAGCTGCAGGTATGGGCAACTAGAAATAACGAACTTCAGTAACGCTAATGAGATTACAAAATTTTTGCTTTGAAGCTGGTAAAAAAGAGGGCATTTGTATTGATTATCAACCATCGCCCGTGCGTGCTCGATATACCGATATCTGACTATATTTAGGGTAAAATTATGGTTCTCGTCCTTGTAAATACTCAGGACAAATAAATTCTGTCTTTCTTTTTTTTTTCTTTCTTCTTCGCATGGCCCAAACTGTTCAGCCGAGGAACACTTTGGGTTAGGGAAAATCTGGCGAGCATTATTTAAAACGGCACAAGCTTGTAAATACAACATGCGGAGAAATAAAATGCTTCCCTAAGTTTAAAATTTTGGATATGTATGTCTGATGGTACCGTTTCTAGATAACAATAAATGCTGCTTACCGCCTTGTGTACTGTGCTGGATGCATAGCCCTCCCCAGCCGTGATCTTGATCCAGTAGCTTCCCTTCTTCAGAGGTCCCGTAGTACCAACTAATTCTCGCAGACTGTACTCCCTCCGGTGTTCAAATGGTGAGGACAGTAAGAGTAAAAATAGATATTAAAACCAGGAAACCAGGGTGTCGATCCGGAATCGAACTGAACGAAATACCGGAACCAAACCGGTAGATTTGCCGGAACTGAACCCGAACCCGAACCGTTATTTTGGAGTACGTTGAACCCGAACCGGAACTAAACTGAAAAAATAAACTGTTACCGGTTCACGACGAAACGGTTCGACCATGCGCTGCTGATAATGCGCGCTCAAGACCATTCGAGGCTTTTCGCTATCACGCACCAGCAACTTCGTAGCTTCTCACGCACTTTCGCCTTCAGATCAGACACGATACCATCAAAGCTCTCTTTGTTGTCGCAATATGATCAAAGGTATGCGCACCAATGTTGCAATGCTATGCTACAGCTGGCAAGGTAAATATAAATGGTAGCGAAGCTTCAGACGAAAAGCGGTTCAGAACCTATCGCCAGCGACATCAACACGGGGGGTTATGGAAGTGGCGATTGAAGCGCGACTAGGTGAGGAGGGAACAAACACTAATAACAAAAAAGCAAGTTTAATTCAACAATAAAACAATATTCATATTTTACGAACGATATTTATTTTTAAGTCACATTTATTTAGGCCCAGTGTGCAAATAATTTATGAAAATGTTGTTCATTCTCAAAAACGTTTTTGTGGCGCCCTCTGAAGAATGGCACATGTCATTACTCGGTGATGCAGTCCTTGTCGAGTTCGGAAAGGCGCGCCTGAAGTTCGTCTGCTACGAAACGCCCCTCACATGTTTTGGTGGTGCGCATTCGCATTCGTTCTTTCTTGTTATTTTGGTGCGCAATTAATTCTTGCTGTGCGTGGAGTTGCGAGGTGCGTTGAATCGTGGGTGGAGCACGGTGTCTTACGGGACGATGCTGCCAACGGTTGGAGCGGAGCGCTTTCCTCGGTACCTACAGAAACGATGTGCTGTACAAGGTTGCAACAGTAACTCCCGTACGCCTCGCGTTTCACAGCACCATTTTCCTCTCATTTCCACAGGTAACGCGAAACTATAGCACTGTTAATAAGTGCACGGGGGGTTATGTAAGGGGACGCGGTGATGCTTCAAAAAAAAATGGGTCTAAAGCTTTGTTACATCACAATTATCTCTTGATTTCACCTCAGGTTGGCTCGGAGCAAGTGGTGTCAATTACTCTAGGACTTATCAGGGTATTCAAATAGCGCAAATATTATGCGCCACTCGAATTCAAACGATTCGCTTTAATTGTCTAACTCAGCGCCTTCTCTATTGCATTACAACGCTTGTAGTGATCGCTGCTTCCCGCGCTTGTATGCGCAAGCAATATTTCCATCGCAGTACTGTGTTGGGCGGCTCCGTGCTGAGATCTTTCCTGCCATGTGTTTTTACTTACTGCCGCCGCTTTCTTTTGCATCGATCCATTTTTTATCTTTTTACTTATCTGTTGCGACACTTGCCTAAACAATGCAACCAGGAAATTGCAGGCGTGAATCTTTTGTGAAGTTCTGTAGAAACCCACGTCTAATTGATAAGACGCTGGGACAGCTGCGGTGTGCTCGCTGCACTTTCGTGAATCGGCATTCCTGCGGCCCGGTTTTCTGCGTCAAGATGCAGTGTCTAGTTCTTTTCTCTTGTTTGGAAGTAGTTCTGCTGTAGAGGCTTTCATTTCTCATAATGCTATGTGTTACGGATAAAGTCAATTTTTCGGCGCGTAAAGAAAATCATAATGCATGTAGTGCCCACGAACATTTTGTACTTATTTGTATATGCGCTGATTTTGTACAGTGTGGTAAAGTTGCTTTATATTTATCCTGGAATCAAATTCAAATGTCTTGATTATAGCATGACTATGCGTTATTTCTTCTCTTAGAACTGAAGCCCACAAACCGAGCAAGCATTATATAACCTTGATCTATTCTTAAGGCGCGCATGCAACCTGCGTATGTGCGACGCAGTTAAACAACCCAGCAGTGTCGTTGGTAGAAATTTGTATCGCGGTGAGGAGGGGGCACGTTTTTGATACCAAGGGGTGGGGGGCGTGCAGAGTGGTGGAGTGCCATTTTGTGCTCTGTATCCCATGGCAGAAAAAAAATTCTGGGAGGAGGGGTGGGGGGTACGTGCCTGGTTCCCGGTTGGCCACCCGCTGCAATCAAGGTAAACAACTGATTGCTTTTATACAGCAGTGGAAGTAATGGATACAGAATAAAGTTTCAGAGAAAATGCAAGCCGTTTTTATCAAAACCGAGGCGAATCATACGACAGCACGCTCAACTAAGTTTCTCTAGTCACGAGTCTGTTCCAGTTAAGCTAGCGTTGACTTGAAGCTCACGCCAAGGGCACGACAACTTGCGTCAGATGGCAATGACATGAGCCCTCGGCGATCACAGGCCTGCTAAAGCTATTTTGAAGTCAAATTTTCGCGCTAATGTCCCGAAAATGACGTCACTTTTTGACCGGATCTGGCGTCAAGATGCAGTGCCTAGTTCTTTTCTCTTGTTTGGAAGTAGTTCTGCTGTAGAGGCTTTCATTTTCATAATGACTGGGAATCTTTGCAATGACACTGGCCATTATTTTGACAAAAATGGTTGGTTAAGATCACAATCATGAACCCTAAGCCTTAAGAGTAGCGATCTGACGTTCTAGTTTACCCGTAACCTGACGTTTGCTGCATCTCAACAGAATTTTAATGTAAAGCGTTTGGGAACCATTGTGCGAATACGTAGTAGAATGATAAACTGAGGACAATAGCAAAAGTAAAGCTGCAGGTATGGGCAACTAGAAATAACGAACTCCAGTAACGCTAATGAGATTAAAAATTTTTGCTTTAAAGATGGTAAAAAAGAGGGCATTTGTATTGATTATCAACCATCGCCCGTGCGTGCTCGATATACCGATATCTGACTATATTTAGGGTAAAATTATGGTTCTCGTCCTTGTAAATACTCAGGACCAATAAATTCTTTCTTTCTTTCTTTTCTTTCTTTTGCGAAAAGGGCAGTACAGCTGTCATTTTCGCATGCCCAAACTGTTCAGCCGGGGAACACTTCGGGCCAGGGAAAATCTGGCGAGCATTATTTAAAACGGCAAAAGCTTGTAATTACAACATGCGGAGAAATAAAATGCTTCCCTAAGTTTAAAATTTTGAATATGTATGTCTGACGGTACCGTTTCTAGATAACAATAAATGCTGCTTACCGCCTTGTGTACTCTGCTGGATGCATAGCCCTCCCCAGCCGTGATCTTGATCCAGTAGCTGCCCTTCTTCAGAGGTCCTGTAGTACCAACTAATTCTCGCAAACTGTACTCCCTCCGGTGTTCAGATGAGGAGGACAGTAAGAGTAAAAATAGATATTAAAACCAGGAAACCAGGGTGTCGAACCGGTACCGAATTGAATGAAGAACCGGAACCAAACCGGTAGTTTTGCCGGAACTGAACCCGAACCCAAACCGTTATTTTTGAGTACGTTGAACCCGAACCGGAACTACACGCCGCGGTGGCTCAGTGGCTAAGGCGTTGCGCTGCTGAGCACGCGGTCGCGGGTTCGACTCCCGGCCCGGCCGCTTTTCTGATGGAGGCGAAAAGCAAAAACGCCCGTGTGTACGAGATTTCACCGCACGTTAAAGATCCCCAGGTGGTCAAAATTAATCCGCAGCACTCCACTACGGCGCGCCTCATCGCCTGCGTTGCGTCGGCGCGTTAAACCCCACAATCAATCAATCAACCGAACCGGAACTTGACAAAAATAAACTGTTACCGGTTCACGACGAAACGGTTCGACCATCCGCTGCTGATAATGCGCGCTCAAGACCGTTCGAGTCTTGTCGCTATCACGCACCAGCAACTTCGTAGCTTCTCACGCACTTTCACCTTCAGATCACGAAACGTCGACTTTGCCCGCCTTTTGCCGTGACTGTGTACGCACAACCGGCCCGCAAGTTTTGTGCACTGCGTAGCGGTCAAGACTCACGCCCTCAATTTGCTACTTTTTGCATTTCGCAATTTACTTTTAAAATTCGCGCAGCTTGAAAGTGTATACTTGACAAGTGTGACCATCAAGAAGTGTTCGGTGCCTGAGCCGTTGGCTTGAACTCAAGGATGCGGGTTCGATCACAGGACAGAGCCGCCATTTTTCACTGTAGAAGGAAAACGAAAACTTTCATGGAGCAGGGTTTCAACGGACGCTAAAGATTCCCAAGTGGTCTAAATTGCTCTGCCAGCCTATAGTACACGGTGTGCTTCATAGCACAGATTTAGCTTCCGAGCATCAAACATGCCGGTATTTTTGAAAAGTGTTTTTCCACGGGAAACCAAAACGAAAAGCCCACCACATGGTTTGAATTATTTCGCACCGAGTTCATACACGAATAGTCTAGGCTCTTCTTTGCTGCCTTCAGCTAGCGAATAAGCAAAACACCAAAAAGTATATTTTGCTCTAGACATACCTTGTTTTGTACAAGCTTTATTTAATACGTACAAATGTGTCATTACGGCGAAGGCAGCGAGCGTCCTTGCGGCCTGGTTAATACTCACTTTCTCATGACGCGCAGAGCGGACAACCTGGCTTTTTTAAACATATCCACATAATAATACAGCAGAGGTAACTGTTAGCGTGTGGCACTCACTTTCTCATTTTGTTGAAAACTATATTCCCCGAACCTGCAAATGCTACGCATACTTTGGTTTGGACAAAAAGAAGTAGATGACACATGTAAAAGAGAAGGCCGGTCCGGCACTGTCCCATTCATCCATCGCCCATACTTTGCGCTTGTTATGCTGTTGTGTTTTGTTTAGGGCTGCTTTTTGCTTTGGAAGATCCCCTTCACTGACTAACAGCTAGTCTAACTCTAACTCGCTACTCTGCTGCTACTCCTACCGGTTCCGGAGGGGAAGTAGTGCTGTTCGCAAATTATAGCGCATGTTCTCAAATGAGTTCCATCTCGTGCTGCACGCGTGAAATCACCCTTTCAGTTTGTAACCGCATGGGTCGGCAGTGTAGTGGAACTAATGAAGGTGGTGGTCAGGCAGAAAGGAGACTTATACATCGGGACGAACGCATCCGTAATAGCATTCTCAAACGCATTCCAGTGTTTATAGCAACAATGAGTGACTTAGCGTTAACTGCTGCTCACTGTTAACAAAATTTGGGATTACATCCTCTGGAAGGTGACTGTTAACAAATTATTCTAGGTGGCCAAATCTATCGGTAGCATTTACGTGGCTGCTGTAGGCTTTTTTCTTATGGAACAGCTAATGAAAAAACTAAACACCTGACATATCAAAACACGTCGTCAGCTTACATAGGCAGGAGTCACTGGTATGCAGCCATAACTAAAGGGGCTTACTGTTGTTGGTGGTGGGTGGTTCAATAGACAGGATTGCGATTTCACCAACATAATAAAAGGGATAGAGAGAAAATATATCCAACAAATCGTTATGATACTTGTTGGTTGCATAATAGGTCTGTAGGACAACATAAGAGCATCCCTGTTCCTTAATATTTGGCCTAATTACTTACGTTTGTCTTAAAAATTGCACAACTTTTATTAGGAAAAAGAAGTATTTTGAATCCGCCGTAATTGTATTAGTTTTATGATCGTTTCAAACTTCGAAAGATTTTTTCCCACATTGCTGATAATATACCTCCCCGAACCGGTTCGCTAAGCGGTTAGTGCTTGCAAACCGATTCGCTAGCCTGTTCGCGAACCGCTTAGGGCTGTTGTTTTAGCCGAGCCGGAACTCAATCGGAGCGAAAAAAATTCACTGGAACCCGAACCGTAACCGAACTGGTATTGTTTTTTGCGCTCGACACACTCATTAAAACCTTTGCTTGACAATTGAGCAACGGCTTCCAATCATTCAGTAAAGCTGCAGCTTCGAGTCGAATACGTTCAACATACAATCGAATTTTCAGAGCCTCATTGAGGCAGGCTCATTTGGAAATTACACTACAACATTTTTTTGCGCTTTTTCAGTCAGACGTCGCATCTGGTGCTATATTTTCAGACCCAAATAAAATGGGTACTTTAGTACCTAAAACCAACAGGGAGGCTGGACATGAGCTGGGATTACAAAATTGCTGTAACCGAATTGATTTCAACGGAACCACTCTTAATAGACAAGCAGTTATACAGCCTCTTCACTAATGCGTTACTTCCCAGACACTTTCTGCCCTTGGCACCTGGTGAGAGCCCCGAACAGGACATGTTTGTCGACTAATTCGAAGCTGGTGCTTTTCTGGTCTCCTCGGTCTCAAAGCTTTGCGATGGGTTTCTCATCATGACGAAAAAATTGGGATAAACAGCAAAAGCGACATCTTATTTCACAATGCATTTCTGGGCATTTGACCCTCCACGAAACAAATAGAGACCCTGCCTCCGCCCGCATTTCTGTTTCACTTAAAGCAACTTGTCGCCCAATTAGGCAACAAATCGAGCGACTATCCCAGCGGATGGCATGAAAAGTTCACATTTCAAAAAATATTTGAAGGCCAGAAATCGAATCAAATTTGGGCCACCAAAGCGACGGGAACGTTAAGCGTTCTCACCGCGAGTACATGCCTGTACCACAGCGAGTAGGTCGCCCGAAGTTAACTTTGGAGGTACGTACTTCGAACGAAAAAGGCTTAGCTTTTTGGCGATACTTCACTGCTACATAACGTATTGGTGACTGTGGTGTTACGACGCCGCAAAAGGCATGGTCTCTTCTTTCTCAAAGTAGTAACCGGATCTCCTGCGGGATATATGCAAAACAAAAACGTTGACTTTTTAACCGAATCGGCAACGTTTCTCATTTCAAACAAAATCTCTCTGCATAAAATTAAATTTTATCTCGTACCCATTCACAACTGCCTCTGCAGCACAGAGCGTTTGAACAAACCAAACATCAATGTCGGTGGCTATGGGATCCAGGAAGTTGGAAACACCCACATCTTTCGGCTGCATATTCAATACTCAGAAAGCACCAGTGTTGAAATAAAATACTGCAGTAAACACGCAAACAGGTCGATTTCCCAATTAAGATGATAGCAACCATAAACCACGTCATAAATAACGTGGAGATCAAGAGGCTCCTAAAAGCCTTCGTCATATCAATTATCCCTTACCGCACTCCATACCTCCTCCGCGTAGACCAAGAAACTGAAGAAATTAGGTGAATTACTCGAAAGCGCTCCAAACTAGCTTTCGGGTCAATATTACACCAACACAGGCTTACTAAAACTACTAGACCTTTATAACTCCTTAAACAAAGCACGTGCAAAACTGGCAGAATGAAAATAACGGAAGCTGGTATTATTGCACTCGAACGGCTGGCCCTGTCCATGGAAGGGATTCCCGAGAGATGGAACAAAACAACAACGTCAACATGATTCCTTGTCACGATTAGACATCGCTGGGATCGGAGGTGTAGGAATGTCAATTCAGATGTACAAATGGCGATTAAAGTTTAAAGAAAACGGCATTGCACGTGTCCCACATTACATCCTGTTCATAGGTTAATAGCGACGAAGAATTTCCTCTGAAAAGTGGCAATCATGCAATTATAGATAAGCCTACAAGCTGCAGTTACCACTTAAGAGTATGCATACAAAAAATGGCGGCCCCTAATTATTGCCGCAGAAAACAATTCATCTACTTACGGTATGCTTTCATCGAATTGAAAGCCATCATATGTGAGGCGAAGTTTCGGGTCCTCCAGATCCTTATACGTCACAAGTCTAAAAGAGATGCCTCCTCTTTCGTCAAAAGTCGTTTTTTTTCAGCGTGAATTCTTGGATTGTCCACCTTAATGGCGTACAGCGCATCTTTATTTCGTAGAAACAACAGAAAAAAAAATAAACGATACAGTGTAAAAAATCGACACAATTACAGGCGACGGTATTTTGGCGCCTGCGATACTCAACCATTTTTGATGCCCACTCGTGATTTAAACGTTGTATAACAAACCAGATGTGGCATAGCTCTTTCAGATGACACTAGGACTGATCAAGGACCAGAAATATACCGCAACAACTGTTTGCGTATTTCAATCTTCTGGTAGACTATGTTTAAAACGGGCATTTAGCTTTGCAGTTTCGTTTTCTATAACGAGGCATAGGTGAACCCACACTGGAGCAACATAGAAGTAAACAAAAGGAAGTGTGACGAGAAACCCCGCTCTGTTAGTAAACCACACTTAAAAGTAACCCACGGGTTACCCTGCAGGTTGAGAATGACTCTCTAAAACCTGACCACGAAATTCATTTACAGTACATTTAATGACAGCCCACTAAGGGGTGTGGTTCCAGACAAATGGAGAACTTCAACAGTTATTCCTGTCCCTAAATCCGGCGATTAACTTTCAGTGAAAACTACTGCCTTATATGCATTTTGACAACTGCAGGTAAAGTGTGAGCAGTTCATATTTAAACACGTAATTACGCATCTTCCGGACAACATATGTTATGACCGACGAGCGCAGTTTCCGCCGTGGGTTTTCCACGGTAACATAAACATACGTACGATGAATGACATTTCAAACCATGCAAGACAAGTCGTTCTTACGACGCCTTGAAATAGCTCGAAAATGTTGAAACGGTTCCTTCAACTCGAGGAAGTTTTGTAAACATGCTACGAGCAGTGTCAATAAGTTTATTTGTACACATTTTTAAGCCGCCTTTTAAAGAACAACATACTTTGTACTCTACAGTAAGACGTCTTGGAAAAATCTTAAACGCCTTCCTTAAGATGTTATTTTTGTTCTACACAAAACATCTAGTGCACTTTTGTTGCAAGTAATTTATCAATATGTTTTTAAAATTCGTTTTTTGGTAGCGTGCCTTGTGCTATACAGGTCCCAGTTACCTTCAGACGTGCCTCTCTGAGCTTTAGGAGGTTAACTATATTAGTGTACTTCTTTCAATGTAGACTGGGGCACGGATACGGTACCCTGACAAAGCAAGAAAGGCTGGCACGAATTGCACTAGTTTATATCACCTATCAGGCAATATATTGAGTGGCTCGAAAAACAAACAGCTGAGTGATTCAACGAGCTATGTCTTTAACGAAAATTACTTTTTGCGAGAAAGGTTCGCAGCGTTGACGGAAACCGACAGCACGATTACAGCATTCTGGGAAGTGGCTTGTTGCTGCGTGAAGTGCCGAGGCTGGACGCTTGATTTTCGTATCGTGCCTGAAGACGTAGAACGAAAATACCAGAGAGGTAACAGTGCTAGAAAAATGCCTGGGCTTACGTTCAGGCCCAAAAGACTTCCCCGGAACCGCCAGCAAACATTAGTAAGCCCTCACTGCGCCCATCAAGAAAAGTTGTCAATGGCAGTTGCATGTCAATAACCAATTTATTTCATTTTATTAAAATTTTCTAATCAGACAGTATTTGTGCATTCTTATTATCTGACGCATTGTGTTTTCGTGTATGCGTGCGTATGGAGGTAGCTTTCAACACCACCAGGAGGCCACTGTCACTTCAATTCAAATTTCAAGCAGACGACCAAACACCGCCCGTAATGCTCGTCATAAACGGTGTCTTTCGCGTGTTTGTGTGGTGGCCTACGAAAAACGATGCCTTTAAGAAAAGAAATAATTACATGTTCTAATTAGTGCATCTTTAAAATACCCTGTTCAAGCATTTGCCACGTCAAAACGGCCACATTTTCATCGAAGCATTCAGGAATGACTCGGCGCTAAAAGCAAAGAAGTGTGGTAAGCAGTTTTCCTTACACTTGTCGTTTTCCAGCTAGCACCGTACCATAGCCTAACTTGGCGAATACTGTGCGGAGCACTAGCCGATGCCCAGTGCTACCATTTGTAAAAAAATAGTGCATCGGCTTGCAATATTTTGACGTGCTGCTGGAGTTAGTAGTTTAGTCCGCGCTCATTCTTCACACACAGGTAGCGATACACAGTCTTAAAACATGAATATCATACATGTCGACTCACAGAATGGATGATAAATGACTAGAAGACGGGATGACGGCAACTGGCTGGCAACGCAGCATTTTTGCCATTAGCACCTGCCGTGTTGTGGCCCTTTTTATTCTGTTCGCTCACATTCCCCAATTGTGTTTTTGAAAGATGTATTTGGTAGGAGAAAGCAAATGACGTATTCACCGCATCATTTTAAAGAAAAGCAGTTCGGAACAAATTGAAGACCGGAGTAGTAGTGTCTACCGGGCACCACTCATCGTGTCTGAGGTTGAACAATCAAGTGTGTCACTCTGCGGCAAAGAAAAGCATTCGAACCAAGGGAAAAATAGGCTTGTAGTAATTGCGCATGTCACACCGTTTCCACACATCGAACAAAATAGTGATCCATAACACCCGTAAAACTATCCAGACTGTAAATCGTTAAGATCCTGTTGACGTGTACAAAATTCTAGTGGCTGTTGCGTTAAAAGCGAAGCCTTGCTTGTAAACATAACGAACACCGGAAAACAGTTGCGCAGTCAAGTTGTGAACGCACAAGTGATTGGAAAAGGGGCAGTTTTAAGAAGAAGGGTAGGATTGAACATTACGTTTTACGTAGTCAAGCATTTGATTTTCTTTATTGGTGATATACTCAATATGAAGATTTTAAGAAAGGTTAGTAGTGATATGAACGCCCAAGTATGTATATGAAGAAACATCTTCTAGGATTTTCCCATTGAGTAAATACGTTAGTAGTAGCGTTAGTAGCGATACGGAAAATTCGCATTGATTTGCACTTATTATTATTTGTTGTCATCTGCCATGTACTGCACCAATGGGATATGGAATTGATGTCGGACTGGACTGTCCGCATGTCAATATTGTTATCTGTCTTCCTAAAAATAACACAATCGTCAGCGAATAAATGCACTAATGACAAAACACATTCAGGCAAATCATTTATGTAAATGAGAAAAAGTAGGGGACCCAGAACGCTGTCCTGGAGCACACCTTAAATAACCGGGCTTAGAGAAGAAATGGTGTAATTGGCTGTGACAAATGCTGGAGATGGACGAGGAAGCACTCAATCCAATTTAATAGGCCTGAATCAACACATATTTTTAAGTTTGTTCAGCAGTAACGGGTGTGGAATTTTATGAAACGCTTTAGCGAAACAAAAAAAATGCAGTCACGAAAGGAACAGTTGTCAAGAATAGATTGAAGCTTCTGAGTAAATAAAATAACTGGGTTTCGCATGAAAAAGACATGAAAACCGTGCTGCACGGGGTAAAAAAATGAATTACTTTCAAGAAAGTTGCCAACATGAGAATAAAGTATGTTCAAAAATTTTACAGGATACGCTAGTGGTAGATACTGGCCTGTAATTGAAGAGGGTCTGTTTGTCTCCAGATTTAAAGACAGGTACCACTTTGACTATTTCCCAATCATCAGGGATATTACTTTGTTCTTATGATTGCTGAAAAAGTTTAGCTAGGATAATAGAGCAGTTGTGTTTGGTACTTTTAAGGAATTTATAAATATTACCATTAACGCCAGCGGAAGAAAACATTTTCAGTGACTCAATAATAATAATTATTCCATTTGGGTCATTCTGGAGAGGGTACATCGGTATATAGGTAAGACCCTTAAAGTTGGGTAAACAAGAAGTATAAATGGAGGAGAAAGAATCTAAAATATTATGCCCTCCTCCCCTCGCGGGAACCCTGGTGTGATGCGACGCTGATGGGGGTTCAAGCGCAAGCGGAGACAACCGTCGACTGAGCAACCGTCGAGTTGGAGTGAGTGGCGATTCAAAAATAAATTTTTGAGTGAGTTTGAGTGATACGGCTGCCATAAACGTTGATCATTCGCCCGATAGCCGACAGCCTTCTTTACTTCAGCCTTTCAAAAACACATGAAGGACAAGTCGACATCGTAATCCGAACCACCTACAGGATGGATCTAAATCTCCTGCGTTTTAAAACTAAGGAAAAGTTACAAAATTTGGAAAAGTTACAAAATTTGGGACTTTGCAACACCTTCGCCGAAATCAAAAATGCCCCTCACTCGGCCGAAAAACAGCGTTTCCAAAAAAACTAAGAAAAAAAGGGCCATACTATAGGCGATAGGTGACCCGCCAGAGCAGGAGATCTTAGACAGGGAGAACAATTTCACCACAGAACAGTGCAGCGACATCAAAGCCCTACCCCTCCCAAAAAACGTGCACCGCAGTATACACACTGAAAGACGAAAATCCCGTGTTAAGTATATTCGCCGAAAGGTCCGCAACCAAAAAAATACGGTGTAAGTTTATATGTACAAACTACTGGTCAGGTAATAGTGCCGTCTCTTGGCTCAGCAAGGCGCTTTCCTCTGGCGTGACGTGCATCATTGAGCATCATCATCCAGCCTATAAACAGCTCCGCTGGTAAAAACGCTTCCCGTCATCGAAATCTAGCCTGGGTCCCTCGCTGTATGAAACCGGCGTCTCTCTGATTCCGTTATTGAACTCGGGCAGCCAACATTTCTTTTGGGTTTGTAGCGCGGGCGGTGGCTATGAACTTTGGCTGAATTAAACTAGACTTTGACTTCGGGCTTTGGCAGTTTGTATATTGGACTTCAAGAGTGTGGATTTTGATCTTTTATTGGCCTGAGTCTGCCTGAAGAAGGCTTCACTTTTAACCTTATATCTCACCATACCAAAGAAGCAGGCCTAAGAAAGACCAATTTAACGCTAGTGGAGACAAACAGCTCCGCAGTTTCCTTAGTCTGCATCTTTATAGCGAAGGTGGCCGAATTCCTTCTTTCTTCATCATTCCTGCTTCAGGAACTTCATGTGCTCCTGACTGTAAGCCGGAGCTATGGTGATGATCATGTCCCATGGCACATCATAGCAATTTTGAAAATTGGGGCATTGTCAATCGCTTCTTATAAAAACTTTCCCCTCTTTCTTATTCCCCTATTACTACTTCCATCGGTAAATAGAGCGACATTGTTGCGAACAACGGGCCAAACGTCACTGTGGGATCGTGATACGGCTTCAACCTATGAATGTGAACAATCTCCGTCCCGGGCTGACGGAGGTATAAAGAAATCAATGTTCTCCTCACCTTTATCGCACCTTCCAATGTTAACTGGCCTGTCCCAGATGCAAACAGCAAAATGAATGAGCATAGAGAACAAAAGTGGAATCAACATGTTGCCCTGTGTTTCTCCTCTTCACAACGACGGCGCAATCATCTTCAGCGGGACGCGCATCATATTTAAAGCTTGCCATTGTGAACTATAACGGAAGCCCGAATACGGCAGAAAGTAGAAAATACTGGTACAAAAAGGTTCTTGAGAGCTTTATGCCTCATATTGCGCCTGCTATGCATATAAAAACATTAAAATCGTCGTACCTCTAAAAAAATTGAGCGCCCAGGTAAAAACGTTTCCGCAATTTCCCGCGTCCAGTTATTTCCCGCTAGACAATCGTGTTTGGACGATTTAAATTGGGTTGAGAGAATGTGCGTACTTCCACCTTGGGGCAACTCAACCTAATCGTCTTTCCCATAAATACGTGCGTTCAATTTTACGTAACCAATGGATTCTTTTATGCACTGACTAGTGAGACAATCACACCAAAAATACCTCAGACCGAACTCATTCTTGTCGGCTACTTTACACTACATCATCCAATAAAAAAAGAAGTGCCAGCTTCGGACGCAGCTCCGGACTCAACTTTCATCAATCAACCAAACCAAAATGACTGTGCGGGTGCTATGGCAAAATTAACAACGCGAGCGTTTTGCTGCAACACGTTGGCGGCTTCATCACTTCAGCCCCCCCAATGGCGGAAAGTAATTGCCATTGCTCAGCAGTTTTGTTTAACAGTGGAACGAAACAGACATACAGATCTACCTGCGTGATTTGTGTCATCGCTTGCCGCTGCTGTCCTGGTGACAGGCTTGAGAAGGCCCAGGGGTAGACCCAGCCAGCCAGCACCACTTTTAGTACAGCTATCTGGCTCTGGCCTGAAAGCGTGGCGTGCCAGAAATGCCTAAAAATTACAAAGCTGTGTACGCAAAGAAGAAGAAGAAGAAGAGGAAGAAGAAGAAGAAGAAAAAGAAGAAGACTTTATTTTTTCAGCAGACGGTGTTACAATGCCAGCTGACGGGGCAGGAGCTAAAGGCTTTGAGGGCCTGACGAGAGCTCCTGACCCTCTGAAGTTCACAACAGAGGACACGCTCCAATCAAATATACAGAGAGAAAAAAATAAGTACATTAAGAAAAATACAAAAAAATCGTACATTTCTGATAATGAGAATCACAAGTTATACAATATACATAGAACTGTTTTCTGCAATACCTGTTACTAGCAGATACAATAGAATACGACAAATTTCTTGACTGATTGTTCGTTATGTTCCTAGAAAAAATTACGCATACATACTATACAGTTTAAATCCCCTTGGAATGAGACGTGTCTTGTGATTCTCATATGTCCTTTTCTTTTCTATAAACATCAATTTGGTTTCAGCCTTAAATACGGTTGCACAAGAGTTAAATTTTAAATTATCCGCTAGGATGTTCAAGATGTGGTACGTGATAGGTGGCCGATTGTTTGCCATAATTAGTCCTAGTTTTAGGTGTACGTCTTATTGGTCGCCGTGCACAGTAATGATGGGTTTCTGCGCCGCCATCTACGTATAAGTTGTTTTTGTGTACCATTTGGACAAGTATAAAGTAATGCAGCTGGTCAGCTCTAAGTATTGAGTAATTTGAAAACAATGGTAAAGTTGGCTGGTCTTAGAATTTCCCTTGAAAATTTTCGATACACCGTAATATCTTTTTTGGAGGACAACAAGCTTGTTGTTATTATTTTGTGAGGTTGTTTGCCACACCAAGATTCCGTGCGTTAGTTCTGAATGAAATAGAAAAAAAATGCATGTTTCTTTTTAACCAAAGCGGTAATAAATGTGATATTTTATAAAGGCACCCAACTATTCGTGCCAGGGCCGTAACTAAATCAGGTGTACTGATCAGTTTAACTGTTCTTGGAACCAAACACCAAGGAACTTTTGTTCATGTACCCGTGCAATAACATCACCTTCGTATTTGAGATTCATACCTTCGTTTAATAAGGGCTTATTGATTGGGCGGAAAATTATATAGGTTGTATTTGCGGCATTTAATCGCAGTTTGTTTTGTTGTAAATAGTTTGAAAGATGCACCAGATATTCGCTTACAATAGTTTCCAGAAATGTTAAACTGTCAAGAAAAGTATTCGTGTCATCTGCATACATAGTAATATCAGAGGAACCTGGTATATTAACAGTATCATTTACGTACACAAGAAATAATAACAAGCCAAGTAGGGATCCTTGTGGGATTCCTTGTTTCAATTTCATTTTGGAAGATAATATGTCATTGATGCCCAACTATTTGATATCGATCATGAAGTAGTTTTTCAGAATTTGTAATGCGATCCCACAAATCCCGCAGCTAGATAACTTTTCTACCAGAAAATCAAAATGTATTAAATCAAATGCCTTTTGAATATCTAAGAAAAGACCAGGTGTGTATTTTCTGTGTTCCATATTTACGATTATCTTTTTCTTGATATTTGCCAGAGCTTGCTCAGTTGACCTATGCTTTTGGAAGCCGTATTAGTTGGTTGCTATTATTTGATGCTTGTCGAAAAAAGAATTGAGTCGCTCATGGATTACACCTTCGAATATTTTAGATAGAGTTGGAAGCACCGATATAGGGCGATAGTTGGACAGGTGATTACGCTCACCACCTTTTAATATAGCAGTGACTTTGGCCAGTTATAACTGCCGTGGAAAATTGCCTGTAGTCATTGTGAGGTTAATAATACAGGATAAAACTTCGCATATCACTGGTGATATCCGTTTTAACTCCGCGGGCCCTGTTTCATCTTTGCCAGATGCTACACTGGTTTTAAGCTTGCGGATTAAGTTTCCAATCTCAACTGCGTCTGTTACTCGCATAAAGATAGACTGACGCGCACCCGCGCCATCTGTTAACACGTTGTTTGCGCTAATGCTACATCTTTGGTACGAGCCCGCACTTATAAAGTGGGCTTTGAAAGCATCGGCTAATTTTTTTCCTGGAAGGGCTTCACCGTTTACTGTTAATTCTTCGATACATTGACTACTTGTACTTTGGCCAGTCAGAGCGTTCACTACTTCCCAGATTTTGCGTTGGTTATCGTAGATCCATTGAAAGGTGTTTTGGTAATAATCTTTCCCTTTTTCAGGACTGCCGTCAGCGTATTTCTGTATTTTTGTACTTCAAAAATGCTGCAGGTTCTCGCGAACGTACAAAGTCTTAAAATAACTTCATTTTATATTTATTTCTCTTGTAAAAACGTGTGGTTATCCATGGCTTTCGGCTACTTTTAATGGTGCGATGGGAGAGCCTCTGTAAAGGGAAAGCTGCATTGTAGCTTGTACGCAAGGACCCGAGAAACATATCATATTCAGCATCACGATCGGTTTGGTTATAGACGCAACTCCAGTCATGCGTTTCAACTAGTCTATAAAAGTGTTCGTGGGGTTCAGTATTTTTTTTTTTTTTGCGTCGAAGGCGGGTCCGAGTTCGCACGTTACTTTGATTAGGTACTAACGGAAGAACACAGAATACTGGTAGGTGGTCACTTAATTTATACGAAATTATTCAACTTGTAACGCTATCCGAGCTTATATTTGTTGCACAAAAATCAAAGAGAGTGGCACTTAGATTGGAGAGCCTCATATGTAAAGTTATGATTTGTAAACCCATAAGCTGATAGAACCGTATGAAATTCCTGGCTGTACGGGTCATCCGATTTCATAACGATATTTATGTCGCCAATGATCATGTGGGGTGCATTGCAGAAAGTGACCGATGCTAGCGTTTTGTCTATAAACTGTAGTAACTTGGTTTTATGTCCGTGCGGTAATCTGTAAACCAGACTGATTGTGGTATTTCCAAAACGCATCGTCAAGATTTCAATGTCTTCATTGATAAGAGAAAATTTTGCTATTAATTCATAGTTTAGAGTATCCTTACCCTCCACCTTCTTTTGTTGTCGGCAGAGAAGTTCGAAACTGTAGCCCGGAAAATAAGGTGCCTCGGCTATATCCCGAATCCAAGTTTCAGAGAAAGCTATTACATAAAAATCTATTCATACTGACAGCAAAAAATGGTGATGTTATCACTTTTTTTCTTATGCTTCTACAGTTTACATGTAGTATAGAGAACGAATTCTTAGTAGATGAAATTTTACAGATGAATTCCGAAATAGTGTAATACTTGCAGGAGTCTTTCAAGTCCATCGAGCGAAATCTAATAGCAATTTTCATTTTCATGCGACCGATATAGTTGCCAATTTTGATTGATTGATTGATTGATTGATTGATTGATTGATTGATTGATTGATTGATTGATTGATTGATTGATTGATTGATTGATTGATTGATTGATTGATTGATTGATTGATTGATTGATTGCAGGGTTTAACGCGCCGACGCGACGCAGGCGATGAGGCACGCCGTAGTGGAGGGCTCCGGATTAATTTACCTGGGAATCTAACGTGCGCCTAAATCTCGTACATACCAGCGTTTTTGCTTTTCGTCTCCATCAGAAAAGCTGCAGCTGCCGTCTGGAATTGAACCCGCGACCCCGTCCTCAGCAGCGCAACGCCTTAGCTACTGAGCCACCGCGGCGGGTATAGTTGCGTATTCGGGCCAGGCTGCTTTCATGAGCTATGTGAATCGCAGGACGTGTATTCGTCCTTGTGCACCAGCACCCTTTCATTTGTTGCCCATGCAAATTTCCACCCTACTTCTTTCTTTTTTTGAATGGCAGACGAGAGCAAAGATTTTTTTTTGGGGGGGGGGGGGCGAGGAGTGTCAGATGTTCCCTCACAACGAGCGGCGTTTTTTGTCCGCATCCAAGGAAAGAGCAGCCCACTCTCTTTTTTCCCATCCCCATCCCACCATTGCCACTATTTTTCCCCATCCCCAAAAGAACAATCATTCATTCATTTTCATTCATTTATTTATCCGTCTTCTGTACAAGATTAATTGTCTGGTCAATCTAAGCACGCAGTGCTTGTAAAGTGACCAGGCAGCTAGTGAAACAACAACACATTTTTAAGAAAAGTACCGCAATAATACTTTCGTATATGCACTGAACACTTCGCAGTGCATCAAACAAAATAACACATAAAACGCCCACACGAAAGGAGCGTCTTCTTGCTCCCAAAAATTCATCAAACGAAATTAAATGTTACAGAACACTTATGAAATGAATATACCAATAGCACCCTCACTCACAGGGATGCATTCAATTCGACTTCGAAAGCGTACAGACATAAAGTAACGTGAATACAAACAAATTGAACACAAGGCGGTAAACAAATCCCCACATGTCAAGTGGCATTACCTACTGAGTGTTTATTAAACCTCCACACCATTTTTCAATTGCTTTGTTCAGTTTCCATTTCGCGTTTATCGTGCAGATTTCATCAGTGAGTTCATTGAATATTTCCGAAACATAGTAGTTCCGTACTCTTTTTCCATAGTCAGTGTACACTAGTGGTTTTACATACCTTTCGGTTTTTCGCAGTGCCACATTCATTTTTACCGCAACTCGAAACTCTTTAGTGAAATAGTGATTCTTCAACACTACACATTTAAAGGGACACTGAAGTGAATTTGTCAAGCTCCCGTTTTTGATTGCACTGCGTAGACTGGCTCAAATTAGCACACTTTTCATCGTTTATCCGGTTGACAAATCGGTAATTATTTTACAAAGCACGAAAGAAGAAAAACTACCATGCGCGGTTTGCGGCGGCCGCACCAACTAAAGCTGTGACGTTGGGAGGAGCGGGCACCGTGATTGGACGATGCCCAAGGTGAGCAACCAAAGAAGTTTCGGTTTCGGTTTCGGTTCTGCAAAACACAACCGGTGGCGTTGTTGGATGGGCATTATCAATAACTCAGTAATCATCGTACCGCGCTTCTGCCATGTTGTCAGCTGTAAAAATGCATAAATATAAGCCTCCCAGGACGGCTTGGAATCGTAGTATTCACTAGCCGAGACCTACGCAGTGCATGAACGCCCTCCGCGTACCCGTAGACGCCCAAATGTCATGCGCTTTTCCCCCATATTTGGAGCTTGCCTCCCTCATGCCTGTATCGTAAAAAGCGTGTTCGCACCAGGCCAAGGGTCTGTTCATTCTGGCCTGTGCCCACTGCCTGCAAGAGTCGCTGCTTATGGCAACAGCACGCCAACGAGAACTCGCTAGCGCGCCAGTGCCAGCCTGCGCGCGTTTTGTGAACTAGTTCGTGGAGCCATGAACGTTGCGGCCGAAAAAAAGGTGAACTCAATATAGAAAACATCGGCGGAAAACGAAAAAGTTAACTTACAAAAAAAAAGCACGTAACCGCGGGGATTCGAACTCGTGACTTGCAAAATACTGACGGTGACACACTAGCGCCCCAGACCAATCGGCCACCGGGCGGGCTCGCTGCCCTTGGTAATATAGGGTATATAATGTACAACCAGTTTACACTTTTATTTAGTTTTGGCATTTCAAGCAGCTTAGGTGACTATTGTATTGCGTTCGTGCAGTAAGCGTCGCCCGAGTTTCTACAATAGCTCACGTCTAGCAATTGCATTTCGTAGACGGAAAAGCGTTCGTAGATGCGTAGTCGGGCTGCTGACCGCTGTGCTTGTTCGCCCAGCGCAAAAAAGTGCTTCCCGCACCCTAGTTTTACGCTGTACGGTAAAAATATCAGTTGATTTTATTTCCTTAGTACCTATATTGACTTCGCTGACTCTTCTCCCGCCTTCAAGAGGTCTTATATTTTCCTACTGGCGTACCAGTCAGTGAAGCGTCGCGTGTGCGCTTGTGCAGCGCTTGTGTGAAGCGACCTTGACTTGCAGCTAGATACAGTGTACAAACTAACCAAGTAAAGAAAGGCACATTCTTCCATTCACAAACGTGTCCTGGCTTCGTTTCAACTGAGCGAACGAATTGCGACGACCCGTCTGCGGCCGGCGGACGAAACGCTGGGCCGACTGACTAAAGCCGGGGAGCCATGCAGTAGCGCAGCCAATTGCGAGCTCGGCTCCTCCCGACGTCACACGAAAACGCCACAGAAAATGGGCGAGCGTAAAGAGGGGAGGACAGCATTTTCGAATTAATTTTTCTACTAAATTAAATCGCGTAAACGCGCCCAGAGCGGTCGAAACATGGCCTGGGGACTCCGGACTACAATTTGCGCTAGTAATCCCGCAATGTTTACATATCACTTCAGTGTCCCTTTAAACAACCTACGCTTTGTTCGGCAGCAGTGCACAACAACAGCCAAATGAAATCAGTTGTACTGTTTCTTACCCGCAAAAGCAGAGTCAAGGGTTTCCGACGTGGCCGGTTTGTGCACCACTGCCAAATTGCGTAGCGCCGATGATGTGGCGGGAGAGCACTAAGACGATGTCCGCAAAATGCCGTTGCAACGGCAAAGTGAAATGATGGGCGGTGCAGGCTGTTTTAGTAGGCCCCGCGATGCGCAGGCGCAAAGCGTTCCTAAAAACTGAAGTAGCAGCACTGGTGCGTTCGGCCAAAACGAGAACACAGATTCCGTCTCTCATATCTGTGTTAAAATGTCTAGAGAGAAAGGAGTTGATCAAATACCTGGGAGACAGGAATGCTTGCTGGGCACACTCCTCTTATTTACATCAAGTAATTGATGGCGTGGCCTAAAAAAAAGCACGAAGACAGCATAACAATACCATGGAGAGATTTTAAAATAACGAGGAATTTCTTTTAGATTTTTTGTTCGCATCTTGAAGAGTCAAACATAATGGATATAACTGGTGCCACCAGCCAACCTTAAAATTTGAACACATACGAGGTGGCATTCACTCGGTATTGGGCGGAGAAGTTCTGCAGAATAACTAAAAAACCGGTAAATGGCCATCAAAAAACTTAAAAAGAGGCGAAAGAGCACGTGGCTGGTAAGGTGCGTATTATTTAACATATTATGGTGGAGGCATTTGCGTGAAAAGGAGAAAATAATTGAAAAGCAGAGCCAAACTGTTATGTTTACGAAACGCAAGAGCAATCTCAATAATTTTTTCAACGTTAGGCATGAATCATAACTGAAAAATAAACAATTGTTCTGCCATTATCCAATAATATTGCAAAGTATGCGGCACTTCGGTTCTTTCTTTGGAATTAAAGGTAACCTCGCAGATTTTTCTAACCCTGGCCAATTCAGGGATATAAGCGGCCGTTCCTTCCTTAGAACGATGAATGGGATATAAACCAATATTACACACACATATTTATTTTTGTCGAGAAAGACACAGAGTGTTGCAGACATAAACTGGCTGTCACCTTCCATTGGTATATCGTACACAATCAGTACACTAGGGATTTACAGGCTCAATCTTGTCCTGGCTACCTCCTCTACTTCGCAGAAGTCAAGACATTGCTACATAGGCTTTGGCTTAGAGTATGATGCAGACACAAGTACGTAATCGGACCGTATACGACAGCTCGGAATGCCATCTGTGTAGTTGTCAAAAAACTATGAACCTGTTAATCTTAGTGCTTGCCGAAAGTGCACTAATTGAGCAAAAAAACCTTCGGGCAGACGTGATTCGCTTCGACACTTTCATTCTGTCTGAACAAAAGATTCGGGATTTGTGAGCTTACGTTTGGAAGAGAAATTTTGCTGACAAAACGCCACTAAATATGTCGGCGAAATCACTCTGGATTCTCGGCTCTAGGTGGCGAACTTCCACAAACTGCAGATAAATTATGGAAATTGAAATGTGACTGTTGGTTTCTACGCCCCATTGCATATTATACGTGTCCTGAGTGTCGTTTCATTGTCGTTCGAAATCTCTTGCATATCAATCTCTTTCTCTCTTTGTCCCCCGTGCCTTTGCACCAAAGGAAAGTAGCGAGTCAAAAATAAGCTGTTAGGCCGAACTTTTTCCTATCAATAAAACTCTGTATATCCAGGCGGAGCCGGTTACACAGATGTGCCTGCACTTGGCACGCCTTGCCCAACTTTTTGGACAATAGAATAGAGGCACATCCCAAGACCCATTTCGCTGACGGCTCTGCTGCAAAGCGATTAAATGTGTTCTCGGACACCCTGTGCGCACTACACAAATTTCAGCATTGAAACCGTGCGCAAGAGCAACAACGAAGCCATGTCGGCCATGTAGTTGAAAAGACACACTGGTTTTACCGTCTGTGACGTAGGTTGCACTGAGATAGTGCAGAAAAGAGCAAGACCACCAGCTTGCAGCACTGAGCCCGGGAAGGACCTACAACTCAAACAGGCCCCTATTTATTGCATTCAGTATTACTTTTTAGCAGAGCGCACAGCTAAAAAAGGTAAATGCGTTACAAGCGCTCCCGTCGGTAACAACGTAAAACACTGTGTTCGTGGTTCTCAAAAAAAATCTCCAGGCGATAGAACACAAATAACGTCTTCTTTCTTCCGCCCCTTCAAGCATAAAATAGGAGAAAACCCAAAACCATTTTCTCTTCCGACATTTCCTTTTAAGTCTCACCCTTTACAAACCAGATGTTCTATCGCAAGAGAGAGAGAGAGAAAGCACTTTATTGAGCTTTGCGTGGTTAGAAGGCTGTTGTGGTTGCCGGTTTATACCGGGCCGCGACTTCGGCAGCTCTGGTGACCAGGAAGATTTGGATCTCCCGGTCTGGGCTCGCCAGTGCCTCCTTCCACTGCCCATTGGAGGAAATGGGGGGGGGGGGGGCGGGGACGGTCTTTGATGCATCCCCTTATGATGTGGGGAAGGGTAGCGAGGGCTCCGCATGCTTTGAAGTTTGGTGAGGGGTTAAGAAAAGGGTGGATGAGGTTAAGCTTGGCCGAGTTCGGAAAGGTGTTCGTTTGGAGGATTCTCCACTTGTGCTCTTGTGCGGGTGTGAGCAGCACGTTGGCTGAGGGCAGTTTTCTGCGGGAGAGGCGGTGATATGAGACAACTCTGTCTCTGGCGGATCTGGCACCATTGTAGGGGAACGTGCTCACCCCGGCTCGGATACCAAGCCCTCGCGCCATACTGTGGGCGGCATCGTTAACCTCCAGGCGAGCGTGAGCCGGAGCCGATACGAGTTCTGCTGGGGATTGTGGTGGTTGCTGTTGGATAATTTTGGTTAAATTTTGAATGGCCGTCTTAGAATCGGAGATGAGTGTTTTAGGGGTTGGATTTTGTATGAGCGCGAGGGCTATAGCCGCCTCATCTGCACCTCCAGGGTTGGAGGGAAGAAGAGTTAGGAGGTTAAGGGGTTTTTTTCGGGGGTCGTTGGTTAATGCTATTGCGAATGCAGCACGATGCCTGTGTAATGCCGCGTCCACATATATTGTTTACACTTTGGTGGGAAATCGTTACTGTAGACCCTTCGCCCTTTGCTTTCTACGCTTGGCGTGGTATACAGGATGCATATTTCTGGGGACTGGTTTGACCGTCTGCTTTTTGTGAATTTCAGTGAGTAGGGGGAACCTGTCTTCCGTATTATTGCCCCGGGTGATTTGAAGTGGTTTGAGAGTGTGGTTTCCAGTTGGCGTTCTGGATTAACGAGCTATTTGATTCCGTATGTGAGCTTCTATAAACTTTTCGGCCGTGTTCTGTATATCTAAGCTCTCGAATCTGGCAGTAGAAGTGCTTAGAGGGAGCTGAAGCGCCGATTTGTATGCCTCCCGAATAAGAATATTGATTTCTTGAAATTCGGTTTTAGAGGGTTGCAAATATGGTTGGGAGTATGTGATTCTATTAATTACGAATTATTGCATTAGCCGAATTCTTTCGCATTCACGTAGGCCTTTCCGGTCGTTGGAGATTCTACTGATAAGGCCTATCATTTGGACGACGTGCCGTTCGAGCTTATTCAGATATTCGGTATTTTCTCTGTTGTTTTGGATGCGCATTCCTAGAATTTTGACCGTGGAGACTCCTGGTATGGGATCACCCCCTATGTGGACTTTGATGTTAGGGGATACTTTGTAACGGGGTCAGTAGAAGAAATTGGGATTTGCTAGGAGAGCATGGAAATTCTGCCTTCTCGGCTCCTGTTACCACCTTTTGCACTCCTTCCTGCAAGGTTTGTTCTATGTGTGCGTCACTTCCGCCTTTGACCCTAAGGGTAATGTCATTGCAAGAAACGTAAACATTGTGAACATTCTTTGTATGATAGACAGCTTTTTGAAAGTGCGTGGAATACACACGTTGGCCGTTCTAATCAAGGTAACAAAATATTGAAAGTGCTTATAGAAAAGAAAACATTCCACCGTGAGGCACAGTTATTTTCTCTCCTTCTGAAAAAGAACTGAGAACTTCTGTGACTACCTTAACAGTAACGCATGCTTCAACTTCTATAAATAGTCAGCCTGAAAGTAGACAAAAACTCAAAAAGCCGGGCGGCACTGCCGCAATGTAGTTTGTCTAGCGGTCATCCCGTCTGCCTTTTTTGAGGCGAAATCAAGCCTAAATTAAGCATTTTTCATAACATTAAACATTGTGTTAGTTTGGTAACATGTGGGATTCCTTTAATTTGGCAATGTAAATGTGGCAGCTGCGCTCTGGATAAAGAAAGTTCAGTAGTAATGCTTAGTTAAGCAGAAGGATTTCCTTTAAATTGTTCAGGTGTAATGCAAGACACGCTTTTCTATACCTGAGTCCATTGTTGTCTTTTCATGAGCCATAGAAACACGTAGTTGGTCAGCGGTGCCGGAACATGTCAGTGTCCAGAAATAAAAACTAGGTTTTGTAAAAGCAAGGCATAAACGTTTTTCTAGGTACTTCGGGGTCACAAAGTTCTTCAACACTGAATATTTCTTGAGACAAAGTACACGGTGAAATCGTATAAAGCAAATTTATTGGAAGGGAGCTTAGGGTAATATCAATGCCTATCTCTGCAATACTTTCGTTAGGTTCTTACTTACTTTTCAAGTATTTTTTGAATGGGATTGTTTAATACAATTGTTTAATGGCCTATGACATTCTCAGCTTCCCTTGAACGCACTGCTGTGTTGCTTTGTGCTCTAAGACGTTTCACAATGTCTACATACGACATTTAAACTTTTATACTGGCGAAATGTCCATAATGTTTTGTTGTGAACTTGTGACTATTTTCACTGACATATCACTTACAGGAGTTTACAGCATATAAGGTGGGAACTTTTCAACAGAGAGCTGCTAAGAATAAATAACTAATATTTGCTACAGTAACAAGCGAAAAGAACTAGAAACCCTGTTTGATTTTTATATACGAATCACTGTTTATCGAGATAAAAGAATAAACAGTGATCCTACTACAAGATACCTCATATTTTCTAGGTAAACTAGGAAGGCAGACACTCTTGGAAGCTGATATTTCGAAGAAGTATGCGGAACGAAACTGTACGTTTCGAAAGTTCTTGAGCGAACAATTTCACATAACACAACGATGAATCCACACTTTCTTACACCCTTCTCATCGATGCTGAGCTTGTTGCTATAAAATAAACAGGAGTGGACACCCAATAAGTAAATAAGTTACTTCTTTCTCTCTATAAAATGAAGTTATGATCTGTTGCAGCACCCTGGGGTTTTGTCAGGTAATGAAGGCGGATTTCTGGCTGACAAATTTGTATTTGTGTTAAACGTTTCTGAACCATTTTTATTTCACTTAGGTTTTAGATTTCAGCACAAGTTCTTATGAAGTAGTAGAATATAGAAACATTAGAATTTCTGGAACACAAATTGCCAAACTGTTTTCTTTGGGTTGCAGAACGCACGTCGGTTGTGTGTAAACGAGTACCCTAATAAGCTTTCATTAACGTTTTACTCCAACGTTTTGGCGACATCTTTTTTGCATACTATGGCATCATCCCGTGTACACACATTCTAATTGCCAATTGCCTGTGACCAACTCATTCCCAGCCACATTCCCCTCATTTGTCCAAGGTGTCACTATTCCACCACGTTGAACCACAGGTGACGAAAGCCTGTTTCAACTGAACAGCCTAAATAAAAAAAACGAAACAGTGGAGCAGAACTGTCAGCGCATGCATCTTTCCTTAGATAAGCCACTCGTAGTAGGCCACCTACACCAATTCTGACGCCCAACCACAGTGTGTAGCATTCGCTCACACAATGAAAATTTGGTAAGGTTCAGCACTTGTACACCTGGTAATTACGAATGAAGATTTCTTTTGGTTGGTTTCATAGTAACAATGCAACAAGCGTTTCATGAAAGTTCGGCTATTGCTAGTTCCATACAGCATCTAGCTTGCACTGAAGCTCACGCTCAGACGGTCAAGCCCGCATAGATCAGCCAAGCGCTGTCAAAGCAGCCATTAAACTCTGCGCTTGGTCACTGTTGTGCCAAAACGGCGAGGTCTATTCTGAGTGGATCACGAGGCGTGACGCCCCAACTGCCACACTTGCACTTCCGTGCCTCAAGATCGTTGCGACGCGATGAGTGATCTTGCGAGCCATGACGTAGTAAAGCTTTCGCGCCAAAACAAATCACGCCCTTGTCCATCAGAATGCACGGTCGCAAGGGAACAATAACGGTTTGACATCTTAAGCACGCACCACCTATGAACCGATCCCCACGTTGCAACGACTGTCTCTAAAATTGTCGCAGTCAATCGGGCTGACCGTACAATGTTAATTTTGCTTTGAAATAAGCTATTGTTGGGCCCTGCTGTAGTGCAGAATTAGGTTTTCGACAACAGCACCTAAATATAGCCGAGCTTCCATTGTCGATGCAACGCCCGGCTAAACATGTTTTGTGTCACGCAGAAAAAAGTCATTGGCCTGCGAGTACTTTCCTCGTTTCATTTGTTGGGCCGTGGTAATAAAACAGCATTATGTGTTTTGTTATCTTCTAGTACGACTACGTTAGTGGTAGTGCACTCATTTCAGCGCAGATTGCATGCTGCCAAGACACAACAAGCGAAATGGCGGAAGACAAAGCAGTCGATACGTAAATAAAAAAACAGAAAACGTTTAGCCAAACCAGAAACCCAGAAATGAGGCAGTGCGTATGTCTGGAGACCGCGGAAAGTGGCCTTCAGCCAGTATTGTACGCGAATGGGCTGTTGATGAGAATGATGGTGTGCGTTAGTGAAGCCATTCTTCTTGATGATGAACCATTGTAATGAGCAAAAATATATTTGCTTTATTTGAGGCACAAATTTTGATCCCAAAGCACGATGAACTTGCTGTCTCTTCAGGGGCTAATCACGGGGCCTCAGCAACTCTGCTGGGCTTACATCGCATCCAATTTGTTTTCCGTTTTCCGAAAACTCAAAAACAATTTCTTCTTGAGGCACAGCACCTGTGGCCTGTATTGTAAAGAAACATAAAAAGACCATTTTTATTACACCAATTCGTTCACCCGTTGGGAGCAGAGGGAGGTTTCAGTTTGAAACGTTAAAAATAAAGCATTGCTGCACCTTCACTCGAATAAAACCCGGCTTATAATTATCAATGCCCTTTTCCACTTACTTCAAATGCTCGCTTCCAGGTAATGCACCCAATGTTTTGCAAAAATAGTGAACGCGGCACCCCAGTTGAGTGCTTGAGATACCCGGAGGGATGCATGCAGTGTCGCACGATAGTAAAGAAACATAGTCACTGGGGCAGATGAATATTCAAAGCAATTCCATCATCTAGCACATAAAGCTTATTGAAAAGCGCACCTCATACGTTATCCGCAGTAGGATATGTTGCTAAATGTATCGACTAAAACCTATATCAAAACGCAAAACCTGGCATGAGTTTGATGCTAGTACTTGAAATACAGAATAAAAATATGAAAGGCCCGGGTGAAAAAAGTCTATTCCCTACCTCATTTTCTTCCAATTTCAAACATGCTGCCCGTGTAATTTCTGTTCACTAAACTAGTTCATATGAAAATTGTAGCAAGGAACAAACAGCTGCAAGAAACCATTGCTGTCGAGGAAAACGTCGTGGCATAAATTGGAGCACACTGAGTTCATCGCCTTAAAATGGCTATTCTATTTTGTATATGTGAAAATAATGAAAATAGATTAGTTGCATAAAACGGGCTATCTATATCTGCTTTGACGGGCTATATCTGCTATTTGACGGGCTTTGACGGCCATTTATCCTTTGACGGGCTCTCCATATCTGTATCTGTCATAGCAAAAGGCGGGCAGTAACTACACTCTACAATAGCTTCTGGTACCGTTCCCTTATGTCGCTAAACACGTGATCCACGGAGCTTGCGCCAACGTAGTTTAATTGTGTCAATACCGGCGAATTTCCCGGCATAATAATAACGCTTTCTTGTAGAGCACTTTCGAGATGTGTTGATAACCCATAGACAGGTGCGCAACTTAGCTACAATGACACCAACAACACATCTTATTAGAGAGTTTTAGCATAGCGGTACCGTGTTTACGTTACTGTTTACCGTGTTTGCGGGAGTCGACTGCACGTGCGCCAGAGTTACCGCGAACGGTAACTTACTGGCACAGGCTTTACCGTCGCCAGCGAACTTCCTGAGCAGACGAAGTGTACCGTCGCGTATTGATTACAGCGAATGCAGTGCGCTCGGCGCTTTATGCTTAGTAGAGCGCATAAAAGTAATCTTACTTGGTGCTGTTTATTACGTGTTTGTTGTTAAATAATGCTCAGGAATGTGACAAATGTCCATTTTTCTAAGATGGGCAAGGAAAATGGCCGTCCCTACTCCTGCTAAGCCTTGCCAACGTGTCAAATAGTTCAGATACGTTTCTGAGCTCACAAAGTGCTTTAGGCCTCCAAATTTGTGCTGGACAAGGTAGCGTAGGTTATTGAGTAATTACTACAAATATTTTTCTCATTTCTTGCCTAAATATTTAGCGCGAGGGTATATTCTATTTTACCTTGATCCTAACTCTACTCAGTAGATGGCGCCACTAACACGTTTTCTTTTTAAAGCTCCTACATGCAATGGCTACAGTATTCTCAAAACAACTACAGTTAGTGTGAATGCTTCACCAGAAAAGTGAAATATTCAAACTACTTTAAACGAATGCAAATAGATATGAGCAAAAAATTATGCATGATTCGCTTTGAGAGTGATTCATCAGATGTCGCTACCTGCGCCACGGCATCCGGAATACGCAAACCGCGAACTGTGCGCTAAAACGTGTACTACCGTTTTCCTACACGGTAGGACCCATTTTCCTACACGTGTCCTACACGGTAAATGGTAACGCAAACATGGTAACGATATGCTAAAACTGCCTATTATGGTTAGCACTGAAAGGGAAGGAGGGGGCTCTACTATATGCTATAAAAACATCGGCATTTGCTGTTATGACTAATATATACGCCTATAATAAGTTGAAAAGCGCCTTCATTAAAGTTTCATCCTGATGGTATTACGAAATCTTGTCGCACTTTATACAGGTTCTGTTACTGTTTTCAGCCATATACTATCCACTTTCATAAATCTTCAAAACTCTAAACTTTGACCCATGGTTTGGCAACCTTCAATTTCAAAATAATAATAAATCGTCTTTTCTGGTAGATAAGTGGTGCTTACCACAGCGTAGACGACAGGTCTAGTTTGACCTTTGGTCGGGAGCATATTGATCCGGTAACTGCCACTCTTCAAGGCTTCGTTGACACCAAGTATTTTCCGCAGATTATATTCTCTGTGTATTTTATTCGAAGAAGAGTTTAAATTAAGTATAACATCCTCACTATACATTGCCGCTGCTATGGTTATTCACTAAAGTTACCACTCACATCACAGCGAACATGTATGGCAAGAATCCAGCAGATCATCGCCGTTGACCGACCGAGCATAGACCAACAATTTTTATCACAGGGAAAACAACAGCTTACAAAAAACGGCCCAAGAACCTCCATTATTTGATAAACGACGGTTTATATTTCTCCCGGAAAATTGTCTTCCCAGCAATCTATTTCTGTATAGACGGGAAGCGTAAGCAGATCGGTGTCTGCTGGGTCATTGTAGGCTGGTTTTTCCACATTGTCTGTTGCACAGTGAGGCATGGCCCTTCACGGAAGAAGTGTAGATGCAGCCGCACTTTTTACTCTTTGCACCGTTGCTAACTCCCTCCCTAGTCGTGCATACTCCTCGCCACGGGCAGCGTCTCTCTCCACAGCGACATTTGCGGAATGCCGCGCGCTCTTCATGTGCAACTTTATGCGGCGCACTAGAGACGTCGTTATCTCTAATCACCAATCGTATGTGTCTTGTGTCGGTGGAGTAGATATCGTGCCCTCTCCTTATAATTCGACATAGCCAATACCCAATACGGATAAGACCCAAACGTGGCAAATCCCACAAGAGTGCCAGTTTGCCAGGACTTGTCTCTTCACAAGGTATAAGGGATCTTATTTTTGAACGCGTAAAACTACAACGGGCCGGTGTGCGTGCTATAAAGAAAGCGTTCGAAATATTCGGACCAACATTGATACTACGTGTGTAACACCATCTCTCTAATAAAGTAATTGAGTTGAACCCAAAAGTTAATTAATCAGAGAACCTTACTCTTACGGCGGCAATGTGTTATGGCTCAGTTTCGAGGCATTCGGCCATAAGCAACGTGAGATTGCTGGAGCGCCACAGCTCATGTGTCTTGCATTGTTCGTGCTTTGTCGGGCCCGTGTTTTACCCCGTTTCTGGTGCGTCGCTATTTTACTCTCCAGAATAAGCGCTACGAGTGCGTTCTTAATATATGATGGTAAATTTTGACGTCATTTTTCGGTCGTAATAGTCAAGTTGGCACTGTTTCTTTATGACGGGGGCAATAACAACCATCATTAGCTTGCATGCCGTGAGAATGTATGAATATTTAATATATAATGTCTAATATTTATTGCAAATCCACAGAAAAAATGATGATGGGAACACTACAAATATTCCAACACCTGAGTCAGACTCGTTGCCAAACAGGCTCTCCCGACAAAAGCCAAGAACTAGGCCACATGTTTTTAACTTTATAGCAACCTCTTCATTTGAACCGTGTCAAATTGCTAAGCTAGCCTAACCTCTAGTACGCAGTATCATCAAGCTTCTATAGGTACACAAACTTAATAATATCCAATTTTATCAGTGTAGGCAAAAGGAATTCACTCACGGCATTAACTCATTCCACGGATCGCCGGCATAGGTAAGCCGAAGTACTGGGTTCTGGAGTTCCTTAGTTGTGGCAACCGTGAAAGAGATGGCACCCCGCCAACCAAGGGGGGTCATCTTGGGTATGGCCAAGTGTGCCCTCCTCGGCAAAAAGTACGGCGTCCTTGACCTCGACAGCTGACGGGCCACCTTTACATTACAAAGGGAAAGTAAAACAAAAGGTACGTTAAGAAACCCGCGAGAAAAAAAAAACAAATGATTTAGTTCTCGTTCCGGAGTTACAATTTTTACTCGCATTCATACACATCGGTTGTTCAACAAAACAGAATTTTGCTTGATATTTCCTGACGAAAAAGCAAAATAAGCAACAGGCTTTTCCAATTGTGCTAGATTGCATGAGCCGATCTTTGGAGCAGGAAGTTTGATTTCTATTGTGTGCGGATATGAGTACAACCAATCAAACAACCTAAACGTTGAGAGAAAGATACGAGAAGATGTCGTTCAAGTTGCGAGATATATATAATAAATGTGACTCCATAACTGTGTTTTTAGAGTGTCACAAAACGAACAAATTAGCAAGTCGTTAGCTGAATTCACTTATTATTCACTAGTTTGAGGCCTAGCTACTTTTGAAGTAGTAGGCCATCTACTACCAGAGAAGACAGAGAGAGAACTGACTTTTAATACAGCAAACGGTGGTCGTTAGGCCGTCACTAGGTGGGATGGTTTTGCTTCAGTCCAGGTACCCTTGCACCGAATAGATCTGTTCAGCGTGATGAGATCTGTTGAGCCGGCCCTTCTACTGCTCCGGGAAAAGGCTGGGATCAGGGATGAGCAATGGGGCGTTTGGAGGAGCCCACATTATGTTGTAGGTATTATTAACACATGGGAAAGGGTGACAGATGACAGGGCTTGGAGATGAGACATAGAGGGGAGAATTGTGTTGTAAAAGGTGCGGGTTTGTAAACGACTCAGGTGAATGCTTCCTGCTTTGTTATTTGAGGGTGAAGTTGAGACAGGGCAATGCGAAGGTTGCAGTAATCCTGCAGGATGTCGTGGTACTGTGATGGAATAGCAGGAGGTGGAGAAGGTTGGGCCGTACCGCAGAACAGATCACCTTTTAAGCTGTACCAATGGCTCGCTCCTAGGCGTGGCATGATTGCATAATTTTCTGAAATTTGGCACTCTCCTCCATCTCGACAATTGAACAACCGACCAGAGAGTATTTTTATGCCAAAAATTGCGAGTGCATTCTTACATAGAACGGTAGGATGCAAAGTTTGCAGGCTGGTTGAACACACCGCCAACGCATGCCGCGATTCTTTCTCTTCGGATACAAAACGCAGCTAATCTGGCACACATACGAGCTGGTTGGAGGTTACAGAATTTTATACACTATGGTTTCCCTAAAGGATATCAATTATCTTACGGACGTTAGAACTCGTCGAAAGGACGGGTGGTCTAATCAGCTCACAAGTATTTTACCTTGCGGAATGACTTTTGCCCAAATACATGCACGTCATTACATGCAAGTCATCTCTTGCCTGCTTAGTGTGATCAAGGAACCCGTACGGGTTCCGAAACGTCTCTGTGTTTTTCACCTTGACTTGGTCAGTGACCGCATTTCGTTCTCGTCATTACATTATGTGCGGATAGGTATGTACGTGATTAGTGTATCTAAAAAATGGTAATGCCAATTGTGGCAAGGCTGATGCGGGAAACACAAATTGGCAGTCTCCTCAGATTACAAACTCATGCTAACTAGTTACTCCAGTCCCTGTTTATTCAATTAGTCTGTGTGGGAAGACAATTTGGGTAGCTTCAATATGGGAATAAATATACTAACTATTTCGAACCTTTTTGCATCCACCTTCACAAAACAAGATGGTGTGAAATTTTTATCAGTGGTGCTAATGACTCAACGGACGCTACTAACTTTTCTGTGTGTATTGTGTGACTTCAGATATTAGATGTGTTTTTCGTTTATACCACCATGTGCAAAAGCCAATAAGGTGTTTGTGTTAAATAAAGGTGTTTGTAAGAATTGCTGCGCTTTGAGTCTTCAGGAGCTACATCCCGATGATTAGGTATGACTGATGCCAAGATGACGCTCTATTGCTACCGAATGTCTCATGCTTGTTCTTAATCTAGCTACACAATTACCCGGTAAACTGGTTACGTAAAATTTTGGCCGAGTTGGTACTCCATTGAACGAACGTTAAACAGCGCGAAAACAAAGGACTACGGACGCAGAGTGGTGACACAGACAATCGCTAGTCCGTGTCACCACTCTTTGTCTTTCGTTCTTTTTTCGCCCTGTAAACGATTGTTTTACCCAATAGAGGCTCTCGCAGTTCTCTTGCAGTGCAAAGCAGAGCACTTACACAGCTAACATTGGCCATGTGCACATAAGGTCTCGTCTTTTAAAAGAAGTTTGTTTCATTTATTGTCACCTTAAAAGACTGAAGGCCTTACACAAGGGGGGGAGGGCAATAATAACAGGTTGAATAAAGCACACAATGAACACCGAAGAATACAAGGCAGAGCAAAAATGAGAAACATAGGCAAAGCAAACAAACAAATAATACAACTGCGTACACGGTACACATAGACGATCTGAAAACAAAGTAAGCACACACAAAGGCGAGCATATATAATAAAAGAGGCGGTAGGGCAGCAGGGCAGACAGAGTCATTTGTTTCCCCCCTAGACAGAGAAACAGAAGGAAACTTTACGGTGCACAAAAGTTTGGAGGCCGGAGTGTAAAGGGGATTGGTGAGTGGTAAACTATAAAAAGGAATTACTGTAGGTAGAGATAACGTTTTTCTCGAAAGGGTGAGCAGTTTGAACAAGTAGAGATTTCTTCAGGCAAGGTGTTCGAAAGTATGATAGAACGTGGGAAAAAGGACTTATTCATTGTTGAAGTGCGACCAGTGATGCGTGCTATTGGGTGGCTTTGAGTTATACGGGATGCCGTCCTCGGTGGTGGTTTTAGCAACGGGTGCTTCAGTCGCGCGTGAGAAAAGAAACAATGGACTTAGCAAAGACGGGAGATGGTTCGACGCGAAGCAAGCGAAGGGAGGGATAATGATTGTTTAAGAGCACTCGCGCTAATGTGGTTACGACATTGATTACATATAAAGCGGGCAGCTCTGTTTTGTACAGCTTCTATATTGTTTGCAAGGTTGGCTTCTGAAGAGTTCCAAATGGAAGAAGCGTATTCGAGTTTGGGTCTGATGAATGTAAGATAAGCTAGTTTTTTTATATATCTGGTGGTGCCGATTTTAAGTTTCCACATAAGTAGCCAGGAGACCGTGAGGCGTCTGCAGAGATTGTTTCCACATATAATCAGTCCAGGACAGAGAGATGGTCATATGAACACCGATATATCTGTAAGTTGTGGTCCAGTCGACAGGAACAGAATTTATTTTGTAAGGGTAAGGCGATAGGCTGTTTTTGCGTGTGAATGGCGATAGCCTGCCTTTAGCTGGATTAAGAGGTATGAGTGAGGAATCGCACAAAGATGAAGTCGTATTCAGATCTTGCTAGAGGTTCGCAGACTCTTCCGGGGTGTGGACGGCCCAATAAACAACGCAGCCTTCCACAAAAATCCTTAGTTTCGTTATTATGTTACGTGGGAGATCATGGGAGTACGTTCTGACGTTGCACAGAAGAAACACTAGGCACAACCCTAACGAGAAGTTAACCTTTATTGATGAGCAACAAGTATCTAAGCTGTTGGACAAAAGCAACGTATACAACGAAAAAACAACATTACAAACCAGAAACTACAGCCTCCGCCTAGTGCACGGCGCCATTAGTTATTCCCTTTTCTTTTTCCGAAAGAGCTGTACAGGGCATGCGGTCTCTTTCACCCTTTTTCAGGATTGCTTGCAATTGATTACATGACTTCGCGTGTCAGCTTATCCTTCTCTTTTGAATTACCGAGCCCTCGCCGCTTATACATCGAGCCCAGTGATGGGGCACTGTAAGCAGGTGTGCCCGAAATGACACTCTTTTAACAATGTTTTTCCAACACCTTAGCCTGCCCCTAACACGACTGTCCTAGTAGTGAATACTATTCGCGCAGGTGAAGCTGACAAAGTAATACCTTGATCCCGATCAACAAACTACTATAGGAGCTTTTTAGCACACTACCTGTGGTCTTATTGCGTAATTAACCATTGAAGAAACGTCGGAAAGGTTCTTAAGCACATAGCAACTATGTGCACTGCTACGAAGGCCTATTTGGTCGAGATTTCTTTAAATCAGTGCATGTCAAGCACTAAGACCATGTTTCCTTTCTTCTGCTTTATTGGCTAACAGTCCTGAGATAAATGTCGGTCCAGAATTGTTTGTTGGTGCGAATAAAACGATTTTGCATTACTTAACTATCAGGTAGTGGGCGATGTATGTCCTAACGACAAAACGTTCTCTTTAAAAACTGTTCCCTAAAAACCACACAGTTTTTTCCAGGCCAGTAATATAATTTGCCCCAAAAGTATGGTCTGGTTTCTTTGAATCCCATCTGAAGCTGTTTTAGCAGTCTCCTGAAATGTGAACTACGGCCGTCGAAAAAAAATAGCAATTGCAATGTTCTGGCAAGGAAATAATTTACACCGCGTTAAATACGTTCTTAAAAAAGCTCGCAAAGAAAAAAATTCTTCATTACACACAGCAGTTTTAAATATGTGCTTTTTATCAAAACAGCAGAAAGCTGCTGAACGAGACTCAAAAATGCCGCTTTTAACTAGTTCTTCATGTTATTCCAGGTGTGCCGAAACAACGGTTTACTAACACTAAGCTGTGCCGAACCGCAGACATATTCTATATTCAAATACACTTCCCAAACATTTGACTTACAAAAACCTGCACTTCGAGCAGTTATACTGTTGGCTTCAAACAATTATTAAAAGGGCATAGGACAACGCAAAGAGTAATGGTTTCACATTTTGAAATACTGTGGTTGTCATCCAGACATTTTTACCCACCTTCATGCTCGCCCTAGATCGTACACACTCCGATTAAGAGCGGCTAACACAGGAGTAATGCACGAACCGATTGACACCCTGTCTTCTGAAATGACCGTATCAGGTCTTACGAAGTAATGAACAGTGAAGGTAAGCAAACTATTCAAACCTGTCGAAAATGCCATCGCGGATACCAGCGGAGTTATTAAATCCACTTCACCGTCGTTTGCAAACATGTCCACGCCACTGATAGGTATATTTGTAATTCTGTGAAAATATTGTTCCATCAAAAGGTAACCTAGTTCCCCTGCTTTACTTCAGCCGGATGACCTGCGTGTTTGTGACCCAGAGTTATTTACAAGTGCGAGGCGAACTATGGCCAGTCATAATGCGGGGATTTTTATTATAGTGTTAGCTCTTCGAATGAGCAAGCAAACTTAGGGCATTCCTTGTCATTGTCGTACAAAAATGTTAGAAAAATTGACACTATGCTTACCTTTACCGCATCGTTTAACGTAGATAGGCTTCACAAAGGCGAAAGTACTAATAGGAATAAGCGTGGCGACAAAAAGTGAAAACAACATTCTGCCGTGCTTCTTCGGTTCCAAAGTGCGAGGCAAACTTCTACCTGCGTACCAACACTCTATTTAAAGACAACAAACGTACGCGAAAAAAACGCTCTAATATTGCATAAATAAAGCATTCTGTGACAAAAAAATGTCGGTGTGCAGCTTTCTGCCCAAACTTGCGATGCCGTAATACTGAGTACGTAAAACTCGTACCAATTTAAAAAACAAGCTTGCAGTAGGCACGCGCTTGCAATTTCCGGCTGCCATTTATTTCTGGCAAGATCAATCGTCGGCTGCGTATGTAAGAGTTGTTTATTTAGAATGAGGAATTTTTGACTAGCCAGCGGCAGCCCAATCTTAAGTATGCGCTCTCACATATTTCACTCTAGTTTTATAGCAGCCTAGAGCAATCAAACCACTCACCATTCTGACAAGCAGGCAAAATACAAAAGACGCCGCACCTTATTCGGCACTAAGCTATGTAACGTTATGTCAAAACTAATTAGTCCCGCCTTTGGATGAGGTGGCTTCGTAATGCGCTTCCATACATCAATGACAACAAAGTGACTGTAAGGGTGGTGCGGAAAAATGAAACATTGGTTCAAAAAACACAATAATGTGTAGTCCAGGAGTCCGGGTCTGCATCGGGTCCAGGGTGGCTTAGTTTCTAATAGTGGACACACAGGAGGCGACACGAGACTCGGCGCTGAGCAACAACAAAGGGTTTATTTCGCCGCAGCTGAACATTTATCCTAAAAAAACAATAAAGCAAACGAAATCATAAAATTGCGAAAATAAGAGCTTATTTCTATAAAAAATTGCATGCGCAAAGACTACGATTCATGACGTGGTAATCGGGCTCTTTTTTATGCAAATCAATCGACGCCATGCAGACGTAATTGTCATTTCGTGTATGGATGATGTGGGGCTCAAAGATTACTCTGGTGCGTTGCTCCTTATATCTTTTTAGCACACGTGTCTCTTCGAGTGTGGTCTGGCACCCACACTTCGCACAGTTAAGGGCTAGATTAGCGCATTTTGCTGTTTTTGGTTGCAGGCGTGTTCCCGTAGCCGGAAGTTTAATTGTGGGCCTGTTTGGCCCGTCTACGACTTACCGCAAGACATCGGAATGTCGTACACTACCCCTGATCAGAAATTTACAAATCGCTGTGGTTGCCTCTTGGAGCAAAGTCTCGTGGAATTTTAGATGCGACTGCATCTCATTCACTCGCCTTGTCCCTCCACACCCCTCCCCCATTCTCCTCGCCGCGCAAGCTGCGCTCTCCGCCGCTCACCACCTCTCCTCTCCGATAGCGAACACTCTCTCGCGAGGGACATTGGATTGGATTCAATTGGGTTGGCTTGGATTGGATTGGATTGAATTCGATTGGATTCGGATTTGGATTTGGATTGGATTGGATTCAAGTGGATTGTGTTGGATTGTGTTGCGTTATAGCCGCGCCACGTTGCGTCATAGCCGCGGTCGTTCAGCACCGGCGTTCCGATTTCGGGCGCGTGCATAGACTTGATCTTCGCTGCAAATTGCACGGTGGTCCCGTTACTTCACCATCCACTACCCGTACACTTCAGCGACCACAAAGCCGTCATCGTTAACGTTACGCCGCGTGTTAAATAAAGAATATACATCATACGCGTTCCTTACACGTTTCACGCAATTAGAGAATCAACCCAACGGAAACACCAAGTGAACCCCCAAGATGCGTCGCATCTCCACAGGGTTCCCCTCGCAGGAAGGTGGGGTAATTTTTTTTCAGCATTTACTCTGCTGCAAAGACCGCTTAATTTGTCGGGTGTGCTGAACACCACAGTGACTCCTGACTCGAGCAGTCACTGTGAAACGTTTGATTCTAGAACACGACAGGGACGGCCACAGAGCGCTTCGAAAGAAAGATCTCATCCCTCCTCCATAATTTTCATTGGAAGGCTTCCGTGCTCATCTGTACTTCCCTGTATTTCCACCCCAGCACCTATGTAATGATTTTTTCCTTCTACCTGTCATTGTTTTACCATCGATAAATACCCACTTGTCGCTATTTAGCCCAGTCTCAAACGCAGGCCAATCCGTCTCATAGGGTACGCGGCTTTACTCTGAATCAGAAGAAAACGAAGCATGTTGTCAGAAGTACACACAATAAACAAATTTACTTCTTGCTTCACAGCTTTTTTCAGCCACCGCAAGGCTCATTTGTTGAAACAATCTTTTCATCAAGTCTCTGCCTCCCCTGCGGTTTAAATCTGGTTGTTTTTGTGTTTGTTTCTTTTAGTTGTTTATTCTTATACTTACCAATTAAAATACTTAAAGAAATAGCCGCTTACAAGCCCTGACCAAGGCCCCTCTGCGGGCACGCGCCACTGCCCTGAGAAGAAGAAGAAGAAGAAGAAGCAGAAGAAGAAGAAGAAAAAAAAGTTCCTGCGTTTTTGCAGCCGCCCCTTTCCATAGGGGCGATTTCCCGTGCAAGCCGGGTGAACTTCCCAAGCGTTGTAGTGCCACACAACGGCCGAGCGCCAGGCCGGGGAGTCGCTTGTACCTATTTTAATGGTAGGTGCCCGGCGCCACCGAGGAACACGAATTCACATGGTGCCTTCCACAGCCACGATGGACGCTCAACTCGCAACCGCCTGTGGCAGGACATGCCGTTAGAATCTTTCACCCCCGGCAATGGCGCAACGCGGCATGATGGCCGGGGCCCCGCCAGATGGACAAGGGTCAGGGGCCCCTCGATAGGGTAAAGGCAGCTTTCCAGACGAAGAAGAAGAAGAAGAAGAAGAAGAGGAGGAAAAGAAGAATGGGGTGGTGATGGTGATGATGACAAAGAGAGAGGCGCGCATTTATTTGGATACGAACAGACAGCAATCAGAAATTAGATTAGAAAAAAATGAATCATTCTACGAAGTAAACTGAACTTCTCATTTCTTCCTTCAGTGTTTATCAAACGTTTACCTTATTGTCTGAATAACTTTTGCCTTCTATTTAGCCTGCTGAAATGCAGCACACTTCCGCACGTTAAATGCCATTTTTATTTACCCCTCATTAACCAGGGTCCCCTGCTAATCTAGCTAATCCTTCAGCAGCACGTTCTGCTCCGGCCTCGCGGTTACAGGGACCACGCCACACTTTCCAACTTCTCGGAATTTCTTTTGGGGTAAGGTCTATTTTGCTTTCCCAGCAATCTCCTCCCGCGCAAACATTATAAAAATCTATTCACTGTTACCGAAACTACGTGCGATGAGAAATCGCGCATAATCGTTGCCTCTCAACTCTACGGCGAAAAAGCCGACGAAAGCACCCGCTCTTTCCCGAAGAGGGTCGACTAGGGGCTTTCTCTTCGGTGGCCTTCGATATATCACTGGCCAGCGAGTTTTCTCATTTTCTACGAAAAGTGGTTGGGTCTATTTCCGGTATTGCACAACAAAAACGAAGGCATGGCTGTCGGCCTGCAAGCACGCGCTCACGCTGGTAGGAGGTTTGTGAAGCGATAAACGTTTGTTGTCCAGTAGTCTGGATTGCAAGGGGTATTGAAGAGTTCACTGAAACTCTGCCCGGCCGCAAAACACAAAAAAACGCCAAAACTTTCTGTGCAGGTTCAGGCATAAAAGAGGTTGGTGCAAAGTGACGACGACGGCGGATTGTCACATGAAATACGAGAAATAAGCCGTGAAGTTGACCAGCGACAGCCAAAAGGAAAGCTACCTCACAAATGACGGCATTTCGGCGGTGCCAGTGGTGCATAATAAGAAAAATTGAAGAACGCGGTTGGTTTTTTCGCGTATTTCACAGCGGCGTGCGTGTCTCACCGCTTCACGTGCACGTGTAATATTTGGCTCAGGTATTCCTGGCAAAAGTATTCTAAATATGGCAGGTTTACTTGCGCTTAAGTATATTGCAGGATCCCTTTAAATGGTGATGATGTGACGTTCCTTGTTGAATGGAACGTACCCAATCAGCGGATCGTCCAAACATCAGTGGTAGTAATAAATATTTCCTGTTTAGCGTTGCACTCTTCTTCTTCACGTTAATATAGTAGCTGTACCCAAGGAGAGGTCTGAGCCAGGGCTTTCAAAAGGTAAGTTTATTACAATGGTAAACTCCGGGTTCAAAAAAGGTAAAATAACCAAATTGCCTCCGTAGAATTGGAAGAGACAATATCAAAATACCGTTCTAACAAAGGTGTCTTCCAAAGGTCAATTGGGATAAACTCGAGAAGCAGAGGGGTGGTGGTGGTGGTGGTTTTGATAGCCGAGCAAATTTTTGTACCGAGGCTGCTGGCGCCGAATTAAAGAAGTACAGTAATTTTTACGTTGAGGCGAAGTCGTTAACAAGCTCGATTACAGAACCTGCGGCCGTTGCGGCCGTATCTGGGGTGAGAACACAAGACACAGATGTCTTTCAGACGGGGATAACAAGATCACATTTTCATTAGTCCAACATCGCTTCCCCACGCCAAACACTTCGAGCGAAAAATAACACCTTTCCAGTCAAGGAGACCTTCATTGTTCAGCTCTTATTTATTAATAAGACATTGCCCGTAACTTCTTCGAGGTGGCATACGTGCAGTCCTGGTGGGATTCATCCCGACGAGGCTGGCTCCAACCACACATCTGCTTTAACAGGTCTTCATCTAGACTGCTCGTGGGAGTCGCTTGGAAGCCGAGCTGCTGGTGCTGCGCGAGCTGTCCAAAAGTATGTTGTGGTCCGATGGTGAAAGCTGGGGCCCAGAGGGGGCGCCTCCGTATAGTGATCGTCGGGCTAGACAATAGCGGTGGTGGTTGCGGATGCTTCGATTTCCGCCGCAGGGGCTCGAGTTACAGGGCGAAGCCTGGCATGATTGCTTACTAGCGGAGTGGTCTCCGTGACAGTTGAAACACCACAGTTCGCAGTCGTGGGGAGTGTCCATGCGGGTGCTGGTGTGGATGAAATTTAGTGCCGTGGCCCCTGCAGCGTACAAATTCTCTTTGGGTTGCGCAAACATCAGTGGGACGGGGCAGACTAAAGAAGTATAGGCACCACCTGATGTTTATGCGGGGAGGGTAGGCGCTGGTGACGGTTGAACAGAAGATGGCCTCACGTGGTAGCCTGGTACCTTCTATGGTGATGAGGATGGAGCGGGTGTCGCGTATCCGCCGAAAGTCGAGGATTGTGTGCCCTGGTACTCTAAGTGATGCGCGTATTGGGTCCGTTTTGTAGCTGGAAGATGCGTCGTGGAGCACTGCGCCGGTATTGCCAGGGTCATGTGCTTGGTACGAAGTCCCTGTTTCGAGCTTACCTATTAAGGTAAGTTTCGCCAAGGCAGGGAATTCGAGGCCCACCGATGTTCGTTTCGTGCCGAGCGACACAGGGACTACCTTGGTGAGCATATAGCATATCAGCTCGCTTTTGTTGGGATAGGCTGGCGGCTCGGTGAATACAAAAGCTGACGGCTCCGACGTTGTGTTAGCCACGTTTGTGTACTCTGTTATTTTACCCAATTGGTCGAAGGACGTTGCCTGATGGGTTGAGCGCGTTGGGCGTATGTAACGCGGCTGCCCGAGGTCCTCAGGACGTGCAGCTATCCGTGCCAAGAGAGTACTTGAGGTGACAAGGGTGGAGGGTGGCTGTCGCCGCACCAGTGTAGCCGCAGGCCTGCCGAATTCGTCACTAAGCCTGGCACGTCCTTCTTGTCGCCTGCGTTTGGCAGGAATGTCTCCTCAATGATACTTCACCGTGGCTTGCTGGAGTCGCCGAGCTAGGAGCGCTCGCAGGCTTCTTCGAAGGACTGTGGGTGGTGGCTGACGTCAGTAACCGGGCCGGATTGTTGGTTGATTGGGGCCAAGAGAATGCTCATACCCACTCAGGGGGATTGGCCAGGAAATGGGTACTAACTGAGAGAAAAAAAACTGGCTCCGGTTATTGCGGTTCGCGGTGGTGGCACCTGATTCCATGATTTCTGTGGTTATCGCAACAATGGTGCATACCCATTCTAGGAAAACTGGACAGTGCGGCTTATATTCCATGTAAACAAAGGTCATCCTAGAAATGCGTCTGTTTAGAGGTGAAACCGAGATAAGCTGGTCGGTGAGAGCCTGCTTGATCTTCGTAAGCTGTTTTTTCCCACTTCGTGAGTTGCATGGTGAAGAACGGCGGCCTACGGAGGAGGTATGATTACAGCCCCACTTTGCAGTTCTCTCCACAGCTACGGCCTATTTCTACCGTCACCTGGAATTCCCTAGTAATGCACATTTCTAAGCTACGCACGGCGTCTCTCTCTCCCCCAGACATTGCGCAACACGGCGCGCCCTTCGCCGCCCTCCTGTGCGGTGCACAAGAGAGCGTCTCACGATATGTTCCTGTCTTCGATGAAGATTGTCTGTCGGTCCGAAGCACCTTAGATCGCAGTCTTGACGCTAACGCCTGGGAATTTTAACAGCGGAGATGTTCAAGCTTGAGCTCTGCGTACGCGGATCGGTGAAAGGAAATTATCCACCATCGGCTTAGCGGAGAGGGAGAAATTCTAGTCCCAGAAGTGTGAAAGAAATTTCACCAATGCCAGGTTCTCAAAATTACCTCTATACAAGTATTTCCGGAGGTGGTGACAGTCTTAGGGGTGCAACGAAAGAGGGGAATGGGATGTTCTCGCACAGAGAAAGAGAGTGAGAGAGGGAGAGAAAGAGATGAACCTATTAGCGAAAAAAACCTAGAGGTTTGCCAGAATCTCAATGCCGACCTGTTGCTCAGCGGGGGTAAGGTTAGGGCAGGATAGAAAACGCCCTATAGATAACAGGGCAGAATAGAAGAAAAGAAGTAAAGAAGCAAAACAGACCATGTGCAGTTTGTGTGAAAAGTGCAGTGAACATGACGGTTACAGTAGTATTTTAAATCACTTCAGTGCCGCTGATCTTGTCCAACAATTCGAAAAAAGCCACTAGTGCTTTGCATTGAGCTGAAGGGGATGGCCATCGACTGAGAAGTACTCTTACTGTGATTGATCCTGGGCGTAGGTGGTCGACCGAGAGAGAGAGAGAGAGAGAGAGAGAGAGAGAGAGAAAGAGGAGTTTCATAACAGTTGAAGTGAGCACATTTGTGTCGGGGTTTCAGTTCAAGGCTCCGTTGCTACGGCCCGATCTCCTGCACCAAACGGCACCTAGCGGGCATATAAGCCGCGGGCACTGTCGGTAGGACGTGTTCTCCGGTTTCGGGTGAGCCGCAGTTATCGCAGTAAAGATAAGAGATTGCATCGAGTGGAAACGGGCATGATTTCGTAAGCGCTGCATTGAGGCATAATAAGTGGTATAAAGGTAAGAGACGGCGCGGAAATTGCTCGGGCCGTATAGTACTGAGCTCTGGGTCGATGAAGCGCAAGAAGGCATAATGGTGCCCTGGAAAATACCAGAGAAGGTTCTTCTCCATCAAAACAAGTGTCCTCGTCGTCGCTGAGGCCCCATGCTTAGTAAAAAATACCTTGCTCATATTATGCACTTGAAGGCGCCGGCGAGTCGCTTCATCTGCCTTCTCGTTCCCTGGAACACCACAACGACCTCAAAGCCACTGAAATGTCACTTAATGCCCAGTGTGTCTGTCTAGATGGTAAAACTATATTATTTCACGAGAAGAGTTTCTTGAATGACGAAGCAGTCATTGCGCTGTAGGCTTTGGAGGGCTGCCTTGGAGTCTGTAAAGATGGTCCATTCCCGCACAGAAGCGGGAAGAAATTCCTGTTTGTCTTGTATCTACTCTAAAATCCCCCACTACTACAATCGCTGTACATGGATGGGTGGTGAATACGAGGAACAGGAAGTGTACTGCGTTTTTGGTGAACGCGGTAGGCCAGAAATATACAGCCACAACCAGGAAGTCGCTGTCCAACTTTGCGGCACACAGCTCGCCAACTTAATCAGGCTTACCAAAGATTTCCACGCGTAATTCTGACACGCTCGTGCCCAAGTAGATAGCCACTTCAGCCACGCTGTTGCAGTCTCTACGAGGCGCAGAACTACTGCTTCAGCGGCACCCATTTCTGCATCCTGGAGTCGGCGGCACAATGGTTTGGCTCAGGCATCCCATTTAGCTGCAGTTGCAGACGCAGCATTTCCTTTTAGGGAGGCAATCGCGTCACCGTTTAAGGCACGATGACTGCAAGATTTCTCAAACACGCAGGCCTTCCTTCCCTGCCAGCTGCCATTTTCTGATCAATAAATGCAGAAACTTCTGTTTTTTTTTTTCAAACCTCGTGTGTATTTTTCATCAATAGTGTACATAAGCGAGATAATGTACTTGTATATCACAGGAAAATCCACGCGAACATATCGAATCGTTCAGTTGGGCGTAAGGCATGGACTTGAGAAAAAGAAAATGTGGAGGAACAGAGCACCGTTATATGGTGCAGGGCTGCAGCTCTTACACAAAACAATTATGGCAACTGTGAAAAAATATCTTCGTCTGCGTCTGCTGCGTTACCGACACAGTAGGTGCAGATTCGCCTGTTCACGCATATCTTTAAGAGAATGGTTCTCAAATGAAGGTCCCGGGTTGGCGAAACCCTGCTCCACACTCTTCTCCGCACTCCTAACCTTTCCTTTTTTTTTTGCGAACCATTCTGTAAATGCAAAATGATGGCTCCGTCACATAACTTGTTCATTTAGTTCCTCCGCGTGGCTCTTGTTTGAACGTCGGCATTTTGCACCACACGCCAGCTATGCAAAAAAGCTAGACCCAAAAGGCAGTTATAGATGCTTGGGCGACTTTTAGCTGCCAGGGTGACTTGTTTGACAATTTAACACATATCAACATAAAAATAAGGCACGAAAGGCGAGCTTTAAAAAAGTGCGTGCCTATTTCTTCGGGAACTCGGCGTGTATTATTTTTCGTTATGGTGAATAGGTAACCGCCGCAAAATAATGAAAGCTTGACAAAAGAAATGGAAACATATAAACACACCACTGGCTCAAGTTTAATCATTTTGTTGTGAAAAAAAGAACAAAAGAAGACAACCTTCTCAGCATAAGAGTCAGAGAACCAAGTTCCCATTCTTCGGCACCTTTGCGCTCCCTATGCCGTTCCCTGCTTCAGCACAGCCAAATGCTGCTCCAGCAGCAACACGTTGATGTTCCTTACTGGTTTGCGACTTGTGTTCGTCAACATTATCTCCGACACCGTTGAAACTGGCCACAAAAGAAAGGAGAAGAGTAGCGTACGTCAGCAATACTCTGAAGGGAAGCCGTTCTTGCCATTTGAATCCACAGATTTCAAATGTGAAGCGTTCGTTTTTTCTACAACGTCCTCTCACTTTAAGGGGTAATGAAGACAATGCAGGAGTCCGGATAATTACAAAGGTGGTCTTGTCACGATAACAACGGTAACAATTTTATCACAATGTTGATACAAATTATAGAGATATTCAAGAAAACACGACAGAGGCGACTCCCCCGCTACTTCGCGGCTTTCTTTTATGACGTCACAGAATGGTGTTTCTGCAAGCGACCCCCGCCGGCCTAATTCAGCGCCAAAAAACGTCACTGGGAGCTTGTAACTAGACACTTCGTTATTAATATTACCAGTTATACAATATTAATTTTATGAAATGATAAATAAAAATTATTGATTGAATAATTAGTTAATTATTAATTAATCAAATATTTGCAGAAACTCGCGGCTTCCTGAACTGAGAACGCCACCCACCTTCTTTTTTTTGCTCAATAAAACGTTTTGCCTCCTCTTCCCCCTCTCCAAATACAGCAGCTTTATTGGCCTAATGCGGCTCAACAACGCGATTTGTCCTTGGGAAGGAGGTCGCGTTCACCCCTTCACTTAGAAACATTTAACCCTTTGGCATCTATGGACTCACCTATTTCCTGTCCGGTTGCTAGCTCATATATTCTTTCCATCCGAGGAGAGTACACCCAATATGCAATCTACGTTCATGTTTGTATGGATCCGTCCTAACCAGCCTCCCCACACACTAAATACCTTATTTTATACTTTTACCTTCTTTTTAAACGGCGATTATCCAGTCCTCCGCACAGTCTGAAGTTGCAGCCCACGCCACGTACGTTGCCTCGTCGTGGTGCAATATTGAGAGCTGCCTTGTTAATCCGAATCCTCTCTCTCTCTCACTCTCTCACTCTCTTTTTCTTTTTTTTTTTTTCTTTTTTTTTGTTGTTGTACCATGGGCATAGCCCGACTGCATGCGTACTCTCCGTTTCCGAAACATCTTTCTTTCCTTATAATAAGGCAGTCCCGTTGCCGCTACGTGAGTAAACCTTCTTTGTTATTGATGGTGCTGTGTATCTGACTTTTAACTTATACCATATATATATACATATATATAGAAAATATGGGTTGGCAGTCAAGAAAACTTCAGAAAGCAAAGGGGAGGTTGTGGTGGGTCATAGAAAGGGATGAAGAATTTTTTGAGTCAGAAAGAAATTGGTGAAACAATGCCCGCCGCGTGGGATCCGAACCCACGACCTCCAGAATACTGGTCTGGTGTGATAACCACTACGCTACCGGCGGGGCTGTTTCCCCACCAGTTTCTCGGGTATTTATGTTAGGTATTTTTTTTTGTTTCCTGTACTTGGGGGTGGTAGCCAGCGCCACTCGGACTACATGGGGTGAAGAGGACCTCCTTTTAAACCCCAGGGCCGTGACTCGAGTGCGTACGACATGTCAAGAGTGGTCGACCAGCGTTGAACCCTCTTCAGCTACCTTCGGCACCAAGACTGCCAGGACAGAGGCCCTCGCTAAGCATGTAGCGAATCAGAAAAATGGGAAAATGAGGGGCTCAGTGAAATAAGACAGAAAATAAGGGTTGGCAGTCAAGAAAACCTCAGAAAGCAAAGGGGAGGTTGTGGTGGGTCATAGAAAGAGATGAATTTTTTGAGTCAGAAAGAAATTGGTGAAAAAATGCCCGCCGGGTGGGATCCGAACCTACGAATTTTTTCACCAATTTCTTTCTGACTCAAAAAATTCTTCATCTCTTTCTATGACCCACCACAACCTCCCATTTGCTTTCTGAGGTTTTCTTGACTGCCAACCCTTATGTTCTGTCTTATTTCACCGAGTCCCTCATTTTCCCATTTTTCTGATTCGCTATATTATATATATATATATATATATATATATATATATATATATCTATATATATATATATATATATATATATAAGACAGAAAAAAGGGTTGGCAGTGTCAAGAAAACCTCGGAAAGCAAAGGGGAGGATATGGTTGGTGATAGAAACAGAACAGACAAAGAATTTGGAAACAATGAAAGTAGAGAAAAAATGCCCGCTCGGTGGGACCCGCACCGACGACCTACAGAATACCGGTCTGGTGCGATAACCAGTACGCTACCGGCGGGGCTATTTTTCCCCTCCACTTTCTGGAGTATTTATGTCAATGGAATTTTTTCCTGTGCTCGGGGGTGGTAGCTTTCCGAGGTTTTCTTTACTGCCAACCCTTATTTTCTGTCTTATTTCACGGAGCCCCTCATTTCCCATTTTCTGATTCGCTACCATGCTTAGCGAGGGCCTCTGTTCTGGCAGTCTTGGTGCCAAAGGGAGCTTAAGAGGGTTCAACGCTGGTCGACCACTCTCGACATGTCGTAGACACTCGAGTCACGGCCCGGGGGTTAAAAAGAAGGACCTCTTCACCACGACTAGTCCGAGTGGCACTGGCTACCACCCCCAAGAATGCTTTTCGAGGTTTTCTTGACTGCCAACCCTTATTTCTGTCTTATTTCATTATTTCAACGAGCCCCTCATTTCCTATTCTGATTCGCTATATATATATATATATATATATTTATATATATATACAGTCAAACCCGGCTATAACGAACCCGGATAGAGCGAATTATGCTATATATCGAACAAAAATAATTCAGTTACGGAAATACATGGGAAGCATATTCCTTATAACGAAGTTCACATCCGATATATCGAACTCTGGGCGCCTGAATGGCCCCCGAAATGCATGACCTCGGAGCGGATTGGCCGCGACCACGGAGCAAGAGCCGCGACTGAGACATTGCGCCTCGCACGGAGCGACGTGACGCCCAATACTTTCCGTAACTGTTTCTGACGCGCGGGACTCGCGACGGAACCCGCCCTGTCAGCGAGTCCGGACCAAGACAGCAGCATCGGTGAACTGTGGGAAGAGCTCGCCAACGTTCCCGATGATGTGGCGAGTGCAATCCGTCAAACGCTTATAATAAAGCGCTTTCGGCAGTCGATGTGCTCCGCCAATGCTTCTTATATTTTTGAGGACACGGACTCGAACTGATGCGAACAATTTTTCGTGTAGAGAATGCTAAGCTAATTGAATCCGCCAAAATGAAAGTGAAAACAAAAATCGCCGCTTTTTTTTTTTTTTTTGCAACGTGGGCAGTTAACGCGGAAAATGGCTTTATTACTTGCAATAAATGGATTATTTTGGTGTGGTAATGGCTACTGTACTGTTCGTTTCTGCATACGCGGATGGCGGAGTTGGTGAGAGGGGGGGGGGGGGGGGGGGCTGTGGGTGGACTCCCGCGGATTGCGAACTCGTAACAATAAGCTCGTTATAGGCGGGTTCGGATATATCGAACTATTGGATATATCGAACTAATCGCGGTGATATTTCAGTTCGCTATAAACGGGTTTGACTGTATATATAGCGAATCAGAAAATTGGAAATGAGGGGCTCCGTGAAATAAGACAGGAAATAAGGTTTGGCAGTCAAGAAAACCTCGGAAAGCAAAGGGGAGGTTGTGATGGGTCATAGAAAGAGATGAATTTTTTTTTAGTCGAAAAGAAAGTGGTAAAAAATGGCCGCCGGGTGGGATCCGAACCCACGACCTCCAGAATACCGGTCTGGTGCGATAACCACTACGCTACCGGCGGGGCTGTTTCCCCAGCACTTTCTCGGGTATTTATGTTAAGGTATTTTTTGTTTCCTGCACTTGGGGGTGGTAGCCAGTGCCACTCGGACTACTCGGAGTCCGAGCAGGGGAAACAGCCCCGCGAAAACAGCCCCCAGACCCCAGGATGTACCGGTGCACTCGACATCGAGTTGTCGCGCAAGACCTACCGACGGGATGGTGCAGTGTAGCGCCAGGACTGGCACTGATGCTTGGCTTTTATCCAGGGGTCTCAGGCTGTCCAGTCTAACAGGTTCTTGGTTGCCGTAATAACGTACAGCACCTGGACACGGCCAGAAAAAATGTGTCTGTGCGGGGGAAATAACCATCAATAAATATCCCATCATTTAAAAAAATATTCTAAAAATCTCGAACAGCCTCGATACGACCACTCTGGAATGTGTCGAAAATAATAAAAGAAAACCCGACGAAGCAGAACGGACATTACATCACTTTCTGGATTGTACCATACATTGAAGGTTAGTCGTTTTTAGGGAAAAAACTATTTAGAGATAAGTACACAGGATTCTACAAAAAAGCACGAGCGCGATGTCCACGCAACTTTATATATATGTAATATACAACTTACGGGTGATTTTGCATATTACATACACCTGAATTCTTGGAAACCCTTAGAAAGCACAAAACAACACAACGACAATACATGGGCATAATAACAAGACATTAACGGAAATCATGCTAGCTCGAAACTTTTGTGGGAGGGGAGGTGATATTAAAAGTAGAGAGGGTCAATGGCTGACAGCGGACAAAACATTTTTTTCACTCACAGTGAGAAAAGTGAGAAATAAAGTTTCTTATTCATCATCACTTAGAGTCATTTTATGGAGTTCAAAGCACAAAAAGCTTAGAGTGCTAGACGTAGACGCTGAAATGTAGTTAAAGGGGCCCTGCAGTACCCTTTGAGCAGTGCAAATAAACCTTATCGACTTTTGGTTAGATTATACTGCCAGAAAAACCGAAGCCAAAGATTACAGTTGCATATGAAGCGGTGAACTCACAAATCTCTGTGAAACATGCGCAAAAAAAACCAAGCGCTCATGCTTCAATTTCTCTCAATAAGCAACGCTTTAATTACGTCATTACAGCGGTTCTCCTATCAGCTGTCCTGTGGCTGTTCGATTGGCTGAAGCTTATGAACCTCACTAATGACTTATCCCACTACAGGTGGCGATCGGCTGTCATTTATGGCTGTACATCAATTTCTTCTATGCCTGAACCTGTACGTACGGTTCCGGACGTTTTTGGTGTGCTAGTGCGCCCGCAGCTGGAGTGACGAACTCAATGACTGACTTTTACTGAGTATATACGTATACGTAGTCCTGACTATACGTATTACTTGGTATACACGTATTCAAATTTGTATATAACAATCGCAATAAACGCTCGATACAATCTCCGCAGCAATATTTCATCTAACTAAAAAATAGGCAGCTCGCGTACGACCAGACAATGCTATAACAAGGGGCACATACGCGTTTTTGATTGAAGTTTAAAGTTTATTTTGTATTAGAATACACATCGAAATAAAGCATTTCTTAGTTTTTCGAGCCGCAGCTAATACAAAAACATTCTGCTTTGGTAAACATCGAGTACAATTACATTCAAGAATGAGAATCCCGAAAAGATTGCACACAGCACATACTGGGCAATGGCTTGACGATTCTCGCTGTCTACCACCTCTTGTCTCTGCCGAACTGGGCAGCGGAGGACATCCCCACACGGACGTCAAATACTGCCGGGGGGCCGAATGCATCGCTGCGCTCGCTGCAAGAGAAAGCAGACGTAGCTCGTACTTTCAATCCAACACTTCTTTAAAAAGGTGTCGCGTAGAGGGTGTGAAAAGTACTTTCTGCAAACCCTTCGACTTTCCGGGGCAACCACGCCGGGATGCCTTGGCAAACGTCAGCTTTGCCACATGAGAAATACAATGGACCGGCTTCTCTACATACCACTCCAAAAAGCAACTGACGATTGCTATAATCCCTAATGCGAAACTTGAGCGCAGTGCCCACTGCAGACTTCTCCGTCACAGCCGGATGAACTAACGTGAGGCTTATTCGAGCCGTCAGTAAAAATGTGGCCATATGGTATTACTAGGCATTGATGTGGGCAAGCGCGAGTTGTGGAATTGGGGTTGGGTTGAAACCAGGTATGCAAATGTTTATGCAAAGGGTTGAGAGAGTACAGGGAGGGAAATCAGACGGCATGTTTGATCTGGCTTAGGGGGTACAGAAACGTTTACAGAGTTTTATCGTTTCTGCGAATGAAACCGCCTCTGGTCTTTCCCTGAAACTCGACAGCCTTTCCTGCACCATATAGACTGGACTCAGAATGAGGCTACCAGTGCGGATTCTACGTAAGCCTGAAACTCTTTACAACCGGTTGCCTTTTAACGCAATACTCACGAACTCTTACCGCCATCGCCTCGGTCTAACTGCAAATCTCTATTGCGATAATTTTGTATTGCCGGAAACAGTAAAGCACATCTTTCTGCAATGTCCGGCATACGTCCACGAAAGAAATCACCTCGCAGAAAAGAATGAGTGCCTCAAGTACGGATCTATATTTTTGAGAGGTCTTCTAGGAGCCTGGCCCTTTCAATCATCTCAGAGAAAAGTGTTGGTTGAGTTATTTGACTACTTACACAAAATCGGCGTCGCAGAGACAATCTAGAACTTCACCTGTGAGATCGTGTGGACTTTTACGTCACCACACAAAGCTTCGGCTCACTTTTTATTGTAACCTCTCCTTTTTTCTCTTTCTTCTGGCCTACTTCTTTTAAGGCCTTTACTCGTTCTCCCAATCCCCGCAGAGTAGCATGTAGGTGGGAACAAGCCGGCAAACCTCTCTGCTTTCATCCAATAAAGAGATGCTCTCTGCTCTCTCTCTCTGTCTCTCTCTCTCTCTCTCTCTCTCTCTCTATATATATATATATATATATATATATATATATATATATATATATATCTGTCTTTCGTCACCACCCATAGCTGCTTCGTCTCAGGAAGAGATCACGTCATAAGGTAAAGCACGGCGGCGCGCGCTACTCTGCTTTTATCTGCCGAGCATGTTCTGCAAATCGTGTTTGAACCTCCCCCGCAAATATTGCATGCTTCGAATTAGCCACGAACGGAAGAGCAGCGTTTGGCAAAAGTGTGAGGGGAAGGCCGTCAGACATGCTGAGAAATGGCGATGTGCTATGAAATGATGCAACAGCAGCGCGTGCCGCTCTGCCCCCTCACACTTTCGCCAAATGCTCCTCCTGCTTTTTCTGTCTGCCTTCGGTGCCTTGTTTTCTCGGTCGGTTACGCGGATGTCGCCGCCGCAGCCGCCACTGAACCGCTGTACCGGGACCCAAAGGGCTGCGCACTAAAAATTACTTCAACAGCAAAGCTGTGTGACGAAGCCAGAATTCCGCAAAACTAGAGTGCAGGGTGACAATATCACTTACACAAGCAACAAACTTTTCGACAATCCGAAATGCGCATTACTTCAGTCGATTACAAATAAGAATGTTTCGCAGATTAAGTAAAATTTGTGTACCTCTTCGCTGATCAGTCGCTAGTAAGTACCTGCTTGAACTGTACGGGTCTAGTCAAACGCTAGTCATGGCAATCCCCAAACGTGTACATTTCAAACAGCATTATGAAGCATTCACCCATGTCGCTCTACCTCAACTACTCCATCTTCACCGCCAAGTATGGCTCAACAAGGTGCCGCAGTACACTTCGCAGGTCCATGATCAGTTCCTAAAGGCGGCAATACAAATACAACCGACAAGACTCACAAGGTTTGCGCGGGAAATTTACAAGAAATTGAATTACTCACGCAACCGACGTTGTCAATGACTCCAGCAGTTCCCCGGATGACTCTAGCTGCAGCCAGAAGTCGTGCGGTGTCTTGTAGAGGGACACAAACACTTTCATGACTGCACCAAGCTCCACCGGGTCGGCAGGCGGAATGTAATAGTGGCCCGAACAGCACAACACTGCCTGCTCAGCCACATTGGTGCGGTCGCCCAGCAGCCCAGAAGTGTAGGGTTCGCTGCCCTGGCTTTCCCATTTTCTCGACAAGGCAGCGACGCTTCAAGTGCTCGCAGCGAAGCCGTCGAGAGACAACACGGACGATCGGTCACTTCGGAAGGTTCCCTTCGCTACCCCCGTCAGCTGCCTCTTTCGTGGGTGGCCAGAGGACAGGCGGTGCTGGATCGTGGTTTCGTTCGCAGTAAATTCGCCTTGCACGGACCTTTCAGTGCTGAATCGTGGTGTCGTCGCAGTAAATTCGTCTTGCACGGGCCTTTTAGAGTTGGATCATGGTGTCGTCGTAGTAAATTCGCCTTGCACGGGCCTTTCAGTGCTGAATCGTGGTGTCGTCGCAGTAAATTCGTCTTGCACGGGCCTTTTAGTGTTGGATCATGGTGTCGTCGTAGTAAATTCGCCTTGCACAGGTCTTTCAGTGCTGGATCGTGGTGTCGTCGCAGTAAATTCGTCTTGCACGGGCCTTTTAGTACTGGATCGTGGTGTCGTCGCAGTAATTTCGTCTTGCACGGGTCCTTTCAGTGCTGTATCGTGGTGTCGTCGCAGTAAATTCGTCTTGCACGTTCCCCTCAGTAGCCATGACGGTCTCAATGCCTTTGGGTTCCCCACCGGATGGAGACATTCGAGAGTCGCTGGGCAGACCGCCATCGTCCTCCGCGCTCGGCTGCGCATCGAGCGAGGTTTCGGTACCTACGACGTTGGTGGGTGCAGCCGGCGCTGTTGTATGAGTCGTGCCTCAGCCAGAAGACGCCGACATAGGTGGCGACATCGGGTGCGGGGCAACTTCAGGGGCCGGGTGGGAGGTTGGCACCGGTGAAGCAATTGGCGCTGACGCAGCTCCGGTATCGCTTGGTGTGGGCGTCACAGGGAGTGGCGACCCTTCTGACTCCCCGTCTGAGGGCGTGGCAGGGTCTGAGAAAGATTCAAGGTCCACATCGTCTTTGTCTGATGATCGCCCGTCAAGCTGCAAGCATACACAGAATGGGGATCAAAAGGGGCAAGGAAACGCCAAGAGTTCCCATCTCTAATTACGCCAGGCTGCAAATGATGCATGTTTCTTCGATAGTAAATGACCAATATCGTTCAAAGTTGATTGATTGAATCATTGAATGGCTGGAAAACTAATTAAATTATTGATTACATTATTAGATAATATTCAAATAAGTGTCAATTAACTAAATATGTTACAGTTACAAATTGATTGATTGATTGATTGAATGATTGATTGATTGATTGATTGATTGATTGATTGATTGATTGATTGATTGATTGATTGATTGATTGATTGATTGATTGATTGATTGATTGATTGATTGATTGTGTTGCGTTGAGTGACTTCTGATCCGTGCACGTCGTCTCTTACAAATAGGAACGAGCCGCTGAGGAAACACTCGTCGGTGTCTTGGGGAGGGGTCTCGGCATAGTCGTTGGCGACGGCGCTGCCCCAGGCTGTATTCGCGTCTGCCCTGAGGTCGACTGAGGGCGCTGCAGTTACAGCGAAGATGGCGTCATCGTTCAGGAACATTTGTACCTGGTAGAGAGCCCTGAAAATACCGTCCACTGCGTAGTTCTCGACTTCGCTGACGCTTGAAGCTTGCTTTGCTGCTGCGTCCGCCTGCGTGAGAAAGAGGCAAGAGTTACGCATTGCCTTACTCACATGGCGTAGACAGGTCTTGGCGAATTCCAGTCATGTTGGACAACCAAAATGTCCCTTCGTCCTTCCCCGAAAAATCGGTGAGCAACATTCGGACACATAACCAGTCGGCATCCACAGCCTGCGACCGGCAGACTCCACCCATTAACGGTCAACCCCAAATTAGCCTCGATGTACGCATGCCTCTGTGACAGTAACAGCTACTGGTTCTTTCGCTATGCTCAAAAGCACGTCGGAAGCAGTGCAGCCAAAATTTTTTGATCCCCCGATCTTGCGAAACGCCAATAGGATTCCTTTTTTTGCATTTCTGCTTGAGCTGCCCAGAAGAAAAACCGGAGAATTGGCTGCGTAGATGCTAAACGCATTTGAGAGATGAATAAAAACGCACCAGCGAATCGCCACTGCAGGATGATTCAAGGGGAAACACCGGACTAGCTATGAAGCAGGAAGAGTCGGTATGAATCCATGAAAGCACCAAGAGCGCTTGAACTTCTTTGTTAACTCTGCTGAGTTGGCCCAACCAAGTAGCGTGTGTTGACATCACTCCAGCTTCGAGATCGCCCATGCCCTCAACGAAGAGATTCAGCCAACCAAAATTTTCAACAAGACCAGCTAAACGTCCACTATCACCATTCACCGCATACCATTCAAGGTGAGCTGAATGTCAGCGAATCTTGCACGCCAAGCGGTTTTCGCTCTACCACCTCTTAGCGGCAAGCTAAGCTTAACGTCCCTCGCCTCCCCATCGGGGACGCGGCCGCCAGGCCGCAGCTGTGTTCGCCGCAGCCACTTGCTTCGGCGGCGGTGCCTGCTGGTTTCGCCAACCACGCGGGCGCTCGCTAGGCCCGACACACATGGCCTACAACTAAGATTCTCCGTCACACACACCACGCCATGCAATGCACCGTGGAAGGACAGCCAATAGACACAGCAGCCCTAGATGAATCTGGATGGGTTCACATGTACCGTCAAGCCAACACACCGAAACTCCAAAGCGCCAGCAGTCAGCTACTGTCGAACACGGATATATCGAACACGGATACATGGAATTATTGTCTATATCGAACAATCTGAACATCCCCTTGGAAATCCCATGCAAAAGTATAGCGCTGTTGTACGTGTGTATCAAACTCCCGGTCATGGGCACATTCGATATACCGAACTCTGCGCCACAAGTGCCCCTGCTAGTGCGCTTCTCCTTACGGGATATATGCGTTTGTGATGACTTCTCGCTGGCGCTGGCGCGTTCGGTGAGAGGGAGGTAGCGTTATGGGCGTCGGCAGGGGGGTGCAAAAGGGGCACTTGCTCCCCCCTCAAGCCACCCCGGAACAACTGCTCCTCCCCTTGCCCTCTAACTCTTTCCCTACCACACAACGGGTTGACCCCCTCAAGACAAAACCCTGCCGACGCCCATGGGCAGTGTCGCGAAGCTTGGAGGGCCTTCAACACATCAGTATCAGCTGGCATGGGGAGAAGGGGGTAGCCACATGTTAGCGAGAATGTGGGGAGTTATTGAGTGCGAAAGGCAATAAAGGAGGAGGGGAAACCGACTCGAAGCGCTCTGTTTCTGGAATTTTTGTCTGCGTGCTTGAGCGGTTACCAGTGGTTGCTCGCGCAGGGGGACCGATGCGGCGTGGTGCGTGTTTACTACGTCCGCGGCACGGGTTTCGGAGTCATGGTCAGTAAAGAAACGGAAGGATTTGAATTCACCAACAGAAGTGGACATCCATGGGTACAGGCCGGTGAAAAGGTGTCAGCTGCAGAGTTATTCGACATTTCTAGCAGCATGTTCGAGCGCAATACTGCGCATCAAACCTGACGTAAAGGTGAAGGCAGCACGATGACGGACCGGTTGATCCGGAACGTGTCGTGTGCTAAGCGGCATTGTTAAGTTGCTCCAGACGAGAGGTGTTCTGATAGCGAAGACGAGGGCGCTGTGTGCCTCGAGAGTGAATTTTGAGAGCTGTCAGCATTTCCATGCGCCATTTTATATGACACAAAGGCACGCGAGTTCATAAGTGCTGAAGACGAAGTTCCGGCTGTGGTGGACATCACCGATGCCGAAAACGCGGACCCCAATAGCGGCTCTGACAACGTTCCCAACCGCCCATTGCAACGAAGCATGCGTCAGTGTTTAAATTCGTCAATGTTGTGGTACAGTGTACACCACAGGGTTTTCTCATTTCGACGGCGTTCGTACGCATGACAACAGTGCGGTAAACCTAATGACGAAGAAGAAGAAGCAAGCGAAGATGACAGGTGTCTTTCATGTTAAATGAAGTCCGGCGGTCGTCGCGCATAAGCCCGAATTTTCTGCGCAGTGGGAGAAAAATCGATACGAAACCGCTTGTCACAATCCCTGAGAGCTCTAAGTGATCTGCAGAGTTGACAGATAATCTTCAGACAGGCATATTTTATATTTCAGATTATCGATACATCGAACAATTTCACCATCCCCTTGGAGTTCGATTTATCTTTGTTCGACTGTCCTCTCAAGCAAAGGCTCCATTCAGGACCCATCCTGACGACCACGCCCGCAAGCGTAAACAGCCTAAAACAAAGCCACCCCGCCTGCAGAACATCTGCCAGAAGACATCAAAATTGTACTTCGACACGAAGGCTTCCTCCACCTCCAAACTGTTCCGGCAGCATCCTTCGCAGACCTCGTCCAAAGGAAAGCAAAGATCACCCACAGCAACGAGGATCAACTCCGAATCGACCGTAAATATAACTTCGTCGTGATTAGCACACCGTCAGTAGAGCGAGCCCAAGAATTCCTCCAACTGACTACCCTTAAATACCCAGGAGCAACATACCTCCTCGCCAACCACAACCCCCCCCCCTTACCTTCGTGCACCTGTGTTGGCGTCGTCGTATTCAATGCCCCAAGAGAGGACGATGCAAGCACCATAAGTTAAAAGAAGGGGTCTCTCACGTGACTTGAGCATAACAAATCTGTCTTGAGCATAATTTTTTGAACTTTCTTATTTATTTGAGTGTACGACACGGCGAGTGTGCGCAAGCGCGAAGATTTGGCTGTTCGTATAAATTTTATAAATTACTTGTTTCCTGAATAAAAATTAGTTGTCTGCGCCGCGCCCTGTATTATACATGCCTCTTTCTCTGTCCTCGGGTTACCGCGCAGTTACATTATGAATCAATACCTACTGGCGCAATTTAGTGTACTTCTAACATAACGACAAGCACCCAGCACTACCGACCCATTCGCAGGCACTATCCCCCACCGCAAGTGTCACTAGGGTGTGCTGCCGCCAACAGGTGGCGCATCCTAGAAACTCACTGCTTCCCCCACGGCACCACGCTCGTGCACATGCACCCCCACAAATTGCCGAACCCCTACTGCCCTCATTAGCACCAACGGGATACCTACTTTCATTCACTTTGTGGGTGCGCACACGACACAATTCCGCCTACCCACACGCCCTACCACTGAGAATAGGCCTTGAGGAGCTCGGACATGGCGGTTCAGGAAACTAACCGCACGGACCCTTGTGGTAGTCGAAGCCGTATGGGCCTCAGCCATCCCTCCCCCCTAAATTCCAGTTGTAAAATAAGTGCTTCTCTTTGTCTGTCTGTCTGTCTGTCTGTCTGTCTGTCTCTCTCTCTCTCTCTCTCTCTCTCTCTCTCTCTCTCTCCTCTCTCTCTCTCTCTCTCCTCTCTCTCTCTCTCTCTCTCTTTTTCTCTCTCTCTATCTATCTCTCTCTCTCACTCTCTCTCCCTCTCTTTCTGTGTCTCTACTTTAGTCCCGTTTTTTGCGCTTGTTTTCTTCCATGAAACACGATACGCTAGTTCTTGTGTTCGAATAACGTCGATTTCTCTACGCAGGCAGAAATACCAGAAAAGAGTAAATGGACGCACAAGGCGCAATTTTTCGTTTATGTGAGATGGAATACATTCTTGCCTACACTGGCATTGAGAGCTCGCAAAAACAACATCTACACGCGCGCACGCGTTCACACACACACACACACACACACACACACACACACACACACACACACACACACACACACACACACACACACGCACACACGCACGCACGCACACACACACACACGCACACGCGCACGCACACATGCACATGAAAGCACCCGCCCATACGCGCACGCACGTACTCACACGAAAACACACACACACGCTCCCGCACAGATACACACCCACAAGCACATTCACACACACGCAAGCATACACACACGCACACGAAAGCACACATACGCACACATGGACACCAACAAGCACACGCACGAGAGCACACAAGCACGAAAGCACATGTACAAACACGCACAAGCACACGCATCTCAAATAAACAGCTTGTCACAATCTGTACGGGTAGCAAAGATCCTCCTACGGATTGAACTCAATCTGCACCAGTACCCCAGACCCACCTCAGGTCATCCCAAACGGAACACGCACACGTCACACGCTCCTGTAATCACACAAACACGCACGCACGCATGCACACCCGCATGCCCGCGCGCACACAGGTACCCACTAAGCGTGCGAATCTCGGACAGTACGAGCTATTGGACGAAAATCTGCGTAGCTTCGGCACGACCGCAATTAGGTATAGCCTCAGCAGCGTGAATTCGCACCAGCGTATCCTTACGGTCACCCAGGGCGCGCAGTTGGCGATCAGATGTTCAAACGATCGGCGTTGGGCTCATTGTATGACCGCCGGAAGCCGATTGGCGCCAACAAGCTCCTCAGTCGCCTACCAGCTACGCTATCGAACTACGGTATCGCACGCACCGAAGCGCGAACCATCGCTCTTCCAGCGCGCAATGCGGACGCAGTCTTTCCCTGCATAGTTTGGGAATGCGGTGCTAAGCGATTTTTTAGGGACGGTTGGGAGGGGCTTTATTTGTTATACGCTGTTACCAAAATTATCAAGACTACCATAGACGCGTATTATCTTTCCTTTGTACATGACTAGATTTGGGGGATTACCGTGGACCCCGTCACTGAAACGTCGGGACGCTACACGATAGATCCGCGGATTTTTCCCAAATGCGTCCTTCTCTGAAGTAGCAACAGAAGACAGATGAACTTACCCTTGCTGTCCATTTGCGCAGGAGCTTCACGATGATATGACGCTCTTCATGTATCTTGTTGAGGCGACTTTGAAGTTCGCCTTCCCTGGGGCGTACGGTTCAGTGAGCGACATTTCGCACGGCGAAATCTGCAACGAGGTGCAATATACCGGCCAGTTAACAAGCTTCGTCAAGAACTCTAAGCGGAGCCTATATCTCATGCTGGGGCTGAGCCACCACCGATGACGTCTGGCCATGCGCCACAAGTACCGCGCCGGCCACGCGCGGACTATAAACGGGGACGGCAGCGTTCAGACTTGCCGCGTCTCATCCCTTATTGACAATCGCAACAATAGAGCGGAAACAGTGAAGCATTTTGGTGAGGTTACGGGAGTCTCGTGAGTTGGGGAAAATGCCTGCGGTTTTGGCACAGTGAACGGCTGTCGACGCCAGCGACTTTTGCTATAATGTAACTTGGGTCCCTACCCCACCAAAGTACTTGGGATCCCCATCATCATCTAGCCTACTCAGGTCCGCTGCAAGCGAAGGCCTGTCCCATTGACCTCCAAATGCAGTTGTCCTGGGCTGCTCGGGTCCACCATTTACCCCGACGTTTCGTATTTCATCCCTCGAATGGATTTCTGGCTCTCCCCTTCTTCTAGACCAATCTCTTGTTATCAACTCTGTTACGCTAATTGTCCACCGGTTGTCGGCTCGCCTAACTACATGGCCAGCCCAAGTCCATTTCTTTTTCTTTATTTCAACTATGATATCCTCTACTCTAGTTTGGTCTCTGATCCAGGAAACCCGTTTGCGGTCTGTAAGTGCTACTTCTAACAATATTCGTTCCATGGCTTGTTTAGACGACCTAGGTGTGCTTTCAAGTTGTTTAGTGAGGCACCAAGTTTTAGCTTTATACATCATCACCGGCAGTATGCACTGGTTGTAGATTTTTCTTTTGAGTGAAAGAGGTACCTTACTTTTCATTGTTTTGGTATGCCTGCCAAGTGCTTCCCAACCCACACCTATTCTGCGCCGGATTTCTCTTTCATGGTTGGGGTAAGCATTTAGCATCTGTTCGAGGTAGTTATATTCCTTTGCTTGTTCAAGCGTTTCCTTTCCTAAGATGAAGAGGACGTTCTTCCCATGCTTAGTTCTTATTACTTTAGATTTATTTATATTTATTCTTATCCCAAGGCCATGCTTTGATTGTAGTTCCTCAAGAATTGTTTGCATGTATCCTGCAGTCTAATCAGCAATACTGTGTCATCCGAAAACCCCAAATGGTTTGCGGATGACAATTTTCAGAAGCTACAGCCCATATTTGCTGTTTTTGTGCGGGGGTCCACGTGGGAGAGGAGCAGTAGGAAGAATTTGTTTCGCGGAATCAGTGACGGCGGTTTGGGGCTGATTCATCTTGTTTGTACGGCGCTCGTATACCAATTTTGGTTATTGGGCGATGAACAGGACCCTTTTCTGTGCACTGTAATGCAAGTTAGGTTACTGCGCGCTTTGCCAGAATTTGTGGTTTCTTCGAATTGCATACCAGGTGGGGTTTATGAATATTTTAAAGGAATTGTTTTGTCATTCCAACTTCTGGCAAACCGTTTTTCAGGTCAATACCTGCACGATGAAATTAGAAAAAAAGTGCAAGCATTTATGTGACGCAGTCTTCCCCGTGCTACTGTACCGAACTATATACAACAATGCTCCAGGACAAGAGGTGTTAACACAAGTGAAGCGAATGGAAGTGTCACCTAGGTCAAAGGCCTTTAAATTCCGCACGGTACACTTTCAGTCCAAACTGGATGAAGAAAAGAGCACTCTCAGTGTCATGGGGAACCGACTGTAACATCTGTAAATAACCCCAAACTCTGAAGCATGTCTTTATTGTTGGGCCGCAGTGTTCCTTTGGGATGTCCTCCAACGGACCCTTCGCAAAGCTGTTTGACTCAGCCTGCACGGCATACGGTTTTTGGGCATTGATTGAGAGCACGGTGTGCTATTTGACAGTGTCATGTTGTTGGGCCTGCACAGCATTTGGCGTTCGCGCATGGCTTCGCTTCATTGCTAGGTAGACGCGCGCCCGACGAGAGCTTTTTCGGGAAAGTGTCTAACAGTTTGTCGAAGGTCAGAGTGCGAAGAACTCTCCACCAGGCTGGTTGTCAAAAAATTGAACCCCTAACTGCGTTTAGCGAATTTTAAATTACAACATCGGCCCTGGGGGGTGAGGTGGCACGGCAGCTGATTTTTCTTTCATTGTACCCGGTGAAATGTGTTACCGTCGCAGATTGATCACGAAGAGAGAAAAATTGGCCGTGTCTCTGCTCTTTCGTTGCAACTGTCGTCAAAAGACGATAGCCTTTGTAGACATTTGCCTGGGAAATGTTTCCTTTTGCTTTCCCGCTCACCTCTCATGCTGTTCCTGTACCGTCACGCTCGTCCCAAGGTAAACAAACCAAGGGTTTGCTCAAGGCGATTTTAATTTACCGCGTTGCACTGCTACAGGCCGGGTTCCTCGATGCCGGCGCTGCAGTACGGTGGTGACGCGCGTGAATCGAGGAGGCCGACTTCAAGGTTTATAGAACCGCGTGGCCGTGCTCCACGTGCGTTCCAAGCAGAATGTGGAACCTAGCTAGTGGAACCTTTCGTTGCTGTTGCCGCGTGATTTTTCATATGCCGCCAGGAGGCCGCGGTTTTCTGCAGTAGATGTAGGATATCATTTGCTATCGAAAAACCAAGCGCCCAGGAATTTTTAATAAAGGAACACTGTAAATATCCCTTGTGTACTAATTTCCTGTCTTATATTTGCGTAATGTCTTGTTCTTGTTCAACATAGTTGACAAGTATGAACATATAAACCGGGCTTAGACGTTTACATTTGGCTGTGAGTATATAAGACTATTGCGCAGTAAGTATTTTACCTTGGCCGGGAGGCTGAATCGAGTCACAGACAAACAGACAGGCATACGGACAGACCGAAATTTCTCCGTTTAAGTAGCCCAAGAAAGACTATCGTCTTTAAAAACGTTTAGCAATGCGGTAGCGTAGCCTGTACGCGCTATCGGCAGCGGTACCGGACCCGACAGCGCATGCGCGCGTTCCTCCCGGGGAAAGGGGGCTGCCCGCGCGCATGTGCAGTAGGGTACCAGCACCCTGCGCCCCAAGCGTAGCGTCCGCTACCTGCTTTTCTGAAGCTGTATTATCCCTGCACCCCTTGTTCATCTGAGACCGGCGGCCACTGTGGTTATTTGCAACGGTTGGTAATCAGCAGTTTTAAACAGCACTAAAACAGCAGTTTGCAGGAATACGAGGCCAATAACGGATATTCATAACAACCATCGTAAACACATGTACTGGGAAGCGCTAAATTTAAATTATTTGGCACCATTTCGCGTTAGAACACTCGCAAAAGCTAATGAAACAGATCAGATGCTTCCCTAGAATCCCTACCAGTAGTAACAATATTGCGATTTAGCACTAATTTAAACCCAGTATCAGGGAAAACCACAAAATTGACGATTAAATTTATAAAAACCGCGAACGCGAAACGACCGCGTCGAAACGCGGAGACGACGAGATAACGCTAACAGCGCTATCGCGAGCCGCTGTTAGGATGGAAATTCATCTCGGACAAACGCTAATTCGAAGCCAGTAACTTCGAACATCACCTTCGCATGACTTAAAATAATAGATCAAAGTCACAAAGAGAAAGTGGAGCGCTGAAACGCGAAAAAAACGGCCAAGACGCTAAACCAATGACAGTAGCAAGTAAGCTGCAAGCGAACACAGCACTGGCAACATGAAGTCCGCAATCAAACCCTGCCAGAAAGTCGCAACAAACCACCAACGCTTCGTGCAAGCAAACGCCACACGAATCAGTCGCCGAAACGTCAAGAAGGGACACAAATCCGCCTCTAACGTTGCCCACCTGAACAATGGTTGCACTCCAGGGATTTCCGTGTGTAGTAGCCGTCAGCTCGCCGCAGAATCGAACGCTCCTGGCTCGCGCTGGCCGACACCTGCGACCGTTACGCCGACTCTCGTGGGTGGTCAGATTTGTTGGCGATGGCTCGAATCTGGCCAATCAGCGTTCGCGCAGGAACTGACGTCATTGTATCCACACCATGCAACGGTCAGTCTCAACCCCTCTCTTAACAGAAATCACACCGAAACTTCGATTGAAAGCCAATCTAAGGGCCATTGTGACGTGAAAATGACAACAATTTCTAGCAAAAAAATACATCTATGTAAAAAAAGACGCTTACCATACAGGAAAGCCACCGAATGCGTTAAAAAAGATGTGATTCCTCCTTCATGAACGGGGAGATTCCCGTGTTTATCTGTAGTTACCTTCGTTTCCTGCCCCGCCCATATGTGTAAATGTTTTGTTTTTTTCTGCCTATCATTGTTTTCCTATTAAAAAGTACCCACATTTAACTATTTATCTCATTCTCAAAACCTGGCCAATACTCCTCATTGGGTACGCTGCTTTACCCTTATCAGAGGAAAAAGAAAAGGGTCTCAGAATTACGCAAAAAATTGAAATTTACTTCTTGCTTCACAGCTTTTTTCAGCCACCGCAAGGCTCATTTGTTGAAACAGCCTTTTTATCCCGTCTCCCCCCGCCCCTATGGTATAAAACTGGATATTTTTGTTTCTTTATTTTGTTTTCCTTTCTTTTTCTAACATTTAAAATGCTTAAGGAAATATTCGCTGACAGGCCCTGCCGCCCCTCTGTGGGTATGCGTAATAGCTTTAAAAAAGGAAAAATACGGGGAAGGAGGAGAAAGAGGAGGAGGATGTGTTGTTGATGGTGATGGTTGTAATGATGAAGCCAGAGAGCGCATTTATTCGAACACGAATGCGTAGCAATCACAAATTAGATTATCATCATCACTGAAAAATTAGTGAATCATTCTACGACGTAAACTGAACTCCTTATTTCTTTCTTCATTGTTTATCAAACGTCTACCTTATTGTCTGAATAAAATTTGCCCTATTTCTAGCCTGCGAAAACGCAGCCCGATCGCGCTCGCCAAATGCTATTAAGTGCAATGCACTTCTTAAGCGACCCTGAACCTGCGTCCACCGGCGATGTCCGCGCACGTGGAGATGGGCACGCGCTGCCTGGCCGCTGACATGGCACATACCCACGTGGGGGATTGGCCAGGAATCTCCTCGTCTTCCTTGGCAACGGGGGGAGATGGGCGCGCGCTGCCTGGCCGCTGACATGGCACATACCCACGTGGGGGATTGGCCAAGAATCGGGCGTGAGAAGGGCTAATGCACCCGCTTAAAGGAGTACTGACACGAAATTTCAAAGCTGAGATCCGCTCTAGCAATCAAGTACAACGACAACACAAATAGGTGTCTGTGAATAAATGCATCTTTCTTTCTTTGTAGTTGTGTGTGTGTGTGGGATCTCTCTTTCGCGAACATTACCGAACCGCGCAAATTCAATTCGTGCATTCGCACTTTCACATTCTTCCCCTCGGGGAAATGCGGGGAATTTTTTTCAACTCAACGTCCGCTGCTATTCTAGTTTATGCGTAGGCAGCACGCTCTGCTTCACCCTGGCGTTTGAAGGGACCCAGCAGAATTTTCTATCGACTACTCGTAATTTATTCCAGGGTAAAGGCTATTGTCCCACTAATCTGATCCTGCAAGAATTTTGATAATCCGTTTACTATCACCAAAACTACGTGCGATAAGAAATCGCGCTTAATCTTTCCATTTCAACTCGACCACGGACAATGCCGCAAAAGCTGCGCGCTCTGTCCAGGAGAGGGCAGCGGCTCGTGGCGTTCTCTTCAGCGGCCTTCCTTATACCGGCCGGGGAATTTACTCCTTTTCTCCGCCACGTGGAGGGTCTATATCCGGTATGGTGCAACAAAAAGCATGCATGGCTGTCACCTTGAGAGCGCGCGCTCAGGCTGCTAGGGTGTTTTTGAAGCCAAGAACGCTCGTTGTCGAGTGGTCTGGTTGAAAGGGAAGTATTGAGTTTGTCACTCAATCTCTGCACGCACTCAAAACACAAAGAAAACGTCAAAACTGTTCGCACAGCTTCGTGGGTGCAAAGTGCCGACGGCAGCGGATGGTCACCGGAAATATGAGAAATAAGCCGTCAAGTTGATGAGGCGCAGCCAATAGGGCAGCAACCGCAAAAATGACATCATTTTGGCATTTCCAGGGGTGAATAATGACCGATATCGAAAAAATCGCGGTTGGTTTTGCTACGCCTTTCACAGCAATTTGCGTGAAAGGAGTAGCATGAAAGGGCTCCACTGACGGCGGCCAAGCCTGGCAAGATTACTTATTAGCGGATTTGAGGCGTGTCCGTTGGGTCCTGGTCTGGGTGAAATTTAGTGCCGTAGCCCCTGCCGCCTACTAATTCTCTACGGGTTGCACAAACGTCGGTGGGGCGAGGCGGACTGAGGCAGTGTAGGCACCGCTGGATGTTTTTGCGGGACGGATAGGGGCTGGTGCTGGTGGTATAGATGTCCTCACGTGGTAGCGTGCTACCTTCTTGGGTGATCAGGATGGAGTGAGTGTCGCCTATGCGCCAAAAGTCGAGGATTTTGTGCCCTGGTATTCTACGGGATGCGCGGATTAGGTCCCGTTTGTAGCTCGAAGGTGCGCCGTGGGCTTGGTACGAAGTAGCACTTTGGTGCGCACCAAGTAGGGAAAGTTTCGTCAAGGCAGGGAACTCTAGCGCCGCCAACGTCCGGTTCGTGAAGAGGGACAAAGGGCGCACGTTGGCGAGCATGTCCGCCCGTTCTTGTTTGGAGAGCCCCGCGGCTTGGTGAATACAAAAGCTGACGGCTCTGACGTCGTGTTGGCTACGTTTCTGTGCTCTGTGAATTTTACCCAGATGGTTGAAGGACGTTGCCTGGTGGGTTGAGCGCGTTGGGCGAATGGCACGCGGCTGCACCCAGATTCTCACGACGTCCAGCTATCCGTGCCAAAGAGTTCTTGAGGTGGCCAGGGCGGAAGGTGGCTGCCGCCGCACGAATGTAGCCGCGGGCTCGCCGAGTTCGTGACTAGGCCTGGCACGGCCATTTTGTCGCCTGCGGTTCGCAGGAATGGCCTCCTCAACGAAATTTCACCTTGGCTTGCTGGAGTTGCCGAGCTGGGACCGTTCGCAGGCTTCTACGAAGGGGTGTGGGTAGTGGCTGACGTCCGTAACCGAGCCGGATTGTTGGTTGGTTGGTACCAAGAGAATGGCTCTTAGCCACTCAGGGAGATTGGTCGGGAATAGGGGGCTAACTGAGAGTAGTAGTAGTAAAGTCCTTTATTGGGATGGGACGGCCGGTTGGCCAGAGGGGGGAAATGGGAAAGCAGGGAGGGAGGATTAACACTACATGAATCTTCAAGGGCCGTAGAAGATCTAATTGTCCATTGAGGGTCTAATTGTCCAATTTGAGGGACCAAATGGGTTGTAGGCCCCGGCTCACACTACTCGGGCCAGACCGCTATCAAGGGAAAAAGTGCCTAGCGCGGCAATGAATTGGGGGTCATGGTATGGGGGATTAGCTGGTGAAGAACCATTTGGAAGTACATTTTCGATAATATATCGATGGTCTGAGAATGCAGTGCAGTGCCAGATTAAATGGTTCAGGTCCGCGATAGAAGTCGCTGAACAGTGCGGACAACGTGGGGGTAGTGACGTCCCTGGGTGACTCCATTTGTATATTATGTGAGGAGTGACAGCAGCGTTCGCCAGTTTTTTTTTCTCTCAGTTAGCGTTCGCATTATAAGACTCTTGCGAACGCTAACTGAGAGAAAAAAAACTTGGGTAGGGATTATAGTGGTACGCGGTGGTGACACCTGATTGCGTGGTTGATTGTGGTTATCACAACAATGACGCATACCCATGCTAGGGATTGGACAATACGGCCTATATTCCATGTGAACGAAGGGCTTCCCAGAAACGCATTTGTGTTTAGAGGTGAAGTCGACTTGAGGTCATTTTCATACATTGTGAGTTCATACTTGAGGCTTTTTTCATACATTGTGAGTTTAATGATGAAACACGACCGTCTACGGACGGGGTATGGTTACAGCCCCACTTTGTAGTCCAATCCACCGATGCGGCCTATTTCTAAAGCCACCTCGAATTCCCCAGTAGTGTATTCCTTCTAGCCACGTGCGGCATCTCTCTCTCCCGCAAACATTGCAAAACAACGCGCGCTCTTGGCCACCCTCGTGTGCGGTGCACAGGAGAGGTCCTTGTCTCCACTCGCTATTTGTGTCCTTGGTCTGTGATATCGATACCGGGACACTTTGCTTATGAGTAAACATAACCGATCTCCAACATAGCTAAACTCAACGTACCAGTGCCCACCAGAGTGCAGGCATCGCTAGACTTCCCTCTTCACAAGGTGGAGGGGAGCTCAATTTCTATTATCTTCGCAGGGGCCCTGTCTACTTCTCGCCGAGCTGTATCTTCGCTCATGCAGAGCGTCTGTTGATATGTTCCTGTTTCATGCGTCGTACATATGCTATTTTTGTCTTCGCTGAATATTGCCTATCTGTCCGAGGCACCTGCGATCGCGGTCTTCGGGTTAACGCCAGGGAATTTTAACATCGGAGATGTTCCAGCTTGAGCTTTGCGTAGGTGGATCGTAAGAGTAAAGTATCACCATCGGCTAAGTGAAGAGGGGGAAATATTAGTCCAATAAGTGTAAGAGAAATCACCGAGGACGCAAAGAGCCCAGGAGCAGGTATTGCGAGTATGCGCCTTAAGGAAAAAGTGTCTGACGATTACAGTACTTCGAAATATGGAATTTGAGTGCAGCTGCTAAGCTGTTTCTACTGCGCAATATGTGTTGAGGCAAAGAATTTCAGAGACACATATGCATAGGTACAGACCACTTTTATCCTTCACATATTACTCCTTCCTCAAGAAACACTCCTTTCCGATCATTGACTGTCATGAACGAGCCCGAAAAGACGAATATGTGGTAGGCTATCTGCACCAATGCCAGGTTCTCAAAGTTAGCTCCATGCAAGCATTTCCGGGGGTGGTGACAGTCTTGGGGGTGCTCTGAAATAAAGGAACGGGAGGTTCCCGCAAAGAAAGAAGGAGAGAGAGAAAGCTCTTTATAAAAAAAAGTCGATGATTGCCACAATCTCAATTCTGACCTCTTATACAGCGAGGGTAACGTCAGGGCAGTGTAGAAAAGGTCCTATAGATAACAGGGAAGAATAGAAAAAAAGAAGTAAAAAAGAAAAACAGACTGCGTACAGTTTGTGTGATGAGTACGGTGAACATCACGGTCACAGACTGTTTTGAATCACTTCAGTGCCACTGATATCGTCCAAGTATTCAAATAACGCCACTAGTGCTTTGCATTGAGCTGAAGGGGAGGGCCATGGACCGAGGAGTACTTTAATGTGATTGGTCCTGGGCGTAGTTTTGTGACAGAGAGAGACAGAGAGAGAGAGAGAGAGAGAGAGAGAGAGAGAGAGAGAGAGAGAGAGAGAACCTTTAATCACAGGAGAAGTGCGCGTATTTGTGGTCGGGGTTTTCAGTCCAAAGACTCCAGTGCTACGGCCGGATGTCCTGCACAAAAAGGCACGTTGCGAGCATATAAGCGGGGCACTCTGACAGCAGGACGTGTTGTCCGGTTTCGGGCGAGCCGCACTTATCCCAGTAAGGATTCGAGATTGCATTGAGTCGTAACAGGTATGATTTCGTAAGCGCTGCCTTGAGGCACAATAGATGGTGTAAAGGTTAGAGTCGGCGCGGAAGTCGTTCGGGCGGCTTAGTCCTGAGCTCTGGGTCGATTCAGTGCAAGAAGGCATAATGGTGCCCTGGAAAAGACCAGATAATGTTCTGCTCCATCAAAACAAGTGCCTTCGTTGTCGCTGAGGCATCATACTTAGTAAAACTACCTTTCTCATATTATGCATTTGAAGGCGCCGGTGAGATGATTCATCTGCCTTCTCGTTCCCTTGAACACCACAGCGACCTCAAAGCCGCTGAAATGTCACTTAATGCCCAGTGTGTGTGGCTAGATGGTAAAACTATATTATTTCACGAGAAGAGTTTCTTGAATGACGAAGCAGCATTGCGCTGTAGGCTTTGGAGGGCTGCCTTGGAGTCTATAAAGATGGTCCATTCCCGCACAGAAGCGGGAAGAAATTCCTGTTTGTGTGGTATCTACTCTAAAATCCCCGACTACTACAATCGGTGTACATCGATGGGTGGTGAATACGAGGAACAGGAAGTGCACTGCGTTTTTGGTGAGCGCGGTAGACGAGAAGTACACAACTACAACCAGGAAGTCTTGTCCAACTTTGCGACACACAGATCGTCAACTTAATCAGGCTTACCACCGATTTTTACGGGCAATGCTCGCACACCCATACGCATGTAGATAGCCACTCTGTTGCAGTCTCTACTAGGCGTAGAACTGCTGCTTCAGCGGCACCCATTTCTGCATCCTGGAGTCGGTGGCACAGAGTGTTCGTTCAGGCATCCCATTTAGCTGCAGTTGCAGACGCAGCATTTCCTTCTATGGAAGCAATCGCGTCACTGTGGAAGGCACGGTGACTGCAAGATTTCGCAAACACACACGCCTTCCTTCCCTGCCAGCTACCGTTTTCAGATAAGATAATGTGCAAAGTTCAATTTTTTGCTTCAAATCTGTTGTGTATTATCCTTCAATAGTGTACATTAGTGAGATGAACTTGTGTATCAGAGGAAAATCCCCGTGAACATATCGAATCGTTCAGTTGTGCGTAAGGCAAGGACTGACTAAAAGAAAAAAAGGAGAGGATTAGAGAACCGTTATATGCTGAGTGCTCCACAAAACAATTATGGAAACTATGCAAAAATATCTGCGCCTACGTCTGCCGCGTTACCGACACGGCAAATGCAGAATGGCCTGTTCAGGCATTTCTTTATGACGATGGTTTTCAAATGGTCCGCCAAACACTCCACCACAGTCTTCTCCGCACAACTAAATATTAATTTTATTTGCAAACCATTCTGGAACTGCAAAGGGATGTCTCCGCTACATAACTTCTTCGTTTAATTCCTCCGCATGGCTCTTGTTTGAACGTTGGCGTTTCTCACCACACGCCAGCTATGCAAAAAAGCTAGACTTAAGAGGCAGTTTATAAATGTTTTGGAGGCTTTTACCTGCCATGGCAAACTGAGACACGAAAGGCGGTCTTTAAAGAAGTGGGCCAATTTCTTCGGGAACTCAGACTAATATTCTTCTCTGTTACGCTCAAAATAATGAAAACATACCAAAATTAAAATGGAAAGACAAAAACACACCACTGCCTGGACTTTATTCATATTGTTGTGGAAAAAAGAACAAAAGGAGGCAAGCTTATTATAAAAAGAGACAGAACCAAGTTCCCATTCTTCGGCCCCCTTGCTTTCAATATGCCGTTCCCTGCTTCAGCACAGCCAAATGCTGCTCCAGCAGCAACACGTTGATGTTCCTTACTGGTTTGCGACTTGTGTTCGTCAGCATTATCTCCGACACCGTCAGGAAACTGACAAACAAAGGAAAGGAGAAGAGAAGCGCACATCAGCAGTACTCTGCAAGGAAGCCGCTCTTGCCATTTATAATCTACGGAGTTAAAATGTGAAGCGTTCGTTTCTTCTGCAAAACCCACTCGCTTTAAAGGGACCCAGAAAAGCCTTCTGTAAAAGTTACAAAAGGCCTGTATTGTCACGTAGCACCAATATAGCGATGCAATGCCGTTGGAATTATTGATCTACATTCAGTATTAGCTGCACCAGAAGCAATTAAATGCACCTCTCCCCACTTGCCGATCGTCTCCTCCTCCCTCTCTGCCTCCTTCAAAGCAGCTAGCTACATTCCTGCGCCTAGGCTCGCGTCAATCACTGCGGACCCGCCTTTGCCTCGGGATCGCGCAGGAAGGAGGAAGAGCAGCCGGAAGCCAATGGCAGTGACGCCGCCGGCGGCCGACCTTGCCGACGATTGGGCGAATCAGGGGGCGCCTTCGCCGTTGCGTCAGCAGCGATCGCCGTTGCGTCACCCGCGATCGCCGTTGCGTCAGCCGCGGTCGGCTCGCTGCGGCGTCGCGCTCATCGGCTGAGAAAGGCGATCTTCAAAAATTGTTTACAAATTATCTGTACAACGTATGGGGCTCACACTTGGCTCAAAAATCCCCCGTTATGTGTTCTACCACCTGAATGCATTTGATTGCCACCTTCACAAAGCTTTTCGGGGTCCCTTTAAGGGGTGAGGAAGACATCAGGAGTTCCGATAATTAGAAAGGCTGTCTTATGACGATAACACAAACACCAATGTTATCACAAAGTTGAAATAATTTATAGATATATTCATGAAAACACAACAAAGGGACTACCCAGCCACTTGAGGCGATTTTTTATGACGTCACAAAATGTTCTGCAATTTGCACCGCCGATTTCATACAGCAGCGAAAAATGTGACTGGGATATTGCAATTAGGCTCCTAGTTTATTTATTTATTTACTGTTTGATTTATTTATTTGTTGCTATTTTTATCGATTGATTGATTGTCAGTCATTTTTTATTTATTTATTTATTTATTTATTTATTTATTTATTTATTTATTTATTTATTTATTTATTTATTTATTTATTTATTTATTTATTTATTTATTTATTTATTGATAGTGAGGTTTAACATGATGAGGCTTCACAGGCAATAAGAGGCGCCGTATTGTAAGGCTACGCATAAATTTTGGCCACCTGCAAATTTTGGGAAACTTAGTTCCATTTAATTTCGTCAGTTGAATACAAATGTGCAGTTTAGTTTTTAGGTCCGTCACCATATTACCTCACTCTAGAGTAAACATTTGGTGGTTTCTCGAAATTTCTAGCGTTGTTTCAGTTGAAGGTCTTTTTCGACTGGGTTGGATTCAACTTTTGCCGTACTGTTTTATTGTATTCATTACGAAGAGTTGCAAATTCCACAGTGCGTACTACACAACTCGCTTGTATCATGTCCATTTGGCACTGTCTATTGTATTTAAATCTCAAACACTGTCATTGCGGGATCCAGTGCATCAAAAACCGCAAAGCTGTGAGCCACGTCGTATGGGTGCTGCGGAACTGTTCAGATCACTCTGTCGTCGTTAGGGATAGTAGTTAGGCTGATGAAACGACTGTCGCTGGCGCTTGCAAACAAATAAAATTAGTGGTCGTAAACCAAAAGGAGGCAAGGCTAGTATTGCCGACGCGCACGCCTTACCAGGAGGAAGTCTTCGAGTGTATTGCTGAGAATGATAGGCGACATCAAGGGTACTTGAGCGACGCAACGCCATCACGCCGCAAAGTTCACCCTCATTTGAAAACGCTAATAACGCGGGGGCCAAATACTCAAAAACGCAGGAGCTGAAGTCTGCCTTCATTCTTGCTGCGGATAATTTAGCTGCAAGAAGGAAGGGAGTTTTTGCTTTCAGGCGGGCTTTGCCATGGCAGTTCTTTCAACGTTAAGTAAATAAATTGTTCGTGACAAAGTCTCGGGTGCCTGCTGTTTTAATGCGAAAGCCTTTCGTGCCTGGGTTGGCAAAGGTGAACACTCAGCTGTACTCGGGAACACCTTAACCGAACAAGCTTCTTTAGTGTATTACTACCCGAAGCGACAGACCCGGATGACAACGTGCGCGGGGGTTTTCAAACAAGATTGCGCTTACTACTCAACATCGTCTTCTTTTTCACACCAAGTCTTTCTGCGGTCGCTGCAAGAATTTTAAAGCAGGTTAAGTGCGGAAATCGCAGAAACGACTCGTGTCGCGTTCAAAATACTCCCAGTAAGTCACTTCTTGCGCCTCACGAAGTACCAGCCGACTGCGGCGATGAGGCACAGGGGAACTTTCCGTTGTCGTTCTTAAGTTGCCCTGGAGTATATAGAGCATGACCCCTCCCCGAAATTTTCACTGGCCACGATACTTTCCACGGAGCGCACATGAGAAATAAAACAGGACGTGGTCAACGATTTCTAATTTCGCCCATCAGTCTCGGTTCTCCTTCATCCTCCGAGACGGCTCCTTCGCCGCATTGGTTCTGCAAAAAGCAGTTGCAGTGAGTCTGATGTCCAGGTTTAGGCTTAGCGTCGACATCGGTGCAAGTCTGGTCGATGAACATACGGCAAAAAAAACGCTTCCGCAATCTCGTTCTTTAAGGTGTCCTCACCCAAGCTGGCGTCGCCCTTTCCTCCTGGCTTCGAGCACAGTGTCCAAGCCAGTGTTGGCAGCGAAGAAGTCGATCGCCTCCTTGTCCCACTCGCCATTCAGATCCCGGGGTGCCACCAAGGACAGCGCCATGCGGTGCGCACAAGCAGGCAGCTCCGCCAGGTGGGCCGGCAACGGCCGCAGGTCGGACACTGGCACCGCAACGCGGTCACCGAAATCCACTAAGTAAACCTGGGCTAGTTGCTGCATGGGCAAAATGTGAGGCAGATGACAGGCACTTTGCAAGGTCAGAAAGGACAAGTGTAGAAACTTTGACAATTGTCGCCAGCAATGCTTACAAATCCTAACGGCGATAAAAGAATTAACATCAACTTGTCACGTGGTGATGCTCAAAAGGTGCAATAAAAAGACTCGGGCCGAGGAACGCACGAGCTATCTTTTAACGATTGCCGCGAAAATACGCAAAGGACAAGGCGTTGCAATCGAGTGGCAGTCTAGGTACCTCCATTCGTTCGGCTCCCGGAACGTGTCAGCATTATGGCTTATACTCAAAAAAGGCCAAGGGAAACAATCGGCCTTGAACAGTCTGCCGACTCCTCATTTCTGCCAAAAGTTCAAGGCAGCTCACTCAATTTATCACACAAGACTCTAGTCTCTACCGTCTACAAATTCCTCGCATTACAAGAGGATTGTGACCTTGCGTTGATTAGTAAAATTAAAAAACTACGTCTGCAAAAAGGGTCTTTATGATAGCCTTTATCATGAACGAAAAGCGGTTGTGTAGAGAGGTTTGATTGTACTTGATGTATAAAAACAGCAGTCTGGTGCCAATCCATCAAGGAAAATTGTGATTAGGGAATTATCGTCTACGGAAAGAACTACGGTAAGAACAGTGGAGAATCCAAAACAGCCATTGTAACCAAAAGGAGGCAAGGCAGATAGAAACGGATAAATGGAGAGAAAAAATGGAAGCTAAAGCGTCGTTAGAGATGTACAGGGCTCAGAAACTGGACCATCAAAAAGGAAAATTTCTACGATAATTCCCAGCCAGGGCAGTGCTTTGCTTTTTGAGGCTAGAGCAGGTTCCTTGCCAACTAAGAGCTTTGTAGGGAAGTATTCATAATATAATGGCGTATGCGCTGTGCGCGGAAAAGAAACAAACTATACGGCACATAGTGTTAGGATACGAGGGTATCCAACCAAATCTACATTAGGGAAATATTCGGCTTCCAGAAGCCCCTAGGATTTAAGGGTAGCACAGAGGAAGTTAACTTCAAGGCTAGCGAGACGACGAAAAGAAGATTAGAATGCTGGTGGAAGAAAAGCAGAGAGGGGAATATTGCCTAGGACAGTTACCACCTGTGACAGGAAAAAAAAAGTATTTCGTGCCTAATAAGTTTTTGTGCCAGCCTAAGCCGCGCTAGTATTAAACCAAAAGTATGAAACATAGGTATATTATTCCTTTTTGGTAAGATGACAAGTCATCGCCCCGCTACAAATGGGAAACCAATAGCAATCATCAATAATCATCATCGTTTAAACGAAACAAACAAAAATTGTCAGGGTTTTTTAAACGGGACGTATCTGCAAAACAGTCCTCTGGTAACGGGATTCGTGTTACGCAGATCACATTTCGTCGATAACTTTAGATAACATTTAACAAGGTCGCACAGCAGTTGTGGTCACCCCGTCGTCTCCTAAAACTAGATGCGGCACGACTAGAACCTGCACAACATTTTGGCAACACACCTTTATCTCTTTTTGCATGAGCGTGTGAAAAGTTTTAATTATGTACAAGACTTCCGATACCGCAAATATGAAGTGAGAAAAAAGTTTTGTTCATTGGAACGGACACTAGGACACGCTGGGTACTGGCAACTCCTTGGAACTGGCTGCCGATATATCACTTCAACAAGGGAGCTACCTCGATCACCATGATTTTTGTTTCAAGGGAAGACAACAGCGTAAGATTTGTATTGCTATCATCGACAATAACTACGAAATTGCATAAATATGGTTACCGGTCACTAGCCCATTGAGCCACCCGGGCTCGATGCGAGTTGACACGCGTAAACAATATTTTTTTAGCACACGGATGTCCGTTCTGCCCTCTCTTCTTGAATTTTGAAGGTCCGGGATCATTTTTTGTCGCTAGACGGTGTGAAATGTCGAAAAAACCAAAAAAGTGCCTGAAAAAAAAAATGTTTGACTTGTTGCTCCTCAGCAGCACCATACATCAAGGGGTTAAAATATCGTTTGTGCTCGGTGACTACATTTATTTGTGTCCAACAAATCACAGACGTGGCGTTTCCCCTTATCCGCTTCTATCTAAAAGACCACTGCCAAAAACAAGCGCAGGACACGTAGAAAGTCTAGCAACGCCAAAGTGAGGGATTTTGAGAGAAAGGCGGTAAAAGGACAAAACGGGTCACAAGCACCACCAGAATGCTAACTTGGTGCTATTTTCCCCGTGCAAGGGCTTTCTGAGTAACACGCCTGTCACCAAGAGGAAAGGGGAAGACACAATCTCGGTTGGATGCTTCTTTTCCGCACACCTTAGTTAAAAGGGCCATGCATATAAAATACAAGTTTGTTTTATTCGAAAAATTTGGTGTTTTATATTGGCTCTCAGGCTTTCCTGGAGCAAAAGGTGCCGTATTCAATGAGAAATTAATAAATTCAAGTTAAAATATTGATTCTCCCTCCAAATTGGGTTTCCGTGACGTCTGCAATGAAGTCACAAGGGCGGGTATTCACACGAGCTGCCGGTGCGTCGTTAGGCTTTGCAGCCTTGCTTACAATCAGTCCTCCCAGATGGCGCCACCAAACTGAGTCGCGGACCGCCGTCCGTCGTTGCTTTGTTTTTGACCGTATTTGTACCTGCCTTGTTTTTGTTAACGTAGAAAATAATTCATTTCGCTAAACCTGGTATTCGCTCGACAAATATGGTAATGTAAGACGCCTTGGCTTCCGCCAATCAGCCAGTGTCGCTGTAAGACAACTCCAAAGTGGCGGGCTGCTCTCCACCTAAATCAAGCATAGTGCACCCTGTAAAAAAGCAGTTCGCATCGGTACTTGTGGGTTTATGTGTATTTTCGCAACTTTTATTGTTTACCCTACCATTAATCTTACTGCTGTAAAATTAATATACATTATATATAAGCGCAAATAGTTCGTTCCGCAACCTTAAAAGCCCTGCCTACTTTGCCTTTGCCGGCTTCAACCAATCGCACAGCTGGGCATATGGCATCATAGGATCTGTTTCGGGAAATGAGCTAGTGGGTCGCATGGCAATTCTCTTTTTTCCTATTATATCGCTTGTTTGAGCAATATGCACGTGCGTTAAAAGTGGTGTCAGCACGATTCTAACGAGGAAACCTTTCGAATCAACAAACTTGTGTTTTGTCTGCCCATCCCCTTTCAATTTACTCACATCGGCCTCTCAAAACTCTATCTATTATACAATTATTGGCGGTTCATGCTCATAACTACAGTAAGACGTATTGTAATCTCCCGAAAGCCAACTGCATTGGCTTAGAAATCCATCTTTGAAGCCAGAAATACATTAACGCGACAGGATCACTAATAATCCCGACTGTAATGACATCTGTAATCCGCCCCATAGCTTTCTTAACTCACGTGGGGGCCTTCCGGGGCAATCTTAGTCACCCGCACCCGGTACCAGCTACCGTCACGCTCATAGCGGCAGATCCAGACAGTCCCTTCTTTGACTTCGTTGAAGGTCGGTGGGTAGCTGGCCACAGCACAGGCGGCCAGGCGCTTCTGCATGTCGTCCATTTTCTGCAATCATCAAAACAGTAAGTGAGTCGTTCAGTGTCGTAAGACCATGGATCGCACGAAAACACCACGCTACAAACACACCATGATCCTCCATACACAGCTATACAGTACAGCAGTATATTTGTTCTACGGTAAGAGATATAGATAACGATGTATACATGCCTACACATTCTATACATACACTAATACAGATGCACATATAGGTATACACAGAAAAATCCCACAGTCAAAAAAAAGCAAAAAGCGCTTAGGGAAGTATTTCATGTTTTTTGTTGAATTAGTTTTATTTTTGCAGTGCTTGAAGAACATAAATTGAGTGAAATAAACATGAAGAGGGAGAGAGAGAGAATAGACTTTATTGAGCCAAAAAAAAAACTCTGGCGCCATTATGCGCCAGATGGAGTGAGGCACTCTTCAGGGGCTCCATATGCTGTTCGAGCCTCCAGGCCCCTGGTGATCAGTGGGGTCTGGTCTTCCAGGGCGGGGCTGAGCATCAAGGTCTCCATCGCTCAAGTAAGGCAGTGCTGGTCGGGGGGAGGGGAGAGGGACGATGTGTTGGAAAAGTCGCACTTTCCAATTACATGGCGGAGTGTGCCGAGTCGCTTGCACAATGGGCATAACTTGTCGTATCGCGCGGGGTAAATTTTGTTATGAAGTAGAGGGTGTGGAAAGGAGCCGGCTTGAATTTGTCGATAGATGCATTGTTCTTGTCGAGTGAGGGAGTGGTAAGATGGGGGGAAACGTGCCCTATCCTCCCTGTAGTGTCTGAGTATTTCGCGGTAGGTAGTGAAGGGTTGTTATGAAGTCTTCTCATCCCGGAGGGTAGCGACATGACGGTGGCTTGGAATACGCGTCCGGTCCCATACTACGTGTACTTCCGGGAAGGCAGGGTGATCGGCACTTTATAAGGAAATTATACGAATAACTGCCGACACTCCGCCCCAGTTTCCCCTTAATCGAAGTTCTCCGTGGGTGGGATGCACCTGTCTTACTCACGTGCCGTCTTGTCACCAGTCATGTAATGCGATGTCAGTGCTGTGCACAGACCAGCCTAACACTTGTTTATACGCTCAGGTGGTAATACAATCGCTCCTACTCTGGAGTACCTGGGTGCGATTTCCACACGACCTAAAATAACCCAATACTGTTCTATGCCAACAGAACTTTTCATTAAAATGAATTCACAGACGCAATAAAAAAATGTCCGGAGAGAGAGAGAGAGAACCACTTTATTTTACGGCTGGGTCAGGGGGAGGAGGTGGCGGGGGCCTAGAGGGTCTCCGCGATCTATTGGGCCCTGGAGACGAGGGTGGTCTGGGTCTCCAGGGTCGAGCTCCACAGGGCGCCTGCTCCCAGTGGGTGGGTGTGGGGAAAGGGGGAAAAGGGGAGCGCGGGCTGTCACAGAGAGAGTGTAGTTGAGAGGCTCGGGCGCCGCACAGTGGGCAGAGTGGGGAGGAGAACAGGGAAGGGTGTGAGTGGGAGAGGGTGGCTCTGCAGGGGAAGTAGTGCGTTTGGAGGAGGCGCCACGTTCCGGCCTCCTCCTGTGTGAGGCTGGGGTGCAGGGGGGATAGAGACGACGGAGGAGGCGGTAAAGTTGTGTGATCTCCCGGTACGAGATCAGGATGTCCTGGGAGCTGGGAAGGCCGTGGTTGGTCCCCAACGAAGGGCCTGCTCGGGTAGTCGTACATAGCTCGAGCTTCTCGGTTGGCCGCCTCGTTGGCACCTATTCCCGTATAGGCGGGGACCCACAACAAGACCACGGGGTGGGGAGGTGGTTTCCGGGGTAGAATTTGGAGGGCAATTTTGGATATCCGGTCAGCTTGGAAATTTCTGATGGCGGATTGTGAATCTGACAGGATGGTGCCTGAACAGGGGTCTTGGGCTAGGGCGATGGATATGGCCGCCTCCACCGCCGCTGTGGCTGAACTCGTGAGGACAGTGAGGGAGTCCTGAGGTGTGCTATCCTCGGAGAGCGCTACTATGGAGAATGCAGCTCGGGAGGGGTAGCTAGAAGCGTCTACGTAGATGGTATGAGGTGAGGGGAAGGTACAGGCGTTGCAGGTTCGCTGCGCGTGCAGCACGTCTGGTCGCATGTAATGTGGCCTGACAGTTGCGAGGTAGTGGCTTAATTCTTATGAGTAGGCGAAATTTTCGGGGGATGGGGACGGAGGATGGGGGGAGGATAGGGGTTGAGATGGAAAGTCGAGCGAGTATGGAACGCCCAGTGTGGGTGCGGGCCAGTCGGTGGATTTGGGCCGTGCGGTGGGCTTCGATGAATTCAGACGTGGTGTTATGTACGCCAAGCTGAAGGAGGCGGTCGGTAGGGGCATTTGGTGGAAGCAAAAGGGCAGCCCTATAGACTTTGCGGAGAAGGCAGTACGATTTGGCTTTGTCTGTTACGGTGAGCCTGCAGTATGGGAGGTGGTACGTGAACCTGCTAATTACAAAAGCATGGAGCAGCCGAAGTCGCTCGGGCTCCGTGAGGCCGTGGTGCCAAGATGTAATACGTCTGAGGAGTCCTATAGTCTGAAGTGTGTGTGAGCGGAGTCGTTGAAAGGTGAGCGTATTGCCGCGGTTAGCTTGTATAGTGATGCCAAGTATACGTATAGAGGGGACGATAGGCACTCGTGTGTTGTTAATCCAGACGGTGATGGGGGGCGCAGTGGGTGGGCGTGAACGGGCGAGATGTAGGATGAGAAGTTCTGATTTGTGCTGTGAACATGATAGACCGATTGTGCGGGCGACTGTACTCACAGTTTCCGGACTTGTGTCGATTAATCCGCACATGCAGTCTTGCAGAGGCTCTGACAATCTTAAGTGTACTTTACTCTTTACAATGGGAGCGAATTTCAGAAGCGGCCAGCAGGGGTGCTTGTTCGCATTTGGGGGTACTTAAAACTCGACTCGAAATCCCACAGGACTTGAACACGGCCCCCACCGACTCGAACTGAGACGACACATGCTTCCACGCAGGCTGAGTGGATTGGCGAGTATGCTCCAGCAGAAACGCTCATAAGGAAGTGCGGACGTTCAACTCATGCCGGCAGACGACGCATGCACCTACGCTCGGCGCCTCCTGACAAACATACAATTACGCCAGTTCCACACACTACAAGCGAAGAAATACAACAAACGGGCAAATAGGGAAAAGGAAAGAAATCTTGCCTTTTCCAAGCCGTCTTCCACCTGTGGAATCACGTAGAACTCCGTGGGGCTGACGATCAGCGTGATGAGTATAGGGAAGGTGTCGTCTTCCGGCTGGACTGCCGGAGGGATCTGAACCACGCACGGGCTGGCAGCGGCCAGGGGAGGAAGCAGAAGCACGAGGTTCCGGAAGTGCTTTCACCGGAAGTGCTTTTACCGCCGGTGCCGTTTCCGCTGGGGGCCCTGTGGTCAGGGGAGCCTGAAGCAAACGCAACATTTGTTATCATAGAACCTGCATGGGTTAAGAAAGCCTTGAAGACAGAATACAAATTTGCTGAATCTAACATAACTAGCCCTTGGCAAGTCGTTTGACGCCCTTTTATCCGCGAAATACGTTTTCTAAGAGAAAAACAGAACTGTGGAATAACTTTCCAATTTCGCGTGGCACTGACGTATTAGGGTCAATGGTGACGTACTATGGGCCAGCACTAAAACCTTAACTGCGCTTAGCCCTCAACTGATACAATCAAAATTGACTGAAGTTTCCACTACAATCGGCCAGTCATGTTTTTCGATGGTGGCTTAGGTCTGCAGCCGCCAATGGCACAAAGAAGTTTACGGGACGTCATAGTTTAAATGGCTGGAAAATGGCTAGGAGGGCCACTGGTTCATATGTTATCCTCATATATTATTTTTTGAAGTTCGAGATGGAATTCGTGTCGTTGTTATACAGATAAAACAGACTTTTTATTGAACGTAACATATATTGGCTCTCTGCATATTCATTTTTCTTAACAGGCGGTAGCCTCGGCAATCCTACTTTCGTAACTCCCGTGCGATATCTATGAAAACTACTAATTATGTAACTTAGCCAAAGACGACACAGCTGTCTTCAAGAAAAAATAGGTCTATTGCAGCGAACTTGTGCTTCCATGGCAACTCAAAGATTACACAGGTGGTGAAGCAGCATTCAACAAAGTGATGTGCGCAGGCGAGTGTCGGCCAATCAAATACCACGGCGGCTGCTCTGGAAGTATTACAGTTGTTTCTCGCGGTTCTTTCTCGAAACGTCATATTACAACGAATACACTGGAGATCAAAAAGGATTATTCTAGGCTAGTGATTTCAGTGCTAAACAGTCTTCCTGTCAAAATAAGATAGCCCGTAGGGCATTCAAAAGGAAAGGAAAGGATACATGCACTTTGCTGGAAACACTAATAACACATCAGGGCGCCATTGGATGGTAAAAACAGAACAGAAGTATACTCAACGGCATACATGGTTCGCGGAAATATCAAAAAATTTGGCTCAGGCTGTACTAGGGGTGCAAGGTTGGAGAAAGAGCAGAGCTGGCGGCCCCTCTGCCGTCGTCGGAGACCCGCCAGTTGCACCTGACATGAATTTTCGAACTTTGCGATGCAGGCACTGCTGTTCATGACTGGCAGGCCCGGATGCGTTTCTCAGCAGCCTTTCACATCTCTCTCAAAGAGGATCGCATTAGCCCGCGCTAGAACCCATGGCAACCTACTTCGCGAACTCAGCGTCTGTAGCGCAAACTCGGCGACTGTGCTCCGCACTTCAGGCGCAAATGCACAGGAACTGGAAGGACAACAGCCCCCGAGAGGTCACGCCACGAACGATGGGCAGAGTGTTCTCCGAGGTCTGCGTGGTCCTCACGAGGCGTAAACGCGCTCGGCTGGGCTGAGTTTTCTGGTAATGCTCGACGGCGGAACTGAAGTCTTCAACAGGTCTGCTGTTGAAACGAAGTTAGAGGCATAGGCGTTATCAAACGAGCTAACCTGGATTGGGGTCATCGTGTCCACACATTCCGAGAGGAATGCCTTTGACAGGTTCACCCTGGCCTGACCAGCAGCAGGCGTGTCCAGCACGTCCACCACGTAGCCGCCAGTCTGGTCGTCCCTCCGCTGAAACCTGGCCTGCAGCTCGCCTGCGTCTTTGAGCATGTTCTGGAATTTCCGCCGAGCGGCCAACGGCCAGATGCCCGTGGAACCCAGAGGCGCCACCTGCAGAGGGGAGCCCGTAAAAGCGACTGTCGAACCCTCTGTCGAACTCAGTCGCCCAGGACCATAGCCACTTTGTGAAACAAATAGAATTCGGAGCGCTTCCGTCTACGAAGCGGGGTAGCTGGTGTTGCGGATGGATTTGCTATTTCGATTGCCGGGCGCGGCTTGGGCTTTTGTGATGCAGGCGAAAAGCGAAAACGCCCGTGTGTTTGAGATTTCGGCGTACGTCACAGATGTTCATTTGTTCAAACTTAATCCGGAGCCCTCCAGTACGGCGCGCCTCGCCGCCAGTGTAGCGTCAGCGCGTTTATACACACAACGAAACAATCATGTTGGATTTGTTATACGTTGGAGTTAATCTATACTAGGGATTTGCTATTTCAGATATAACGACAGCGCCGCAATATATACGTCCCAGACTAAGGACGCACACGATTGGGGGATAGGGACACTGACGTCTTGTCACGGCGTGGCTATGCTAGACACGGCACAGGCTCTGTTGCGCTGCACAGATGGGCGCCGACGCGCGCGAGCATTACACGATGTCATTGTGGGGAGAGACGCCGCGCGTGGAGAGAAGTATACGCGACTCGGGAAAGAGGAGGGGGTGGTGTAGAGGAGTATAAAGTAGGTCTGTAACCACAGTCCCTCCGTGAATGGCCATGCTTCACAATGCCGCACACAATGTAAGAACGCCCGCCTACAAATACCGAGCTAGCTTACGCGATACCTATAAGGTAGGCTTTATTACCAAACATGGTCGTTTGCTGGGAAGGCAATCTTCCAGGGGCAATATGGGCCGCCTTATATCAATAAACAGACGCCCCAGGAGCTTGTCCTATTTTTTAAAGCAAAGCTTTCCACCTCTACCAGCCCATGGTTCTTTCGTTGCGTGTGGGACAAGACACTCCCAACGAGGCTGGGGAGAGAGAGGGCGCTTTTCACTCACGGAGCACAATGTAGATGACGGGGCGAATAGTTACCCAACGTTCCCCGCGCGCTGCTAACACCGGTGGGCCCATCGGCGGGGCGGCTTTGTCATCTGCTTTAGCTGCAGTTGTTTCGAGCCTGTTTTGGCGAAGCTTCGAGTCCATCGCGTGCTTCCTTCGCACGGCTGATTGGAACGTCTGAAGTAGAAATAGTCACTACATTTCGAAGTCTGGGCGGGATCTTTGACGAACACTTATTTTGGAATAAGCACGTCGATTCTCTCGCTAACACATTATCGCGAACTGTCGGTGCACTCACCAAGTTGCGTTTTCTACTACCCACCAATATGAAGCGACTTATCTACAATTCTCTTTTTCTTTCGCACCTGAACTACAGCTTGCTGGTCTGGGGAAATACTACTGCGTCAAATATCAATAAAATACACTTATTACAAAAGAAAGCCGTTCGCGCTATCTGCAATTCATCGTATGATGCTCACACAAAACCTCTTTTCCAGAAGTTGGGTATTCGCGCTGCTCCTGATTTATATGCCTACATACTTACGAAAAGATATAATCTTAGAATAAAATATAACAACACATTCATCACGAAACTATCTAATCTATCCCCGTTGTGAGACACGCCATTGTGGAACTTGGTATATACCGCACGCACGTACTAACTATGGCACCCAGATGTTGAGCTATGCGTTACCATTGTTACTGAATTCGCTATAACTTTGAACGTAAACCTTCAGCGTTAGCTGTATGAACTTCACCTGTATTTCTGATCATGCAATTTTCCGATGTGTTATAGTGTATTATAATTTCATATTTCGCCTGACTAGCACTATGTACAAAATGTGTTCAAACAATTTTGCGATGCTCCAGTTGTGCATTGCCCCATTCTTTTATTCTAAACTTTGTATAATAACCAGATTGACACAATTCTTGTTGCCATTTGCTTTACTTTTATTTGTTTGTTTTTCCACTCTATGTTCTGTTTTATCTCTGTTTCCTCTCTCTCTTTACCATCACTCTTTTTTTCCATCTCTCTCTTTCTATCTTGCTATATGATACAGCAATGTATTACTATTAGGGGGCGCAGACCTTTGTCAAGCCGCGTATCGCAGGCTTTTTGTCTGCCCACTGGCACCTGTATGAATTTGCAGTTGTCAAAATAAAAATTGATTGATTGATTGATTGATTGATTGATTGATTGATTGATTGATTGATTGATTGATTGATTGATTGATTGATTGATTGATTGCTTGATTGATTGATTGATTGATTGATTGATTGATTGATTGATTGATTGATTGATTGATTAACTTGTTCGACAGCACCTTCTGGCTAGCCCGGACCCGACGGAATTAAGTGCTCGTACGGCAAGGATGCGTTAAGCAAGGATACGTTTTTTTACCCGCTAGAAATTGTGTAACTGGTCTTAACACAATGTAACACCGCCACTCCTGCTTAGGCCCCTTCTTGGCACGCAGCATTGTTTAAATAAATAAATAAATGAATAAATAAAAATGAATAAATCAATAAATAAATAAATAAATAAATAAATAAAGGATTGGTTTGCAGGGCGGGAAAATAAAATATGAAAATATGAACACCACATACAGATATCTGGCCGCCAGAGAAACGCTACCTTTCGCGCACTGCTTGCCACAAATGCGAATCCGTTTTCTAAATTGGTAATACCAGTTCGGTTGTGCTTCAAGAGGTATTACAAAAGGCGCAAGCAGCAACAGGTTCTGATAAATAGCGATTATACATGTTCCCTTAGCTTTCTCGCAATTCTCAAGCTTACAAAACTTACTAGTTTTAAACGGAATAAATGGGAATCACTAAGCTTACATGCCGAATTGTTTCGCTGTCTGCGCTTGTGTCGCGCGGTGGTGTAGCACCATCCTAGCACATCAGGATGTGCTAGGTTCCGCTGTCTCACCTTTCGAAACACGCTCCTCTCCGTTTTCTTTCTGCCGACGCATGTCCGCGCTACAGTGGCGGCATCCGCCCCTCTAGCCCGGCCGTGGCCGACGCTGCTGCGTTCTGGAATCCTACCACGCGAATTCCAGGTAAAGGCTGGCAGAGTCTCTGGTTTCACTCTTTGTAGACTAGGTGTGTGAATTCAAGTGACGTCAAATGGGCAATTGTTGCGGGCGTCGTTTCAAGCTTTGCTTTCCAATCACCTTCACTGCGTGTATTGGAGCCACTTTTTCAGCAACAGCGATGGTTTAATGCATTCACATAGGGTAGACTTTTTAGAGAATGGCCATACTGTGATACTGAAATGGCGAGATTTCTCGTGTCAATGCATGAGCAACCACAAAATAGGACAAGCTAGCAAAATCATTCGTCTCGATGTGTGCCCAAGAGCTCTGGCTTTTAGAAGTAAAAACTGACCACTAATACTTGACATCAGCGCAGTGCCACAAATTTTTCCTGAAAAAAATATTTAATTTCTTCCATACAAATAGCTACAGCTGAGGCCTCATCACTGCCCTAGTCAGAAAGGAAATTCGAACGTCATAGTATACACACTGCCCAGCGCGAAAAAATCTTTACAGCTCTTTCGTATGTATAGAAATTTCAATGATTAGGTGTGACATCTACAAGCATACTGGTAGCAACAATGTTGCGAGAGGTGAAGGGATCCTTACTAAAGCTTCTCTCATGGTCAGATCCAAGGCCCTGACCAGGTAACCAATATAATGCTCAGGAGTTTAAATGGCCGCTCTATCACCGTTTTCACGGGATACTTTACCCATTATTGGAAACAAGACTCCCTACCGCAATCGTGGAAGCATGCTAAAATTGCATTTATCACCAAACCCGGAAAACAATTGACATAATAACATCTTCGACCCATTTTCCTTACATCCTGTTTGTGGGAGCTCTTTGAACACATTATCCTCACGCAGCTAGTCTCCCGTCTTCGAGGCCCCCAGTCTCTCCCACTCCATGGTCGGGTTCCGTGCTGGCCTGTCCACACAAGATGTCCTTCTCCAAACTTCTCGAGAAGAATTAACGCCACGAAATAACCTAGACACGGCAGCTATTCTTGCCTTAGATCTAACTAAAGAACGTGACAACGTATCTCACTAAGCCGTAATGAATAGAGTGCGGTCTGTTAATCCGGGAGCCCGCACGTATAACTATATACGTAGCTTTCGGACCGGTCGAACTGCAATTATCCAAATACGGGTCATCAGCTCTGACCCAGTTGAACTTCCATCCAAGGGAACCCCACAAGGGGCGGCGCTCTCGCCTCTACTTTTCAAAAACCTGGCCATAGAAAACATTCCCAATCGTTGAGACATCAAATTCAGCCTATACGCCGATGACATCATATTACAGGTCACGGGTGGTAGTGATTCACACATAGAGGACATTCTGCAGGCAGGTGCTCAGGTCGCAGTAGAAGAAGCCGGACCTTCGGTGCCTTCGTGCTCCCTTAAGCCAGAACTGCTCCTATTACACCCAAAATAATTTGTAAAGTTTATCAGGACATTAAAATCCACAAAGCCAATAAGCCGATCCCAGAGGTCCCTGTACTGAAAATACTGGGGATGACAATTCACCGAAATCGAGCCAACCCACAATTTCTCCCTAAATTGTAACAGCGTGTCCCAGCCACCTGATTTATCTTTTAACCACTCTTGGTCTTCACCCTGGCCCTTTACACCAGCCGTGCTCGTAGCCTTTAACTGATTTTATTTGTGTTCCCTCTTATCAAATAACTTTGGGTTTGGCGCTCTTTTCCCTTGTCGGCCTTGCGCCATTAAACTCAAACCATCATCATCATGAAACAGCATGTCACCCAAACTATTGGGCTCATTAGGCGAATCTCTAACCATCGCAAGGGACTCAAGGAGGCAGACTCAAATGCCTGCATCCGACTGATCAAAGCATTTGTTATCAGTAGCATCACTTACTCCCTCTACTTGAACCCCAGTAAAAGTAAATAAGAGAAAGTCAATCCCCTCACCCGCTGGGTAAACAAGCATGCCCTTCACCTCCCTCTTAACAGATCTACTGCCAGTCTTGAGGGACTTGGGATACAACACACGGCAGAGGAGCTCAACGAAGCCCATTTATCCAATCAGGTGGTCCGCCTATCGAAAACTCCCCCTAGGCATCACAGTCTCAAACAATGAGGAATAACCACTCTCGACGACTTTGAAGCAACATCTCCTCTCTCTAGCGACATTCACTCTAATCTAATCATCAGACGACACCCTCACAACATGCATCCTACAAACAACCCGGGCCGTAGGGAACAAAGGGTACGAGCTCTACACAAACGTTTCCCGGTCCGACCCCCTGTAATATATGCGGATGCTGCCAGTTATGGGCACTACAATGCCTACGCCATTGCTGTAATATTACCCCGATAACCGCCCCTCACATCACTGACCGTTAACTCTCCCCATCCAGCCACGGCGGAGGAGGTGTACTTCGCGTTAGCACTCTCGATGAGGCTAACCCAATCAATCATAATATATGGTTCTAAAACGGCCTTTCGAAATTTCGCAAGCGCCCTAATATCAACGCTGGCTTTCAAAATTCTGCGAAAAAATCCACCAAATCCAGAGTAGAGCTTATCTGAACACCGGCACACGCTCGTCTCGAAGGAAATGAGGCTGCCCACAACGCGGCTTGCGAACTGAGCCGGGGCCAGTCGCGTTCCTTACCACGAGCCCGGATCTGCCAGGAACCGACTAGTCACGTACAATGAAAGCACTACCCATTACCGCCTCTCCCGCCGTAGATACCCTCCCGCCCATATCCGACTCGACCTTTCCCCAGAACACTCGTGGTGTCTTCTGCAGATGAACACCTTTCCCAATCCCGCCAAGCTGAACCTTATCCATCCTTCTTTATGCCCCTCGCCCGAATACCCTGCATTCGGTGCCCTCGCCACCCTTCCTCACATCTTGTGGGGATGTCTTAAAGACCCGTTTCCTTCACCTACCTGTCAGCAGCAATGGGAGAACGTGCTGGGGAGCTCAGACCAAGATATGCAAACCGGAATGCTCAACAGAGCTACCGAAGTCGCCACTCGGAACAAGCTGGGGGCCACTATACAGCCTTAGACCACAGAACGCCCAATAAGGTGTTTCTCACTCTCTCTTTATATATATGAGGGAAATTTGACCAAAACTCGAAAAGATGTATGACTCTAGCTGAACAATTAGGGTGCCCAGTCAAAGTGCTTACTTGAGAAGCGCACAGACAAATACAATATATCAGTATGTACCCACTTGCCTACTTTTGTTATCCTGAGTTCGTCTACATTTAAAACAAGGAATAAACAAGTACCATCATTCTTAGTTTCCACGGTTCTGCCATGCTTTATCTCTACAAGCTGCTCTGTGCGGCAATAAATTATGAAGATTACATTTTTCTTGACTTTTTTACATTTACTTCGAAGGACGAAAACGTTAGAGCCAAACTCATCGGTACACTGTTCTCACAAGCCTTATATTTAGTACCAATAGTCCTGTCCCGTCAAACAACTGTTGCAAGATACACATGTGCCGATTTGTCCTCTGTACAGTCCTAGTAATCTGCTTCTCTACAACAGGGAGTTTGTTCAGGCTCTTCTACAATTACTCCCAGTAATAAAAAGCAATAACTTGCTCCCATTAGTGTTCTGCCGAACTGCATTCTTATAGATCGACTCCTTTTGGCTATTCACCTGTTTGTTAAAGAAGCACAAATGTGCCAAGGTTACTGACCTAGAGAGCTCTATTATACAGCAAAGTTGACGGCAAAGATGCATAGCAACGTGGTCGCCCCGTGACTGGTACGACAGTCGCATAAACTTTCTTTTCAACTTTAACCGGAACCGTGACCTCAGGCTCTTCGGGTGCGCTCCACATCGAGTTGCCGCACAGGACGTACCTGCGGGATGGTGCAGTGTACCGCCAGGGCCGGCAACAGTGCTTCGCTTTTATGCAGCGGCCTCAGGCAGTCCAGTTCAATTAGTTCCTCGTTTCCATAATCGATGTAGAGGACCTGGAAACGACCTGAAAAAATGCACGTGTGCGGGAGAAATAAATACCCATAAATATCCCATCCTATCAAATTACATTATTCTCAGAAGCTAAAACAGTCTCGACACGACCACCTTGGAATGCGTCGAATATAATGAAAAATGACCACACAGAACGGATATTAATTCACTTATTGGATTGGACCGGACATACAGAGGTTGTCGTGATTGCTTGGTTGTGGGGTTTAACGCGCCGACGCAACGCAGGCAACGAGGCGCTCCATAGTGGAGGGCTTCGGATTAATTTTGACCACCTGGGTATCTTTAACGTGCGCCGAAATCTCGTACACACGGGAGTTTTTGCTTTTCGCCTCCATCAGAAAAGTGGCCGCCGCAGCCGGGAATCGAACCCGTGACCTCGTGCTCAACAGCAGAATGCCTTAGCCACTGAGCCACCACGGCGGGTGAGAGGCAGTCGTGTTTGGGGGGAAAAGTATTAAGGGAGAAGCATAAAGGATTCTATTAAAAAACACGAGCGTGATGTCCATGCAATTTTCATCATCATTATCAACAACATCATCATCAACATATCTGCGCCCACTGCAGCGCAAAGGCCTTTCCCATGGATCTCCATTTACCCCGGTCCTGTGCTAACTGCGACCAACTTATTCCCGCAAACTTCCTGATCTCATCTGCCCATCTAACTCTCATCTGCCCATCTAAAGTTCATATATACAGTAATACCTCGTTAAGTCGAACTCGGTTATCTCGAAAAATCGGCTAAGTCGAAATTTTCCGCGGCACCGAACCATTTCCTATACGTCCTATGTATTTGGTGCCCTTTATTTCGAAGTATTTTTGGGTCAAACTGCGGATATCTCGAAATCTTGACAGAGGGGAACGAAAATTTCGCCGCCGCGTACCGTTCCACAAGATTCGCACGATGCTGCCGCGCACCCTCGATTTCTTTCTCGTTTAGCCGCGACTATCACAAAGCCGATGTTTACCTTAAACGTGAAGTCTGAGCCTAGAGGTATATCGACTTCGTGGCGCGTCATGTGACGGTAGAGACATGCGCAGAGGTACAGCAGGATGTGCGCGTGGCAGGAGAACTTACGGACGCCGAAATTGTTGAAATAGCCACAAAAGGACGGCGAAGACGGGGCGATGACGACGAACCTCCTTGAGAGGTGCCGACATATGCCGAAACGGGGAATTTGCTGCGCTTGCTGCGAAATAAGGTTGAGTGCAGCGAGGGGAAGATCGGCTAATGCCATGCGTCAACTCCGTCAAGCAACTAGAGGATTTCTTACTAAAGGCCCGAGTGCGGCCGCAAAGCAGAGCAGCGTTACGCAGTTCTTTTCTGCTAAGTAAAATTGCAGTGCTACAAACCCAGCCCGTGAACGACTCCTGTATGTTGTTTTTCTCTTTAAAACCTTTATGAAAAGCAAGATTGAAAGCTGGTGTTTCAGAGCTGCTAAGTAGTGGCGCCTTTTGTGCGAAGAACTCGATATTTCATGGCAATTCACGCAACTTTGCTTATCTCGAAAATCCGCTTATCTCGAAATATTTCCCGGTTATTACTACTTCGAGTTAACGAGGTATTACTGTACGTACAAAAATTTGTATATATTAATCGCAATAAACTTTCGCTACAATTACCAGAGCAATACTTCATTTAACCAAAAAATACGCCGCTCACGGGCCATCGTCACAACGCAAAAGCAAAGGGTCACATACGCGTGTTTTTAATGAAAATAAAAGTTTATTTTGTATTGTAATGCACATCGAAATATAGTACTTCTACATTAAAATATGTGGTGCCACAACTGATACGCAAACATTCTGCATTTGTTAAAAATCGAATACAATTACATTCGAGAATGATTATCCAGGAAAGATTGTCTACAACACATACCGGGCAATGCTTTCAATATTCTCGCTCTTCGCCACCTCTTGTCCCTGCCGAACTGGGCAGCGCAGGACATGCCCACGCGGACGTCAAATGCTGCCTGGAGGCCGATTGCACTACAGTGCTCGCTGCAAGAGAGGAGAGATGAACTTCAAACTTTCACTCGCAAGCCAATACTTATTTCAAAAGAGGTTTGCATACGGGGTGGGAAAATTACAATTTGTGAAAAACCCTTCGACTTTGCGGGACAACCACGCCGGGATTCCCTGGTCAACTTCAGCTTTGCCACATGAGAAATACATTGGACCGGCTTTTCTGCTTTTCTACTTACCACGCGAACAAGCAGCTGACAATTGCTGTACTCCCTAATGCGAAAGTTGTGCACAGCGCGCAGTCTTCTCGGTCACAGCGCATAGCTCAGGCGTCTCACAAAGAGATCACGTGATATACGAACGCACGGGGGCGCGCGCTACTCTGCCATTATCTCCCAGCGTAACGCCGCCGCCGGGCATGTCGTTGCAAATCGCGTTTTGAAGCCTCCCGCGCAAATATCACGTCCTTCGAATGAGCCACGAACGGAGGAGAAGCGTTTGGCAAAGTGTGAGGGGAAGGCCGTCACATATGCTGAGCCATGCCGACATGGTGCGAAATGATGCAATAGCAGCGCGTGCCGCTGTCCCCCCCCCACTTTCTCCAGCAGCTCCTCCTGCGTGTTCTTTCTACCTTCGGTGACCTGTTCGCTCACTGGATTACGTGGATTATTGCCGCCACCGCCCCCGCCGCTGGACCACCGTACCGGGCGCCAAATGGTTGCGCACTAAAAACTGAATTACTTCAACAGCAAAGCTGTGTGACGAAGCCATAAATCTGCAAAACTGGAGTGCAGAGTTACAGTACCCCTCAGTAAACGCAACAAATGTTTGGACAAACCAAAATGCGCATCACTTCAGTCGATCACAAACGAGACGGTTACGCAGATTTAGTAAAATATAGTGCCTGTTCGCTGATCAGTCGCTACTAAGTACCTACTTGAACGATGGGTCTAGTTAAAAGCTAGTCACGGTAATCCCTAAACGGACGTTTCAAAAGCATTGTGAGTCATTCTGCCATGTCGCTCTACCACAACTACTCCAACTTCACCACCAAGTATGGCTCAACAAGGCGCCACTGTACACTTTGCAGGTCCACGACAACACAAATACAATCTACAATACTCACAAGGGTTGCGCAACAAATTTACAAGAAGTAAAATCACTCACGAAAGCGACGTTGTCAACGCCTCCAGCAGTTGCACGGATGACTCGAGCTGCAGCCAGAAATTGTACGGTGTCTTGTAGAAAGACACGAACACTTTCATGACTGCTCCGAGTTCCACCGGCTTGGCAGGCGGGACGTCGTAGTAGACCGCAAAGCGCGACACTGCCCCCTCGATGACGCCGCCCACTGCAGCCACATCCGCGCGGTCAGAACAGGTGCAGGCTTCGCTGCCGCCGGCTTTTCCTTCCTCTCGACGATGCGGCGACGGTTTAGGAGCGCTCTCCGAAGCCGTCGAGTGACGGCACGGACCATCGGCACCTTCTGGAAGATCCCCTTCACAACGCCGATCGCCAGAATCTTCCGTGTGTGCCGGAGGTGAGGGGTTGCTCGATCGTGGTGTCGTCGCAGCAAATTCGCCTTGCACGGGCCTTTCAGTGCTGAATCGTGGTGTCGTCGCCGTAAATTCGTCTTGCACGGGCCTTTCAGCCACCATAACGGTCTCAATGCCTTTGGGTTCCCAGAGGATTGAGACTTTCGAGGGTCGCTGGACAGACCAGCGTCGTCCTCTGCGCTGGGCTGAGCATTGAGTAAAGTTTCGGTGCCCAAGGCTTTGGTGGGTGCAGCCGGTGCTGTTGTATGAGTCGCACCTCGGCCAGAAGACCCAGACATAGGCGGCGACATCGGGTGCGGGGCAACTTCAGGGGCCGGGTGGGAGGTTGGCCCCGGTGAAGCAACTTCCGCTGACGCAGCTCCCGCATTGCTCGCTGTGGGCGTCGCAGGGAGTGGCGACCCTTCTGACTCCCCGTCTGAGGGCGTGGCAGGGTCTGGGGAAGATTCAGGGTCGACATCGTCTTTGTCTGATGATCGCCCGTCAAGCTGCAAGCATACAGAGAATGGGGATCTAAAAGGGCAAGGAAACGCCAAGAGTGCACATCTCTTGAAACTCTAATTACACAATACTGCTAATAATGCGCGGATGTTGGGTAACAAATGCGCAATATTCAAATTTGATTGATTGATTGATTGATTGATTGATTGATTGATTGATTGATTGATTGATTGATTGATTGATTGATTGATTGATTGATTGATTGATTGATTATGATTGATTGATTTGATTGATTGATTGGTTATGATTGATTGATTGATTGATTGATTGATTGATTGATTGCTTGATTGATTGATTGATTGATTGATTGATTGATTGATTGATTGATTGATTGATTGATTGATTGATTGATTGATTTGGTTACATTGAGTGACTTCTCACACGCGCACGACGTCCCTTACAGATGGAAGGGAGTCGCTGAGGTAGCACTCGTCGGTGTCTTGGGGAGAGGCCTCGGCATCGTCTTTGGTGACGGCGCTGTGCCAGTGTGTATTCGCGTCTGCACAGAGGCCGACCAAGGGCACTCCAGCTACAGCGAAGTTGCCTTCATTGCTCAGGAACGCGTGCACCTGGTAGAAGGCCCTGAAAATCGCGTCCAGGGTGGCGAAACCGCCAGCGAACGGCGCAGCATAGTTCTCGGCTTTGCTGACGCTGGACGCGTGCTCGGCTTCTGCGACCGCCTGCGTGAGGAAAGAGGCAGGAGTTACAAAATGCCTTGCTTACACGGCGTAGACAGGTCTCGCCGAGAAAAGGGCACTTCATACTTTCCCAGAGAAAATAGGAACAGCAGCATTTGGAGACATATCTTTAGAGAGAGGGAGAGCCAGGTCACGAGTCGGCATCCACAGCTAGCGACTGGCAGATCCCACCCATTCCTGGACAGCCCCAGATTAGCCTCGATGTACCCGTGGGTCTGTGGCAGCAACAGCCACTGGTTATTTCGCTTTGCTCAAAAGCACGTCGTAAACTGTGCAGCCAAAATTTAATTCCCAGATCTTGCAAAATGCCAATAGGATTCCTTTTAAATGCGGAGCATTTCTTAGGCTCGCAATGTCACTCGTCGATGTTGTCGGCGCCATCCACACGCTCAGTGCGCATGCGCGTCGCGTTGAGGCGCAGGTGCGGGAGGAGTGCGGGAGGAGCGCGGTGCGGGAGGAGCGCGTGTACCCTGTGCGCTCCGTCGCTCTCAACAACAGCTGCGGCGGTGCGGGGGGAACGCGTCTGTGTGCGCATGCGTCGTAGCTACCCGTGCGCTGCGTCGCGCTCAACAGTAACGACGGCAGGTCGTGTACACGTGATAACGGCGTGGTGGGTGCGTGGAAAGTTCGCGCGCTTGTGTACGGAAGTGTGCGCATGCGCGTCTCTCCCCCGTACTCCTCTCCATCGAACGCGGGCGGTGTGTATATAAGCGGCGGAGCGTGCGTTCGGAATTCGCTTGACTGACGCTTTGCTTGACGGCACCAAGCAATAAAGACAGGCTTTAACTTTACACTCCTTGACTTCGCTTCTCCTTCATTCAATAAATAAGAATAATAAAGACGAAATAACAATTAAGCATTCCCAAACCATACCCAATTCCGCAACATTCACGCGTTACCCCCACCACTCTGCGACGCATTTACTCGAGTTCCCCCCGTGGGAAGATGCGGGCGGGTTTTTTTTTCGTATTTCTGCTTGAAGTTCCAAGAATAAAACCTGAGAATGGGCTGGGTAGATGCTAAATGCATTTCAGAGCTAAAGAAAACAACACACCAGCGAATCTACACACCAGCGAATCGGCAGGATTGTTTAAGGAGGAAACACAGGACTAGCTTGTGAAGCTGTGATAGTCGGTATGGAGCCATGAAAGAACAAAAAGCTCACGCTGTTGTCCGTTTACTCTGGTGAGGTGGCCGAACCGAGTAGAGATGTCCACAACTACAACTTACTCTACACAATGTACCGCACATACCCACCCGCATAGGCAACAGTTCTCAAAGGGACACAACACGTGATCTCGTATTCTCCCACGTATTCTCCCACCTACACGGCATCACCTGGACACCCACCCTAAATACACTTGGAAGTGACAACTGCATTCTTGAAACAACCTTCACGGGCAAAGCTACCCTAATAAAAAACGCAACAAATACGCATCAATGATCAGGACAATTTCTGAACCTCGACCCTAAACGATGCTCCTCCGTACAGCCAAACGAACGAACAGCTAGAAAGGGGGCTCAAAAAAATAAGGCAAGCAAAGGAAGCGAACAAAAAATTTCTGTTGCAGTGAGCAGCCAGAAGTGGCAAAGACCGGAGATGCCGAGCGGAACGCGTTCCGCTGCCCGCTAGCAGACGACGCTCGCTTTCCTAGCGCAACTCGCAACCGCAGCGCCGTGGTGGCGAGAGTCGCGGCCGGCCGCCTTCTCTCCACGGCCGCGGCGGGGAGATACGGAACTGAAACTAAAGCGTGGCAAACTGTTCGCATGGCGACGCAGTGAAACATCCCCCTCGCGAGGGGCACGATCAAATGCAGAGCATTTCCGGGGGCGCACGACGTTAAGTATTTTGCGTTACGTTAATGTTGTTGCACTTGTGGCAACTGCTGACGAGAGAGCGCTCGTCAGCAGTAAAATTGGCAGCCTCGGCGCACGTTGAGTCCGAGAGAGGGGAGAGAGTGTCCTTTAAACGTGCCAGGGCGCGCTATCGAATGTTGATCGCGCCGATAGCGAAACGTCTGAGCCGGGCATGTCGAGGCGAGCGATGCGACAACTACGGACGCCAAGAACCGGTGACATCGTGAGTTAAAGAAATGCTCTGCATTTAAAACTTATTCATCCCGCACTACCGCTTACGCCGATTCACACATACAGCATTTATGGGACGCGCATTGTAGCATAGAATGCCGGAGGAGAACCCAAAAACACAGACGGGCCCTGGAAAAACGCTTAGCCCAATTTCCCAGGGCGCTCACAGAACATGCCGCGAAACAAACCCGTGCACAGTGGCACAAAGTATGCGACAGAATGAGCGTAGGACTGTCCATGAAACACGCATGGGCCCTCCTGCGCCCACTCCACAGCTCCTAAAGCACGCACTGTGCAGCGCATCGCAAGCAGGCCACCACGTGACAAACGCATGCAAACACTTCAAAACATGTACATCCCCTCAGCAGCGGATGTACAGTCATGGACAATTGAAATACAAACCGGGGAACGCACGGCCGAAGATGCCGGTGCCGTCACCTGGCAGCGACCGGGAAAAAGAGACGGACATGCGCAGTAGAGCTGTCGGGAGCGAGGGTGCGTGTCCCACTGCGATATGATGACCTCTCCTCGCTCCCACGCTTGCCTTGTCGCCATGCCGCAAGTGGGCTGAAAACAATTCTGCTAGCGATGCGGCGCGAGATAACTGCGGGCACTGTGTGCTCTGTGCACACAAGCGCCCGCTCCCTGTCAGTGCCGGCGTCACATTGCCGTCACATCTTTGCATGTGTGGGGCAGGAACTTGAGCAAATAACGATGGAAACCCGTGTCACGCCCAAAACCATGTTTAGTGTTATTCACTCGGGTTCCGGTTCCACAAGCACTCAGGTGCCTGCGAAAAAAAAACAAATAGGGCCGCCAGCATTTTTGTGCTAGGGAAACTGGCCTATAAAATGGTTGGAGCTGCAACTTCTAAACGCTTATGAATATTAAAATTCTGTTAGTAACTATGCCAGCTCAAACAGTGCCTGCAGTCAATATATATCATTAGAGACAAATTCTGGTGGTATATTGTTTCTACAAGCACCGAATGCGCGGTGTGACTAAGCCATAACTGCGTCAAACAAAATCGTGTTCTTTGCAGCCAGTTAATTGCTGTATTTCCGAGCCACTGCACCACGAACGCTAAACATTGCAGTGCCATCAGAAGTTAGGCGGCACGCTTTTATTTTTTTCTCCATTTCTGTGCGCTAATTTTCTTCATGAACGTATGATGAACCCAACAGTATGCCTTCCGAGAGCGTGCACGCGGCGGTTCCCGCGCAGCTCCAAGCAATTACGCTCCGCATTGCTCTCAGCACGACCAACACCCTCATCTGCCGCAGCGGTAGTATTTGCAGTGCTTCCAGCGCTCTTGCGGCATAGCGACGAGGCAAGTCTGCGAGCTGAAAGAGGGCGACCTATCGCAGTGGGACACGCAGCCTCGCTCCCCACACATCTACTGCGCATGTCCGTCTCTTTTCGACGGGCGCTGCCAGGTGACGCCACCGGTATCTTCGGCCGTGCGTTCCGCGGTTCGTATTTCAATTGTCCATGACCACGTCCGCTGCTGATGGGATTAACATGTTTTCCCCGCCCGACCCAATATATCGATTCGATCCAAACCCCACACAGAAATCACAGCTGCCGAGGAGCACAGGCCCATATTCAGGCTCTGATGCGGAACATCTCAAAGCTCCGACAAGATCACCAACAAGATACTAACAGGCCTAGACGATCAAGCCCTGGACGCAATCACGGCACTTTTCAATTACCACTGGACGACAGGAAACCTTCTAACCACCTGGAAAACATTCCAACATCTCGTTAATCCCTAACCTTCCAAACCAACCAAACTAGAAAACATCCATCAAATTTCCCTAATGTCCGGCTTGGGAAACCTTCTCGAGAGCATAATACACAACAGAATAACGCGAGACCTCGAGGAACAAGACCTCCTCCCACCCAACGTCATTGTGTTCCGAGCATGACTATCAACCTACGAATAACACATACAAATCTACCACGACATCATTCAAGCTCCTTCAAAAAAGACAATGCCGCGATCCTCGCCCTAGACCCACCTGCACAAGGCTTTTGATCACATCTACCAAGGAACAATACTACAAGCCATCACATCTCTCAACCTAGGGCAACGCACACTCAAGTACGTGCTCTCTTTTATCACTGACAGGGCTGCCACACTTAGATTAGCCCCCTGATCTCTGCAAGCTTACCCATGCCGGCGAGATGAACTCCTCAAGGCGCTGTACTTTCACCCCTGCTTTTCAACCTGGCTATTATACCCACTGCACGTTGCCTAGAAAACATACCAGAACTCAGATCTACAATATACGCATACGACATCAGACTATGGGTACCCTGCAGCAGCGACGTTCATATCGAGGAAGTCCTCCAACGTGGAACAGCGGCAGTCGCACACACAACACAACTAGCCAGCCTCACGTGTTCGGTACGCAAATCCGAACTCTTAACACAACCGTCACACACCGTGCCCTACAAAATCACACACTGCAGTCCATCGGCATCATCAAACGACTAACAGACACCACTGAATGTCAGAAATGGAACGCCTCAGGCTTCTCGAAAGCTTCATAATAAGTCGTGTTTACTACCATCTACCTTACGCGAATCCACCGAAAGCACACAAAAACGATATGGACGCGCTACTCCGCAAAGCCTACAGAGCCAGGCTGCTACTTCCCCCCTCGCCCAGATTGAAAGACTGCTCGCCCTGGGTATCTATGTCACCTTAGAAGAACCTGTGAAGGCCCATATACAGCTAAAATTAACAGACTGACAATACAGGACGAAATATATTCCATCGGATTGAACTGCACTCACCAGTACCTCTATAGATGCTAGATGCACCTCACGTTATAACAAACGACCTACGTCGACTCCTCACGATCAAGCCAATTCCTTGAAACAGGCACCCAACCTTCCATTCGGCCGGACGACAAGCCGGAGCGACACAACACCACACACACTACCCACCCTCTGAGCGCACGCTGTACGCGGACGCAGCTCAGTACCCTTCCGAGGAAGCCTTCATTGCAGTAGTGCTTCTCACTCACGGATTCAGCAACCACTTTCTTAAACATCTTCAACAACTTCCCTGTAATAGTGGATGAATCGGCAGTGGCCCTCTCCCTCACAGAAACCCCCAACACCACGAAAATTCTCACCGACTTTCACCAACAAGCACTTCGCAAATTTGCCAAAGGCACCATCTCTAAAGTAGCAATGCAAATCTTGCGGAAGAAGCCCGCAACTAACCTTGGTCGCTGCTGGGGACCCCAGCCCAAACCAGCATAGCCGTTAATGTGGTGGCCCACCATAAAACTCCAGCATTTACCACTAGAGCAGGCCCCTTTTTTCCACCTAACGCTGGTGTCCCAACGGCTTCTCGGTATGTACTTCTAGCATCTATATATATATGGTATAATTGCGAGGTAACACGAGGACACAGAAAGACGCACATATTGTTCAGGACGTGGCGCAGACAAACAACTGATTTTTATTCAGGAAACAAGAAATTTTTAAGTACAAGCTCCTCTTGAATGCGGGCGGATGTATATCGGACAGACCGGAGGCGTTTAAAGAAAAGACTGAGAGAACACGAGTACAGTGTGAAAGGACACGCTGTCAACTCTCACTTATCAGCGCACTGCGAGGATTGCGGGGATTGCGCATGTAGCCCACTACTCGGCCAGCCAACAGTAACCCCGTTTACATTGACCCCACGAGGGCGCGTTGAGTCCAAATAAAGTTTTTTTTTTTTTTGTCTCAACCCACTCATTTATAAGAGGACGGGTTGGATCCGAGAGCCGTCCCGCCGAGTCCAGAAGAGGGTTGGTTGACTCGTTCGCCGCACTGAGTCGGCGGGCCGCTAGTAGCCGAATACAATATTTCCGTGGTTCTAACGCGCCCCCATTTTTAATGTGCAGGTAGTTTCGTGCAGGAAAATTCGAAAAAAAAATAATTTCTCACTGACTGTACTGCGCAGATGAAAAAGACATGACACCACGTATACAAAAGCACACACGCACGTGCACACATGCACGCCCACACGCACACATTCACACACACGCGCCAACACATGCACACGAAAAGCACACATGCACACATAGACACGCACACACACATGCGCACACATGCATACGCACGCCACCACGCGAACACACACACGTACACACACGCACACGCACGCATGCACACGCATGCACGCGCACCCACACGCCCTCACACACTGGTATCCACAAAGCGTGCGAGGCTCTGAAACTACGTGCTGTAGGACGAAAAAAAATTCCCGCGCCTTCCCGCGAGGGAACACGATGTAAATGCAGAGCATGGGGCCTCAGTACTGGTTGAAGGCATGTTGCTTCCATCGCTTCTTCCGTGATGCTGGAGTAAGCAGACACGAGTAAACGTGGGAACGAGCGTTCAACCAAGGAAGGAAGGAGCAACGAAACTGCAGTGACTTGAAGCACTGGTCGGCGACTTTGGCTAGTTTCCGGTTTCCGAATTATGGCGAATCCTAGCGGCAACGGTGCTGGCGGCGTGGCCCTTCCCTTTCCTCAAGTGGTTTTCTTTCTTTCCACTCCGTCAACGCTATCCAAAAGTCTACGCCTCCTCACAGCATGCGCAATAAGCTTCACCGGCGGCCAATATATTTTTTTTTTCTTTCTCTCGGCGCGCGCGGCGGGCCAGTTCGGTACGTTGCGTGAGCGAGCCGGCGTGCGAAGGGTTCCGCGGGTTGCCTAAACGCTTCCACGGGCGGAAGGTTTTCGCTGCATTATAAAATACATTCGAATGTATTCTAAATATGGGGCAGCGGAGGAAGGAGTGTTACCACTCCTGCGCAGCTCTGTGGTGCAGCAAGTACAGGGCGGGTACAGTTCGACCCAAGTTTGCTCGCCTTCTCCAAAGACGACAGGGTAACAAATTAGCTTTGTACAAGTTATAGTGAATTCCTTAAAAGCCGACTGATTGCACTCTTCTGTTTTCAAAAATAATTCGCGCATGTAACGTGAAGTTAATGAGACATGTCACTCGTCTTGGAGTGGAAAACGAATGTGCAAATATATCCCAGCTGTGCAGGTACGCAAAGTTTTAGTAGAAGTAAACGCGTCTTTGGCACGCAACACACTTGCTCGCAAGATCAATTTGTGGTGGCATTGCCGTTTTTTGATGATTGCCTTAGTAACTGCTGGAACGTCCGATTCAGTATACTTATCAAGGTATTTTTTGTTGTTTCGTGCAGCAGGTATGAGTCTAGGTTTGGGCCCCAAGTCGAGGATGGTTTGCGACTTCATTGGACGTTTCCTCCGGTGACTCTCCTCAATCCATCCAATGTCATCACGACGCACCTGCTCACAAAGAAGGCAAGCTCAACTGTACGCGCTTCTTGCCTTTCATGGCGTACATACTACCACATCGATTGATGGCGTGGAGGTGCTGCGCCCTAAGCATTTTTTCCTCCCCCGTCTTGCTCCAAAACGTATATTTGCGGCGAAACTACTGCCAAGCGTTGCTTCAGAGCTCCGAAAAATCTGACGTAACTCCGCGGTGTTCAATGCAAGTCGATTTTCACATGAAGCAGTGGAAGGCCAAACCGAAATACATGCGTTGTCTGCAGCCGCCATTGCAAGCGTTTCGCTCATTAAAAAATAAATAAACCAAGTAGGCATTGCCGGCTTTGCTGTTCAATCTAAAGCATGCGCGCCCGCGCCTTGTCATCTTATCGCGAATGGGGTTTGGTGTTCCATAGTTTCTGAAGTTAAATGGTCATGCCGTATCGGACAGGATGAGATAAGAGGCGGTGCCCAGACACGAGTTAGAGGGTAGCTTGTAACAACCTGGCCGATATCTGCGGCTTAAAATACAGGAAAGCTTCTTTTTTTTCTGGGTGTCTTCTCCCCCCGTCCTTCCCTCCCACCCCCGGTAAGCAGACTGTTAATTCACGGCGCCATTAAAAGAAAAGACGGGGTGCGTTTCGATTTGTGTTCTGTGTTCTTACGACGTGCCATGGTTGGGCATTGTTTTTGTACGTAGATATAATCCAGCAAAAGAGTGTCTACAGTGCGGTCATTGTTTGCACAGTTTTTTATGGCTGCATTTTGTTGGTGTGAACATGATTTCTCGGAAGTGTATGCAGGCTAATGGGCGGGTCAACGCTTTCTTTCAGAGTTTGCGTTAACTCGCCCGAAGGCAGGGCATGAAGCATACGTGGTGCGTGCTTTCTTTTAACATATAGATTCCCGATTATTGTGTCTCTGAACTGAAACGAATTTTTTAATGTTCTAAGGATCATTCCTGTCTCGAGGTGAGCCCAAAAATAAGTATACATTGAGTGGAACTTTCAAAGTTCGTTTCTTCTCCCGCCGAGGTTTCGCGAAAAAAAAATCTGTGTAGAGACTAGAACTTTCGAAGTTCTTCTTTCATAATCAAAGTATTGTGTACCTAAATGTGTATTCATGGCTGTAACTTTTGCGCAACTTTAGACGGAGACCGATACAAAAAGAGACTCGAAGACCTGTACCTGTCACCGTGTAAAGTTGCGCAAAAGTTACAGCCATGAATTCAGAATACCAACTAGCCCGCCTAGACCGTGTTATTGTAAATGTGTATGTAGCACATTTTTTCCCTATGTACAATATTGTATTGTATGCCTAAATTTGCATATGTCATATTTTGCTTAGCCAATGCTGTTGTACATAAAATGTATGTGCAATATATGGGTGTAGTACATGTGTTTTCATGACTTCCAATCAAAGACGGTCCTCATATGAATTTTGAATAATGCAAAGCAAAAATAATGTTTGTGAAACACTCTCCAATTATTATCGCCACGAAGACAACAATTCGACACCAGAAAACCGTACTATTACCTACATGTTTCTTAGTTCAATTATTAAACACTTACTGCACACATAACAAACGACGGGCGGCGGGGCCAATTTCGAGTCATCGGCGCCGCTCGTCCAACTTTTCGCGCCTGGTGCCGGTGCAGCTAGACCGGCGGCAGACGCGAAAGTTGGACGAGCGTCGGTTTCAGGGGCCGGCGCGCGGCGGCACGGCCTGGCTGCCGCGGGGATAAATGGCGTCAGCAAGCGTCCGCGACGTCAGCAAAACCCCTTTCCCCTCCCCCCTCGCCACTCGTTGCCATGGCGATTAATGCCAACGTTTCTCAGAGGCCACGTACTACTAGGGGAGGATTTGGCGCTGCTAGGCGCGAATTACGTGGGACCATGGTGATGCGATAGAGGCCGCCCCGTGACTGAAGCACGAGCGACCGCTAGCCGCTTTATATTTGCAAGCGCGCGCAGTAGAGGGAGAGCCAGTACGGGGGGGAGAGCGCGCATGCGCCAACGCAGCGCGCGCCCTTCCAAGCCCCCACTACGCTGCTAATCGCGCACCTGTTACGTTACGCCGAGACACGCGACGGAGCGAACGGGCTGACTACGACGCATGCGCGCGCCAGCTGCTGTTGAGAGAGAGGAGGGGAGGAGGAGAGGCGCACCTGCTGCGGACGCGGAGCTGTGGACGCCGTCCGACGCAGGAAGAGGCGAGGCTAAGAAATGCTCTGCATTTAAAACCGCAGTGCGAATTCACATCAGCGTAACTACGTTCGTCCAGGGTGCGCAGTTGGCGATCAGATGTTCAAAAGACCCGCGATGTGCTCATGGTGAGACCGCCTGAAGCACATTGGAACCAACAAGCTCTTCAGACACTTACCAACTGCGGTATCTAACTACGGTATCGTACGCGCCGAAGCGCGAACCACCTATCCTCCAACGCGCAATACGCACGCAGTTTTTTGGGAGGTGGTGCTAGTTGAGTTGCTTTTTTTTATTATTTTTTTGGGTGGGGGGTGAGAAAGGGGGGCTTTTTTTAAACGCTGTAACCAAAATTATCAAGACTACCACAAACGCACATTATCTTCCCTTTGTACATGACTAGATTGTACACGACTAGATTAGGGGAAATCCCGCGGCACCGTCACTGAAAGGTCGGGATGCTACACCGTAGATGCGCACATTTCTGCCAAATGCGTCTTGCTTGAAGTGGCAACACAAGACAGATGAACTCACCCTTGCTGTCCATTTCCGCAGAAGCTTCACGATGACGTCGCGCTCTCTATTAATCTTGTTGATGCGACCTTGCAGCTCGTCTTGCCCTTGGGCGTACGGTGGAGAGAGCGACATGACGCACGGCGAAATCTGGAAAGAAATGCCGGACCACTTAACAAGCTTCGTCAAGAACTCAAAGCGGCGCCTAGCTCGTCCTGGGCTGAGCCACCACCGATGAGTGCTGGCCGACGCGCCCCAAATACGGCGCCAGCCAAGCGCGGAGCTAAACGGGACCCCATTTTGGATTCACAACGGGGCAGCGTTCGGACTTGCGGCGTCTCATCCCTTATTGACAATCGCGATAGTATAGCGGAAACAGTGAAGTATTAAAGACGATAGTCTTTCTTGGGCCACTTAAACCCAGAAATTTTGGTCTGTCTGTATGTCTGCTGTCTGTCCGTCTGTCTGTCTGTGACTCGGTTCAGCCACCCGGCCAAACTAAAATTGACATTGCGCAATAGACTTATATACTCATAGCCACATGTAAACGTCTAAGCCCGGTTTATATGTTCATACTTTGTTGAACAAGAACAAGACATTACGCAAATATAAGACAGGAAATTAGTACACAAGGGGTATTTACACTGTTCCTTCATTAAAAATTCATGGATGCTTGGTTTTTCGATAGCAAATGATATTCTACATCTACTGCAGAAAACCGCCGCCTCCTGGCGGCATATGAAACATCAAGCGGCAACAGCAACGAGAGGTTCCACTAGCTAGGTTCCACATTCTGCTTGGAACGCACGTGGAGCACGGCCACGCGGCGACGCGGCTCGATAAACCTTCAAGTCGGCCGCTTCCACGTTCTGCTTGGAACGCACGTGGAGCACGGCCACGCGGCTCTATAAACCTTCAAGTCGGCCGCTTCCATTCACGCGCGTCTCCGCCGTACTGCAGCGCTAGCATCGAGGAACCCGGCCTGTAGCAGTGGAACGCGGTAAATTCAAATCGCCTTGCGCAAACCTTTAGTGTGTTTACCTTGGCATAAGCGCGACGGTACATAACAGCATGAGAGGTGAGCGGCAAAGCAAAGGGGGGAATTTCCTTGGGAAATGTCTACAGAGACTGTCGTCTTTTGACGACATTTGCAACGAAAGGAGCAGACACAAGGTCATTTTTTTGGGGAGGTCACGAGGAGCCTGGTGAATCGGGGAAAATGCTTGTGGTTTTGACATGGTGAATAGCTGTCAATGCCACTGACCTTTGGTAATGTAACTTGGAGCACCACCCCAGCGAAGTACTTGGGAACCCTATCATCATCAGCCTAATCAGGTCCACTGCAGGACAAAAGCCTCTCCCATTGACCTCGACCTGCACCTGTCCCTCGCTCTAGGGTCCACAGTTTACCCCAGACATTCCTCTCATCCCTCCAATGGAGTTCTGGCCCTCCCCTTCTTCTAGACCCCCCTCTTGGCATGCATTCTGTTACCCTTATTGTCCACCGGTTGTCGACTCGTCTAACAACATGGCCAGCTTAAGTCCATTTCTTTTTCTTTATTTACACTATGATATCTTCTTCTCTGGTTTGTTCTCTGATCCACAAAACGAGTTTCTGGTCTCCAAGTGTTACTGCTAATGATATTCGTTCCATGGCCTATTGAGCCGCCCTAAGTTTGCTTTCCAGTTCTTTTGTAAGGCGCCAAGTTCCAGCTCCATACGTCATCACCGGCAGTGGTTGTAGATTTTTAAATGCGAATGCATTTCTTAGTCGGGGGTTGTCGTGCGGTCTGTGCCGGCGTCCGCACTCAGGTGTTATCTCTCCGCGCTCCTCCTCGCCCCTAGCAAAAGCTGTGGCGCGCCTAGCAACCGGAGCAGGTGGTAGCTCGGGCGGGAGTAGAGGAGGGCAAGGGGAGAGGAGGAGCGCGCTCGGGCGTGTGAGGGCGCTCGCATCGCGGAGCTCGGCGGAGAGAGCTCGCGCGCGGGGCGGGCGTGTTGCGCGGGTCTCTCTCTCCTCTCCGCGTACCCTCTCTCCGCTCGCTGCGCTCGGAAAAATATATATAAATGCAGTGGAGCGCGCGCCTCTCTCCGTGACTGCTTGCCGCAGCGCACTCATCGGTGCACCCAATGCATTCGCATTTCCGCACGATTCCCTTCGGGGAGGTGGGGGGAGTTTTTTTTCTCTTGAGTGACAGAGGCGGCTTACATTTTATTCTTTGGGAGTGCTTGCCAAGTGCACCCCAACCTATACCAATTCTGCGCCGGATTTCTTTTTCGTGGTTGGAGTCAGAACTTACCATCTGTTCGAGGTAGTTAGATTCTTTTACTTCTTCTAGCGTTTCGTTTCCTAAGCTGAAGAGGGCGTTTTTTGCATGATTATTTCTCATTACTTCAGATTTATAGATATTTTTTAGCTCACCGGCCATGCTTTCTGATTTTAGTTTCTCAAGTATCGTTTGCATGTCTTCTGCAGGCTCACTCAGCAATACTATGTTGTCTGCAAACCTCAAACGGCTCAGGTATTCCCCATTTATCCTTAGTCCTATGTTTTCCAGGTAAAGCTTTCTAAGCATCCCTTTTCAACATGCTGTGAATAGTTTTAGCAAGATGGTATCTCCTCATCTTACTCCCTTCTGGATCGCGAATTGATAGCTTTGCCTGTAGGGGGTTATCCTGCCCGTGCATCTCTTATAGATATCTTCTCGAAGTCTCACGTATGTTTCCTCTTTTCCCTGGTCTTATAGTGGTTCTGAAACGGCCGCGTTGTGCCCAAAATCAAATGCTTTGTCATAGTCTACAAATGCCATGTAAAGGGGTTTTCTGTCACTTCATTGACAACATGGATGTGATCCGTGATTGAGTGCCCTTTCCTAAGCCCAACCTGCTCTCGGGGTTGGTGGGAATCCAGGCTTTCATCTATGCAGCTAACTATAATCTTGGTTTACAGATTGTAAACAACTTACAGTAGGCTGTTGAGTTTAATTCTTGAGGTCCTTGGGATCTCCATTCTTATGAACGATAATAATGTTGGCGTTTTTCCAGGATATGGGCACTTTTAAGCATTCCGAAAAAAGTACAGCGAGTCTTTCCAGAACAATACATCCTTCCTCCTCCAGAAGATCTACGGTTATGCCGTCGTCACCTGCAGCTTTTCCTGTGTTCATGACCATAAGAGCCTTTCTTACCTCCTCTTTAGTTACTACTAGCACATCGCAAGTTAACAACTTGGGATTCCCCCTAGAATATTATCGGGACAGCGAGCATTACTGGCGGGGCAGGTGCAGTCACTGAGGAAGAAGGCCGAAAAAGTGGAAGCACCATGGCTGTCAGTGTTCACGAGAGCCACGACTTGTAAACTTTTGTTTTGGCAAAGCCTTGGTTTGTGATGCAAGTACTGCACTGTTCACGTTTGAATGTGCAAAAAGCCACCGCGCTTATTTGCTGTTTTTTTTGGGGGGGGTCCACGTGGGAGAGGAGCAGTAGGACGAATTTGTTTCTGCGAATCAGCGACGGCGTTTAGGAATGACTCATCCAGTTTGTTCGGCTGCTCGTTTTGGCGCCATGCACAAGACCCTTTTCTGCGCACTGTAATACAAGTTCGATTAATTCGCGTTTTGCCAGAATTTGTGGTTTCTTCAAGTTGCATGCCAGGTGGTGTTTATGGATATTTTTAAAAAATTGTCATTCCGATTTCCGGCAACCCGTTTTTAAATGCAAAAGCTGGCCAATGTAACAAGGGAAAAATTATATAAGGATTTATATGACGCAGTCTTCACCGGGTCACTGTACAGAGATCTATACAGTAATGGTCCAGGACAAGATGTGTTGAAACGAGTGAAGCAGATGGAAGTGTCACCTGGGGCAAAGTCCTTATTCTTTAAATTGCACGCTGGTACACTTTCAGTCGCAACCTGGATGAAGAAAAAGGGGACTGTCAGCGTCATAGGGGAACCGACTGTCCCATTTGTAAACAACCCGAAACCGTGGAGCATGTCTTTCATCAATTTGGGCCGCAGTGTTTACTTTGAGATGTCCTTCAGTGGAAATTAGCGGAAAGATTTTCCAGTCAGCCCACACGGCATACGTCTTTTGCGCATTGATAGAGAGGACGGTGTGCCATTTGACTGTCATGTGGTTGGGCCTGCGAAGCATTTGGCCTTCACGCATGGCTTCGGCCCCATTTTGATGTCGACGTGCAACCAACGCAACAGCATTTTCGGGAGAGTGTCTTATAGTTTGTTGAAGTTCAGAGAGCGAAGAACTCTCCACCAGACTGGTTGTCAAAAAAATTCAGCTCCTAAACTGTGCTTAGCGAATTTAAAATTACAACACCAGCCCTGAGGGGCATGCTGGTATTACAGCTAATTTTTCTTTGTTATTGTACCTGGTGTCTTGTGTTACTATCGAAGATTGGTAATTACGAAAAAAAAACGCTGTAACAATGTGGTAGCGTACGCTACGCTAGCGCGAGCGTGTACCGGGACCCGTCTACGCCTGCGGGCGTTCCTCCCGAGGATAGGGGTATGCCCGTGCGCGCATTTGCAGTCGTGTCCCAGTACGCGGCGCCCCTAGCGTAGCATAGGCTACCCACTTGGCTGAAACGGTATAATCTCTACACCCTTTGTGCATCTAAGACTGGCGACCACTAAAGTTATTTGGAACGGTTAGTGATCAGCTGTTTTAACAGCAGGCGAACAGCCGTTCGGCAGGAATTCGAGGCCAATAGCGGCTATTCGTAACTACCATCATAAACGCACGTACTGAGAGGCGCTAAATTTAAATTCTTTTGCCACAATTAACGCGAACACCTTAGCAAAACTCATGAAACAGATCAGATGCTTCCCTACCGGTAGCAACGACATTGGGATATGACAGTAATTTGAAGCCAGTATCAGGGATAACCACAAAATTGCGAATGAAGTGATGAAAACCGCGAACACGAATTAGCGACCGGGTCGAAATTCGGAGGGAACTAGATGACGCTAACAGCCCTAACGCGAGCCGCTGTTAGGACGGAAATTCAGCCCACACAAACGCTAATTCGAAGGCAATAACTTGGAACCTCACCGTCGCACGAGTTAAGATAATAGGTAAAAGTCACAAAGAGAAAGTGAAGCGCTGAAAGTTGAAAAAAAAACGGCCAAGACGCTAAGCCAATGACCGTAGCAACCAAGCCGGAAACGAACGCAGCACCGGCAAAACAAGATACGCAGTCAAACCGTGCGAGAAAGTGGTCACAAACCAGCAACGTTCCGTGCAAGCTAAAGCCACACGAATCAGCCGCCGAAACGTCACGAAGGGATACAAATCCGCCTGTAACGTTACCCACCTGGTCAAAATTTGCTCAGCAGCGATGTCCGTGTGCAGCAGCGTACAAGATGCCGATAGAATCGAACGCTCCTGGCTCGCGCTAACCGCCACGTGCGACCGTTACGCCGACTCTCGTGGTGTTGTTGTTGTTGTTGTTGTTCCTTTGTGTTTTGCGCACACCCACTTTTGGGGGATTGGCCAGGATCGGGAGTTTTTTGGGGCTAATGGCCCCGATTGAAGAAAAAAAAATTTTGGAGAAAAAAAAATTTGATTAAAATATTCGCACAACAAATACAGGAATTAGCACAAGAAAAGTGCGCACTATGCAGGAATTTGAAAATAAAGGTTATGCGGGAATTTGGAAGAAAAGGCTCTTATTCCGTCTGTGTACAAGAAGAGCGGCTAACAGGGTAGGCGCCTAGTCTCTGAGACGTAGGTGTGAACGGCTGTAACCAAATTGCTGTGATTAAACCCAAGCGAAATGGCACCAAACGAAAGTAAAACCGGCATTTAAAGGGTAAGACCAAGGCGGCGAATTGGCTCCACGAGGTATTTTCAACTCATTAAAGAGAAACCGCGGCAATATAAGAACAAATGCTCTATGGTTCCAGGTTCATCACAAAGAGCACAACGACCAGAGGAGTCGTGAGCCCAGCGCGGTGCATATAGAAATTGGGTGGTCGGTTTCTTTAGCGCTGGCTCAGATCTGGCCAGTCAGCGATCGCGCAGGAAAGGACATCATTAGCCACGCCCTGCGCCAGCCATTCAACCCCTCTCTTAACCGAAATCACACCTAAACTTCGAATAAAGTCCATCTGAGAGACAGTGTGGACGTGAGAATGGCAAAAATTTCTAGCAATGAAACTATCTATGTAAAAAAAAAGTCGAAGCTCACAGAAAAGCTGCGGAATGCTTCGAAAAAAAATTTTGTTGCCTCCGTGATGAATTTATGATGGCCACCGGAAGACTTGCGCGTTGAACTGTACTTCCCTTTATTATGTCTTCGTCCGCCCTATATGTAAAGGCTTTTTCTATCAATGTTTTCCCATGCAAAAGTACGCACTTGTAACTATTTAGCGCATTCTTAAAAACTGGTCAATACCCCTCATTGGGTATGCACCAGTACCCTAATCCACAAGAAAAAGAATGACAAATAAGATAGGCTCCGCTTATCTCTTCATTGGGGTAACAAACTGGGGTATGTGTAAAAGAGTGCTAAGAGATTGTATTCAAGCTTACCTTCCCGCCACAGGTCGCTTCAATTGCTAACTAATACATAATTGATGGGTAACAAGGGGTTTAATCATAGCCAACTTTTATTTCCCGGTTTCTTTACAGCACAGCTGTTTACGCTTTTACTTCCGGTGTCCAGTGTTACCGGAAAAAAATACCAAGAACAAATACCGAGCTCACGTGAGCGCGCGCCTCTTGAAGAGCGCCCGGCGTCGGCCAGGCTTGCGCGTCGGCTTGCGCGCCGTGAGGAGCTAGCAAAAACATGACAAGAAAAATGCCGAGCGCATGTGCACGGGTGCGCCGTGAGCAGCGCCCTGCGTCGACCAGCTCGACCTATGAGAACACTGTGCGTAGCGTTCGCGGCGCGATATCTCTTGTGCTCGTCTCCTCGCCAGGGAGCGCAAGCACCGAGTTCGTGCTACAGACGCCGAATTCGCGAAGCCGGTTGTGGCGGATTCTAGCGGAGTGCTAACGCTGTCCACTATGTTAGAGATATGAAATCCTGTGGACAATACGATCCGGGCCTGCCAGTCATGGAGAACTTTTAGTGGCAAGTTCTGAAATCAGCCGGGACTCCGACGAAGGGAAATGGGCCGCCGGCTTCGGTGTTTCTCCAGCCTTGCACCACTAACTAGTGCAGACTGCGTCAGTTTTTCTGGAAATAAATTAGCACGCTAAAGTGATCATGAAGTAACATCGGGGATTTAGCCCTTGCCGATCACCCCTTGCCGGTACGTACGACAAAAACATTGCGGACATCATCACCATTATCAGAAGCGCGCATTTATTTCAGCGTGAACCAGTAGTAATTACAAATTAGAATATTATCATGAACTCGATAATGTACTGAATCATTCCACGAAGTAAACTGAACTTCTCATTTCTTCAGTATTGTTGGTCTAATGTTTACCTTGTATGAATACCATTTGCCCTACTTTTACTCAGCCCACTGCAACACAGCAGAATCGCGTCGATCACCCCTCATTCCTTAGGGCCCGCTGCTCGTTCGGCTTGGGCATAGCGTTTGAACCATGATGATGATGATGAATATTGTGGTCGTAGCGGTGATGATGATTATGATGGTGGTGTTGATGATGATATTCCTTGGTGAATGACGCATACCCAATCAGGGAAGCTGCCAGTGGTAGGATCAAGGTGGGCCTTCTCTAGGAGCCTACTTGTTTCTGCTAGCATTATCCATTTTTTAAATGTTCCAGGTCACAAACACCGTACCTTCTATTCCCACTTTTCCCGCTTGACCCGCCCTCCTGCCCAAATAAAAGCTACCCTCTCTGCCCCTTTTAACGTGGCCTCTTCTGGTTCTTCACCTCAATGTAGTGGCTTACCCACACAGGGGGATTGGCCAGGGCGTGATAACGTCTACACTCCGGACAAATTAAGAACGACAGTAGCTCATGTACGGTATCACTCCGCCTAAGCGACGGACCCGGATATCAACGCGAGCGCGCGTTTTGAAAGGAGAATCTATGAATGCGTGATATCGTCTGCTCTTCCTCACATAGTTTGTTCGTCGTCGCTGCAGTAGTTTATGAGCATATTAATTCCAAAAAATCGCGAAAACAGCTCGTGCTAAGTTCAAAATATCCCAGTAACGCACTACTTGCGCTTCTCGAAGTAACATCCGGCTGCGGTTATTAGGCACAGCGGCAACTTCCGTTGCCGTTCTTAAGTTGTCCCCGAGTATATGTAGTTAAGTAATGCTATGGCAAACAAAAGTGACAAAGAACGAAAAAAATAAACTGTGGCGGGGGAGTGGAGGGGGGACATGAAGAAAATATCGTTTAACAGAGGACTCTTCTGGTAGCTGAGATAAAATCGGGAAGAAAATTGTAATTAAGTGCAATTCACTTCTTAAGCGACCCTGAACCTGCGTCCACCGGCGATGTCCGCGCACGTGGAGATGGGCGCGCGCAGCCTGGCCGCTGACATGGCCCATACCCACGTGGGGGATTGGCCAGGAATCTCCGCGTCTTCCTGGGCAACGGGGGGAGATGGACGCGCGCTGCCTGGCCGCTGACATGGCACATACCCACGTGGGGGATTGGCCAAGAATCGGGCGTGAGAAGGGCTAATGCACCTGCTTAAAGGAGTACTGACACGAAATTTCAAAGCTGAGATCCGCTCTAGCAATCAAGTACACGACAACACAAATAGGTGTCTGTGAATAATGCATCTTTTTTCTTTGTAGTTGTGTGTGTGTGTGTGTGTGATCTCTCTTTCGCGAACATTACCGAACCGCGCAAATTCAACTCGTGCATTCGCACTTTCACATTCTTCCCCTCGGGGAAATGCGGGGAGTTTTTTTGTTGTTATTTTTGAAGTTGCTGCCGCCGAATGAAGGAAGCACAGCACTTTTGAGCTCGACGCCAGGCATTGGCGGATCCAGAGGGGGGGTCCGGATGTCCTGACCCCTCCCTTAATTTTTGAATTTAAACCTCCAAGAAGATGACCACTCAGGACGCAGAAAAAGGTGAATTGGTGACTTGTTGCATTCCCTGTGTGTTTGCTTTCCCGAAATTTCAGTGAATAAATAAGGCTCCTCGTCCTACTGCTCATCATCATCATCATCACTGATAGGAGCTGACCCCCCTCTCAGAAAAAGCCTGGATCCGCCCCTGACGCCAGGTCGTTCTAAAAGCGCGATTATTGAACCTGCGGCCGTTGAAGCCAAAGCTAGGCTCAGTCACAACACTCAGAGGATTTTCATGCAGGCATCAATGGATTAAATTTTAATTATTTACTCCAACATCGCCTCGCGCCATCACGAACATGGGGTAAAGAGTAACCGCTCCAACAGGGTCCAACAAGGAGGAGGAGCAAGAGTTAAAAACGGTTAGTTAACTATCACAGGGCTGAAAAAAGAAAAAAAAACAACCATATTAGCTCTATAGGAATGGAAGAAACACATTGAAAATACCGTTTTTACCTGATGGGGATAAAATCATAATGCAAATAGTAAATTTCTTTTTTGTGTGTGTGTCCGAGGTTGCTGACGCCGAAGGAAAGAAGTACATAGGCAGTTTTCATCTCGAGGTCAACTCGTTAAAAAGCTCGATTAAGGAACCTGCGGACGTTGCAACCTAAGCTAGGCTCAAAACACAAGACTCCAACGACTTTGTTACAGTGAACATGGGATCAAATTTAAATTACTATTTTATTTAGCATCGCGTCATCTACGACAAGAACCTGGAGTAAAGAATAACTGCACCCCCAGTCACATAGCCCTTCAATTTTTTACTCGTACTTTCGAATACTTTGTCCGCCCCTTCTTCGAGGGCACATGTGCGTGCAGTCCTGGCGGGATTAACCACGGCTAGGCTGGCTCCAACCGCAGATACGCTTCAAGAACGCTTCGGCGACATTGGTGTCAGAAGCGGCTTGGTAGCCCCGGCGGCTGCTCTGACATCTGTCCAAGGGCGTGTAGCGATCCAACGGCGACACCCTCATGCCATCGGCGCCCCCGTATCGTCGGGCCAAGCGGCAGTGATTGGTGGTTGCGGGTGCTTGGAGTACGGTCGTGGAGGGCTTCAGTGATAGGGCCAAGCCCGGCGGGAGTGGTTATTGGTGTAGTGATCTCCGTGACTATTGAAACAGCGCAGTTCGCAGTCGTGGGGCGTGACCGTGGGGTCGTGCCGTGGCCCTACAGCGTACAAATTCTCTTCCCGCTGCGCAAACGTCGGTGGGGCGAGGCAGACTAAGGAAGTGTAGGAACAACCTGATGTTGATGTGGGGCTGGTGGAGGCGGGTGGTGGCGGAACGGAAGATGGCCTCACATGGTATCCTATGGCCTTCAATGGTGATGAGGACGGAGTGATACTCGGCCATGCACCGAAGGTCGAGGACTCTGTGGGCTGGTATTTTATAAAACGCTCGAATTGGTTCCCTGGTGTAGCTGGATGGTGCACCGTAGAGCAGTCCGCGCGCGTACTTGCGTGGTAGTGGGCTTTGTAACAGGTCACAGTGTGGAGGTCGCCGGTAAGGGTAGGTTTCGTCAAGGCGAGCAGTTTGTGAGCCGACGACGTGAGGTACGTGGCAAGACACACAAGGCTTTGCGTTGGCTTACCTTGGCGAAAGTTTTCGCGCATTCCTGCTTGAAGAGGCCGGCGGCTTGGTGAATACAAAAGCTGACAGCTCCGACGGCGATGTTAGCGACGTTTGTACAGTCGGTGAATTTCATCACCGTGGTCGTCGGCGCTGCCTGACGGGTTGAGCGCGTTGGGCGAACGCAACCTGATTGACCGGAGGTGCCCGTGACGTCCATCTATCCGTGCCAAAGAGTTCTTGCGGCGGCCCTGGTGTAGGGTAGCGGTCACCGCACTAATGTGGCCGCAGACCCGACTAACTAGTAGGCCTGGAACGAACATTTTGTCGCCTGCGGGAGGCAGGAATGGCCGCCTCAACCGAAATTCACCCTGGGTTGCTGGAGACGGCGGGCCAGGAACGTTCGCAGGCTTCTATGAAAGGATGTGGGTGGTGTCTGACGTCAGTAACAGAGGCAGACTGTGATTCGTGGTGGCGGTACCTGACTGGCTAGCTGGTTGTTGTCTTCAATGCACTTGCACGTACCCACTCTAGGGATTGGCCAACGCAAGATAACTAAGCATCAGTTAGCGCCTAAGCTTCGCTTTTAACCATAAAAGAGCCGTAGCTTGTGGCAAACTGTGTTGCTGTAACATTCCTGCTCCTTCCATCACACCAAAAAAAATTCAGGGAAGTTTGAACTCTCAAGCCAGACTTGAATGGCGAAGCTGTTGTAGGGGAGCAAGTTTTAGTATCATTGTTTATTTTCATAGTTGCGGTGCTAGCAATCGTCGTCATATGCATCGGAGAGGTCGTCGTCTTCTTCGCGACAAGTGGTGGATGCAAAGTCATCATTTGCATTGTAAACTTCCACAAGCTCTTCGTGATTGTCTCGAGGCAGCGGTGGCGGGATCTGCCGGTTGTCTCGGGAAGGAGTGGCACACTCCTAGCCATGTCTCCAATTACCCATAATGGCTTCTAAAAGATGCGGCGGCCGCAGTGACCTCTCCCAAGCAGGGTGTCTCTTTTGTTGTAGTTGCTCTTTCACTAAAGGGACATACCCACGTGGGGGATTGGCCAAGAAACAGGGTTGCTTTGTGGGAGAACAAACCGTCATCATAGCACTCTAAAGTCAGCCTGTAGAATTGAATTGGAGAAACGGCTGCAGAATTAAATACAAGAATGGAAGCAATAATTATAGATTGGAGCAATTTTTAGATGATTAGGCGAAAAACAAATTTCTTAACGGGTTAACGGGAAAGGTGTCTGGTCTCTGAAATATACGCGTGAATGGCCGCAACCCCCCCTCTGTGACAAAACCCCATGGAAGTGGCCCCGAACGAACGGAGGACAGGCATGGCTAGAAGAAGGTAAAGTCGTTGAATTGGTCGGCTAGATAACGTTTCCTAATGAAAGAAAAACAGCGGCAATACGAGAAAAAAATGATCAATTGTTTCCTTTCACCGCAAGCACCACAAAGAACGGAGGGGGTGCGACCAGCACTTTTAGACGCTGCCGCGATCGAGGGCTTTTGTACGGTATGGAGCGCATGCGCACGGCGACACGAGGGCTAACAAACGAGGGGCGTACGCTGGAGCCTTTTGTTTTTCGGAGGGGGGGAGCGGGGTGGGGGCAATCCTGGCCAATCTTCCTAAGTGGATATGCGCTCCTGGAGTTCTTTTCAACGCAGGAATAACTGCTTCACGCGGGAACAGCTCCACAGTTAAAAGTCAACCACCCACAGCACTGCTGCAGTCTCCCACAGGATCAAGCTAAGCGGTAACGCGAACTGTCAATACCGCAGAGACCATAAAAGGCATCAAGGGCAGTGCATTATGCCCTTGTAACCCGAAAATGACATGCATCGAACTAGAACATTGTTCAGCGGCCACGCCGCTGAGAGGTTGAGGGGCTGTTCAGGTCGAATTCCGCACTGCACCAGTGACACACCATCTCGCTCCGAGGTATCAACTAGAGTATCCTCCGCTCCGTGCTCCTCGATTGCATTGCCTGGCTATGGTAATTTTGTCTCCTTCAACACCATCCCATTTCTTAACAAGTAACAGGAGCCGGGACAGGGATTAAGAGTTGGTATAACCAGGTGGCTGTTTCGTGCAAAAAAAAAAAAAAAAAGAACTTCGCCACTCAGAGTAATATTGCTACACAATGCTGGATGACGCATGGGTTCGGGTTAGTTGGTACTCCATAGTCAATCATCCTTTGGCATCACCTTTCCCCCAACCCCCGCGCTGCACCTCCTCGCGTTGTTACCATGCACGTTTGCAATGTCCCCAGGCTCAACATGGCGGCGGCGTTGCCATGACAACCACAACTGATTAAGGCCCACCCAGGACCGCTAGGAGAGAGAGAGAGAGAGAGAGAGAGAGAGAGAGAGAGAGGAGAGAGAGAGAGAGAGAGAGAGAGAGAGAACATTTTAATGAGCAGGATATATTAGGAGACGAACCCTATAGTGTTGCCCCAGCCGTCTTCGCTCGGGTCACTCACCAGAAGGGGCTGGTGCTCCTGGAGGATTTGGGGCTAGAATTTGACATCGGGAAGAAATAATGAATTCGGCGGTGAAATAGATTAACGAATTCGGTGTACAGAATGAATTGAATTCGGCACACTGAATCAATGATTTAATTTCTTGTACATCGGGCGTATTTGTTCCTCCTCCTCTTACACTCCTCGCATCTGTCATCCTGATTGCTGAAGCCGGATGCCGGACCAGGATTCTCACCCGCTGTTTAACGCAGGGAATTATCCCCCCAATGACCGCAACGCTACTAGGAAAAACCATGCCCGCACAGAAGACTGCGCAGGGTTCTGAGAGGCAAGACCTGGCAACAAGATGAGATTGTACTGGGACCAGTGACGTAGACCGCCGAAAAAAAAAACATCAAATGGAAGAAAGCCTTCGTCCAAACAATGCGGTAGTCAATCTTGTTTTCATCGTAGCCATTATAATTCTCGTTTTTTACATTTTGATGTGTTGATGTAATGTGTATATAGCACGGGCGAAAAATGGCCGGGATATGGGATTGTAGCACTCTAAAAATTTCAGAGGGTGTTTTTTTTTTTTTTGTCTAACTCCGAAACACCCCCCTGGCTACGTCAGGGTCACCCTGCTCCGAAGTCCTGGACACGGGCCTTCATGGCCAATTCAAGGCAATCGTTCCATCTCGCCAAAAAGCACGGACAGCGGCTGTTTGAAGCTTCATTCCGATTCTTGCCAAAGAAGCAAAAACATTAAAATACAGGAGCCCAGAAGTGGTAAATCCGCCGAAATCTGTCCTTCCGCCTCAAGTGCAATGTAAACACTGAAAAAAATGTCCGAGCCATACATCCCACCGCAACATCTGTTGAGCTTCTGGCCATGGTGCGTAAGATGGTCATCAGGGACGGTATTCTCGTGTTTTGTCCGTTTTGTGTCCGTTTTAAAAGTGTCCGATTCGCTAAAACTGAACACCCGGATGTGACGCCATGCTAGCACGGCGGTGCTACCAGCCGCGGCTTTTTGGAGCGGACGATTTTTCGTCGCCTTGTTGTTGGTTCGCTGGCGGATAAATAAACACATTAAAGATAGCTTAAATTTGGTTTAATCGTTTGAAATGTGTTTACAACATCAATTGCGTAAAACGCAACCCAAAGCCCGCCTACAATAAAACGGACGCAAAACGGACGTGTTCAAAACGGACAAGCACGAGAATACCGCCCCAGAGCAGATCAGGGGCGGCATTCTCATAACTGTCCCTTTTGAAAACGTCCCTTTTGAGTCCCTTTCATCGTGACGTACTTCCGGTTAAGCAGTAGGCGTTATTAGTAGGTTTGTTGCGCTTGCGTTACGTCACTTCCGGTTGTTTGCTTTTAGCCAATCAGAGCTCGCCAAAAGGGACACTTTTGAAAGCGACGCAAAAGGGACAAAATTCGAGAATACCGCCCCAGGGCCAAAAGGAGGCGGGTCGTTCGGAGTGTGTGAATAGCGTCATCTCTCACAAATCGTCAGCAAGGGCTTGAGTTGTGGCGGTTGGTTCTCCAGAGGAATTTCTCTGCACCCATGAGCTGAGGCCTTTGCAGGCTGATAAAACTGCTGCGTTCGTACTGAAAGAAAGTCAGTTTCAAGTGAAGGCACTCGAAGCTGCCATAAAAAAACTTTGTTGGAGCAAGCGAAGACGAGGGGCAACTAAAAGCGTTTAAGGCAAAAGATTGAAGTTATGATGAACTGGGATTCGAAGACGTGGCGAAAAACATCAGGCCAAGAAGAGGTTTGCGCTTGAAATCATTCCTCGGCATAGAAACCCGTAAAAAGATCTACAGCCGTCCGGACTATCGACAAGGGAACATGGCAGAATGCATTGACCAAATTTCTGCAAGGGCCGCTGGCTAGACTTCCCGCAGTAGACCCGTTCTTAATCAAGAAGAAGGCGCGGTCTTAATAAGCAAGTCCGACGTAGTGGTGCATGTTTTGGAAGACTCGAGGCCTCAAGTAAAGAAGGCGATGGTCGTGCTTCTCTGTAGATTGCCGGACCCTCTCTGCTGTGGGCAATGTCGATGTACCATGTAGTCCTGGACGGTCCGCGGGCAGTCCCCGGACTGCCCGCGGACCGGAAGGGCCACAGATATAGATAGGAAAATCGAGCACCGGATCGCGTCTCAGGCAGTCCGCGGACGATCCAGGGGCGGTATTCTCGTGTTTGTACGTTTTGAAAACGTCCGTTTTGGGTCCATTTTATTGTGACGTACTTCTAGTTGTAGGTGGGCTTTGGGTTGACTTTTGCGGAACTTTTTTCGTAAACACATTTTAAACGACTAAAGCTATTTTAAACTGATTTTTGTCTTTATTGTTCCGCCAGGGAGACGAAAAGTCGTCTGCTCCCAATCGTCTGCTCCGAAAGAGCGGCGGCGCGCGCTGTGTTGCCCGCACGCCGCCGCTCAGTCCGTCCGTGCTCGTAGTGCTCATCGTTCCTCCGTGCTTGCATGGCGTCACATCCGGGTGTTCGCTTTTAGCATGGCTTTTAGCCAATCAGGGCTTGCTCAAAACGAACACTTTTTAAACGGACACAAAACGGACAAAACACAAGAATACCGCCCCAGGTCTCATAATCGCGGACGTCCAGTAACGCATCGATGCATATATAGATGCGTAAAGTTTGAAAATGAATGTGTAATAATAGTACCACAGATTTATTCGGTTGTTTGGGCATGTACTTTGGGTCCTGTAAATTGATTCTTTAGGGGGAGGGGGAAGATATTGGCTCAGAGAGAAGGAATAAGCACCACTTTAAAGGAGTACTGACACGAAATTTCTCGCTTTCAGTTTTTATGCTGTAAAGAATACCTATTAGCCCAGTAATTACGAAAATCGAACCGAAAGCCGTCAGCCGCCAACACAGAATTAATTATAGCACGTTTGTTTCAACCGGTTTCAAATTTGGTCGCCGCCCGGGAAAATGGCCGTTCGAAGGCCAGCCTGCAAGCGGGCCAGCCTTACGTCACGGTCTCACCCGTGACGTCAGGGACGTTCGCCGCATCGTCTGCTACGATCGCACATGGTCCGCACTCGCCCGCGCCGCCGACATGTCGTCTGAATCGTCAGACTCGGATGAGTCGCTGCCACCCGACAGACAGAACAACTTTATTTGGCCAGGCGATTAGGCCGGCGATGTCTTCGCCGTCGTCCGTTTTTTAATATCACTGCGGCTCGAACCGGCGCGGACCGTGATAGCAACAGCTTGTCGCCACTCTTCTAATCAATCTGATCGCGAAAAAGAAGTTCCGCATGCGAGAAAGTAGATGTTAGTGTGGTGAAAAATTGTGCTAGGGGTTGTTATCAGCGCTGAATTTAAAATCGGCGATCAGATATTTGCCGCGTTGGTAAGCCTACGCTGACCGGCGGCGGAGGTTCCACGCTCCGACCCAGCACTGCCGGCACCGCGGTGCGGCGAGCGGCCGAAAGATGGCGCCACCTGCGCGCTAAAATGAAAACGGTCCGCGGCAGATGTCTTGGTCACCAGTTCTTGCGGCCGCCGCCGCGCACGAACTCACTCCACGTTTTAGCGCTGCATGTCGTCGCGTGGAAAATAACGCATCTTGGCGTCGTCGTCGATTTGCTCGGACAGGCTTCCACGAGCAGTACTTCGCATTCCGCGAGCTTGCCATTGCACAACTTGGGCGAGCTCGGCGACGCGCGCACCGCCGCGTCGCCGCGGTGCCCGTCGACATCGCGCACCGCGCAGTTTTCGGCACCAGTGCAAGGGAACACCATGCGCCGGCCACGAACTAAAGAGCAAAGACGTCGAACACGCAAAGTTTACCAGCATTGCTCACACAGCTACGCCCACGCAGTGGCGTAGACTTCTTATTTTTCCGGGGGGGGCAGACCTGGAGTGCGCCTCGAAGCGGCGAAGGGAGGGGGGAGGAAGCGGTGGGGCGATCCCTATGAGATGACACGTCATCACCCCGCTACAAAGAGGCTACCACTCATCATCATCATCGTCATCATAAGGGGCACCTGCAGTAGTGAGGGCCTTTTACATTGTGTCGGCTAACTACGAGGTGTCCCCAAATAAGACGTCCCGCAAATCTATGAACCGTGAACTTAAGCGGTTTGACGCATCCAGTAGAAATTCTTGGAATACGTGTTTTACTGGTCACATTATCAAAAATATTGCATGACTGAACCATCAGCACAAAAACCAGTCGATTTGTTTTTCTTTTAATGGGCAGTTCGGGGGTAAAAAGAAAGGACACGAGAAAGGGACACGACAGGGGCGCCTACGCGCTGCTATGTTCATTTCGTTAAGAGGAAAGGCGCCGCCGAGTATGCTCTCTCTTTCCCATCGCGACGGCTGGACCCCAAATCATGCCTGGACGAACTAATCCCCGCAGACACGCCGCAAGTAGCGCCTGGAGGACGCCGCCGCAGAGTCGCCTTCCTTTCCCGGTCGTGGCGGCTCGGCTGACGCAATCGCTTCGCCTCCATTCGCCAGATTCATAATGCGGCCAGTGATAGCTCCGGCTGGAGGCATTGGAAACTGCACGCGGCTGCAACGGAACCCTGGGGGTATAAAAACCAGCCCCGAAGCAGCGGTTAGTGCGGCGGCATCTCATCGAAGGCCCCGAGAAGTGATATCGCGCTTGTTTTAGCCATGTAACGCTCTTGCTACCTTTGCATATATTGTATATAAATGCTGCTTCAAATAACCGTCAGCTCGGCTACTTCGTCGCTATGGTCTGCGCCGCGTCGATAGCGGACTGGGCAGAGCAACGACGCAACAGTAGTGACTGAGCTTGGATGGCCCAGTCCCAACAGTGTATGTGTATGTGTTTTGGAGGCTTGGAGCGGGTATCGCTCGCAGTCGACGGCCGCAGTGGCACCCAGTTGCTGCCGGTACTTGGCAGCCGTTACAGCACTGTCCAAACTGCTCTGGCGTGCTTTGTGACCTCGAAAACAAAGTTTGCAGACAGGCTTTTCGGAGGCATGATAGCTTGCACTGACTTCACTGTATTCCCGAGCTGGTGCGTTGGTTGCACAGTGGAAATCTGCAGCTCTTGGTTCGAGAAGCGCTGATGAAGCTGAGAGCTACCGATAAAAAAGTGCGGTGGCGTCGTTATGGGCAAGCAACATGTTTTACGAGACGTTCCAAGACGCGAGCTAAAGGTAAAAACCCAACGTCTGGCATTGGCGTTCATCATATAAAACGGCCCTTTCACGAGGCCTTCCACAGTGCGAGCTTAAACTCGGCACAAGTTGCTAGCGAGGAGTGGTCGCCCCGCCAGTAAACAGCAGATGAAGGTAGGGGAAGAACAACCACCGAAATTCACCATCGTCATCAGCTTCATCATTACACGGTGGCATAAACGAGAAGCAGCGCATCGGGTTGCCATTCGAAAGCAAAACGCTCCTCCAGCAGCAAGATGCCAGCGCTGTTCGACAAATATGCGAGGGGAAACAAGGCGTCACACGCGTTCGACTGGGCATTATGATGTCCGATTAACAACCCACAACCTGCAAGGTGGGGCTATATGCTCACTTGTGAATGGACAGCACGAGGGCATAGTCCTGCCAAACCTGAGCAAAAAGTTTCAAAACGGGAGCCTAATAAAACCATGTGGTTGACACAAACCATGCAGTCAATTTGACGCGAATCACGTAAACTAACTGCGACTGTTTAAATGAGCGGTTCCGCTCACGAAACGACTCCAGAGCATGACATGCATCTATGGAAACTGCTTAAGACCGGAAAAGAGCGACTTCGGTGCGCGTAGTGCATGCATTGTGAGCAGCCCCCACCGCTTCCCCTAAAACAATTTGAAAGAAGCAAGCGGAACAAAGCAGCTACGCGTTCCCAGGCCGCGCATTTGTAAACAAAAAATTGGCCGCGTATCTGCTCCTTTCGTTGCAAATGTCGTCAAAAGACAATAGTCTTTGTAGACATTTGCCAAGGAAATGCCCCCCTTTGCTTTGCCGCTCACCTCTCATGCTGTTCCTGTACCGTCGCGCTCATTCCAAGGTAAACGCACTAAAGGTTTGCGCAAGGCGATTTGAATTTACCGCGTTCCACCGCTACAGGCTGGGTTCCTCGATGCCAGCGCTGCAGTACGGCGAAGACGCGCGTGAATGGAGGCGGCCGACTACAATGTTTATATAACCGCGTGGCCGTGATCCACGTACTTTCCAAGCAGAACGTGGAACCTAGCTAGTGGAACCTTTCGCTGCTGTTGCCGCGTGATTTTTCATATGCCGCCAGGAGGCGGCGGCTTTTTGCAGTAGATGTAGAATATCATTTGCTATCGAAAAACCTAGCATCCATTAATTTTTAATAAAGGAACACTGTGCATATCCCTTGTGTACTAATTTCCTGTCTTGTATTTGCGTAATGTCTTGTTCTTGTTCAACAAAGTTGACAAGTATGAACATATAAACCGGACTTAGACGTTTACATGTGGCTGTGAGTATATAAGACTATTCCGCAATATCAATTTTGCTTTGACCGGATGGCTGAATCGAGTCACAGACAGACAGACGGACAGACAGACAGACATACAGGCAGACCAAAATTTCTAGGTTTAAGTAGCCCAAGAAAGACTATCGTCTTTAAAATAACTGCTCCAATCAACAGGTGCCGTAGAAACAGAGCAACTGTGGCCGCGCTTCCCACCGGGACCTAACCCCCTCGTTTTTCCCTTTTCATCGCGACCCCTTAGCGAGCGACCGCCGAAAAACGATAACAGCGCCCAACAAGGACAGGCAAAGAAGGGAGGTGCAGTTTTCGTTGCCTGATTTTACCATCCTTGAGAGTTAAGCAGCGCAGCGCCATCGCTAAATGTCTGAAACTCGTACACGTGCATCCAGACTTGAGTTTGTGATAGAACTTGTTTGCACTGCTGTACTCACGAGTGGATGTACTCACCAGTGCAAGCACTCGAAAATACAGTATTCATGAGTATTGTAATCATGAGTACTGTGTACTCATGAGTACCATACTCACCAGTACTCATACTCATGAGTACTCATACTCATGAGTATTGTATTCATGAGCACTCATACTCATGAGTAGTGTACGTACTCATGAGTTCTGTACTCACGAGTACTGCATGGACTTACCCCTGTGCTCAATGTCATCATACTCACTTTTTTAATCTGGGTGTGTACTACTCACTCATCATCGTACTCACTCGTGAGTTTGAGTACAAATGAGTACAAATGAGTGTACTCACGAGTGAGTGCGCCGACCTATGCTCCCGACAAAATGTCGCTTTGCTGGCGTGCTGCTGAAGCCAAGCTATGGTGGCTAGAAGGGCCACCCTTCTAGCCACCATAGCCAAGCGCAACGCTACATTGTTGTCAACAATCCACACACTGAGCACGTCTAACTCACCGTGAAGAAAAGCGAACACGGCCCTGCGTTTCCCCCTGCCCATCGGGAGGACGGAACTGTCTTTCAAGATCCCAACGCCTATTGCAAACAATAGTTGGCAGACAGGACGGCCAACAGTCCGATGTCGACGGGCGCAGAGCCGAGCCAAGCCCTTAAAAAAAAAATCCTCAGCCGGGGCCGGAGGGGGCTCTGCCCCCCCGTAAAGCCGTCCGGGGGGGGCACGAGCCCCACTGCCCCCCCGTAGTTGGCGCTTCTGCGCCCACGTCTCCTGCCCAAACGAATACCACCGACAACAGCAGCGCAGGATATCGTTTCCGTTTCCGAAAACGACTATATGACGTCACCCTGAACCGGCCAGACACGCAGGCCGATGTTTCGTCACGCCGAAAGCGATTTCGCTAGTGCTGCCGATTTGTGGAAGCTCGCGGCCTGGACAATCAAAATCGATTTTAGATGTGATTCCGGCCTCGGATCGCTGCAAAAATTTCTGTGACGCATCTGTACAAACTACTGAAGCCAATTATATCATTTTTAGGCGTCAAAATTTGGTGTCAGTACTCCTTTAAGCTTCAGCGAAAAATGAATGCACTATTATAGAGCAAATTCTTCCATTTTACCCGGCTGACTGCGTGCAAAATCTAGCGCAACGACGAGCACCACCCTCGGTAGCAAAGCTGACGATCTCGCGCGATGACCCACAAGGTTGATCATAAAGCGTACGTGTGCTGGCCTTCTCGCCAAAGGAAGGAAGGAAGGAATTAAGGAAAGAAGGAAGGAAGGGGAGGTGAGAATGCTGGGGAGGTAAGGGAAGGGAAGGGGAGAATGGGAAGGGGAGGTAAGATTAGAATGCTGGTGGACGAAAAGCAGAGAGGGGAATATTGCCTAGGACAGTTACCACCTGTAACAGGAAAAAAAAAAAGTATTTCGGTCCTATAAGATTTAGTGCCTGCCCTAAGCAGAGTAGTATTAAACCAAGAGTGTAAAACATGGTTATATTAGTCCTTTTTGGTAAGATGACATGTCATCACCCCGCTTCAAAGGGGAAACCAATAGCAATCATCAATCATCAGGGAGCTAAACCAGGAAATTGCCCGGTTGGATATGCTACTCATGTATGGGGATAAGGGAATTCGCCCGAAAACGGGTAAGAAAAAAAAAAACAAGGTATGGGAATGGGAAGCACAAAGACAACAGCACGCACGAAAATAAAAAAAAGAGAAAATGCACAAAACTTTGGCGCAACAATAGAGTTCCTCACTGCGAAAAAAAAATAAAAAGCTAGTGAGTGGAGCAATGAGCGGAGCGCGCGGTGCGATACTTCATCCGAGATTATGACACCAAGGTTTACTCTATTTGCCAGGTTTAACTGCCAGAAAACTGCCCAAAGTGACGGCCGCAATCATCCTCCGTGGCCGTAATCATAGAGATTTTCTTTTGCTCGAAATGCTAATGCGAGGGCAGTCCTTGGGCTGCCAGCGAACCATCCGGAGCAATCCCGGAGCGGCAAAAGAGACGCTAATGGCTAGAGAAGCTAGGCAACGTTGACTGAAGCCAGGTCAATCCAAAGCAGAAAAGGTTTGTGCGCTTGTTTTAACTTCAACTTTTGCAACTTTATCTCTCTGTGCAGCCTGTAAAACATAAAAAAAAAACGCACTTATGAACGATTTTGCTTTATTTTAGCAGCATTTTGTCCTTTCTGTTCTTTAACTTTACTTTTGTTGATATCGTCTGCGTGACTGCGTCGACTGCGTCATTAGTGTCAGTGCAAGTCCCATCGGTGTCAGGTGACAGGTGTCATACATTTAGAAGGGGTTTGGACCGACAACAGTTTATGACATCTGTGAGCTTTGTGAGTCTTTGTTCTTTGTCTTTGTAGCTGTCTCTAAAGTAGAATCTGCGCGCCGAAATTTGGCTTCTATTTTAATACGGTGTAGACTAGCCGGGCGCTAAAAGTGTCGGGCCGAAATCGTTCTCTGCTGCCGCTGAATGCTGTCTTGATATCGCAGGTTTCATAATTACAGCTTACCTGAGTAAACAAAAGAGGCCACATTGAGCAGTTTCCAGATTACAGTTGTTCTAAAGTGCAAGTGTTCAGTCGGTGTTCTCTCATTTCGAGAAATGCTTTAGTAAATCTATCGTCTGCGAGTGCCTCGCTGGTGGCACTTCACAAGTCGCACGCGGTCGACTGCTGGAACGCTGTTCCGAGTGGTAGAGTTCCCAACGTTTTCATATATGGCGTTCTCAACGTTTCTCAGAGTTCTAATGTGTGCGAGCGCGTTTTTCTTTCTTGTTTTTTCGTTTTAGGCTTGAGCTTGTTAGGAGGCAAGCGGCGCAGAGATGATGAGCGCCGGGCTTCGGGCGCCAAATGGCCGAGTGCAGGCTTCAGGTAGGGAAAAGGCGACAAAACAAACAATTATAGTGCTGGTCTTCTACAAAGGCTTTATGCGCGGTGTAGCGCAAATTTCATCGCGGCGTTTGGCCAACATGCTAGTGTTTGAATGTCGCTCGGTCAATTTGGGAACTCTTTTGGGTGTAATTTGTGACTGCAAAAAATAGCGCCCAGTTATTGCCACTAGAGGGAGTGCTTTATTTACTTGTAGCGGCTGCTGAGCGGCGCCTAGTCACTAGACAGGCATGGATGTCATTTGCAGTGCTGTATTGTTTGGAGGCAAGCCAGTAAGAGCACGTTTGCTACAAAAGTTCGTGCATTAAGGCCTAACTGTCTAAGTTAGCCCGTGGCAACTTTTCATTGGCAGTGACTTTCAAAAAGCATGCCCTGTGGTAGCATGAAAAGCAAAATTTAAAAGGTTAGCAGCTTACAATGGGTGTCACCACTTTCAACGGAGCTTCGAGACTCAAAACTTTCCTTTCCTTATTACAGCCCCAACTGTAACTGGGCATCTCAGTAGAAAAACCGCCAAGCCAACTGCACATGACTCCGACCGACTTCTGTCGGCTCGGGAAGAATTATTGGGCTTGGAGCAGGAGATCAGATACAAGGTGAGAAATATTCCCCGGTTGTGTGACCACATCTCAGCATGCATGGGAGATATTCAGCAAGGAATATCGTGAAACTTGTATGGCTGCGGAAAACTTGTTGCCACTTGTCGTGCCACTTTTTTTTTCCCCATGAACATTTTGTTCTTTTTTGCTCACGTGCATTTGGCTGACTGTACTTATTTGGGTCACCATTTGGCCTAAGTAGATATATTCGCTTATCGCAACCCCCGATCCCAACCATGAGGCAGAGATAATTAGAAGGATAAGAATGGGGTGGATTGCATTTGGTAGGCATTCTCAGATAATGAATAGCAGCCAACCATTGTCCCTGAAGAACAAAGTGTATAAAAGGTGCATCTTACCGGTACTCACCTACGGGGCAGAAACTTATAGGCTCACTAAGAGGGTTCAACTTAAATTGAGGACGGCTCAGCGAGCAATGGAAGGGCAGATGATAGGTGTAACATTAAGGGACAAGAGGGCGGGGTGGGTCAGGGAACAAATGCGTGTTAAGGACATATTAGTAGAGTTTAAGAAGAAATGGGTGTGGGCAGGGCATGTCATGCAAAGGCAAGATAACTGTTGGTCATTAAGGGTAACAGAGTGGATGCCTAGAGAAGGCAAGCGTGGCAGGGGGTGGCAAGAAAGTTAGATGGGCAGGTGAGATCAATAAGTTTGTGGGGATAAATTGGTCACAGTTAGCGCAGGACCGGCATGATTGGAGATCTATGAGAGAGGCCTTTGCCCTGCAGTGGGCGTAGATTGATGATGTTGACTAATTATTTGGGTATCATTTCTGATTTTGATTGTGCACTCACTAAGTAAAGTTTAACTATCATGATAACCTCCCAGATGAAGCGTGGCTGTTTGGTGATGATCCAGCTTAGTCCCTTGTTGCTTCAATGACGTGAAGGGAGGCTACATAACAGGAAAGGGTCCAGTTGATCTTTCTAGAACCATTAAAGAAGCCGTTGATTTATAACAAGACAGAATTAAGCTTTAAATTCAGTGTAGTTAGCTTTGAATTAGACATAGCCTGTAGTACACTTGGCATAATATTGTCGGCTGTCTGACCAGTAAAAGCGAGTTTGCTGTACATATGATTAAGAATGAGGGGCTTGTTGAATGAATGCAGAGAGGAAAGCCAGCCGTCTAAAATGTTGAGGAAAGCTAAGTGGAGTAATCTGACTTATGTAGTTCTTTTTCTTTTAATGAACTTAACCACTACAAGGTGTATAAAAACATTCCTCGAAAGGGGGCGAAACCCGTGCTTTAGGATAAAGCGTCTGATGCTGGTCAGGTGATGGGGGTGACTGCTCACAACCACTTTCTGGTTTAAAAAGATTTGTGCAATTCAACTGTATCTTATGCTTGAGGGTCGAAACCAGTGGTTGTCCGTAAACTCAGGTTATTGTGACCCGCTGTGGTGGAGAGAAAGTGCTTATTAAACAGAAAATATTTACAAGGCAAAGTTTTGCCTCTTGACAGAGGGCACGGGTCTTACCGGAGGCTCAGTGGCTAAGGCGTTGTGCTGCAGAGCACGAGGTTGCGGGTTCGATTCCCGGCCACGGCGGCCGCTTTTCTGATGGAGGCGAAAAGCAAAAACGCCCGTGTGTACGAGATTTCAGCGCACGTTAAAGATCCCAAGGTGGTCAAAATTAATCCGGAGCCCTCCACTACGGCGCGCCTCATCGCCTGCGTTGCGTCACCGCGTTAAACCCCACAATCGATCAATGAACTCGGGTTATTGTATTGACGCTGGCTACCACCTCTGAGCGAAAGATACAGTTGTGTTGCATATTATTTAAAACAGTAGGAAAATAGCGCCCCATGTTTTAGTCGGGCCGGTGTGGCTTCTACCATAGAATGCTTGGCTCGTTACACCGGCTTTTTACATGCTGCATAGAGTGGACGTGCAGCTGCAATCGATGCTGTTAGTTTTCCCACGTTCTTGTCGCTGGAGGGTCTTAGCGGTGCCCTTCGATTTCCACAGGACTCGACCATCGCTTGTTCCAAGAAGTTGCTGAAGCAGAAAGAGAGCCTCGTGCGGCAGCTTCAGCACGACCTAGTGAAGGCTGAGAGTGAGCGCAACATGCAGGACTGAGGCTCACAAAGAGACTGAGGCCAAGTAAGGCATTGTCTTTCTTCTCTTTCTGTCTGTCAGTCAGTCTTTCTGTGTGTCTGTCTTTCCCTCACTCTTGATATAACCCGCTGCAGTGGTTGTGGCGTTGTGCTGCTCAGCCCAAAAGTTCAGGTTTCACCTGGGCCCCAGTTGGCTGCTTTTCTGATGGAGGCCAAAAGCGAAAACGCCCCCCGTGTGTTCCAGATTTCGGTGCACATTAAAGGGGCCATGCAGACAAAATACAGGTTAGTTTTAGTCGAAAGATTTAGTGTTTTATGGAGCCCCAAGTGCTTGTTCAGCAGCAAACGATGCTTTATTCGCTGAGAAAAAATAAACATTTAAAGTCAGAATTTCAATTCTCCTGCTAAATCGTGTTTTCGTAATGTCAACAATGACGTGTTACGAGCAGGGCCTTAATAATATATAGCCTGCTAGTCGAGGCTGCTCCCATCTCACAGGCACCCGTTTGAGTATCTTGTTTATCGCCGACTTTCATTGATGGCGCTGCAATACTGCTGAAGTGCCAGTGTTTGGACTTTGCTTTTGGCTGAACGTCTACACCTGCCGTATTTTTATTACAGTTCATACTAATCGGTTTCTAAAACCTCAGCTATGACTCGGCAAACATGGTGGCGTAAGCGACCGGGGCGCTTGTACCAGTTGGTCAGTGTTCTTTCAGACAAGACCAGCGTGTCAGACGGCTGTGTTAGCGGTCAGCCGGTAAACGCACTAATAGGTTTGGTATTTACATGTTCATTCGTAACTTTAATTGTTAACCCCACAATTCTTGATGCTACAAAGGGAATGTGCTTTAAATTTAAGCGCAAATAGCTCGTTTGGGCAAGCTTTTTTATAAGCCCTGCCTTATTTGCGTTTGCTTTTGCCAGCCCCCACCAATCGCAGAGCTGGTGCACATGACATCGTAGGTTCCGTTGCAGGAAATGAGCTAGTGGGTCGCATTTCCATTCCCTTTTTTTCCTAGTCGTGTAACTTATTTGAGTGAAGTGTGCATTAAAAGTGGTGTCAGTACGATTCTAACGAGGCAGTCTTTAGAATGAAACCAAGCTTGTGTTTTGTCTGCATGGCCCCCCCTTTAAAGATTCCCAGGTGGCCCAAAATTAATCCGGAGCCCTCCACTAGGCATGCCTAAAAGCCCAGGTCTAGCTTCAGCACGCTTACCACAACCACACCACCCTCTCGATACATATAGGCACGAGTATAGCAGCATAGTGTAGCCTTGTGTTAAGACGAACTTGATAGGACCGTGAAAATTTGCTAGTACTATCGAAAATTAAGCAGGTGTCTTTTGCATTGTGCGTGTCACAAGAGAGCAAAAGGGCTTTGTCTTAGAGACAGAAATCGAGCCTAGTTTCAAGCACATTCACTTCTTTCCTTCATTGGAAAGTGAAACAAGAGCTAAAGGCTACAGCCTTACAGATGCTCAAAAATTTCGAGAAAACCAAGATATAAAAAATTTTTACGCACCGGGCTGGCATGGCAGACATTCAAAAGATCTGGTGACTGTGATGGTAACTTATATATGTGTTTTTTTTTTTTTTCTAAGTAAATCGCAGCCACAGTAGCTCGTTTATACCCAGAAAGTTCAAATCTAAGTACTACGAGAGGTTCTCAAAGCGTGGATGAGTGAAAAAGCGTACCGCAGAAACATTTCACTTTCATTACGCATGTATTAAAATGAGGGACCTGCTCTCGGAAAGCTTAGTAGTAGAATTAGACAAACGTCAAGAAATGAAAATTGTGTTAAATACCGTTAGTTTCACGCGCATAACCCTCTCTACACATAATCCGAACCCCCACTTTCAGCGCTCCGGAAAAAAAAAAAAAATCCTCACGTATTGCCCACACATTTGATGCAGGAAAGAGTGCACCAAAGCTACTCCTCAAGCAACACATCACATGTTATGTAGACAGCAAAAGCATATATTTATCATGTAGAATACATTGAGTGCAAGAAGAAAGTCACAATTCAGTTGTTAGGGGGCACTCGTTTTTGTTTTTCCTTCCTTGTCCTCGTATGTTTTGCACAATCGCTGCCATGGAAGGCTTAGTCAGTGTTTCTTTGTAGGAGCTGCACGGCACAATGAGGCAGGCAGTGCTCGTCTTTCATCCGCGTCTTTTTTCGCGCTGTTGCCCAGAATGACGCCATACCAACTTGCCCAGCGCACTACTCTGCATAATGAGCATTGCCATGAAGCTGCGCTAAAGAAAAAACCCCGTGTATTATCCGCACCCCTACTTTGCCAATGAAATTTTTGCTTTTTTGGTACGGGTTATAGGCGCGAAAATACGGTGCCATAATGTGTAAACAAAAAGACGGATGTCAGTTTAGTAAACCCAAAAAATGACTGAAATTTCGTTGGGGCACAGGATCTTTTTTTACTTTCATTATTATCATTACTGGTGGCATATAAAACCCCCCAAAAACATTTCTGGCTGTGCCATCCTGTGAGGCGCTCATCATGTAATGAACGTAAATATGACGATGGCCTTGTTAAGCCTCATAATTTTATGCCATTTGTGCATTTTCCATAATAAAGTGATTTCAGAAAGCACAGACCTTTATTGGTGGAACCAATTCAGAAATGGGAGATTTCACTTTCCGTACTGACCCTGCAAAAAGTCTACAGAACGCTGTGAAATTTTCGTGTAGTTAGTAGTGAAAAGTCACTTCCCACAAACCTAGTAGCTTTTGTGTCTCTGGAATCCAGTAGAACCATTTCTGAACTACGATTCTGCATACAAAGAAAGCTTCTGCCTTAAAGGGACCCTGCAACACTCTTTGAGCAGTGCAAGTAAGCCTGCACGATGTTTAGATTACACTTCCAGGAATACCTGAGCCAAATATTACACGTGCATGTGAAGCGGTGAGTGCGCAAATCGCTGTGAAGGACACGGAAAAACCAACCGCACTCTCTTCAGTTTTCCTCATTATGCTCCCTTGGCATGGCCTAAACGACGTCATTGCGGCCATGGCTGCCCTATTGGCTGTCGCTGGTCAACTTCGCGGCTTATTTCTCGCATTTCCTGTGACGATACGCCGTCATCGGCGCTGTGTACCAACCACTTCTGTGCCTGAACCTGTACGCACAATTTTCCCGTTTCCTTTGTGGTTTGGGTATGCATGGAGTTTGAGCGACGAGCTCAATACTCCCGTTTCAAACGGACCACTTGACAACAAACGTTTACTGCTTCAAAAACGCCCTACCAGCCTGAGCGCGCGCTTGCGAGCAGGCAGCTATGCACCAGACCGGAAATAGAGCCCTCCACGTTGCGGAGAAAAGGAGAAAACTCCCTGGCGTGTGATATATCGAAGACCAGCTGAAGAGAACGCCGCGAGCCGCCCCCCTCTCCGGAAGAGAGCGCGCAGCTTTCGTTGCATTGTCCGTGGTGGAGTTGAGAGGGCAACATTTATGCGCGATTTCTCATCGCGCGTAGTTTCGGTGATAGTGAATGGATTTTATAATTCTTGCGGGAGGAGATTGCTGGGACAATAGACTTCACCCCGAAATACATTCGGAGTAGTCGATGGTAAGTGTTGCAGGGCCCCTTAAACACGAGCTCTGGTAACTGTCATTAATTCGAGTAATTAGCTTGAAAAACCACGCGATGGGCCAAAAAGCTTTGCCTGTCTATCGCGAGTGCAATGCAGACGGTGAAATAACAGATCTGAGCCTGCCCTCGTTTGCAGAAACGCCAAACTGAAGCAACAAATTTTGGACACCCATGAAACGTTTGCCAGGCTGCAAGAGAGGCTGCACATGCGTGAGTGACACCCTATGGTTATGCTGCTTGTGGGCTTTGTACAGAGCATGGCTTTGTGTCTTCAAGGGTTCATGCTATATGTCAAAAAAGCCTAAAAAACCCTTGAATTTGGAAAAAAGCTTGTTTTCAAGCCCTGGAAAGCCCCAGAATTTTCGCAGACTCTTGAGTTTTTTAAATTGCTTAAATTTTTCTTTTTAAGGGGGGACAACATGGCTCTTAGCAATTTCTTAATTTTTCAGCAAACGCCGTGAAACTCGCCAGTCTTGATGCTTTTTATCTGCTGATTTCAAATATGCCATTATTTTTTGAGTGAGGCAATTAGTTACCACAGTAATTACAGATAATCAGCCATTTTTGGAGAGTGTTGCTTGCGCTTTTTGCATTCTGTAGCCTCAATTACTTGCACACAATTTAAAGATTAATCATATGCATATAAATAACGGGTAAGTCTTAAAACGTTCCTGAAAAAGGTATATTTAAAGGTAACGTGAACTGCGTTCCAAAAAATCGTGTCATTAAGCTGTAATTTTTGTTTTCCTATACTATGAACCCTGGTGAGTGCAATAAGAGAATCGGTTTTTCAATGCACTGCTTGGAACTAGTTTTACAGCTCATTAAACTTTGGTGGCACCAGTGGCAAGGAACCATTTTGAATGCCCATATCGAACACCCATCAAATTTTAATGAGCTGTAAAATTAGTTCCAAGCAGTGCATCAAAAAATTGATTCCCTTATTGCATTCACCGGGGTTCATAGTATTTGAAAATATAAAGATTACAGTTTTGTGGCTAACAGTTTTGTCTATTGTTCCTCCAAAAATGGCTAATTATCACTAATTATCTTGGGAACTAATTCACTGGCTCAAAAAATAATGGCATGTTTGAAATAAATGAAAAAAAAGCAAGATTGACAAGTTTCACAGAGTTTACCTAAAAATTTAAAGGAGCTGTTTTAAGAGCAGTGTCCCCTCTTAAAAAGGCGTAAAAGCAACATGAGGCTACGTGAGGACTGAGTGAGGGTTGGTTGCTTGATTGATCTTCTCTAGCAAATGAGCGTTTTCATTTTGTAGCACGTTGCTGAAGCCATCGTTGGAGACAAGTCCCCTTGTTGAAACATTGGCTCAACCAACGTTTCAATTTTCTGACGATTTGGCATCATTTCAAGCCTCCATCTACCCCTGAACATTCGTCTTGTTAGGTTTATAGCAATTTGGTCTTTGAAAATTTATGCACGGAGCCTTGGAAGCCTTTGAAAACCCTTGAATTGTTGCCATACAAACCAGCATAAATTGGCCGACGAACGGAAACCACGTGAATGCTATAATCATGTGTTCTCTTCATTTTTTTATTTCTATCTGTTAAAAGAGTGCAACATGAAATCCGAGGCCGGGAAATTGAACAAGCTGGCATGGGATAACATCGAGGTACGTGCATTGCATTTCGCCTCCTTTCGTGACACGCGCAGCAGGGTTGCACATGCCCGGTACAGCGCCTTATGTCGTGCGCAACTCTGTGGGTTGGTGTGACCTTGCAGTGCATGTACCGTATTTTAGCGCGTATAACACGCCCCTTGCATATATTCCGCACCCCCACTTTCAGCCCGCCGGAAAAAGAAAAAAAAAATCCCCGCGTATTGCTCGCACATTTGATACAGGAAAGGCTGTGCCAAAACTACTGCTCAAGCAACACATCTCGTACAATGCAGACAGAAAAAGCGTACATTTATCAAGTGGAATACACTGACTGCAAGGCGAAAGTCACAATCCACTCAGTGTCGCTGCTCTTGCAAGAGCTGTCATTTCAGCTGCAGTCCGCACTGTTGTACACAAGGTCAGCTTCACGGCACAACGCGCATTGCCGTGAAGCTGCGCTAAAGCAAAAGCCCTGCGCATTATCCGCACCCCTACTTTACCACTGAAACTTTCGCATTTTTGGTGCGGGTTATATGCGCGCGAAACAGAGATGATTAGAATTAGAGATGAGGCAGAGATAATTAGAAGGATAAGAATGGGGTGGAGTGCATTCGGCAGGCATTGTCAAATAATGAATGGCAGCCTACCATTGTCCCTAAAGAAGAACGTGTATGACAGCTGCATCTTACTGGTACTCACCTACGGGGCAGAAACTTGGAGGCTCACTGAAAGGGTTCAACTTAAATTGAGGACAACTCAGCGAGCAATGGAACGGAAGATGATAGGTGTAACATTAAGGGGGGACAAGAAGAGAGCGGAGTGGATCAGGAGAACAAACGCGTGTTAAGGACATATTAGTAGAAATTAAGAAGAAGAAATGGACGTGGGCAGGGCATGTAATGCGAAGGCAAGATAACCGTTGGTCATTAAGGGTAACAGAGTGGATCCCTAGAGAAGGCAAGCGTTGCAGGGGGTGGCAGAAAGTTAGCTGGTCAGATGAGATCAAGAGGTTTGCAGGGATAAATTGGTCACAATTCACACAGGACCGGGGTGATTCGAGAATCATGGGAGAGGCCTTTGCTCTGCAGTGGTTGTAGATAGGCTGGTGATGATGATGGTACACTCAAAAATACAGTATTGTGAGAGAAGATAGGAGCAAAGTGGGGGAAAGAAGATTAAATTCCTGGTGGCATCATGTTAAAGGGGTTATGATGACAAAATGCAGTTTGGTTGGTTAGAAAGACTGCTCTGTCCCAATAACAATGATAACAGTTTTATCACAAACTTCATAGAACTAAGCTATGTAGTACTAATGAAGAGAGACAAAGCAGTGGCAACCTTTTGGCGAGTTCTCCATGACATCATGGGATCTTGGTTATGCCATTGGCAGTTGTAGACCTATGCCAAGAGACATGATTGGGCAGTTGTAGTGGGGCCTCTAGTTCTGCTTGGTGGTAGCACTTCAATGCAAACATGCAGATAACACATTGATAAAGTTGTTTCTGGGGCTTGCCCTAATCCTTCACTTCTGCCCGTACTACATCAGTGAAGCGCAAAATTTGAATGTTTCTTTAATATTTTTTCAATTTTTTTGGCGAAGAGAACGTCTTTCTTGGCTGGAGTGGAGCTGAGTGAGTTACAAAAGGCTAGTTTTTTCAGACTGAACTGGGTTGTATTTTACTTCCATGGCCGCTTAAAAAAAAAAAAACAAGAGGGGAATTAGGGCAGGTGCCTGAGCCCTTGCCTTTCTTTTATACCTACTTGTTTTGTGGAGTGTAATTTGCAAGTTCAAGCTGCTTGTACGTTCGCAGGAAATGTGCCGCCAATTTCTTCTTAATTACATTTTATTTATTTCGAGCCGCATGACGAAGTTTAACAATGAAGCCAGAAGATTCCAAAGTAACTGTCTGTAATTGGTGCCGTGTTGTTAAGGTTTTTAGTCCTCAAAAAGTCCCCAGATGTGAAAAGGCAGCTGCGCCTAAAAAAAAAATGTGCTCTGCGAGTTTTTGCCAGCTGAGCATTTGCAAGCGTGATAGGTTCGGAAACATTTGTGCATAGTGCTGGTTTCGTCGTCGAAGTCATCTTTGCATGTCTTGCTGGGGAGTTGTGTAGGCGGGACTTTTTCGCAAGCAGAATATTGCAATAGTGTCAACACCTCAACTGTCGCTGTCACCCGAAAACAAATGAAGGGCGGTAGGGCTACGAGTTACTGAGATTTAGTGACCGCAGCAGTGTTTTCTGGTGAACACGGCGGTGTTCACGAACAAGAAATGAAAACAGCTTTGCGTGATTTTGCTGCCTGTTAAAAACCCCTTTAAAGAACCCCACTTAATCTTGACCGTGCTGTAAGCCTACACTGTGTAGGTCATTTTCACCTCTCAAGATCAACAAACGAGCACTCCCGATTTCTTTTTTATCCAAAAAGACAAGTTGACGCAGGGTTATATAGAGCTTGATTGTAACTGGAATGCCGCTTGGGGGGTGTTTCTGGATATTGGTAATGATTTGGCCCAATGCATCGCAACAAAGCTCTATCTGCTGCAGTTTTGGAAGCAGTACTTTTCTTTGCAGCACGCTCTGAATGTCAGTGGACACTTTTTTGTCTAATCAAATCGAGTATTTATTCCGTGCATTTGTGAAGCTCGTGTGTTCTTGTCTTGCAGTTGTACTCCAGCAACATGGCTGCACATGCCCGGACAGTCGAAAAAGTCTTCCAGGCTCTTTCTTCACAGAGTAAGTTCTTTATCAAGTTTATATCTAGATTGAAATTTAGGCCCTCCAGGGAGTTGCTTTGCAGAGCAAGTTTCTGATCAAGTCAGGCTTCAAATTTTAGAACAACTGGGCTGTAGAAATTAGATTTCTGCTGCAGGAATGGCATTTGTGGTTGTGTCTTCTATCCCTTAACACAGCTTTTGTACATAAGCTCTTGTAAATTGCATCTGTCATGGTAATTGCGATCAAGCCAATTACAGCAAATAATTAATGCATACTTAGAAAGGTTGCCTGGCATTGCTAATGTACATGAAGCTCCTTGCCAAAATGCAGTCCTAAATTCACCGTGCTGGTTAAGGCTTCCATGTTATGGTTAGGTTAAAGCAAAATAAAAAAAGCTGTTTAATAAGCAGCTTCATGCTTTATGAGCAAACATAAGTTGTCTGTAAGCTAATTATTCAAGCAGGAAAGCTTTAGGTGAAGCACTGTTGGGGCCACACTACGAATTTATGGTCATCCCTTAGGCAGTACAGCTTAGGCAAACAGTGGTGCATTGGAATGTAGCATGCACCATCTGTACTTTGTTACAGCAGGCTTACGATGGCACGTTTACTGGTGTAATATCACGAACTCGCCCTGTAGGGTAGTTACAGAATTTATTATGAAGCCTGTTGTCAGTTTGAATGCAAAAATACCTGGGGCAATTAAGTCTGCTTACGTGCTTTCAAGGCAGAGGCCTGGCCAATACTTATGAACAAGCGACAAGTTTTTTTCTTTCGGCGTGAATGGCTTCGACCGGCTTCTTTTTGACTGCACCATGTTTACGCCTCTTTCTTCGATTTCATTTTCTTATCTTACGGTGCGAATTACGTCAGCAAGCAGACTGGCACTCGCTTCCCTAGAATTGGGCTTCTGGCGAGACTGGTGCGCATCTGTTCTGCTCGTGTTCCATCACTTTCAGTTGCCACGCGATGCGCACCATTCTACAACTTTGCCGTATCCAATTCATAGCGCTGTGAATTTCGGGAAGCAGTCACATTATCTCCTGAAAGTTCCTTATTCCTGGCCAATCCCCTAAGTGGGCATGTGCCCTGAAGAAAGAAGTAGCAACGATAGCAACTTTTGTTGTACTGCTGGCAACGTGCGGAGATGGGACAGTATTTTCCAATATAGAGAAATAAGTAAGAATAAATGACAATAAAGAAAAGAAAGTGGCGATAGCGTAGTTAATACACCGCTGGGCTGCTTCTCTGCAGACCCAGATTCAAATTTTTTATTCTTTTGCTTTATCGCAGCAGCCATTTTGTTGACAGACAACAATAACAACAACGACGCTTTTTCACAATTATTGCACTATGGGTGGGAGATTGGAGCCTCGACAAAGTGAAAATCGCGGTAACAAAAACAGAACTCCGAGTTTTAGTTCGGTGTGTCGACAGCGGTGTGTCTAGGGCTGTTTGTAGACACGAGCGCGGCTTAGTTTTGAAGTTTCTGCACCATGCAAGGGAATTTGGTCTCTCTTTGTTCGTTTTCAGAGGAGGCTCTGAAGGACAAAAACCGCCTGCTCGCCGCAGAGCTGCGCAGCTGCAAGAAGGAGTTGGACGAAAAGGTGTCATTGCTTACCGCATCGTTTCTTATCCGTAAATTTTTGGCAAAGGTATGGATGCAATTGACTGGCTAGCATGAAAGTGAGTGTTGCGTACCTGCCAGGTTTCCCGAATTTTCCTGGAGACTCCAGACTTTTCATGGTTTTGTACGATTGTACGACCGAAACAAAAATCTCCTGAAAACGCACCCGTCTCTGGCCAAATCTTTTTCCCAGTCTGGCCACAATGCGCCGGAGGTACACCTGAACCCGACACCAATCATCATCGTTATCAGTGAAGTGCTTAAAAAGCGTAGTCGACCATGCGCAGACGGTGAACCTGTTCGTCCCATTGTTAGTTTACTGTTGATGGCAGCGCAGCGCCACCGCCGCTTTCATTTACGCACGAGCACGACCGTTCTGGACGGCAGTTCTGAAGATTTAGCAAGTCTCCAGTGGTGTAGCTTGTTGTTAGTTTAGACGAAAGAACAAAACAGTTCAGTTCCTGCTGTTTTGTATTGCGCTTGGCAGTACTATTTCCAGGACTTTCTGAAAGGGGTGGCGGCAGCCACGTCGAACACTTAAGTGGTGTAGCTTGTTGGTAGTTTGGACGAAGAAACCGTTCATTTCCTGCTATGTTGTAAGTAAATAAAAAAAAAGTCTGTAAGGTTACCCATTCTGTTGTTGCTACAACCTCCCCCCCCCTCCCGTCAGATCTCCCTAATGCCATCCCGGCAAACCTGGCAGGTATGGTGTTGAAAGGACTTGCACGAGTGACTCATTCGAAGCGGCCATGAAAGCAGAATACTTGTCTCATTCATTTTAGGGGGGGACACAGGTCTTAAAACAACCTCTTTTAAATTTTAAGTGAACTCTGTGAAACTCGTCAGTCTTGCTGTTTTCTTCCCACTGATTTCAAACATGCCATTTTTCTTCCAGTTGGTCAGTTAGTTACCAAGAAAATTAGAGGTAATTAGCCATTTCTGATCAAACGTAGACAAAGCAGTGTTGTTAGTCTTAAAACTAATTTTTACATTTTCCGATACTATGAACCCTGGTGAATGCAATAATCGAAGCAGTTTTTTGGTGCATTGCTTGGAACTAATTTCACAGGTCATTAAACTTGGTTGGAACCAGTGGCAAGGAACCATTTTGAGTGCCCATTTCAAACAACACCAAAGTTTAATGAGCTGTAAAATCAGTTCCAAGCAATGCATAAAAGATCTGCTTCGATTATTGCATTTTTACATTGCATTTTTAATTTTTACATTTTCCAATACTATGAAGTATTGGAAAGTGTAAAAATTAGTTTTAAGACGAACACTGTTTTGGCTATTGTTACTCCAAAAATTTTTAATTATCTCTAATTTTCTTGGTAACTACTTGACCAACTAGAAAAATAATGGCATGTTTGAAATCGGTGGGGAAAAGCAGCTAGACTGACAAGTTTCACAGAGTTTACTTAAAACTTAAAGTTGTTTTAAGACAAGTGTCCCCCCTTTAAAAGACTGCTGCACCTCAATAACAGTGACACCAATTTTATCGTAAACTTCAGACAATCGAGATATCGAAAAAAACCTGAAGCAGTGGCAACTTCCCAGTTTTTCTGGCGATTTCAATGTGACGTAGCAGAATCTTTTTAGTGCAAATGGCAACCGCCAATCTAAGCCACTTCCAGGCAGTGATGTTCTGTACTGAGAAGAAAAATTTCCATGTCTAGGTTCAGAAATCCCATATTTTTGGCATTTTTTCCCACAATTTTCTCAAGAATTCCTTCCAAGTTTCTCTGCATCCTCTTTGTGCGGCTGATGGATCGTTACGTAAATTCCTGTTCAGTTTTGGGCGTTAGCCAGCACCACCTACGTCTACTTTACGTAGCCTCAATTCCGGACGCAGACTGCCCTTGAGAGAATCAGTTTCAGCGTGAACCGAATTCAACTACATCTGCCGAACAGGAGCATTTGGCTACGCATTTCACATTTTGTACCAAACAGCATGCTTATACTTGTGCACACATATACGAAAAATTACATAAGTGCTTAATGCCTCAAGTTTTAATGCCATTAATTCGCTACTACACGCAAAAATCGGATGCCGTTCGCTCTAGTGTCATTTTTGGTGTAAGGAGTTCCGCACAACTCATTCGCCTTCACGAGCGCCTTAAATCTGCCTACTCTCAAACGCGATAGGCACCAAATGAAACCATCGAAACTCTCAGCACCAGAGTGTTGACACGGAAACATAGCCGAACTTCGAAATAAGACAGTTTTTTGGTCACTCTTGGCGGCGAAGTTCTCAAAAAGAAGGTCACTGAAACAGCGGCAAAAGGCAAAACATTGTGCTACTTATTGTCCTGAATATTTCGGATTGGGCTACCGTCTGTGTAGCTAGATCATAGCAGAACGAAGCAAGAGAACAATCAATGCTTGCGACATTTTGATATAACATACAGCTGTGCAATTAGAGTAAATACTCTGAGAGTTGGCAGGAGGTTAGTTAAAGCAGCCTACGCTCAAACGACTTTGTCCAAAGCACCCTGCATTATGAATTGCAACCATGGCATGCTCTTACTGTGGGCAGATTCAACCATAGTGGTGTGCTGCAATTTTCAAAAAGCAAGCTCGTTGAAGGTTGTGCTCCATAGCTTCGGATTAAAGGGGCCCTGAAACAAAATACAGGGTCATTTAATTTGGAAGGACCTGTGTTTGGTACCTCACTCAGCTCTGTTGCAGCCTTGAGAAATGTTTTTTCACACACACACACACAAAAAAAAAACACTGCATGTTATACCTAACCTAACACTAAATATTGAAAAACTCAAATTTTGTGCCACGGGGACATAATATGACCCAGCACTATAAAAGAAGGATCAGAATGGGGTGGAGTGCATTCGGAAGGCATTCTCAGATAATGAAGGGCAGCCTACCATTGTCCCTGAAGAGGAAAGTGTATGACAGCTGCATCTTACCGGTACTTACCTACGGGGCCGAAATTCGGAGGCTCACTAAGAGGGTTCTGCTTAAATTGAGGACAACTCAGCGGGCAACGGAGCGGAAGATGACGGGTGTAACATTAAGGGACAAGAGAGCGGAGTGGGTCAGGGAGCAAACGCGTGTTAAGGACATATTAGAAATTAAGAATAGGAAATGTGTGGGTGCAGGGCGTGTAATGTGAAGGCGAGATGACCGCTGGTCATTAAGGCTAACAGAGTAGATCCCTGGAGACGGCAAGCATGGCAGGGGGTGGCAGAAAGTTAGATGGGCAGATAAGATCAAGAAGTTTGCGGTGTTCAATTGGTCGCAGTTAGCACAGGACCGGGATAAGCGGAGATCCATAGGAGAGGCCTTTGCCCTGCAGCGGGCGTAGAGAGGTTGATGATGATGATGACTATAAAAAAAATTTACGTGCAAGCTGCACATTAGCATTCCAGTAATACTAGATGGAACTAGAAAACCCACTACTATCGCCGAGTCATGTTTCTTGGTGGTCGCTTAGGCCAATGGTCACCAATCGCGCAAACACACAAGATTCTGTCGCAAGACTCGTGGCATCACAGAGATTTTGCGGGACAGTGGCTGGGAAGGCAAGACTGCTTCATCTGTTTTGCTTTGACGTCTACCGTATTTTCTCGTCTATAAGTCGCACTTTTGTATTAGTCGCACTTCCCTCAAAACAACTCTTTTTCTGGGGAAAAAAATGTGTATAAGTCGCAACGGCGCATAAGATGCACCGGTGTAGAAAGCGCACTTGTTAATGAGTAAACTCGCAGAGGATCAGTTCGTTAGAAAGCGCGGCGAAAGTATACGGTTACGGCGGCTGCTGCCTCTGAACGCATCCCCCGGTAAGCAGTGCTAGACACGTGCATCTACCGTCCAAAGTCTAGACAGAACTAGCTTCTCAAAAATGGTTTACTGATACCCACAGATGGCATGTACTTCCAGACGGCTTTTAGGCAACACCATCGAAGCCTTGTTCCTCCGACTCGCTAACAAATAATTCATTCATTTAGACCATAGAGCTGTGTCTCTTAATGTGTGCTGACATCGCGCAGCACACAGGGACATTTTCTATCACAGACAACGTGTGGCCGCCACGCACCGGATTTATTCCACACATAACTCGCACCGGTGGATAACTCGCACCAGCAAAAATTTCAGGAAAAAAAAAAAAACCGACTTATACATCGGAAAATACAGTAGGTTATTTGTTTGTAGTTTGTGATAAGATTGGCATCATTGTTATGGGACCAAGCAGCCTTTTTGATGAAAATGAACTAATCTTGTATGTTGTCTTTGTGGCCCCTTTTAATAATTCTTTACTTTAGGATTGATGCATGCATCTTATGTCCTCGTGGTGCAAAAACAGCAACCCTTGAAATTTCCACTCAGTCGCAGCAGTACGAGACCGCTGTGTCGCAGAGGCAGACTTGGGAAAGTCGTCACCAGAAGTTGGAGGAAAGCATGGAGCAGCTCAATGCCGAAATTGGTGAGGCCGATTTTGTGCGAGTTGCTAAAGAATTGACTGCGTATTTGCTTGCTTCGCTGCAAATCTCGCTGACAGACTGTATGACCTTTGCCCTCTGGCCGCGAATGACCTGTCTTCTCTCCCACCCTTCTCAGTCCTGCCACGATGAATGCAGTGGACATTTTTAAGTGCTGAGCACTTTAGGCGCTCACCTTGTTGTCGTAGCTCGCTCAATGGACCTAAGTAGAGGCACACGGCGTTCCGTCGTAGCGGCTGTCGTCGCGGCGTAGCCAGAGGCTTCGGAAGCCAACCGGTTTATATAGTCATATGCGTTCGAAACTCGTGAACCGCTGGCGGTTGTCATACGTCTCCCTGTTTTTTTAGCGCAAAGAAAAGTGCAGGTAGATTTGAGGCAAAATATACGTAATTACCCAGCAGTGCCTGCATTCATTTAGTTAAGAATGCTCATTGGGTTAGTTTTTACTAAGTTAAAAAAAGTGGCAGTGCAACGCCGGCACGTGCGGGAGGAAAAGCAAGCACAAAAAGAACAGAACTCTCCACTGGTGCAGTTTCAGGCAGGGGGCACGCGAGCACTGTGAAGGCGGGAAATTTGAACTGCATTGGGTGGCAGCAGTGAGCGGATAACGGCCCTACAACCCATTATACAGTCAAACTCCGCTACAACGAAATTCACGGGGATCGCGAAAAATTTCGTTGTAGCGAGAATTTCGTTGTCGCGGAAAAATCAGTAAATAAAGAAAACAGGGCAGGCGTCTAACTGGCGTCGTGAAATCTCCCACCTACCTTTTCGCCCCAATGTTGCCAACTTGCTTGGAGCTCGCTCCGCCAAAAATAGCACCTTTTTTATAGCATGAAGTTTATATCGTAATTTGCGGTCACAACGCGTCTCGCGGCGCTTAGACCAGCGTTGTAATATGCGCGTCGTACTCGTGGAGATCCGCGCAAAAGCAGGCGTCGTGAAATCACAGCGCGGAGTTTATATTTTAATTTGCGGTCACGGATATGCACAGGATATGCACGACACTCTGGGAGCATTTTATTTCCAAAACTTGAAAAAATCGCTGATTTTTGACTGTTTGCGCTTTCGCACGAGCAACGGGAGAATGCGCTGCTCACAGTCTGCGAGTAGCTGCATGGCGACATCATCGTCATGGGCGCCAAGGAAACTACGTAAAACGTCCAAGGAGTCCATGACCTGCGACGCGGTCACTGACGTCGGGACCGTCGGAACACCATGCCCGGTTTCTTCGTCGTCGGATGAATCGGCGGCGGCGGCGGAGGTGGCGCGAGCACTCTTGAGGATCTCGGCATCACTCAGCTCCTCGTAGATGATCACGTCCGCGTCGGCATTTACGTAGCCGCTCAATGCTACGTTCTCAGGAACAATGCCGGCTTCCTCGAGAGCTGCCCATGCTTCGGCCGTTTCCTCCTCCTTCGCCGCCGCCGCCGCCGCTTTTGAGCGCCGTCGGCGCCGGTAATCCGGACATCGAGAAGCGGCAGCTTCTCGATGTCCGAATGTTCGGAGAAAATGTTGCTACTAATAATTTACATTGTTAGAACTTATCAAAATTAGTTAGAGTGGTGAGTGGTTCAGTCCGTTGCAGATCGAGTGATTTGTGTCCCGGGAAAATTTCGTTGAACCGGGAGAACAATAAAAAAAGTGGTTCGTTGTGGAGGGAGTTTTAATACATTGGGGCCTATGGGATGCGGGCGGGGAATCGAAAAACCGTTGAAGCGGGAATTTCGTTGTAGCGGAGTTCGTTGTAGCGGAGTTTGACTGTATATGGCAAATCACTGCTCTGCACTTCCGACGGCTTTCACATTGAGTGGAACGGCTTTAATTTTTTCTCAGTTCAGTTCAATTTTCTTGCATTTGCCTTACTCTGGTGCGGTCAAGCTTGTCGCAGCTTGAGATTTTTTTTTTAAATAACTGTTTGCTGTTGTCTTGCTCCCTTTTGAAACTACTGTTCCTAATGCTAATGCTATCGCAGGAAGCACTCCCACGTGGATTTTTCATTAACGGAAGACTGCCTTTTTCAGTTAAATGCAGTGGACTCTCGTTAAAGCAAAAACACTTCATTTGAATTGTCGCTGTGTTTACAGTTTTGGAGGTCCTAACTGCAGCTCATTGAGAACAAGTTATCTCTTTTTAATGAAGTGGTGCTTATAACGAATTCAGTTTTTCTGTAGCGAGGGCTTCGTTATTATGAGTGCTTAGTGTACCTATGTTTTTCCTCAAGCGTGTGTAACGCTTTCTTTTTCGCTTTTTTATTTTCTTTTCTTTTTTTTTTCTTTTCTCCTTCAATTTTTTGAAGTGTTGACATGATGCGTGCCGGTAGTCTTGTTATACCCCTGTCACACAGCAAATCTAATGTAATTCAGATTGAACAACATTAGCTGCTAATGACATTCGGTTCGGCCCTGCGGGTCTACACGGCGAAACAAATGTTATTTGGCAGTGATAGCAGGGACGATTGGAGAGCTCGCGAAATTGCGAAATTGTATTTAAGGGCATCTGGAACGTTTTTATACATCATATTTCTTTAAAACATAACAAAGGATTATTTTCCTGAAATAAAGATAAGAAAAATCACTGGGTTAGGTTACATCAGTAGTCATTATAAGTCGAAGCATGCCCGCAAAATATCTGTATTAGGGTAGTGCGTGCACTGGGGACGAGGTTTTTTTTTTTTTTTGTTAGTATTTGTTTGTCTTTATGTGAAAAACAACATTAAGGTTTACTAACAGTTTTAAGAAACAGTATTCTTGGGTTTATTACTGAACTTTCTTCTCTAGTGACGCACCACTGGTGTTGAGGCTACTCCAGGGTTCTCCCAATTTTTTTTCGAGTGGTGGACATCATCAGAGCGGGGGGGGGGGGGGGGGGGGGCAAAAAATTTCAAAACACAAAAACACAGACACAGCGGTACTGTCAAACCTAGAAACATCTATTTTAATTTGGTGACTCGTTTACACCTTCAACCTCCTGTTCTTCAGCTTGGCCCAGTTTCCCACTACCTTGTCATAGGGATATTCTTCAACTTCAGGTCCTTCGCATGCAATACGAACGAGTGCATCGAGCGACTCCTCCTTGAGGCGGTTCCTCAAGTGTGTTTTAATTAGCTTCAAAGCAGAGAAGTCTCTTTCGCAGTCTGCAGTGTGTGGAGGCAGGACCAGGTATGCACCAGCAATGTGTGCCACGAGAGGAAACAACTCCTTCATACCTGTAGCCACATGCAGCAAAAACTGTGAATCTGCCAATTCTTGCAGCTTCTCGCATTCAAGCACAAAGTTTGCAAAACTTCGCCACTCTTCAATCATGTCAGAAGTGTAGGACTTGCCCAGTGTGCAGCAGAGCTTTCCCAGCGCGTCTGCAATCTCCACACCATTGCCAGACACAGCCTCTTCATAGCTGCCTCTGGCAAACAACACAGAAAAGGCTGCCAGTATGGCATCGTCCTGAAATCTGTCCTTGATGTTTTCAGTCAACTTGTCCAGGAATGCACTTTTTGTAGCCCTTAGCCACTCTTCATATTCTTGTGTGGGAGTGAATGGTATTCCATTGGCTTCACAAAAGGCCTGAACTTGTGTCTCGATGTTCTTTTGTGCCTCCAGGGTCTTGATTGTGGACTTAATCAGCCCTTGTAAAAGGCCCACATGCAGCGACTTTGACTGAAGCGCTTTGGACAGCCTGTCAACGGATGGAAGCACTTCAGACATCATCAATAGAGTGCCAACGAACTTCTTGTCGGACACAAATTTATGCAAGCCTGCAGCCTTTATGTCGCTCCGCTCCTCTGCTTCTCTTGACAGACTGACCAGTATGGAGGAAAGATTGTTCCGAACGGCTGCACACGATCCTCCTACACTAAGCCAGCGTGTGGCAGATGATCCCATGATCTTTCCTCCTCCTCCTTGTGTATCTAGTACTTTCTGCACAGCACTCAGTCCAGCAGTGCGGACTGGACTAGATGCATAAAAACTGTACAAGTGCTGCAGCAGGTCCTTGAACTTGCCAATGTACGGAACTGCTTTTGCAGCATGGTTTGCAGCCAGATTAAGCTTGTGAGCCCCACAGTGTACTCCTACAGCTTGAGTACATTGTGGAGCCGTTGCTGCCCTCTGCCTGTCAGTTAGCAGCTTCACGGCTCCCCCTTTCCTTCCTGTCATTATGGGGGCACCATCAGTTCCAATGCCACGAAGGCACTCAAAGGCCAAGCCTTTCTTTACTATAAAATTTTCCACTGCTCCTGCAACATTGGCTGCATTAAGAGAAATCACTTTTTCTTCATTCAACTGTTGGTCTAGGCTGCCCAGCACATCAATCATTGCCAGGAACTTCACCTGCAAGTTTCCATCGAAAATGTAACGGCAGTGGATAACTAACTGCTCTACTGTAGTGCAGTCGGTTGTCTCGTCGAACATTAGAGAATAATGTTCGCTTTGCTTCAGCTCCTGCAAAATATTGTCCTCAATGACACTCGACAGGCAGGTCACCATCTCTTTGATAGCTCGCTGGCTGCAATAGGTCGCGTTCTTTCCCGCTGCGATTTGGTCTTTTACATTCAGCCCCAGAAACGTCAGTAAGTCCAGAAGTGGCTCGTAGTTGGTCGTGTGCGCTATCCTATGTTTGCATAGGTAGTACAGGCTGGCGAATGCTTTTTGCATTGCACCACGTGAAACTGGAGATTGCAGAGCCTCCAAAGGCGACGCAGCCTCGTTGCTTAGCGCCTCCAGCGCTACTGCGTCGCGATGCGAGTAGCAATTTTCATGTTTGCGAACGCTTTCCAGCCGAATCCTTTTACAGGGTTCTTCGTTCCATACGGACTTGTCAAATGGTCTTTTGTCGTACTTTTTGCACAGCTTGCAAAGCATCCCACCTTTGATGTCATCGTAAAGGAGCCATGGATGTTCGCGAAGCCACGATTTGTTGAAGCGTGATGCGTGCTTGTTGCCATCACCAGCTTCCGCATGGCTGGAAGAAACATCGTGCCGCGTCCCGAAGTGGTGGGGCCGTTTCAATGGTTTCAACGATGTGGAGGCAACGTCGGCTGCATTCACGCCGGGTCGCGGCATGCCGGGTGTCGCGGCATGCTGCTGTGCTGCTTCGTTGGTTGACACTTCAGCAACATTTCGAGATGTGTTGGTGACATCCGCCGCACTCGAACTGGCTGCCACAGCAAGCTGTCGTACCTGGTCAGCAGACCTAGACGCTTCTTCTACAACTTTTGTAGAAAAAAAGGATAGCAGAGACGGCTGCAACGGCTTTTTTTTGGCGGCCATTTTCTCCGATCGGCGCCTCGGTGCTTGCGTTGACTTCGATACGGTATGTCTTGGCTCAACCAAGCTAGTGCGGCTAGGGTGCCTCAATGCGCGCCCTCTAAACTTAGCGGCGCTGTGGTGCCACGCCGTGTAGGGCAACGTTGGTGTAAGGAGCCCGTACGGCCGTACGCACGCAACGCGCGTACAGCACGTACAGCCAGTGCAGCCAGTTCTGTGGTACAGCCGGCCGCGAGTGCGGAACGGTTGTTGAGCGAAAGAGTGGGAAAGTTTCGGGTGGCGCCTCTCCTTTCCACGCATGGCTGGCTCCAACAGGCGGGCGCGAGATAGCGACTCCTCCGCACGCCCGCTCCTCCCCCAGCCCCTACAAAAGAAAAAGAAGCTGCGCTGGCACAGGCTACGCTTTCTCAATGCGCGCTCCGCATGCGGTGCAACCGCAGTGGAGCGGCACCGGCCTCATTTTTTTTGTCTGATTTTGGGGCGCTGTCTCGCCAAGAACCGCGGTTTGAAGTATTCCGAATTGCCAAAAGCCGCATCGGCCGGCCCAGAGGTGGTTTAATTGGGTGGCGGGCGGCTTGTCATAGAGGTGGGCGGGTAGTCGTAGAGATGGGCGGGCAGCTACACTGGTGGGCGGCAAAACCACTGCCGCCCACCGTGGGCAGAACCCTGGGCTACTCATTTGTCCGCTGAATGAGCTCGCGAACCTCAGTTAGCCGCGAAGTGTCATTCGCCTCAAATGTCATTCGGTATTCTCGTGTAGCGCCGAATTAATGACATTTAGAGCGGATGACTCTAAATGTCATTAGATCTGCCATGTGACGGGTATTAGAATCTTAAAACATTCCTGCCTACGTTAGTTTGTGTTCGAGCATTCTTTCAGCTGTTTTTTTTTGGCCCTGCTTCAATCGACAAAGAGACACAATATTCTCTCGTTTAGGCACAGTGTGACTTCAAAAGTGCTAAGCCTCAAGTTAGAGTTAAGGGCAACTCACTGAAGCCATTAACCGTGCCATTTTATCTACTCTGCAAAGTAAAGTAAGAAACAAAGTCATGATGGGTAGAGTAAATATATTGATGCTCTTTAATAATAGGTAGAAATGGGTCTGTGCATGCGCCTGTGAGTGCGGAAGTCAAGGAACGAGGCAAACAAAAGCACTGGCTGCTCTTGCGGCTTTTCCTCAGAGTTTCCAGTCTTGGGTGTTTTATCTTTAATGTGCAACTTGCCCAAAAGTCAGCTGTTGTTTTTGTTTACTACTTTCAACTGGTCGGGGACAGTGGGGGAGTTTATGAGCTGATGGACCATCTGACAATCAAATCCACTGCTGTCGTCTTCTGTTACGTAAGGCACTGATGCGTAGAAAACGCCGTTTTATCTCGACTACTGGCACTGTGCTGCTCTTCAGATAGAACTGTCCCTGTCAAAGCATTTTAAAAAGGCAACTTCTATCCCTGAAGAGTAGCAACATTTAGAACAGGCAACACCGCCATCAACTACTTGTATAACTTGGTAGTGAGTGGTCTGTATTGTCAGTTTAGTTTAAAACTTGCTGGAAGCTTGAAGGCATATTTGTTCTCGTGCCGTATTATAAACCCCAACCATGGCATGCTTTTACCATGGTGCGTTCACACAATGCTTCGCCCCTGGGAGGCTTTAAATCTGTTTGTACACAACCAGGTTACAACCCAATTGACAAGATTAGCGTGTCGTTTGGCTTCTTTGTAAAGATGCCATGCAGACAAAGCACAAGTTTCTTTTATTTGAAAGATTTCGTGTTTCATGGTGCCCTCAGCACTTGTCTGGCAGCAAATGATGCTGTATTCGCTGAGAAATTAATCAATTTAGGTTAAAATTTTGATTCTCCCACCAAATCGTGTGTTTTCAGGACGGCTGCCATGAAGTCATAAGTGCGCGTATTCAAACGAACTTCCAATGTGACATTAGGGTCTGCAGCCTTGCTTTCTGTCAGTCCTCCGAGATGGCGCTACCATAGTCAGCCGTGGACCGTTGTCTGCCGTTTCTTTGCTTTGGACCGTATTTGCACCCAACTTGTTTTTGTTACGGCAGAAAGCAATCGTTTCGTGAAACCTGGGGTATGCTCGACAAACAGGGTCGCGTAAGACAACGTTGCTCACTCCAATCGGCCAGGGTTGTCTAAGATGACTCCAAAGCAGTGGTGTGCTGTGCAGCTATGACAAGCATAGGGCGCCCAGTACCAACAGCAGTGCGCATTTGTACTTCTATGCTTACGTGTATTTTCGCAGCTTTTATTGTTTACGGCACCATTCTTACTGCTGTAAAATGAATATGCATTGCATTTAAGCGTAAATAGCTCGTTCGGCAACCTTGTAAGCCCTGCCTAATTTGCGTTTGCTTTTGCCGGCCTCAGCCAATCGCACAGCTGTGCACATATGACATCATAGGTTCTGTTGTGGGAAATGAGCTAGTGGGTCGCATGGCCATTCCCTTTTTTTCTGATTACAAAGCTTATTTGAGCAAAGTGTGTGTTAAAAGTGGTGTCAGCAGGATTCTAACGAGGCAACCTTTCGAATGGACCAAACTTGTGTTTTGTCTGCATGGCCTCTTTAAAGGCCAACTGCACTCAAAATTTCGACTTCTTGAAAACCCTATTTCCGTATAGTCTGCTTAAAAAGAAAGCAACATGCAAAATACAACATCTGAAATACGCACGTGGACGCCGCAAGCGGCCAGCAAAAATCGGTGATTTTGAAACCGAAACCGAGGAGAGCGCGGCCATTGCAGTGACGTTGCAGCCGTCCAGCGAGCGGCCGGACGGTCACCAGTTCGGGAGAATGTCTGCGCGCAAGCTCTAGGCGCGCACGGGGCAGCAGAGCTCGACCGGTTCTCCCGCTGCGTGGCTGGCCAGAGGAAAAAGCCACCGTAGGCTGGAACGTCACAGGCGCGTCATGGCTGTTTACGCGATCCGCCGGCAGGTGCACAGTGGCCTGCGGCGGAGCCTTTTTAAACGATTCTGACTGATTAACGAGGCGTTTCACGGGGCTACCACTTGTGTCTCAGCTTATTTGGGGGTACTTACTACGCATTAAAAACAAATTTGGCCGAGGTGAAATTTGAGTGCAGTTGGCCTTTAAGGGGAAAGCCTTAAATCTCTGTATCAGGCACGAGGGTTGTGAGGCACAAAAAACGGGGGATCTGAAAAAAGGTTGGAGTTGCATGAGCTGGGAATTCCGTGGGAGGAAAAAGAAATAGCAGCGCCCGAGTTCACCACAGATTTCCACAGCAGTTCAACAGAAGGTCCAACTTGGCTTTCGCCTTCACGTTCTTGGAAAAGTTCTAAGCGTTCCCTGTGATTTCCCTTTCCCTTTGCGTGCGCAGAAAGATACCGGAACAAGAACGACAGCCTGGTTGAGAGCAACACCGAGGTGCTTGCACGGCTCGATAGTCGGTCCCGTGAGCTGAAGAAGGAAGAGGTTTGTGTGGCTCATTAGCGTTGTAGCACGTACACTAACCCGTGAAGTGCTACTCGGGGAACTTGCCTAGTAGCGGAACAGTGGCCGTTTGTTGGTGGCCGTCACACATATCGTATTTTCGTACGTATAACCCGCACCAAAAATGCGAACATTTCAGTGGGTGCGGATAATGCACGGAGTTTTTCCTTTAGTGCAGCTTCACGGCACTATGCGCTGTGCGTGAAGATGACCTTGTATACAACAGTGAGGGTTGCGGCTCAAGTGTGTAACTTTCACCTTGCAGCCAGTGTATTCTACTTGCTAAATAGATGCTTTTTCGGTTTTCATAGTTTGTGATGTGTTGCTTAAGCAGATACTTTGTTGCAGCATTTCCTGTATCAAATGTGCGGGCAATACGCGAGGATTTTTTTTTTTCTTTTCCGGCGGGCGGAAAGGGGGGTGTGGATTTATGCAGGGGCGGGTTATACGCGTGAAAATGCGGTAGCTTTGTGCAGTCTTTGTCGAAAGCTCTAGGCCGTGCCAAAAGTTTCGGTGCCGCAAAGAGTTCAACGCAAAGGCTTTACCTTCGAGTGTGAGCAAGTGATTCGATGACAGTAAGAAAGAATTCTTGCACGAGCTTTTTGGCGCGAAACGTTTTGTCATTTGTTGGCTGCTGTTGCGTGTTAGTTTTGTGCAGTCTTTGTTAGAAGTTTGTAGTACCCGTGCCAAAGTTTTGGTGCTGCGAAGAATTCGAAGAGAAAGCTTAGCCTTCAAGTTTGAGCAGGTTATTGGATGACGGTAAACAATAATGCTTTTACCCACCTTTTGGCACAAAATGTTTCAGCCTTGCTCAAAAGGAAAGCTTGTCTTTGCAGCGAATCAACTTTTTTCATCACTTTTGATGACTACTTTTTAACACCAGTCAGCTAAGTAACGTTTTGGAGTGAATGTCTGGAGACGATTGTCACTTCCATTTCTTTTTCTGCACATGCATACAGCAGTCAATGATGGCAACACCCCTATTTTTTTTTTGCAAAAGGTTTATAGCAAAGAATTTTTATGTGCACTTTATTCCCGGGGTCACAATCCTAGAACCACAAATTTAAACGCAGCCTCAGTGGGGAGCATCTAAGTTCAACAAAATGAAATGTGGAATTGTATTTCAGCTTGTGCCATGATTAAAAAGGAAAGCTGCTGCTACGCCGATCTTAGCCATAGTCTCTGGTTGGTTTCTTTAAGGGGGGGACACTGCTCTTAAAACAGCTTGCTTTAATTGCTAAGTAAACTCACTTTTGTCAGTCTTCCTGCTTTTTTCCCACTGATTTCAAACATGCCATTATTTTTTGATCAGTCAGATAGTTCCCAAGATAATTGGAGATAATGAGCCAATTTTGGAGTAACAATCGACAAAACAGTGCTGGTCATAAAACTGCAATCTTTATATTTTCTAATACTATGAACCCTGGTGAGTGCAATAAGAGAATCGATTTTTTGATGCACTGCTTGGAACTAATTTTACAGCTCATCAAACTTTGGTGGCACCAATGGCAAGGAACCATTTCGAGGGCCCATTTCAAACACCAAAGTTTAATGAGCTGTAAAATTAGTTCCAAGCAGTGCACCAAAAAGCCGGTTCTCTTATTGCATTCACCAGAGTTCATAGTTTTGGAAAATATAAACATTACAGTTTTATGACCAACACTGTTTTGTCTATTGTTCCTCAAAAATTGGCTCATTATCTCTAATTATCTAGGGAACTATCTGACTGATAAAAAAAATAATGGCATATTTGAACGCTGTGGGAAAAAAAAGCAGCAAGATTGGCAAGCTTCACAGTTTACTTAAAAATTAAAATAAATTCTTTTGAGAGCCATTTCCCGCCTTACAACGTTAAGAACAGTGCAAATCAGTGACCTTGCTTATCTCATCTTTGTTTAATTCGTTGATTCGCTGTTTGCCTGCAGGAGAAGTATGCCAAGCTCATGTCAAAAGTGCGAGGGCTTCACGGCACCGTTTGCAACCCGGATGACTTCAAAGATCCATCCGAAGCTGTGGAGGTCGTGGAGGCCGCTTTCGATCAGCTCTCCATAGACTGCAACACCCTGCGTGAAAAGTGAGATATCGGTTGATGGTTGATGTATGATATCAGTTGATGTATGAATTGGTTAAAATGTTTGTTGCTTGGGGTGAGCGGTACTGGTGGCAATGTTGCTGGGACTGGCTTTGCTCTTTTGACTGCATTGGTTCTTATGTGCTGGCTAGAAGGTTAACTGTAACTGCTTTTACACAATCTTGCTGGTTTGGTTTATTTAACCCCCAGATGAGTGCCAGTTTTTCAGCTACCAAGTGTTCTGATCAGGCTTCGCATAGCTTTCCTTTGCAATCACATGGCCATATTATTTTATGGGTGGATATGTTTTTTATTTTTCGCTATGCTTGGTTACACGGTTTGGTTCTGGTACATCTTTTAGTCTTGCCGAAGAGCCAGCATATCGGTATATAGCAGTTAGTGGAGCCAAAAAGTGCATGCCTTGCAGAAAGGTCACTTTTGATTCGCAATGCCGTTCCCAATTTTTCGTTATTGTAGCAACCTCTGATACTTTGAGCACACCACGAACACTGCTGATGAAATCGATCGACGATGCCATTTGTTGATAACTTAAAAGTTCTGAATATTGAAATGCCCCTTGATGGTACCCTTTTCTGCAGCTTACGAATTGTGATGGTGTCTTTCGTATTGGACAGTTAGTAAACGTTGAAGTAAAGGATATTAATGGATAGTTTACTGGACTTTATTGCGATTACGTTTGGGCTGCGAAAAAGTCATCCTCCTTGCGTGTGACATTTTTTCTTACGCAAAACCTAACCACTTCCAGAGAGGCCGAAACTGCAAAGCGAGTTGAAGAACTGGAGGCTGATAAAAGTAAGAACTGTTTTGCCCAGTGTCTCAGAATATTTGTTGTTTATTCCCGTTGAATTTTTGTCAGTGCAGACTGTTACTTACTTGTGGCAGAATGCTAGGAGATTTCAGTAGCGAGTGATGTTTGCTTTAGGGGGATATTGTTGCGTGCTAAATGAACGAATTGTAGCGCCAACTTTAAAAGAACACCGAAGTTTGTTGTGTGTGCCAAATAACTACATTATAAATTAATTCTGTGGCCGTTAAAAGCCCGGCATTGGCTAAAAAGTCGTGCCAAACCTCCAAGCCAGCATCGTTTCGAGCTTTTCGGTAGCTTAGTTTCGCAGCGCTGTATCTTCCGGAACGACGGCACCGGGCGCCGCCATCTTGGTCGCGTTAGATTGGCAGAGTCTTCAACTTCCGATTTCCTGTCGCTGCTTTCATTGTCGCTCATTCACAACGCACAAACGGCGGGAAAATGAGAGACGGTGAAACGAAGCAACCGATAGAATCTAACACGCGATTGGCTCTCCGGCCGCGTTAGCTAAGACGGCGTCTCCGGATTGGGTGCCGCCATGGCCACAACAAGATGGCCGCCGGGCGTTTCGGCTGACGCGCAGTTCGCACGCACTCCGTGTCGCTCGGTTTCGCGGTCGGCTCGGTTCCCGTTCAGTGGTTTCATGCTTTGCGATTCCGTACAGTGACGCTATCGTTATCGCGGCGATAATGCTTGAGATCGTGCGCCAGATAGGGAAGTGCGCGGTCGAAAGACGCATCGAAACGTGCCCGCGACATCGCCGTGGTGCGTCCTTGAGTGGGAAACTCGGTGCGTCCGTGTACAATTGGTGTTCGTGAAGTGAACTTTTGGAACGCATTGCCGTGTTATAAAACGCTTAGTTATTGCTGTGTTTTACAGCGAGCTCGCGAGCTTCAGGAACTGGAATCAACCGGCTCGCCAGAAGTTGCGGCGCGCGCTGCATTGGCGCGACGTGTTCGGGCAGCGGCCGATAGCGGGATCGGTTGCTATTGCGCGCGAGTACTAATAATTGATGTACGCAAAGTGTAATTTAATGGCAAAAGTAAAGTTGCTAAACATAGTAAGGTTACCTAAATTACGATCGTGGTGAACGTGCGCGTCGGGGATTGTAGGGAAGGGGGGGGGGGGGGGGGGGGTGCAATGAACCACGTAACCCGGCTTATTTGAGAAAACTTTTCCGTGGCTCTAAACTAGTTCGTACAACCAAGTCTGGGATTACACAATTATATTTTCAGTATTAAATTAATTAGAGAAGATGCTCTAATGTTACAAGCGTTTTAAAAAATTTAGTGTCACTATTTTTTTTCTATTTTTGCATGTTTGCAATTATAATGTCCATTTTGCAATGCTTTTTTCGCCTGAAGAAGAGCATGGCATTCTTATAATATTAATGTTGTAATATGCAAAACAAATGTATATTCTGCCTTCAAATAGCTCATCTTATGCGTGTGATGCCCTGATATAATTTTTGACACTGAACAGCCTCATGTACTAAGCTGTAGCTTCATCAAGGTTATGACACCAGAAATAAGCTGAAAGTCTGCTGGCACATTAATAAAAAAAAACCATGCCTTACTCTTCATTTTGGAGACAGCTATGCATTAGGCATACATGAAGTAAAATATAGGATACCCTAGTAGCCCATAGTAAACTTTTGGTACACTCTGCGTAAAACTGGTGCTTCTGCCATCTAAAGGCCTACACATAGAAACCTCCAATGAGCCAGGAAGGCATCCCAGATGCACCAATCAAAGGGCAAAAGTATGCGAGGTTGTCCCCAAGCAACGGACAGCAAGGACTATGCTGCTGGTGCAGTTTGAAAATTGTGACATCATCGTAAACTTTAAGAGCCGTTTTCTCAAAAGTGCATTTTACGAGTTCTTCGTTGCTCGTGGAAAGTGATAGCGTGGCAATCACTGGGCAGATTTTGACCCTGTCTGTTTTATTTCGATCCTTGAAGAGTTCTGCAGGGCGAGACCAGTCTTGGATTTTCATTTAGGGCCTCGTTATTTTTTAATGTGGAATTTATGGCTAGGTCAATTATGTCCTATAGGTTACAAGTGAAATTATTCTTTTCTGTAAAAAAAATGAAGGGTGTAAAAAAATTTGAAGACTGTCTTGCCCTGTAGTGTTCTTTGACTATAATTGAGAAGTATTCAGAACTTCCTAGCATGTCAATACCTTGCTAGGCTTTCCACGAGCGGGCAACATGTAAACTTCTGTAACACAAGAACTACTGAAGGTATCATCATGAAATTTTAAATTTCACCATTTGGAATGCTTTCCAATGTGCTTGCCGAATTTCATCACTCTACGCCAAAAAACAAAAAAGTTCACTCCGATCCCCACGTCCCCCCTTAACCGTGACTACATTCATTGCATTTACATGTTATTTACATTATCATTATTATCATTATGACTTTATTTATTGCATCAAATTCTTGCACTCCCTTTATATGTTACGGCTAATATTGATATAGTATCCTACTGCATTGCGATGTGTCTTGCTTTTCTTTTAATTCCCCTGGCAGTTGATGTAAGGTTTAAGGGGGCAGACGGGTCTTGGAGCTATTTTTTTTATTTAGTAACCAATTTTAATAAAACTGCACAGCATTATGGAGCTTTTGGGCTGACTTCAAATCTGCAATTAAATTTTTTGCAAGTTGATTAGTTTTTAGATAATTAATAATTGCCATTATTTTGGGTCACCATTACAAAATAAATACTGGCGATTACCCCCGTGGCTACGCAGACAAATGACTAAAGAATACAACGTTGAAAGAACTTTTTTGATTTAGCGATTTTTGGTCATTTTACAACACACTGAACTTCCCTCCTCTCGCGCTCTGCCAGAAATGGCTCACAGGTGGTGTCAATTGAACACAATAATAGTTTTCCAAAGCCTCAGTTTGAAAAATTTGTTTCCAACATTGTATTCTCCGCACATTTAGGTACCAAAGCAAAAGAAATTATAGTTGTACCTGCTCTGGGTGCCGAGATATCTGAGGGCGAAATGCTAGCTTAGCATTGCGAGAAAAGCCCTGTTTCACCATCAAATTCTGTGTGAACTGAGAACGATTTTTTGACCACTTTTCAGCCCCAAAGACCCATCTGCCCCCTTAACGGTAGAGGGCCGGAATTTTTGGCGGGTCGCCTAAATAAGCTGCTTCTGGTGTTTTCAGGTCTCTTGGTGACGGGCAATCTTGAATTGTCGGAGAAGCTGAAATTCAAAGAAGCTGACTACATTCAGCTCCAGGTACTATTATGCACTGTTATAAAAGAATTCACCCGTTTGCTTACCCTCTTACAGAATTATACTGAAAGTTTAAAAGGTTAAAAGCTTTTTGTCTGTGCAGTTAACTTCTGGATTTGGTAGGTGCAGGCGCGATTGGATTAGTAGCGTAAATACCGTATTTATTCGAAAATAGGTCGAGCACGAATATAGGTCGACCCCCTAAAAATTGAAGTCGCCGAAAAAAAAAATAATATATTCGATTATAGGTCGACCCATACTTTTAAGAAAAAACTTGAGGAAACTTTTTAAAACTCCCATTTATTTACAACGCGGTCACCTCACTGGTTGGAGCCACACACTGCGTCGTCGTCGGAACTTGCGCTGCATGCGCCGCAGTTCATTACCCACCCCCGCCCCCGACTGGCTTTGAAGGCTGAACGGCCAATTCTGCCTCGCAGCGCTAACTGCTGAGCTTTGGTCTGAATATCGCATGCTCCTCTTCCACGGGCAGCCGGTTTTTCTCGAGAGCATCGTGCCTCCCAATTGTAGGGCCACGAAACGCACGACGCAGTCCCCTACAAGCAAAAAGTTCGTCCCACTGTTTCCGCCATCCCCTGATCAGCTTTTCATTAACGTCTAACTCTCGCTGAGCGGCGCAGTTGTTCAAGTTCTCAGCAAACAGGATCACCCGCCGCTTAAAGTCCGACGTGACATCGCGAAATGCGCACGAGAAAAACGTTATGTGCGGAAATCACAACGAAGCAAACACAAAGAAAGCGCATGAAACGGAGAACGGGAGATAGTAGAGACAGCAAGCGAAGCAGGCAACGCCGTTCCGTTCACGAGGTGGTTACGCTAGGTGGCGAAAGTCGCCTTTACCCCCACCTCGCGCTAGCCCCATAGAGCTAGCCCTGGCTAGCCGCTACCGCGGCTCCGAAGACACCAAGCCAAGCCAATATGGCTCTCTAGCCAATACGTCAGCTCGCTCGTGTCCGGTTCGGCCGCAGGTAATGCGCGATAGCCGGCAGTGACTGTGGGTGGTTTTCTTACGCTGATTGTTTTGTTATTTTTTTCCTTTATTTTCTTGCCTGTCTTTGTTCTAGATGCTCCGCGCTGCCGCCTCAAATTGAGGAGCGCCGGGCGCGACGGAGAAACGGATCGCTCGTTGCGCCCGCCATTTTTGATCACGACTATAGGTCGAGGTTCTTCGGTCACGATTATAGGTCGACCTTCAATTTTTAAGCACATTTTCAGAAAAAAAAGGTCGACCTATATTCGAATAAATACGGTAAATGACTCGTGTACTTTCATGAATGCTGGCACTGTTTGTTAGGGGGTGTGTATTAGCGGACAGACTATCATGGTCAGTTCAATTCACAATTTTGGTACAATCGCGTTTATTCTGACTTTGAGCGAAGTGTATTCTGACTTTGGGCGAAGCTTGGTTCCAGATATTTTTCATGTCCGCAAACGAAAACGCCCTAGGCTGCACAATTCTTTGAAGCGCCAGGCTTTCTGTAGCATGAGATGCTGGAAAACGAACATTCCGGTGTAAGCTATTAGCATGCGGTCACCACCGAAGTTGCACGCCATTGAATGCTTAATTTGGACCTCAAACTTGTGCGCCTCATTACCTGGATATGCGTCTTGAGTGGATTAGTTACACCCCTATCACACGGTAGATCTAATGACGTTTAGTGTGAATGTCATTCGTTCTAAATGCCATTAATTCGGCACTACACGAGAACAGTGAATGACATTTGAGGCGAATGACACTTAGTGGCTAACTGAGGTTCGGGAGCTCATTCAGTGGCCAAATGAGTAGCCTCGACAGCAGTGGCACGTCACTAGAGAAGAAAGTTCAGTAATAAATCAAGGAATACTTCTCCTAAAACTGCTAGTAAACTTATATTTTCCCCATCATGTTGTTTTTCATATAAAGACAAACAAGTACTGACAAAAAAGAAAATCTTGTTTCCAGTGCGCGCGCTACCCTAATACGAATTTTTGCGGATTTGTCTCGGCTTTTGATGTCTACTGATGTCACCTAAGCCAGGGATTATTCTTATTTTTATTAAAAAAAATAATCCTCTATGTCTTAAGAAAATATCATGTATGAAAACATTCTAGATGCACTTAAAATATAATTTTGCGGTTTTGCGAGCTCGCTAAGGGTCACTGCCAAACGACATTTGTTTCGCCGTGTGGACCCGCAAGGCCAAACCGAATGTCACTAACAGCTATCATTCACTTTGAATGACATTAGATTTGGCGTGCGACAGCGGTATTAGAAATGTGCATCGTTTTCAAGATCAGTGGAGTCAAAGCAAAAGTTTGTGTGTGCACGTATGTGCCTTTCTTCGAGATCACCGCTGTCAACATTCAAGAGAAGTAATCCGTGCCACTTCACCGTCGTGTGCCACAAAGCCCTCGCTGGTCATCATTCATTTCCGCCCCCCCCCCCCCCCCCCCCCCCCTCCCTCTTCCAATAGGAGGCAAAGCAGAAGCTTGAGGCCGAGGTCGAGTGTGAGCGAAAGAAAGCGAGAAACAAGATGTCCACCATCTGCAAGGAAATCAACAAGTTCCGTGACGATTACAGAAAGATTCTGCGAGACAGGCGTCGCTTCAAGGACGTTTTGTCGGACATGCAGGCGTGAGTTGCGATTTGTGTTCTCGCGTCGCTAGGGAACGTGTGTGTCCTCCCCGAGGCAGTCTGTGACGGCCTTTCTCTTTCGACCATAGGTTGGAGCAGCATGTCGTACGACAGAAGGAGCAATTTGGTAAGTTCCTAGCCATCTATCTGCCCTGAAATCCGTTTGCTAATGTGAAGCATGCTCATGATTCGAGTTGTATTTATTCATTTATTTATTTATTTATTCAGAATACTACATTCGCCCAGGGTGCATTGTTGTAGGAGATAAGTAAAAAAAGTGTTCAGGCCAAAAACGGAAGCATGAATCTCGTGCGAAACAAATATATACAAAAATAAATATCAACAGAAGCATTTTTAAAAACATGCAGCCGATAGCATTGTACAACCGAAAGGAGAATGGAGCCAAAGGCAAAAAAAAAAAAACAAAAAAAAAACAAGCGAAAGAAGAATAACTAGACGAAAGGCGAAATTTAAAAAAAATGGACATGCTCTTTTTGTTTTGTTTTTTGGGTAGTTCAAGAATTTTTTTTCTATATTCCCTGTACGCATTTTTGCAGCTAAATTGGGGTGAAACGAAACTGGTTTGAAAATTGAAGCTCTGTTGACTCTTAATGGGCCCTGAAGATGAAATACAACCGCTTTCAGTTTGAAAAAAAAAAAACTGGCATTTGGTTATTCACCTAACTCCAGTGCAGCCGCAAAAGACATTTTTTAACCGGAAAAAACACGATAATATTGAAAAACCTCGGTGTGTTACGCTACACGACGTCAGCATGGTGCAATAAAGGCCAGAACTACAAACAGAGTTATCGATGCATTAACACTTTCGTGACCGTGGAAAAATTAATTGTTTTTGGGTAGTTTAAGAAATATTTTTTTCCTGCCAGAGAAAATGACTGATGCTAAAGTGTAAGGTATGAAGTGATAAAGGAAGGATAGGCCTTTCCAACAGTATTAATTTTAAACCGCAGATTTATTATGAACATTATCCAAAAATTATCAAAACAAGAAAAAGTAACAAAAAGTAAAAAAATCGACGAAAACATCAATGCTACCTCTCACAGGGTAAACATAAAAAGAAATTGAAACATACACTTCAAATACAAGGCTATTACACAATAATACTGCAAATATTAAGCTTTGTAAGTGCAAAAGTTGTTTACATATAAAAATATTAGCACTATGGCTTATCATGCAATCATGCGAAGCAGTTTCTTGATGCGGTGGAACAAATAATGGTTGGCCCCACTGTGTGCAGCCGGCACCAAGTAGTCCCGCCCAAATGAACCGAACACCTTTCAGATAAGAGCTGTGACGTTAGAACAGGCCAGAGGAGGAAGTAAAGCTTAATCTCAAATACCTGCTGACATTTCGGGGCGGTTTGACGCACTTTTACCGTCCGTGGTGAAATCTGACAAATCGCAGTCATCTGGGGTTTCTGTGCAGCTACCATCATCCAAAGATTACAGCTGAGATTCATTGGAATCCATCAAAATTGGCTGTTTCCGTGGAGCAGCAGCAAGCGGCATCGATGCTGCAACCGAAACCACGTGCGCCAAACTGCAAAGGAGCTTTAAAAATCTCCTCCGCGGCGGAGGAAAGAAACCCGAAAGCGAAACTGATAAAATACTTCCTCCTTTACCCTTTGAATGGCGTAACCTGTCTAGAAGCGCTCGGAGAGCGCCCAAATTTGAATTTGTATTCATTGCTAACATACCATCGATGGGAATAGGCACGGCCATAGAAGTGTTAACTGCTTGTTAACATCAAGCTTTTCTGATGGAGGGGAAAAGCAACAACGCCCGTTTGTACGAGATTTCGGCGCACGTTAAAGGTCCCCAGGTGGTCAAAATTAATCCGGAGCCCTCCACTACAACGCGCCTCATCGCCTGCATTGCATCGGTGCGTTAAACCCCACAATCAATCAAATCAATTGTTAACATTAAAATAATACAATGAAATAGAACTAGAGGCCCCACTGCAATCACTCGGGTCATGTTTCTGCAAGCAACCGCCTATTGCACAAACAAGATTCTGTGTTGTCATAGAGAAATCTCGATTATTTGTTTAATGTTTGCGACAAAATTGGCATTGTTATGAGGACAATGCAATCTTTTTGATGAACCACAGTTGTATTCTGACTTCGGGGCCCCTTTAAATTTTTGCCAGCAGCCAATCCAAGCGCAGGGTTAGGGGCATCCAGAGCTTTGGGAGACAGCCATTTTGCAGAGGACGTGGGATACCGCAGGCATTGAGTTTCATACTAATGTATACTAGAGGAAAATCCGGCGCTGGAATTGCGGGCTGCCCTGGGTAGCGCCATTGCAGCTAGCGACGTTGCTCGCCTACTTGGCTTGGCTAACCACAAGGCTTCTTTTTTTCTCTCGAAGCCAAAATAAACAAAAAATGGGTAACATTTTTCTTTGTACATTGTGCATGAAGCTTCTAAATAATCAATGACAACTAAATCTTTCGGAGCTTCAATTTTATAATAACAAAGCAACTTTGAATAATCTCTTACAGTAATGTAGTTGCTTTTTCAGTCGGTTCTTCAACCATGCCAAGGACAAGTGGAACGTGCCTTCCCTGTACATGACGGAACGCTCGCTGTAGTGCGGCTTCCGTAGACAGTAGCGCCAGGTTTCCCTCTAGTATATGTTAGTATGAAGCTGTATGACCGCAGGATTCGGCAGGCGTTCCATTTGTCCAGAGCAACGATCGTTGTGTCATGTGCCTCCAATCTGCAGGTGGCATCTTGAGGCGCCTGCAGAAAGTGGATTCGTGGATGCGGCGTCAGCAGGCGTGCCATGAAGCCGAAAGGCTGCGTTTGTCAGCTGAGTGCACTGACAAGCAGACCACCATTGCCTGCCTCGAGGTAGGAAGACTGCCGTCCTGTTACGGCCCCACTGGCTAGTTCTCTGGCTGGGCTTACGAATTTTGTTTGCACCATTTTTTTTTTTTCTTAAGGGAGCCATGCAGGCAAAACACAAGTTTAGTTCATTACAAAGATTGCGTCGTTATAATCATACTGACAACACTTTTAACGTAAACTTCGCTCAAATAAGCTGTATAATTAGGAAAAAAAGGGAATGGCCATGTGACCCACTAGCTCATTTCCCGCAATAAAACCTCTGATGTTGTATATGCCAGCTCTACGATTGGCTGAGGCTGGGAAAAGGAAATGCAAATTAGGCAGGGCTTATAAGCTTGCAGAACAAGCTATTTGCACTTAAATTTAGGGCACATTCATTTTATAGCAGTGAGAATGGTGCGGTAAGCAATCGAAGTTACGAAAATGCACGTAAATATAGAACTACCAATGCACACAGCTATTGGTACTGGGTGCACTATGCTTGTTTTAGCTGCACAGCGGTTCTCCACTTTGGAGTTGTCTTGCACGACACTGGCCGATTGGCGTAAGCAACGCTGTCCTACCTAACCCTGTTTGTTGAGTATACTGCATGTTTCACGAAACAATTCGACCAAATTTAACGAAAGCAAGCCAGGTGCGATATACGTTCAGAAACGAAGCAAGTGTGGGCAGCGGTCCTGAGTGGTATGGTGGCGCCACCTGGGAGTACTGGCAGTAAAAAAGGTGTTCCCAGTCCACTGCAGACTAAACCCCACACTAACATTCCCTTGAAGACTTTCCCGAATTACGTCATCGCAGGCATCACGAAACATGATTCAGCGGGAGAATCAAAATTTTGGCTTAAATTGTTCAATTTCTTGATCAATAAAGCATTGTTTGCTGCCGGACAAACACTGGGAGCACTACAAAACACCGAATTTTTCGAACAAAACAAACTTGTATCTTGTCTGCATGGCACCCTGTTAAGGGGGGACGCGGCTTTCAACTTCCGAACAATGACCAAAACATCGTTTTTTTGAAATCCATATATTCGGCTTCTATGTTTCCTAATCTGTATGTCTGCGAAGTTTTTCCGCTCAAAATCGTCGCAAAGTGGCATTAAAAAAATAGTTTTGCCAGGCGCGGTGACAAACTATCAGCGCAAAAGGGCGAAAAAACGGCGATTTTCGGAGCGCTGTATCTCCGCAATGGTGCCACCGGGTGCGGCCATTTTGATATCGTTAGATCGGCCGAGCGTTCATCTTTCCGGTTCCCCTCGTCTCTTTTATCTTTGTTCATTCACAAACGCACGAACGGCAGAAAAGAAATGATGCACAAACGAAGCTATTATAGATGCTGAAGCGCTATTTGTCCTCCGGTCGGGCCGCGCCAAGACGGCCCTCCTGATTGGTTGTCGCAGCGCAATGCAAGATGGCGGCCGCCAGAACTGCGTAGCGTGCGGTTTGAGTTCATTTTCGGTGCTTCGCTCAGCCAAGTTTCTATTCAATCAGTGGTATTCAACACGGACGTTATCGCGATAGGAATGCCTGAGATCACGAGCCAGATTACGGGAAGTTGTGTGGCTCGAAAGGCGGAGGTCATCGAACGCTTCGTGGGGCGCGTGACTCTACCGTCGCCAGACCCCGGAGGGTGACGCGGTGTGCGCGCTTGCGATAGCGGTTCGTGAAGTGAACTTTTAGTCGGATTTGCGATGTTTACATGCTTAGTTATTGCTGGGATTTGATTGTGGGCTCGCTAGCCTTGGGAAAGAAAACGGTCGACGCGTCAAACACTGCGGCGCGCACGGCATAGCCGACGCGCATTGCAGCATCACATGTCTGCGCAACCGGTTACGATTGAACGCCAGTAGTTGTAATTAATGCCTGCGACGTTAGATTTAATCTTAAAAGCGACCTGACAAGCCATATCAGGGATAATCAAAGTATGATATGTCGCGGTAAGCGTGCGCTGCGATGCGCGCGAGCCATATCGCCTTTCTTGCGCAACGTTTCCCGTGCGCTTCTAATAATCATGCAAACAGGTTTGATTTTAGGAATATAGGAATAAAAATATGTTCTCTGCGTTAAAAATTTACCTTACTGTCGCAGTATTTAACAGTGATTTTTGTAGGGAAATGATTGACACCAATGCATATAATCATGGCTTAGGACATACTGACTGTGCTGCAAGAAATGTTGGATGCCGTCAAAAGTAGTGAAAAAAACCCCCTTCCATCAAAGTTGGAGTTATGCTCAGTATTATACCAAGCTTCAAAGTAGCTCATTTGCACCCTTATGGTATGCAAACTTTTGGCAATTAACACCTGCACGTATATGAGTACTGAATTGCTGCCCCAGGCAAAGTAATAAAACATAAAAGAAGCCGGAAATTTTCAAATTTAAGTAAAAAAACACTTCACTTGTTGCCATGGGGACAACACTGCAAAGGGAAGTTGTCCAGTGCGATACTGCCAACCAGCTAACCTACTTTGCATTGAAAGCCCATTGAAAGCCATCTCCCCCTCCGTTTTGTCTGCTAACTGGGCTATGTACTGTTCACAGAGGAGCTGAAAATGATGTTTTGTGGAAAGAGAAAGGCTGTAAAAGGCACTCCAATTTCAAGGCAAGGCCTTCCAGAAGCCCCATGTTCAAAAGGACATGAAAGGCTACAACCATGACAACTTTTGATAAGTGAAACCTATGTTGCAACTTCGGAAGCCGTTTTCTCAAAGTTTTTTTTGCCACCTGCGATGCTTGTTCCAGGGATTTCTTTGTGACCGCTGGGTCTATTTTGATTCCGTTTCTTGCATTACATTCCTTGATGAACAGTTCAGGTCGTGACACTCTTGGTTTTCCAGATTTATTTTTTGTGATTTTTTAATTCCAATAGTCGTTCGCAGTCGACATGCCTGTTGCTCATTAACCTCTAAAAAAATGAAAACTAAAAAACATTGTGTTGTAAAAAAAAAATTCTAAAACTGTCACGACCTCGTCCGTTCATTTGGGAATGCAGAGCACTCCGAACAAGTTTTCTATCATGTTTTATAAGTCGCTCAAGCTCGGTACAAGCGGAACAGAAAGAAAATTTAATAAATGAAAAAGTTATCAAAATATTACCTTGAAATTTTATGGTGTTATAACAGAAACATTTCCAGTTGCTGTGCCAATTTTCATCAAAATCCACAAAGAAATAAAAAAGTTGATTTTGAATGCCACGTCCCCCCTTAAGTGTCCTGAGGAATTTTTCTTTTTACAAGCAACTTTCTGGCTCTTCACATGCCTAAGTTATCGGAACGCTTGAGGTTTGACATACTGGCAAAATCTGGGAGCAAGGTAGTAATCTGGTGCCACTTATATTTATGGGCCGACATTGTCGTGAAACTTTGGTGGGATGAGATGGGTTGTAATGGGCACTGCATTACCTTCATGCAAAGGTTTCTGAGCTGTCTGTTAAGCCGTTGTTGTTAGGTTTGAGGCTATTTTCAAACGATTCAGCTAACTGCACTCGGGAACGCAGGGTTTTTGATGCGAGGCGTAAATGATTGCACTCAAGTAAGCTAACCACTCCCTGTGCACTTCAAACAGAAATTTAATTGCATCTGCCTGGCAGCTTGAAAGCGTAAAAAATGGCATTTTTATCTGTCTTGTCTGCGTACAAGCTAATCCTCAGCCTACTATCATTCACAAATTGCAGTCCTTCGTCCAGAGTTGAGAATAAAATAACAGCACTAGATGATTATTTTAATTTGGGCTGATGTGGGCATCAAATGTTGAGTATTAGGCTACTTCTGTCATTACAAGAAATGGCGTACAAGTGCATGTTGACGGCGATTACTTTGGGGCGGAAAGTTGACGTCTTGCTGAACAACAAATTTAGGTTGGCCCAACGAACCGTGGAACGGAGGCTGATGAGTATATTGCTTAGGGAAAGGAAACGACCACCTTGGGTGGGAGACAGAATTCCAAAAGAGTTCCGTTAAACTGCGATGCTAGAGTTGGCGACCAGTGTTTATAAGCGTGAGGGGGCTAAAACTTGAATCTTCGTTCACATGTCTCTGTGACTCGAATTGGGCGGAAGATTAAAAAACACAAAAGGACAGTCTAAACTGGCATTCCTTTTTTGCAGCATGAAATCAAACAGCTGTATGAGGGGATCGCCAACTTCGAGCTGCTTGCTGAGGCCAAGGCTGAAGACCTCGCCCGAGCGGAGGAGAAGATCCAGTCTCTCGAGTGAGTCTCATTCTTGGTTTCGGGGTTGTCCTCTCGTTTGCGTGGGTGTGGTCACTGTTATTGTACGTGCAGGACTCGCGTCCTGCACGTCCTGCACTTGTACTTTGTGAAAATTGTCAGTCTAGCTGCTTTTTTCCTACCGATTTCAAATACCGTAATGGGTGCGGATAATACGCGGGGTTTTCCGTTTAGTGCAGCTGCACGGCAGTGCGTGTTGTGCCGTGAAGCTGCCCTTTCCAGTATCAGACGTGCGATCAATACACGAGGAATATATATATTTTTTTCTTTTCTGGTGAGCTTAAAATGGGGGTGCGGATTATATGAAGGAGCGGGTTGTACGCGTGAAAATGCGGTATGCCATGATTTTTCCAGTCGGTCAATTAGGTCCCAAGATAATTAGATATAATTAGCCATTTTTGGAAGAACAATAGACAAAACAGTGGTGGTCATAAAACTGTAATCTTTATATTTTCCAATAATCTGAACCCTGATGAATGCAATAATCGAAGCAGTTTTCTGATGCATCACTTGGAATTAATTTCATGGCTCAATAAACTTTGGTGGCACCAGTGGCAAGGAACCATTTTCAGTGCCCATTTCAAGCACCGAAGTTTACCGTATTTACTCGCTTAATTTGCACACTTTTTTTCGCGAATTTAGGGCCTCAAAAAGGGGCTGCGCAAATTGCGCGGATATATTGCGAAAAATCTAAAATAACATGTAAATGGTCCTAATGCGGACTATACAAATAAGAGAAAATCGAGTATGATGGCAAAAGCGAACGATACTTGTTTATTTTTAAACGCGTGCACAGTCAGAAGTACACAAAAGTAGTTGAAAGTACACAGTCAAAAGTACCTACAAAAGTCCAGTCTGATTGTGGTCTAGTCGGAATCGCTCGTCGAGTAATCCGACTCCGAGTCGTCGTCACGGCCGCCATCACTGCCCTCCCAAAGCGCATCGTCCTCAGTTCCGTCGAGTGCATTCGACAGCCCCGTCTTTTTGAAGCTGTGCTCCACGATGCTGGGTGAGACCATGTCCCACGCTGCCACGATCCACTTCGCAGACCGTTTTCAGTGGCGGTCGCTTTATCCTCCCAGTGGGAGTGAGCCCGTGTTCTCCGCTGGCCATCCACTCGACGTACATTTTGCACACGTAGTCCTTGAAGGGTTTGTTGACCGACACATCCAAGGGCTGCAGGACAGATGTTAGGCCACCCGGAATAACGGCCAGGTGGGTCCGCATGTCGCACAACTTCTCCTTCACACTCTCCACAAGATGCCCTTTGAAGCTGTCGAGCACCAACAGCGATGGCAGTCGCAGCAAAGCCCCCGGTCTCTTGCCCCAGACAGTGTCGATCCAGTCCTGCATCAGCTCCTCGTTCATACACCCGTTTTCTTGAGCACGGATGTGAATGCAGGCACCCAGCTTCATTTTGGGCACTGTCTTCCTCTTGAAGATGACGAAGGGCGGGAGTTTGCAGCCATCCGCTGTCACGGCAAGCATCACCGTGCAGCGTTGTTTTTCGCAGCCAGTGGTCTTGATGGGCACAGACGAGACGCCTTTCTCGCTCACTGTGGTGTTGGGTGGCATGTCGAACGTCAGTGGCGTTTCGTCAGCGTTCCAATCTGGGACATGATGAAGTTCCCCGTTCGGTGTAATCCAATCACGAAGCGGTGAAACAACACAATTTTCTCCTCGTAGTCGTGCAGTAACCGCTGGCAAAGGGTCGTTCTCCGTCTGAGAGACAGTTGGTGGCGTCTCATGAAGTGCGTCACCCAGCCTCTGCTCGCCTTGAATGCAGCAGCAGGGATCCCTTTCTCGTGCGCAATCTTCCTTGCTGCAAACTGTAGCATCTCGCACGACACGGCAAGACAGGACGACCTCATCTGTCAAACGTACTTCAACGGCTCTTCTTCCACGGCAGGAAACTTTCCTTGCTTTGGTCCCCGAAACGCCCTCCTTCCAGGTTTGGTATTTTGGAGGGAACTCTTCTGCTTCTTCCAATACCGCACGTGGCTCTCGTTCACATTGAAGTGCTTTTCGGCGGCACGGTTCCCTTTTTCCTCGGCAAACTCAATGACTCTGAGTTTGAATTTTGCCGTATAGTTATTGTAGCCTATCGCTACTGTAGCAAAAGGTGACTGACTGACGGCGACGGCAAAACGTGAACACAAAGGGAGGATTCCGTCGCAGCGCGCACGCAGGAAAGAGGCAGAGGATTCTCTCGCAGCACGAACGCAGGAAAGAAGAGGCGGCAAGGCGACACCACGGCAGGGCTGATACGCCCTCTCACACTCCGATGCAGAAATTAGTGCTTCCGACTCCGCGTCTGCCTTTGTGTTGTGTGCGAGTTCTCGCGGCGCAAAAGAAAGGAAAGGAGGAGGAAGGCACACGCTCGAGCAGTTCCGACTCCCCGCGGAAAGGACGAGAGGAAGGGTGTGCATGTGTCGGAAAGGGCAGAGCAGGGGAATGTAGCCGGGTAGGGCGCCTGGATGTTCCTCCTCGCCTGCACTCCGTCATGGAGGGGCGGAGTGGAGGCGCACCTAGACACGAAGGGAAAAAGTGAGAAAAGAATGAAGGGACTATTGGCGCGCAGCATTGTGTATCTTTCTCTAAACTTGGGAAAAAACTTAAGGGTGCGCAAATTATGCGAGTAAATACGGTAATGAGCTGTAAAATTGGTTCCCAGTGATGCATCAAAAAACTAATCCTCTTATTGCACTCGCCAGAGTTCATAGTATTGGAAGATATAAAGATTACGGTTTTATGGCCTACACTGTTTTGTCTATTGTTTGACCAAAAATGGCTAATTATCGCTGATTATCTTGGGAGCTGATTGACCAACTGAAAAAATAATGGCATATTTGAAATCGGTGGGAAAAAAGCAGCTACACTGACAAGTTTCACGAACTTTGCTTGAAAGTTAGGAGCTTTGTTAGATGTCTCGCTTGCGAGTGTATGCAAAGTCCAATTGTTGAACGAGAGGTAGTGAAAAAAAACAGCATCTTCCATCAGTGGGGTGTTTTTCCCAGGGTATGAAAATGGCATAAAGGTAGTAAGGAAGCAGGCAAACACCTCAGTGGTTGCGATGGACATCCAATGTCTGTTATAAAAGAGGTCAATTTAATGAAAAAGAAAGGGCAGCCATCCACGTGGGTGATTAGTGTCTCTTATACCCGACTGTCTCTTACATCCATGCCTCTTATGACGAGATTCAACTGCAGCAGCTAAATTGCAACTGCGTTTGCCGGACAGACGCTTATTGCCTGCATGAAATTAGAATTTCTATACTAGGGTCCTTAAAGATGCAGCCCGCTAAAATACATTTTCCTTATTTTCAAGCACCTGAATATGTCTTGTCACGGAACTTAAGAAAAGTGAACCGTTGCGTGGTACCTTTCCAGTACCCACAATACGGTTCCCACTTTTCCTGAAGACCAATAAACCCCCTTCGGCCCCCTTTTGATGGCATGTGATTGATTGATTTATTGACTGATTGAAGTAGTCTTCATATTAGTTCTAGTTCTGTGTATGTTGACTGCAGAGATTGATTCATCAATTCTTTCATCGATTTATTGATTGATTGACCAATTGATTGGTGTATAGAATGATTGATTCATCAGTCAGTTGATTCAGTAATCGACTGGTTGAATGAATGAGCGAACAAACGAACCAGTTTGTACATTAGTTGTGCAACTTTTGATTGCACGATGCGCTTCTGTTCACTCTGCGATTAATAAGCAAACTTGAATATACTTCTACCTAACAACCAAACCTAAGGACCAAGTGGACGATGTCAGAGTGGGACACTTGTTGATTCTGGATGTATCCTCGGCTGATGCCCCGACTTTCTCGCTTCAACAGGGATGATTTGGCCACCACTCGCAAGGAGATCATGCCAGTGGAAGAGCGGGAGAAGGTTGCCTTACTGCTGCTCGAGAAGGACTCCCTCATCGCTCAGCTTGAGACCAAGCTCAAGGTAGGCTCGCAGGTCGAGGTCGCTCCCTGGGGGGGGGGCACGGGTTCTTGTAACTGGGAAGGAAATGTGTGGTTACAATCGAGCAATTCAGAGACACCTACAGTGAACCTTCGTTTTAACGAAGTCCTCAGAACTTGGAAGTGGCTCTGTTATGAGCAATACTTAGTCAAAAGCAGGGAGGATTTGATCTCAGTGCTTTGCTTTTTGGACCATGAAATGCTACGAATGAAGTGAAATCTTGAATAATGTGATTTTTTTATGACGAGAGCTCACTGTTATTGTCTAAATTGAGCCACAGGGAAGTGTAGAATGCAGAAGGGATGTCTTTCCTAGTCTGTTACAAAAACATTTTTTTGTATCATTTAGGGTTGTCACCTGCCTGGTTTGTGACCGGCCCGACCGGTTTTTTGAGACAGCGTGTCGGTTGCCGGTCCGTATTTAAAACCAGCTGTCATTGGCCGGTTTTTTGGCCGTTGGGCCACGATTATTTATTGTTTTGCGTTTTATAAGTGTCAGTTCGGCAGCTAGGACGATGCATGTGGGTGCGTTCGATTCACCCTGCACCTCTTGAACCGGTTCACAGCAGTGCAATGCTGGTTCCGCCATCCTGCGTAATTGGTGGAACCAGACCTGCCCATTTCTCGCTATGAACTTGTCCTGCACCTGTCGGCGCCGGCATTGGATTGAACGGTGCAGTTCAGGTGCTGCAAGCTGCCCCAGTGCAGTGAGCTGCACCAGTGCGAGCTGCACCAGCGGCGAAGTGCTGCACCGCCTGAACCGGTTCACGTGGTGTAGATGAATCGAACAGACCCTATGTGTCGACAAGCTGCGCAAAGATGTGCGAGCTCTGGGGTACCAAGGGGAGAACAGCGCTTTTAATGGACGAAGTATGTGCGGTTACTTTTCAGGGCAGCACATTCGGAGCACCAAGCAAAATTTCAACTCACTTTCAGTACACACGTTACGTTGATTTCCATCTAGGAAAATGCTACAATAAGTAGAATTGCATGTAAAAAAAGGTAATCTTTTTGTCAAGAAAAATATAACCTTGTATATACCCTGAAGGGCTGGTTTGTTTTTTTCACCGGTAAAAGGTGGTACCCCGGTATCATTCTTCTATTGTTGTGCCCTTGGTTAGCATAGCATTTTTTTCTTTTCTTTTGGAACATATAATTATGTGGCAGAACAAAGGAGGGGCTATCTAATCCAAGATGCTTGAGTATTTTTTTTTAGTCTTGACTGCAGAACAAATGTTTTTGATACTGTCCGGCTTCCAGCAGATATATGTCTTCCTTTGTATGTTTATAGACTCGCATAAGCTGAACAGGGCAAAACTGGAAGTGGAATAGCTCTCTTCCTGCCTGCATGCCATGTGCCTAAGAATTATTCCAGTCAATGCATGAAACAGAACAAAAAGAAAACCTGTTTATGTATGTGACAAAAACCTATTATTATTTTTTTACTATAATCCAGCAATATGCTGTTTGCAGCAGCTCTAAAGTCTGTACTATTACTACTGCCACCTTTACTATTATTACTATTAGTACTTTACTATTAGTACTATTACTACTGCCATCAAGCCTTTCATTGGCGAAGGACATAATTACATGTCTATGCCTGGAGATCGTTAGGGAAGATCAATAGTAAGGATTGCTATTCTACGACATTAGGAAGGCAGTTTTGCATTGGTTCTACTTTTTTTTGCGTTTTGCATTATTGCCTACCCGCGTGATAAGCTGGCAGCATACATTGTATGACAGCCTCGTTATTCACGTTTTTTTTGTTTGAAAATAAAAAAATGGAACAGGATACGGAAGAATGGGCTGTCAAGCTTGAGGGCGAACACTCGGCAGCCAGCGATGCAGCGAAGTCATTGAGGTTTGTTTTTCAGTTCTTTTTCTTGCTTATTTGTTCCTTATCTTGTTCATTTGTTTCCTGTTTTGTTTGTTTCTCGTACCTTTTTGTTTGGCATGGTCCTTCCCTAGCATATGGCAACACATATGCATTAACTTTGTTAATTAGATACCAACTTTAATCAATTTAGGAACATTTATGTAGCTAGCCATCCTAATAATAAAACTGCTATCGGTCTGGGGATGCCTTGTACACTTCTTGGGTTACGAGACTATCGGTAAGGTCACCCCAAAATTAACTAATTAAGTGTAAACTCTACAGTATTCTCATGTCAGTGTGTTCAAAAGGGTCTATTCGGTGTTTGAATATTTTTAGGGCGAAGCTTTCTTAGTCTCACGGAAACCAATGTTGTAAACAAAATGCACTGCAGGAAAGTCAACTTTACACGATGGGAGGGCATCAGATGATGATGATGGTGATGATAAAGCAAGAAAAGAAAACTTCCTGTGGTTGGAATCGAACCTGGGGCGGTATTCTTGTAACTGTCCCTTTTGAAAACGTCCTTTTTGCGCCCCTTCATCGTGACGTACTTCCGGTTAAGCAGTAAGCGTTGGCAGTAGGTTTGCCGCGCTTGCGTTACATCACTTCCGGTTGTTTGCTTTTAGCCAATCACGGCTCGCCAAAAGGGACACTTTTGAAAGGGACGCAAAAGAGAGAAAACTCGAGAATACCGCCCCAGGGCCTTTCATGTTATGAAGCCAGCATTTATCTGATTGCACCGTCATCGCATTCAGATCGCTCAGCATTTTGTTTGGGTTCGTTGCGTGGGTGTGGCTTTGGCTAAGACTTTGGCTTTTGACTTTGGCCTTTTGGATGATGACAATGTCCAACGACGACGATGTGAAGGGAGGGGGCTCATCTTTCTAATGCGGGATTCGTTTGCTGTCATCTAACTTTGAACTTTGACTCGCAGGTGGTTTGCACTTTGATTGTAGCGGCTTTGACTTTCGCACTTGGCCATTTGACTTTCGCACTCGAGAAAACTTGGCGTTTTAACCATCGCCGTCATTAGACAGAGGGGCTTCTGATTTTTTATTTCATCTAGGCACCAAAATAGCAGGATAAAAGTTCCACCTTTCTTGTGCCATGCAAACTATTTCTGGTGTCAAAAGGATTGTGAACCTCTTCTGTTTCTTTATTGATCCGTAAAGACAATAAAAAAATAATCTAGCAGCTTCCTTGCACAGGGATAGGCCTTCCTGATCCCATTGACATGGAAACATAAATGCTACAAGTATTTTTCAAGCCCTTACATAAACTTACAGAACTGTAGAAGGCGACAACAAAGAAAAAAGAATTACCAGTTGAGCGCGATAAAAAACTGGGAACAGTATGATGTGCCGGTGGACTTGTGTTTGCGTTTTCAGGGAAGTCAACGAAGACCTGAAGAGTGCGCTGGCCAGCCTCGCTGCAGAGCTTAAGGTGGAGAGGGAGCGCCAAGAAAACATAGTAAGCGTCGCTTCTCTTGTTTTTGTGTGTTCTGCAGTGGTGCGGTGATTGGGGAATCTGCGCCGGTAGCTTCTGCGTGCAACTGAAATCTTTTAAAACTGGCTTCTTTGGTTTACGTCATCCATCTGATGAATTTTTGTACAGTTGAAAGCATTCGTGTTCTTGTCCCATGCACCACCGCTTAACTCTTTTGTGACCACGGAAAAACGGCCGATTTTGAGTGCTCCCAGAAAGCTTTTTTTTTTTCTCTTGAGCTACTGGACACATTAAGCATTGCTGTGCATGAAATTGTAGCTTATAGATTTCTCTTTCAAACACATAACAGCAGTTTCGTAAGAGGTACAATTATTCACAGTTTATTGGGCAGCGAACAGACAGACAGACAATGAACTTTATTGTTGGGCAATGAAACAAAAAAAAAGTGCAGAGGAAAAGTATACACAAAACACAAATAGGCGATTTTACCCGAGCCTAAAAATTATTTTAGAAATTCTGAGGTATACAAAATGTTTCTATGTTCTTAAGCTATGATTCAATGTATACATCAACACTCACTACACACCAAGTTCTGGATTTTTGCGGTCCCATCAACCTAGCGGCCCTGACAGGTGCGCCACTCTGCGAAGCCACTCGAGAGTTAGTCGGTCTCTCTAAAATATGCGTATAAGCATACCTGTTTGCGTTCTGACACAAAATCATTATCACTTCAGCGGTAAAAAGCAATAAACAAAAATTAGCGCTCTTGAGAAGCAGCGCACGTAGCTCCACAGTGCCGATTTTGCACCAGCGCCAGGCTATTTTGAAGGTGATGGCGCACTACAGCGCGGTTCATTTGGCTAAATATCCTCGCCGCACGTTGTCCAGACCCTACACATGAAAGTAATGCCGCAATTGTCAGAAGTAAAATCTCGATGATACGAAGCTCGCGGGACCACAAAAAATATTCGTATCATCCGAAATTCGTATGAACCAATACAGACCAAAAAATGTAGCGCTGAAAAAAAGTTTTCGTGTATTTTTTTTACTTTTGCCTGAAGAAATTCGTGATTTTCTTCTGCATTTTTTTGCCCCCACGTCGCAAAGCAGTCCTTTCTGGAGCGCGTAACGCTTCGCGCTCGTCACCTCACTTGCGGTGCCCAAGCTCACTACATGCCGCAAGTCAAGCGTGAACCGCATGGTGCGTTTTTGCACGCGATTCGCACACCTCGGCTTTGCGCGCACTGTATTTTCACGCCTGTATCGACGATTTCGCGCCCGCGGTAGCTCCTACCTAAACCAGAAAATGACGCACGACGCGCGCGGCAGGATGGAGGAGCCTGACGACTTGCGAAGCGCTCGAGACAGCCGGCTTAGCTCCGCCGGAGATGGTTAGGCTTAGCACCCCGGCAGATATTTCATGGGCGCTTTCACTAGCGCCGTGGATGATTTTTTTTTTAGTACCGTTTTCGCATGCATAATCAGCTCCTTTACCGCACAAGCAACTTAGCGTCTGCCTTGAGCGGCATTTTAAAGAGCGGTTAGGAGCGGTCGCTCGAGCGGCCTCGCCACTTTGCGGCCGCAGCCGGCGACGCCGCGAGAAGCGTGCGGGGTTCCGCGGCGGTGTCAGCAAGCGCCAGGCCTTTTCTACAGAAAGAGCGACAAAGAGGGGAGAGAGAGCCGTCACTTGCTCGTTCGGCAGTCGGGCCCCTCGCTGGCTCGTTCGTATCATCCGCCGGGCCGCACAGGTCCGTTCGGAACAGCCGCAATTTTTTCCATTGCTAACAATGCAATTTCGCCGGGACTTTTCAGAAATTCGTATCATCCCGAAATTCGTATCACCCAGAATCGTATCATCGAGATTACACTGTATTAGGCACGTTTTGTTCATAAATACAGCGCAAAGTCAAAAACGAACATTTCCTCATTTCCTGGCAGCACCTGCCGAAGTCTGGGGCTGTTGAATGGGAGAGCCTTCATCAGAATTAAAATCTGAAAGATCCACATTGTTGCTGGAGTCATCACTGCTGCTGGGGTAAAAAATCAGCAGCAGCAGTGGCTGAAGTACCTGAAACCGCTGTCTGCCTTTGCAGAGCGTGCAGTAAAACAGGACGCCATTTTTGCGCAACTCGTCGCTACCTGGGGTTCCAATTTCACTTGTGACGCCGTCTACCCACGCGAAATATAAACAAACGGCAAAAAAACTGAAAAAGGAGTTTCCAATGAACACGCCAGATGGCGTCAGTTGTCCAAATAGCACCGTTCTTACTTTTTGTGGGGGGTTTGAAAATCATCGTTCACCCGTGAACGATAGCCTATGGCGTGGTCACAAAAGAGTTAAAGCTACGTACTTTCGTTTTGCCGGGTAATAGAGGCATGTTTCCTTTCTTCTTCTCTTTTGCAGGTCGACAGTGACTCACAGACTGAGCACGCCCAGAAGGTGAGATCTGTTAGTTGCTTGCTTCTTTGTTGTGTGCCTCGAAGTAGATGAAAAACTTTTTTAAGGAGATAGAATGCAGAGCACTGAAGTTTTATTAAACAGACTGGGTGCGACATGCAGACTGAAAAAATTGTGTCAAGTTTTTCATTTATGTTGCTACTTTAGTTAAAGTAAATGTTTAGCCCCTTTTTTTTTTATAGCTTTAGGTTGGGCAGCATGTATGGGGTGAGATGCCAGTGAAAAGCTTATGTGGGTTGATATTACAAATTTTTAGAAGTTTTGCCGATAAGAGGATACGTTTTAAATAGGCTCTTAAACCTGCATACATATATAATACATTCAGTGGAACCCCGAAAACACTGCTTTCAAGGGGCTGCGTGAAAGCATCGTGTGATCCGGGTACGGGTAAATGCCGGCATAGTAGATTGTTCCACACGACAAGTGGCCGTGAACTTATTTGAACTACTATAGCGCATTCTCGTGTAATTTGCGAACCTTGAGCTAAATCGCCAAATTTTCTAAAAAAGAGAAACACTTATTTTGTGCCCCCCTCCCCTCTACAGCGTCCGCGCTAGCCCGTCAGCCCTGTGCCTCGCTAGCACACGGTAAGCTAGGAATTCTTATTCGGCCGAGCAGATTGACAGGGAGAAAAGGCAAGTGTGTGAAACTGCCAGAGCCAAGGGAAACCAACGATAGTACGAGGCAGCGACTGAAAAAAGGCAGGAAAAAAAGGGACGGAGTGAGAACGCGGCTTTGAAAGACTCTGATAAACAGAGAGAGGGGGAGAGAGAGCGTCGTGAAAGGAAGAAACTTGGATCAAGCGGGCGAGGAAAGCAAATGTTCAGTAATCGCCATGGGGTTGCGTCGAATGTGTTTTCACGTTCGACAACTTGATGGGAGCTTCTAATTTGCGGTCCGCATGGGGCCGGCAAAGGTTAACTCCCGCTGTCCAGTACCCACCTCTGTTTGCTTGTGTCTGTTCAGCAAGTGGTCTGGCCTGTCTGCGGAACTCTGCACATCAAGCAGCGTCAAATGGGGGTTAAGAATGAAGAAGGTCGGACGAGGTGGCGAAGCGGTGTAAAAAATGGGAAACATGCCGGTTTATCACCACCAGGGTCCGTCGGATAAAGCGGACCGCGTGCACCCCAGTGTTGTATAATCTTGTTTTTTTTTTGTGCATTGTTTCTATGGGGAGTTTAACGGGACCGCGGTGATTCGTTGCTATACTCGGTTACAACTTAAGAACGGCACGAAGTTGCCGCTGTGCCTCATCACCGCAGCCGGATGTCACTCCGCGCAGCACAAGTAGCGTGTTACTGGGAATATTTTGAACATGGCACGAGCCGTTTTTGTATCTTTTTGGACCTAATATGCTTATAAACTACTGCAGCGACGGCAAAAAACTACGTGAGAAAAGGCAGACGATATCACGCATTCGTGGCCGTCTCCTTTCAAAACGCGCGCCCGTTGACATCCGGGTCCGTCGCTTAGGCGGAATGATACCGTACATGAGCTGGTGCCGTTCTTAACTTGTTCCCGAGTATAGAAGCTAGAATACGAATTTCGTTGTGATACGAATTTTAAAATTCCCTGGCGAAAATGCATTGTATGCAATGTAAAAAAATTCGTATGATTCGTACGCATTTACCACTCCGGTGCGGGTGATACGAACACACGAGCCGCGAGCAGACGACTGCGGCGTGGACGGGAGGCGGGAGTGTTGGTGCCGCCGTGCGGCCTTGGTTGCGCACGGGCACAAAAACATTGAGCGTGAACCGCATGGAGCGTTTTCTGCTCGCGAAAACGCGCCGCACACGCCGCAGGCGCGCTGACCCTGCCGCATAACCACCTACACGCGCCGTGGCCGGCGGCGGCAACATGGCGGCGGTTTCGGCCACAAAGTGCGACCACATCTAAGCGCTCTCTAAAATATCTCTTAAGGCACGCACGAAGTTGCTTGAGCGGTAAAGGAGCTTATAATGTAGGTGAAAACGGTACTATAAAACGTTGTCTGCGCCGCTAGTGAAAGCGCCCATTCAATATCTGCTGGGGTGTTAGGCCTAAACACCTCCGGCGGGACCACCGGAGAAACTGCCGCCATAGAGATAATATACTACTGCCGCCATGAAGAGCGCACCTCGCCATTGGCGCAAGTCGGCAGGCTCCTCCCACTGCCGCGCGCGTCGGGCGTCATTTTCCGAGCGAGGTAGCATCTGTCGCGGGGGAATGCGGTTCGCGTGCACACATCGCGTCGAAGGTGAGCACGCGTTCTTTTGACTCCCGCGTTGACGATTCGGGCCGGCACCTCGGCGCCAGCCTCTGCTAGGGGGTGGTACCTCTGCCCACGGCCGGGCTAGAGCGGCGGCGTGCGCGCGCCGCACCCTAGCCCGGCCGTGCTCAGCCTCAGTTGCCACCAACGTTGCCGCAAACGGCAGTGGGGGGAGCCGCATGACTTGCGCCAATGGGGAGACTTGTGCCTTATGGTGGCAATTTCGAAGCGCTCGCAGCAGCTGGCTGGGCCACCTCCGCGCATATTTGGCGCGGATATTTTTAGATGCCACGCATTTCATTCACCCGCCTTGTCCCTGCATCCGGCGTCGGCGTCGTTGTCGACGTCCACCCCTTCCCCATTCTCCTCGCCGCGCCAGCTTTGCTCTCCGCCGCTCACCCCCGCTCCTCTCCGATAGTGAACACTCTCTCGCGAGCGGCATTGGATTGGATTGGCTTGGATCGGATTTGGATTGGATTGAAGTGGATTGTGTTGCGTCATAGCCGCGGCAGACGCACTGGCGCCGGCTCGTCCCCTCACCGTTATGCACGCTATAAAGCGCGGTGCCTGCGCCGCTCCGCTCCATCGTTCCAGCGCTGTCCAACGCTGAAACGTGAACACTCTATGCGTCGCATCTACACAGGGGTTCCCGCGAGGGGAGGTGGGAGTTTTGTAGCGCAGTTTTCTCCCACACTGTGAGCTCTTTCCCGCATGAGCAATTTAGTTTACACCTTGAGCTGCGTTTTAACAAAAGGTTACAAACGGTCGCTGAAGCTACTTGCACCTCTTCACGGCAACAGCCGACACCATGTTGCCGCCGCCTGTCACATGCGCGGCACTACTGCATTTTTTCTCGTTTTTTGATGAGACCAATTTTCGGGTGATACGAATATTTTTGCCGCCCCTTGAGATTCGTATCACCGAGATTCCACTGTATATCGAAGTGGCAGCAGGGAGACCTCAGCTTAGTTGATAAGGTGTTTTGCGAAGGGACGGCAGCTTGTGTAACAACACCCCCAAGCAAGCGAACAGTTAGACAGGTTCATATTCAGTTTAAAAAACACTGTTGACTCAAACCGAACTTACGAAAATCTTAATGATGTCACTGCTTTGGGCTGAGAAGCCATAATGGGCGTGGGCCTGGATTGAACTGAGTGTTGTTACAAAATAAAAAGTTGATGCAATATGTGTCTCAACCACTACGCTTATGCATGCTGATTTGTCACGTGACTACAGTGAATTCTTTATGCAGTTGCCAGAACGAAACCTGCACTCTCATTACTTAAGGGACTCTCGAACTATTCTTTTTTGCAGGATGACTGCGACACACAGACTGAAGCAGCTGCAACGGTGAATGTTTGGTTTAGTTTAGTTTAGTTTTTTTTTTTTTTTTTACACTGAATTATTCGCTTTGTGTGGTGAGTGGCTTGAATGCACAGCCACTCACTCTGAGCGTTTGTTTCTCGCAGGCCGACTGTAACGTGCAAACTGAGGGCGCCCTAAAGGCAAAGTGTTTCTTTTCTATTTTTCTAAAACCAATTCTTCGTTTCAATAAGCACGCGTTGCTGAAATGTGTGTGCGGGGACCATGAGGTTTAATGAATTTACTTATAGGTTGATTGCAACATGCAAACAGAACATGCCGTCACGGTACGTTTTCTTTCTTTTTTTTTTTTCCTTCTCATTCGCACTCAAGCACCAAGGACAAGTATTTACATAAGTTTGTTTGTTACAGGTGAGCTCTGGGATACAGACAGAGGACAGTGCAAAGGTGTGCTTGTTTTTCCTTCATGATGTGTCTGTGACCCGATCAGTCGCACAACTTGACTTTAGAAAACCAATATAACCCTTTGCGACATGGCACGTACAATTGTACACGCAACTTTTAAGAGCATTTTTGTAAGGTACAATCATCGTCATCCCCACTTGAACCATTCAGCCAGCATTCGTGTTTCCCACTCTACGAAGGGAAGTGCGAATGCTGGCTGAGCAGTTCAAGTGGGGTTCAAGAACACCTACTTGACACGCCAAATGCTCGGCCCGTCAAGTAAGTGTTCTTGGTTTTACATTTTCTGTCCAGTTAAAACGTTTATTAAAGCAAAATTGAAGCTGTTACCTTGATATATGAGGACTACAGATGACAATAATATGTATAGGTTTTCTATCGTCGCAATGGTTAGGAAACGGTGGTCACGTTTACAATAGCGTGTTTGCGATTAGGCCACGACCTAATGTATTAACTGCTTATGAGATGGAGTTGTTCATGGCTTTAAGTGAAATTTCGGTTATCAAAAACATACACACGCAGCTTCAGTTTTTTTTCTGGTGGCTACATACTAATGCGTGTCGCAAAGGGATAAAGTTCTCAGCTGCTGCTGCTGCTTCTGCTACTACACTTTCCGCGTCTTCCTGTCATTTAATCCTCCTGCTTTGATAGCCTCATCGATGGGAGATATGTCTGTGACGAGTTTTGATTGCACAGTTGTGAAGCGCATCATTCCTTGCTCTGCGATCTTAAGATTGAGACATTGTAGAGTTTGCAGCAGAAACTTGCTGCTTATGCATTTCTTGTAAAGCGTACGATAGTAAAGCGGATGAAGAATACGATGTCGGTGAAGCCACTTCTTTCTTTTTCATACTCCTCTGAGCTAATCTTGCAGCTTGCTTTCTTGCATGCCTTGAATGAAACAAAACTAAGCCTAACTATTCAAAGTAACTGACTAAACTACTGACAGTGAGCAAGTCCACTGAAAATGGGCAACCTTATTTCTCGCAGGTCGACTCCGTCGTGCAGACACAGGATGCTGCAAAGAAGGTGATGCGCTTGTTTTCATTTGTTTGCAAAGCCTACCGTATTTACTCGAATATAAGGCGAGGTTTTTTTCTAAAATCCATAATCTCAATACCCTGCCTTATATTTGAAGCTCAGTATTTGTGTGTGTGTGTGTGTGTGTGTGTGTGTGTGTGTGTGTGTGTGTGTGTGTGTGTGTGTGTGTGTGTGTGTGTGTGTGTGTGTGTGTGTGTGTGTGTGTGTGTGTGAGAGTGAGTGAGAGTGAGAGAGAGAGAGAGAGATAGACTTCCAACCCTTATATATATATATATATATATATATATATATATATATATATATATATATATATATATATATATATATATATATATATATAGGGGTTGGAAGTCAAGAAAACCTCGGAAAGTAAAGGGAAGGGGAGAATGTGGTAGGTCATTGAAACAGATAAAGAATTTGGAAAGATAAAGTTTTCTTAACTGCCAACCCTTATTTCTGTCTTAATTTAACGAGCCCCTCATTTCCCATTATGATTCGCTATATTTGTGTGTGTGTGTGTGCGTGGGGGGGGGGGGGGGGGGGGGGCTTTTTTTTTTAATGTATAATCGTGACCAGCTTATAATCGAATAAATATGGTAGTTTTCTATTCCCATACCTATGAGGATGAATAAGCTATGCAAAGCCACAGGTAGAAAAAAAATAGAAGACACCTAAGCACTTCTTGTGAGTTTTGAATGTGAATAAGTTTCCGAGTTTTGCAATTAAATTGGTGCTGGTTACTTTCTAAGTTCCTACGCATGTTGGCTGGAGGTCGGAATCGATTGGAAATTGGGGTGCTCTTTTTTTTGTGTGTTTTATTAATGTGTAGCACAACCATAGAAACGCGTAGGGCAGGTTTAGGGGTTGTTCTGCCGTTTGAGACGCTGCCGATGACACTGCTAGCTTTTTTGCTTGATGGGGCTGGAATTCTCACGTTCTGTCATTTCTGTGCCATTCCTGGGTTGGTTTTAGTCATCGCAACCTGTAAATAGTAACCAAGCCAGGCTCCAGCCTTATCTCCACACTCGCACAATCTGCTGGCAGCATCAATTCAGTCAACGTGCATGACGTTCCCTCGCAGGTCGATGCTGAATTGCAGACAGAGGACGTCGCAAAGGCAAGCCAGTTTTTTTATTCCTTACAATTGAAAAGGAACTTATCGTGAAAGATTTTTAGATTTTTGTGCCTTATTGGAAAACATTGTGGCTGAAAATGGAGCTTTTATATATCGTGTGCACAAAAACCAATTTTTTTTTTTGCACTTAGATTCAAAAATTTTAATTCTTTTTTTTTATCTTTACGGTAGAGCCGTGAAAAATTATACATATAACATGGACTCTTCTTCTTGATGGCAGACGTAATCTGAACAGACTGACAGCTGCTGCGAAAGGGAGGTGAAGTCATCTAATTGCTGAGCAGTTTTGAGTTTGGCTGAAGGGGAGTGAAGCTACTGTAATTTTTGTCTTGTATTGCACAAGATGGCTTGGCTAAAATCGGCTTACAAACATGACTTGTTATGCTGTTCTTCTGCCTCAAGTCGTAGAACTTGTTATAGAAACTCGAAACTTGCTTACGTGCACATTAATATGTCATTGTATTATAGGATCACTACCTTGCATGTAGCTTGCTTTTAGTATTAATGAATTTTAGCTGTCAAAGTTCTTTCCGCAAATTATACGTGATGCCTTCGTGTTTCCTAATAGTGCGAAATGAAAGGGAGAATTCAAGCAACCACACAAATTTGGGTATTTCATCCCGTGGATATAAATATAGCAACGTAGTTCTTTGTACGTTTATGGAATCTCATAGCAGCTGGTAGTGTAAATGGTGTGACTGTTATTCTGTCGTGTGCTGCACGTAATATAAAAATTTGTGCATTTAGGCTTGCGTGTTCACATTTGTATGGATTCATTTGTTTGTTGCTGTATGTATGATTGCAGTATTATTGAGCGAGGATTAAGCCTCACAACATGCAAAAAAAACTATTCGTTGCTTTTTTTTTTTTTTTTTGGACTACCTTAGATTGGATAGCGGCAAACTGTGTGACGTTTAGTACAACAGCGGGAGATGTTGCATGTAGGATTTAGCTTAAGGTTTGCCGGCGAACAAACATCAATGAAGAAATTCTTTTGTTGTGTGCAGGTCGACTGTACCACTATTACAGAGGAGACTGGAGACATCTCATCCAAGGCATGTCGCATTAGAGTGGCAAAATGTTTTCTCAGTGTAGCTTGGTTTCACGTCAAAATTGTTGCAAAGTTTGGAAGCGTGCTGCGGAGCACGAGGTCGCGGGTTCGATTCCCGGCCGCGGCGGCCGCTTTTCCGATGGAGGCGAAAAGCAAAGACGCCCGTGTGTTCGAGATTTCGGCGAACGTTAAAGATCCCCAGGTGGTCAAAATTAATCCAGAGTCCTCCACTACGGCGCGCCTCATTGCCTGCATTGCGTCGGTGCGTTAAACCCTACAATCAATCAAATTAGGCAGTTTGGAAATCGTTAGAATCAAATGCCTCCTAAGCGATCCTCCTTAAATCACTAAACGAAATTTTGTCAACTGCATAGGCAGTTGATCGAATTCTCTCTGATCACCTTTGTTCAAAATTCGGGCTATGAAAAAGAAAAAAAGAACCTTTTTCTCCAGCTTGTATTGAACAGTGACAATGTTATTGTTCAAGCTAAATTCAAGAAAAAAAAATAACCTACCTAAAAGGTATCCAGCTGGAACTCTACGCATGCACCTACACCTTTTGCACCCTTTTGTATGTGGACGTTGATTGCAATAGTAGCCTCCTAAATTAATTTTTATTCTGAGTAGTGCCATCACTTTTACTTCAAACTAGTTTCTAACAATAGTGCTTGTAAATCCAGAGTGAGCTCTCTAAAATGTTCCATCTGTTCACTAAACACAAAAAGTATAAACCATTGAGGTCTTGGTGAGTTGGTTTGGCCGTTTAGGTTGACAGCGAAGCACAGACAGTCGGACCATTGTATGAAGACATTGCTTCAAAAGTGAGTAGTAGTTACATTTGCTGTTGGCACGGCATACCGTCTAAGTTTCCTCGCAATTTGGCTCATCAAAGAGGTTAGTAGTGTTTTTTCTTCAAAAATACTTCTGGTCAAAAAAAGGAAGGGCCCAAGCATGCCTGTGAGATGGTGAGATTTTTTTCTCTTTTGTAATTAGATACATATAAAAGATACCTGTATGCAGCACATCTTAAAAACAGTTTCAACACTTTTGGTCAAAGCTGGAAATTATGCTGTAGGCCTACTGCATGTTTTAATAAAACCGAATTAAAAAGGGTCTTTCTTTTATGTCTATCGAAGTAGGAAATCACAAATGCTTACTTGTGAAGTTAATTCTTTTTCCCGAAATAATATTCTCAGCTATTGCGATTTCAACGTCGCGCTATACTCGGTTACAACTCGAGAACGTCATTACCTCATGTACTGTATCACTCCGCCAAAGCGCCGGACCTGTGACGTCAGTGCGTGTGCGTTTTGAAAGGGGTTTGCTATGAATGCATGATATCGTCTGCCTTGTCTCACGCAGTTAGTTTTTCATCACTGGAGTTGTTTATAAGCATATTAAGTCCAAAAAATCATGGGAACGGCTCACGCCATGTTCAAAATATTCCCAGTAACGCCCTATTTGCGCCGCGCGGAGAAACATCCGGCTACGGTGGTAAGGCACAGCGGCAACTTTCGGTGCCGTTCTTAAGTTGTCACCGAGTAGACAAAACCTAGCCACTACATAGTGTTGTACTGACAAGGACTTCGTTTACACTTACGGTTATTTACTAGCCAATGCCCACTTTTGCCTCCTGGCCCGGAAAGGTGCATATTTATGCAAAATTATTGAACACAACTTTGTAAGCAAGAAATCCACAATTCAAGTGCCTGAAACGCTTTCCTAGTTGCGCTTCTTTCCAACTTGGGGCCACCTGGCCCAAACCTTCCATTTGTGACGTCTGCCGACAATTTCGGGCAGCTTTTGGCATTTACCCCTGACAGTTGTGGCTTAACTTGCAGCTGGCTAGTGCCCAACTTCAGCTCGAGCGCCTGAGCATCACCATCCAACAACACAACTCTGAGACGGAGGCTCTTCGGAACAACCTCACGGTCAGTGGGCTACTTCACTCAACAGCAAAGGGCACTTCTTACTTTTGGCTGCAGTGTTCTGGCCTCTGATTGGTGGAGAGCTAGACCTTAAATTATACTAAGCAGGTTTGCGACCTCTGTGCTGATTAGCTCTGGAGGACAGCTAGCAGGGAATGAGGGGTAATTGGGCAGTGACTAAACTAGTATTTTGCAACAGCTTCTTCCGGTGTGTAACATAACTGACTTTCGCAAATTACTCCCCCTCCCCCCTTCTATTTTTGAGTTAGGTGCTTGAGCAATCTTTGAAACATGCCAGTAGAAGCAATATGAGAAGCGGTGTATCAGTGGTCTGTATATCTAATAGCAATATGTGAATGTGACGGTGACAAAATGCAAGTGCAGGACTCGTTCTTACGAAGGGAGCGTGCCACCGGTTTTTTGCCACAAACCGAGCGATAAAAAGAGGTATTCCTTAGCTGTTGGAAATGATTGATAAGTGACGAGCAAACCAGTATTCTTTTGTGAGCACTAGGCGCAGTTTCTTGGTTGAACGAAATTTAATCATTGTAACGTAGTGTTGGCTTTCGGGGGTGTCGTTATATTGCGTTCTAACTGTGCTTATCATGCACATTTCATTGATCGAGTTTTGTCTGCGCTCATTTCTGTTTTGTGTTTGGTTGTCTGTAGTTGCTTGATTTTTCATTGCTTGCGTGCCTCCACACTGCAGGGCTCTGTGACCTCGGGCATCTAGGCATACTGGAAGAAATAAACAAACTCGGCAACAATTCTAGATGTAAACATTAATGTACATCCAGCCCACCAGGGGGGCAGTACACTCTAACTGCCTGCGTGCTGCTTGTTTGTTGAGCTTGTTTCTTCATAAGCATACCTGCCAGGCCTTTCAATTTGTTTGGGAGACTCCCGAATTTTGATGGCTTTGTACGACTGTACGGCCAAAACAAAAATGTCCCGAAAACGCACCTGTGTTGGCCAGCTCTTTCTCGAAGTCTGGCCTGCATTGCGCTGCAGCTACCTGACAATCCAATCCAATCCAATCCTGCACTGGTTGACATCGCTATCAGTGTAGAGCTCAAAAAGCGTAGTCAGCAATTACGCACAGGTTGAACCGGTCAGCATCACAGCAATGCTGAATGCGAGATGCAGTTGCACATAGGAGAAAAAATTGCACCCAGTTTCTAGAATCCGTCTAACAACCATTGGTCACATTGTTTTGGCGAAATATCGCCGTGGCAAACATTGTTAGGGCTGGCAATATTCCCGAGACTTCCTGATAGGAGAAACAGCCACGTTGAAGATTTTGCAAGCGACCAGTGGGGTGGCTTGTTAGTTCGGACAAGACCTATCGGTTCCTGCTTTGTTGTAGCAGAGTCCTTCAATGCTTTTCTGGTCACGAAACTCCGCCCGAAGGTTGATATAGGGACAAAATCTCCCGCTAGCGGCGCCACCCGTCGTAGGGGGGCCACAAGCCGCCGCCAGTGCTGGCCGTGTATGCGCACTACTGCCGTCGTTTCGAGGCGATTATGTGCGTGCTGTGTTCTTCCTGTTACCTCTTCTTAAACGTCTCTGAACGCATCAATGCCACCAGATAAATAAGTCGATACGGGATCCAGTGTCGATGACGAATGAGAGCTGTTTACTTTGGAACGCACGCACAGTTTGCTTGGGAGTGCGGGCCTGCCTTATAAACAGCAGCGCATTTAAAGTGTTCTCACACCGAGCGGTAACGATTGCGTTAATAATTACCTCATAGCCCAAATATATGCGTACTTATGATGCCTCGAAGCGGTACGTCCTAGCTCGCAAGTGTTGAAAGACGATGCTCATGCTCCATGCTCCCGATGCGAGCAGCTACTGCTAGATCTGCTCGACAACGTGTTTATATTTGCGCCTGGCCCAAGGGCGATTATGTTAAAGGGGTAGGTGAGCTTTCTATTCTGGTAGTGCCGCATATAAAGGAAGGAAGGTGAACGGAATGAGACACGACTGGGTAGTACAGGAGCAATCACCATTGGTTTATTATATCCGGCTCGCCTCTCGCGCTCTGCTACCCAAGTATTCAAATGAAGTGAATGGTACAGCCAGAAGTTTTATTCCAGACGTTTCACTGAGTTTACACCCAAATGCGCAGTTGTTTTGGACAGACGTTTGTGAGCGTCGATCGCTTTGTTGACGCGGGGACTTTCGATGGCGTGGTTATAGCAGCCGAGCGCTTTCGCGACCGCTCTAAACACGAGTTTTACGTGCCTAACATTTGATTGTTCACTTTATTCCACGCAATGTACGCGGGACACCCGCCGCTTGACGTTTCCTTGTGTTTAGTGTTTAGAGCATTATTAATTACCAGCCGACAACCCATGATTTCCTCGGGAAGGGAAGTACAGCAGCCTAATCGGAAGTTCCTTTTGATGCCAGTGCTGGCTGCTCGGCCGCCTTTGCCACTACCGAGGCACCACATGATACATTTTTTTGGTGCTGGCGGGGGGGGGGGGGGGGGGGGGGGGGGGAGGAGGAGGGAGGGCGCGGTTATCATTTAAAGCATGCAATAAATCTTAAATTTGGTGCTAATGATACGCCGCTTAGACACTTCGCGTCACCTCTTCGCTGGTTGCCTCTGAATCGCTGGCCGGGAACGCGGTTTCGGCTTTGTCAGGTAGGCCGGGAGCCCATCAAAAATCGTTGGAACGGCATCCGCCCGAAGCCTCGGTCTCTCTCGCTGAAGCGACACGACCACCCCGTTCACGATGTGCTCGTCGGTTTTTGCAACGTCGCTAGCACCAAATGCTTTTCGCGAACCGAACGTTCTTGCTTTCGAAGTTGAAACCGCCAGCTCCAACCGCGGTATAGCTCTCTTCCATTTCTCTCGAAGTTCGGCGCTACTTGGGAAACAGAAGAGCGACGCCTTTTCGTTGTTGCTTCGGTATCCGGAGCTGCAGCCCATGACACAGCACGTCTTAGGCATTGTTCATTCAAATTTTCATGCCGTCCACCTTGAACACGGTGCACTGGCACATGACGTTCGCGTGACGCTGATGCAGAAATTTTGGTGGAAGGAATACCGCGAGCTGCCTCCACACAACGCCTTCGATCTGCCGCCGCTGCCAGTGCGTTCAGCCGGGTGCAGCGGGGCGATGGCCCCCCTAAGACAGCTTGCGCCGCTTAGCGGCCGTTCTTGCCACTATATCAAGCTCTCCCATAGAGTGACGGAGAAGTTTCGTGACCAGAACGGTATTAAGAGACTCTGGTTGTAGCTAAAATAAAAAGGCATGTGAAATATCCCATTCTGTTGCTTCTAATTTCGCCTCCCATCAGATCTCCCTAATTCCATCCCGGTGAACCTGGCAGGTATGCACGTGCACTCTCAATGTACATCTCCACCAATGCGGTCAGATATTTCACAGGGATTCATGTTACATAGCGAATAGTATGGTTTATTCAGCACCTTCTGAAGATGAGGTGCCAGTTTAGCCAGTCAAGGCTGATTTGTCCCTGACGGGAGAACTTTGTTGTGTACTAGGAATCTGACCGCTACCTCGCCGCAGCACGGAACACTTGCAGCACCCTGAAAGAACAAGTGACGGAGCTGAAAAAACAGGTGCGCTCTTTTTTTTAAACTTCCATTTCTTGTGCATCGCAGTACCAACTTACACGTTGTCAAGAATATTAAAATTTCACTCGTTTGCACATTGCCCAGATTACTAATTGTGGTGATTGGGGAAGATTTGCTTTTGCAGTTAGAAATTTGTCTAGTTGGAAGGCAAAGTTTGTCCAGAATCTTGAGCTTAAGAACAGAGAGGTAATGCAAGCTACAGTGGAACCCCGATAGTACCATTTTCAAGGGACTGCGCGAAAGCGTCGGGTGACCGGGGTGCGAGTAAATGCAGGCCTAGTAGACAGTCTCACGCGACAGGTGGGCTAAGAACTTATTTAAACTACTATATTTAGCGTGTTTGCGCGTGATTTGTGAACCTTTAGCTCAAATCCTAAGTTAAAAAAAAATTAGTGCCCTACCACCCTTTGATGAAGGATGACCTGCAAAGCTGGATGCAGTACGCGCAATGCACGAAACAAAGCATGTTTGTTTGTAATTTATAACTGGGCATACTTCCTAGCCAATTACCTGAATGAAACTTTGAAGGACACGAGATTTATTCTAGTGGACAAACTTGGAGCTGTCTGTTTCTCTCTCGCGTTGGAGGCATCTTACTGTCTGCGTAACACACCAACCTAATCCGCTCGAGCACTGAGGACACGGGAAAGTTCGCATTGGGGTGGTAGATGTATGCGTTTGAACCTCCCGCCAGCACGGCGGGCATGCTGTCAGTGAGGGGGTGTGAAACCTATATCTGCGCTTGCACCCCTTCCCTCCACTCCCCAACTCATGCCTTATAAGCGGGCAACAAGTTATGTGCGCACGCTTAGAGGTGAAAAGCACCGCCAAAATTGTCTCTTCGAAGACCCTTCAAGCTGAACGAGAAATATTGGCTCAAGTCGGCGTTGCTGTTCATCCGGGAGGGATTCCCAGCTACTTGGCGAGCTGAAACTTGCGGTGGAAACTGCGGTGGCAGCAGCAGCATCCTGTTGTTTTCGCACCCATTCATGCTTCTGTTCCGACGGACGCTTCTTCGATTCTTGCTGTTCTTTCTCCGAGCGAATGACACGCATCTGTCCAGTTAGAACCTGGAGGGACTCGAGCTTTATTCTAGTGGACAAACATTTTGCTGCCCATCTCCGTCCCGCGTTGTAGGCATCTCACTGAATGTGTAACACACCAACACAAACCCTAATCCCTCCACCATTAAGGGCAGCTGACAGGTCAGGTTGAGCCGCCAGATTTCCACGTTTAAATTTCCGCCAGCACAGCGCGCATGTCATTGGTGGCGGCATGAAGACTAGCTGTGCATGCACGACCCCCTGCTTTCACCCCCAACCAGTGCACGCATAAACCGGCAACCGGTGATGGGCGCTTGTGAAGTACACGGGTGAAAATGTTGCGCGAAAGCCTTTCATGCTAAAAAAGACTTACGGGCTCGCGTCAGTGTTCAAAGCGGGCGAGTTGCTTTGGTAACGCCTGATAAGGGCGCTGCTGTCGTTATCAGTCGACTGCGCAGCTTGGGAAAGAGTCATCGGTGGTGGCGAGGGGATTAATGAAACTGGGGGAGCTAAACATGAACTGCTTCGCGGCAAGAAAGAAACGGCTATTTTGTGATCTTTCCCCTTCCGCGGCGTTGGAGGTAGCCTGCGAGCCTGGCGCCGCACGCTATGCGATACTGGGCTGTCCAGCGCTATTTATAGCCCGCCAGCCCGTGCCTTGCGTGCGCGAGATAAGGCCGACGCGGTTATTGATAGGGGGAAAGCGAGTGTGCACGTGTCATGGCCGAGCGAAACGAACGATAGCACCAGGCGGCAATGGGGGAAAAGGCGGCAAAGGAGCGGAGGGACAACTCCGATTTGAAAGACGCTGATATGCCGAGAGCAGGGAGTGGAGAGAGAGAGAGAGCGATGCGAAAGAAACAAACTTTGATCGAGCGGGCGAGGAAAGCAGGTGTTCGGTCATCGCCGTGCGGTTGCGGCGTATGTGTTATCTCGTTCGTCGGCGGCTCGGTGAGAGCTTCAAATTCACGGTCCGCCCGCCAGCCCCCTGAACTTTGACTTCTCGCGGTTGCGCGTTGGCGTACTGCCGCCGCGTGGGGCCGTCGAAAGTTAACTCTCGCTCGCGGGTACCCGCCTGATTGTTTGCGTCTGTTCAGCAAGTGGTCCGGCCCGCTTGCGGACTTGTGCGCATAAAGGTCGACACAACGCGGCGAAGTGGTGTAAAAGATGGGGAAAAACGCCAGTTTATCAGCGCCAGGGTCCGTCGTATGAGCGGACCGTGTGCACCCGAGCCTCATTGCCGGGGTTTTTAATGCATTGTTTCTATGGGGAGTTTGCCGTTAAGCGGTGATCTGTCGTAAGAACGGGGGGCGTAGCAGCGGGGTTCCACTGTATTTTAGTATCCTAAAAAAAATCTAAGGAGGTGTTGAGAAAATTGACCTGTGCTGTTTATGTGCAGCTGAAAGATAGCGACAAGGAGAACAAGGAGATGAAAGAGGTGAGCTGTCGTTTTATTTCCAGTGTCTGCTTTGTTTTGTGAAAACCTCTTCGAACTGATGTCGTATTGGAGTGCTGAAATGGTGGAGCGGTAGTTTCGTGCCACAAAGCATGCTCTGCTTGTGACTCTGTTCCTGCAACGGGAAACGAGTGTTGGTGCTTTTTCTTAAAAGATTGTAATTATTTTTTATGATTTTAATAAAATTAATTTGATCAATTGAGTAATTGTTCGATTAATTATTTTTAGTGATTAACGATTAAAAATAACTCATTCAATTAATTAAAAAATATTGTACACAAACTGCAGAAAGACTAGTATATGTGAGATTTTGTCGAGATATCAGGTGGTTCGACTTAACTCGCTGTCCTTATGCGCGCAATATACATTTGGGAGTTGACGTGTGCATTTGATTTTTCTTGATTTGGGGAGGTAATGTACATTAAGCGCACACTAAAAAAAATACACACTTGTACACGAGACTCCCGCATTGAGTTCCAAATCTTTTGAATGAGCCTCTATGTGACCTGCCTCACTGGGTTGGCATATATCTACGGCAGATTAAACTTACGTTTGGTTTGCAGCACTTTGTTTCATTTTTACAGCAATGAAAATTCCTGTCACTGCTTCTGATTTTCATATTTTCATTTTCACGGGGCCGCTCTTTGGGCATTCGAGCACATGGTGAAAGAGGGAAATAAGAACTTTGATGGCTGCAGCATACAGTGGATAGTAACCTTGATCGCAGCTGTAATTTAAACGCAAAGTGAAGTGACATTGCCGAGCTCCCCAGGGTTGGTTTGGTGGCCACACTTCAATGTATCTAGGCTGCTTGAAAGCCGGCATGCGAAAGTGGTAGTGTACTAAAGTTTAGGAACTGCTAACAAACCAATGATTACCGTTATAAGCCCAGGCTAGCTAAATTGGGATAGTTTAGCAATTTCCCGGCCGCGGTGGCCGCTTTTCAGATGGAGGCGAAAAGTGAAAACGTCCGCGTGTTCGACGTTTCGCCAAGTGGTCAAAATTAATCCAGAGCCCTCCACTACGGCGCGCCTCACCGCCTGAGGTGTCGGCGCGTTAAAGCCCACAATCAGTCAATCAATGAGGATAGCTTTAGGATGGCTAGAATTTACAAAAGTTCACTGTGCATCATTGTTCACCTGTATAGTTGTGCGGGCATTGTAGCGATACAATTTTTTTATTTGCGAGCAAGCCTTGTGTTGTAAAGGAAACTGTTGCCTCTCACGTTCGTGCCATGTTCGGTGCAAATTCGTTCTACATAGGTGAGGTGCTTACCAGAGGGTGATCAATTGGTTAATGCTCCCGACTTTGCAGGAAATCCACTTGCTCGAATCGCGTCTGGCTTCACAGGAGAAAAAGGCTCAAGAGGCCGATTCGCAGCAGCTGCAAGCGGATGGCCAAGCATCGGCTGCGCTTACGGCTGAAGTAAGTGCCGTGCTCTTTTACTTCACTCGGCTAGTCTTGGCTTTGTGCTGGCTTTCTGTACCTTTTGGAGGAGGGTTTTTTTAAGGTGTAGTTGTTCAACAGTGCGTACGTGGCTCTTATTGTCACCTGTTTGTCTGTGTGAGCAACGTCACTGCAGTGTACGCTTATCAGAAAAGCGATGCAAGCAATAGCAAGTACTTTCTTCAGACAGCAGGTAGGAGCCAAGCGACATGTTTAAGATAGTGTCTATTGTCCCGGCAACCGTGAGAATTACCGTCAAGAATTTCTCACGGCAGTCGACTCATTGGCTAAGCGCGCTATTCGGAGATTCTATGGGATAAATATTCCCTATAGAAGCCGTGTTTGCAGCTGCCCTTGTAGCGCTGTGGTATAGTGCGTACTTGGTTTTCTGACAATGCGGTGGTTTTTCCCTTTTTTTTTTTTTTTTTTTGAGAATTTTTCGATCATTGTATTCTGTTAATACTTTTTTTTTTTTACTCTGGTTTTTACTATATCAAGAGATCGACGCAGAGGACTTCTAGAATGGGTTGAATTACATTTAATATAGGTTGTGTTTTGTGTCGTTGGGGTGGGTTAGGTTAGGTTTGTTGCAGTTGGGCTGGATTTGGGTAGGTTATGATGCATTCGGTTTGGTTGCGCTAGGTTCAGTGAGGTTATGTTACATTACGTTACATTGGGACGTAATATGGTTCAGTAAATTTTAGGCCAGCCAGCTTTTATGGAAACTGCCGTGAGAATTTCCCAGAGGCAATTATCACGGCTGCTGTGAGATTAGACGCAGCCCATGTTCATGTGTGGTACTTTCAACTGAAGTCTACTGGAGGAGTGTCGATTACACTTTCAAAACTACTGTACATTTCAGCATTTTACAGCATTGCATCCTGATATTGAGGAACTATTCTGGTGGTACCACAGTCAAAACTCGACTCAACGAAGTTGAGGGGAGTTGCGAATTATTTGGTTAAATTGAGAACCTCGGTAAATCGGGTTAGGTATTTCTGCGTCACTTAAAATTCGGTACATATGATTATATACCGTAGCAGCGCCCAGAAGACTACGGGGCCAAATTTTTCTTCATCTCTGCTTCAGAAGGGAGCTATTTAGCTTTTAAACACAGTGGTCACTATCAGCTTCCTCTCAGCAACATTCTATCAGTATGCAGTATGGTGTTGCCAGGGCTGGGGGTGTTTCGTTGTCAGAATACCCCCCGAAACTTTGTGTGCACTGCCTATGCCTCGTCCTTTCAGCCTTTTTTATCTCATGCTTTACACGTGGCTTTATTTTAACAAAATCTAAAAACAAAAATAAAATGCACCAAGCTGGAAGCAAAATGATTATAAAATGTTTGGCTGCAGACTGTTTTTTTTTGTTGTTTTTGTTGTTTTTTACTGAGTATGTAACACCCTCGAAAAAAATTTCTGGCTACACCACTGGTATGGATGGTGTGACTCCTATTCGCAGTTTCCAACTTAATCCCGTACGAATCCTCCTTGCTGATGCATTGGCTTTAATCCACCACAGCTAGACTGGGTCTCAGATAAGTCGTGTAAGCTAGATATAAAATACGCAAGGTGGATGTAGTAGATTTTATTCGCTGCTGCCTACTGAAGCTGTCGAGCTGACTGTCCAGAATTGTGTAGGAAACCCTCGTTAGTCGTGCAGTTTGCTCGGAAGGCTTTCTCCATTTTTGTCCCTGTTTTAATGCCCAGAACAAGAAGCTCGCCGCGGAGGTGGAGGCGCTGAGGGCAAATGTGAAGGCAAGCAACCAGAGGCTCTGGCATGCGATAGAATCCCACGAGATGAAGTACGGCATCATCGAGCGGCTACTGAGTGAGAAGCAAGAGGAGGTGGACTTCCTCAAGAACGAGGTCGCGCGCCTCACACGCAACGCAGGCGGCGGACCACTGCCTCTGCACAAGGTTGGTGCCAGTTTGAAGCGGCTCTTTGTTGTGCTGCAAACACTGGGGAAGGGGGGGGGGGGGGGGGGGGGGGGTTTGAACAAGCGGGGAATTTCCAAGCGGGGAATCGAGGAACACTGGGTGAAGGTTGAATTGAAAAGCGGGGATTCACGAGAGAGTTATTTAGATTGGAAGAGTAGAGAATTGGGGAACACGAGGGGATTTGAATCGGGAAAGCGGGGAGTCGGGAAACAAGTGGGGAATTAAAGAAAACTGTGGGATCGAATTAAAAAGCGGACATTCCGAGTGGATAGTTTGGGAATACAGAGGGGTTTGAATTGAAAAGCGGGAAATTGGGGAGCACACGAGGGCAAATTCAAGGAATTAAGGAACACTGGGGGATTGAATTCAAAAGCGGAGATTCCAAGTGGATGGTTTGGGAACATGGGGGATTTTGAATTGAAAAGCGGGAAATTGGGGAGCACACGAGGGCAAATTCAAGGAATTAAGGAACACTGGGGGATTGAATTCAAAAGCGGAGATTCTAAGTGGATGGTTTGGGAACATGGGGGATTTTGAATTGAAAAAGCGGGAAATTGGGGAGCACACGAGGGCAAATTCAAGGAATTAAGGAACACTGGGGGATTGAATTCAAAAGCGGAGATTCCAAGTGGATGGTTTGGGAACATGGGGGATTTTGAATTGAAAAAGCGGGAAATTGGGGAGCACACAAGGGGAAAGGGAGTTAAGGAACACTGGGGGAGTTCATTAAAAAGCAGCGATTCCAAGTGGGAGGGGGTTTGAATTGAAAAAGCAGGGAATCAGGGGGGGGGGAGTGCAGGGGACTTGCGCTCGCGTGCAAGGCTTGAATGGCAAAGCTGTTGTAGGGCATCATTGACGGACACAAAGTTGAGTTTTTGTATCGTGGTGTTGTCGGGGTTGACATTGGCGGCATGGCGTTTCAACCACCTTATGTTGAGCAGCAAGGCCAGAGTGACGTTGTCATTTTGGTTGGCATTTTCATACGCCACTGCGCAAGTGAGACTTATCGTCTCTAGCCGATGCTTTGCACACCAGACCTCAGGAAGTGCGGCCTCTTCCCCCTTGGCCATGCGAACTATCCGCAGCCAGGCCATGTGGAGTCGAATGATCACTTAGAGCAGCTTCGACATTCAAGTCGCGGCTCTTCTACAGTACTGAGTGCGTGCGCACGACAAAACGAGAAACAAACGAACAAGGGGCGTAGGCTGCGATGTGTCTTTCTGGTTCGGGGCAAGTGTTGCCACGATGCGGCGAATGCTGGTGTTTTTTTGTAACCAACGTTGGCCAGTCCCTTTAAGTGGGTATGCTTGGCTTGACGAATGCTGTGCTTCAAGCGTGCACGAGTGCTCCGCATTTTCTTGATATTTTTAAAACTGCAGACACCGTACATAAACGATTTTCTCAACACTGTTAAAAAATGAGGACTTTCAAGCGAGGAATCGGGGGAAAAGTGGGCACTTGAACAAGGGTGGACTCCTGGGTGAGTTGGTGCTGCACGTTGAAAGTGAAGTGCATGCGGACAAGGAACGCAGAAAAAAAACGACCACTTGTGCCATTTTTTTTTATTCTTTATTCTGCATCCGTTTTTCCGGCTGCCTTCATGTTGAGTATCAGACAGTCATCTCTTATTGGTGCGTGGTGTTTGAAGGGTCGTAGATCTCGCTCAGCTTTTTTGCGGCAAGTTTGACGGCCACACTAGGCTCAGTTCACAAGTTACTGCGGTGATGTCTCGAGAAGGTTTGCGTTGCGAGTGAGCTAGCTCTGTTGGTGCCAACCTTATGTCAGCAGCCTTAGCATTTACTGTCAACCTCCTTGCTGTCTTGTTCAGTTGCAACTTCTGTTGTACAAGCGTGCTCGTAATTTGTCAAGTGCTACACTGCGTTCTTGCTCATGCGTCATCCCAGCTGATGTCAAAAAAAAAATCATTTGGGGTGGAGTGCGAAAAAAACTAGTAATAAATAAAAACTGCTCGGTGAAAGTGGCGGCCTCTCAGAAAAATGTCTCGATATAGCCAAGGTGCTTATGACATAGGCTGCATGCTGCATTTGAACCGCAGAAAGTGATGAGGAGATGGTGTTTGCAAGTCTCTTCACTGCCACTTCAAGAACTGGGCAACAAAAATCGACCTTGCTATGTACGCACCAAGAACATGGGCCGGAGGACACGCTTCCTTTGAACTGCTGTGCAGGAATGGCTAAAAATTTTATTTGAACGCACTTCTATAGTTCCCTCCCTAAATGAAATCATGCAGCCCTCTGTCTAACGACGACGATTGTGGAACGCGAAGCTTTCTCGTGGTGGATTCTTTGGTTGGCCTATCCCACACTGCATGTAAGTGCTAGTCTGGAGGTACGCACCACTTCTGCAGAATACCCACAGTAACTCTTGGGAGGCCACTCCGTAGGCCTAACGTTTGGGTTTGTGGTGTACGACGCAAATCTGTACCTTCTACTTGGCGTTCACTTCAACCATGTCGAAATGGAGCAATCGGATTGACGCCAGCTTCATAACACGAGGGACCTAGGTTTGATTTCAACCACGGGAAGCGTTTTTTTTTTTTTTTTTCCCCACTTTACCTTTGCTTATTCATCATCATCGTCAGAGAAAATTGGCTTTCCTGCAGGGCATCAACGACGACGCCAAAGCTTCACTTTAAAAATATAATTATGGGGGGGGGGGAGGCTATCAATCTTTAGCCACTAATAGAATGCATGAATTTGGCACCTGAGCTCATTTGGAAGATGTTCTGCCTAGCTGAACGCTTGTTTGGTGTCCACTTCTTCTTGTAGCAATGGGCTTTGACTTTATTGCAACTTTGTGTTTTCGTGTTGACTTGTGCCTGAGCAGATGTTGCTCTACCCAATCGAACTTTTTTACCCAGATGTAAGCATCAGAAATCACTTTGTTTTGCAGTTAGGCAGAATATTGCACGTTGCCTGCTCTTCAATTAGTATGAAGTAAATTTAGTGCACAAAAGTAATTTTCTGCATCCTGAGTAGTTGCTGTTAGTTTAGGGATAGCACATGACATGGCTGGTGTAACTGGTTTTTCTGGTGGTTTGAACTGGCTGTAGGTGGTAAGTACATCTCAATATTAGCAGGGGTGAGACAGCTGCGCATATTGCGCAGTTTTGATACAAATTTGTTTTTCTGCGCCAGACTGCTCCAAAAGCTTGAAAATTGCAAAAATTGCGCCAAACTGCTCCGAAACAGTTTGAGAGCCAAGTGTTTTAGCGCTCCCGTCAGTTTCAATGCAGAAAAATGCTTACTGATGGCATAATTTTCCAGCACCCCCAGGGTGATGCTGTTTGTAAAGGTAATTGATTGATAATTCAATAAAAAGGCCCGCATAAAATTGACCCTGAGATAGTTTTTTCGAACGTATAGCAATGTCGGGTTAGCAATGTTATATTCTAGGGTTTTTGAAAGTTTTCTCATCAAAAACCATTGAAAAGTCTTGTAAAAAATACTTATGTGTTCTGATGCAAGTTGATGAAAAAACGGCAACAACATCGCTGGGCGCCGCCATCTTAGTGTGGGGGAGATTGGAATACATGGCCGCCGGGCGAAGCAGTTGTTCGTGGTTCAGGCAGAGGGCCCTTCGCCGATTTCTACCGTGGTTTTGGTTATGGGGGTGACTGGGTTTACGTTTAGTCGTTTGATCTGTTGCGGGAAGTTGTGTGACTCGAAAGGCGGGAGTTCATCAAAAACAAAGGGATGCCCGCGAATTCGCTGTGTTTCGGCCTTGAGTGTGAGGCGCTGTGCGTGCTTGAAGTGAAATTTCTCACTCATTGTGGCGTTATAAAACGCTGAGCTATGGCTGCCTTTGACAGCGAGCTTGCGAGCGGCGGGAATGGGATGATCGACATTGCTGCAGAAGCGGTGGCGAAGGCTACACCGCCACAAAATGTTCAAGCATTGTCCGAAAACGGGATGGGCTATTATTGCACGCCAGCAACAATGATTCATCTATCTGAAGGGAAGCTTAATGCCAAGAGGTGGAGGCTAACATACCAACGTTCTCAATTACGATCGTAGTGAATGTGCACCTTGGGGATTGAAATGGGAGGGCTGGTGGGGTACGACCTGTCACCTCCCTTTGCGCAACTTTTGCCGTGGCTCTGCATTTGTGCTAAAGCCCCGTCTGGGAATACAAAAATAATAATTTCGGCATTTACATTACAGTAGAAATGCCTTACAATTGCTTAGTTTTTCAATTCGATATTCTCAACGGCACTCCACGCTATCTAAACATTGAGCCTAAGCATTTAAAAATGGTTTCTAAAAATGTAGTGCAGTTCGTACCCTGTTATACTCCGGCAGAAAAAACTTTATTGAAAGGCTGTTTCAGTGTTGAAACAGATTAAAAAGTGCTCTTTCCCCCATGAATTGCCAAAAATTTGATTTTTTAGGCTCCTAAGGGGACATAATAAATGTTGTTGTTCTGCTCCAAATCAAGATTCTTCTGCTCCAAAATCGAGATTTCGCTGCTCCAAAAACTGCTCCCAAATCTGATTCAGCTGTCTCACCCCTGTATTAGCGCAAGTGCTTGTCTTGAAGAGTAGTTTGAGGTACAGTTGATTCTACCGTCTGTAATAGGTGTAATTTTGTCTCTACTATTTTGATTTGGTGGGCTCCGCAAAATGACGGTTGGGTTTATGATTGGGGTGTATGTGTAAGCTTCTCAGATTGCTCAGGAGTAGTTTGTTTATGCGGATTTCTTTATGCGGGCCGAATAACTATTGATCTGCCGATTAACTATTGATAGTGCCAAATGTGTGTGTATCTTGTCACCGCCAGGTCTTTGCATCGGCGGCGCCACGAAAGCCGGCGCAAGTTGTGGCCCAAAAGCCAACAGTTGTTGTATTGACCCCAAAAACCAAGGCTGGACAACCGGCGGCACAAGGCGAGGTCTCGGCTTCGGCTCAAAGGAAGCCGGCACAAGTCGTAGCAGGAAAGGCAGCAGTTGTTGCATCGACGCCAGTAACTGAGCCTGGAGAATTGGCGTCGAAGGACCCTCCACTCCCGGAGTATCGCCAATTTTACTCCAGCTGTTGACTTCGGAACAAGACCCTGCATCGACTGCCTCCGCTGCTCATACTCCAAAGGGCAGTAGCTCGACTAACAAATCGGTGAGTGCTACTTGGCTTGGCTTGCGACTTGGCTTTTTTGGCTCCTGGTGGACACTTTTTAACTCTTTCGTTACCGCAGGAAATTGATCAATTTTGAGGGGTCTAACAAAACATTTTTTCTGTGCTACACTTATTGGTTAGGCACACATTGTAGTGACATAAAATGCAGATGATTCCATGCAATTTCCAATGACAGCAGTTTTAATAAATAATGATTGTGAAAAAAATTATCAAATTCGAAATTTTTGTCCAGGTGTCGAAGAAAATAAAAAAAAGTAAGTTGTGTACAGTCGAACCCCGCTACAACGAACGCCGCTTCAACGAAATTTCCGCTTCAACGAAATATTTCCAATTCCCCGTCAGCCAGCCATAGAAGTCCATGCAACAAAGTCCTCGCCACAACGAACCATTTGTCAGGCTTGCTTTCACTTCTACGAAATTTTCGATGATTTGGGCTGGGTTTGAACAATTATTTTACAATAAAATAAGCATAGCGCCAGCTATCTGTAACTTTTTATACATTCAGGACGCTTAGTTTCAGCGAAAACATGCGCGGTGCGGCCACACCGCCAAAAAAAAAAAAAAAAACTCATAGGCGGGCGCCATTGTTTGATGGTGATAACGATGTGGCTGGCCGTCTTTACATGAGGCGCAGGCCCGGTTCGCCAAGCCGGAGCTACAGCCAATCCGTATCCAGTTGAAATCGCACAAATGTGCTCCGCTGCTGGCGCGGCGCCGTCATGTATGCGTTGTGAGCAGCTGTCCTTGCCGTTTTCCTTCTACCATTCTTAATAGCCAAGAGCAAAAATCATGTTTGCGTGTTTGGTCTTGAAGCCAAGTCATCCTATCTTAGTCATGAGCGCGCAGTTGTGTTAAATGCAAGCGCGCGCGTCTAACCTGCCAAGGTCAGTAGCTGCCGCTCCGTGTCAGATGATAAGATAACGGCACTGCTCCTGCTACAAGTGAGAGGGGGGCTTCCGCCTGCCTAGCAGCTATCTGCAAGTAATCAGCTCGGTGGACACGCCTTGTTGTACAGCAATACGTTTTGCGCCTGCATTTCTTCACCCCACTCCGCAACGCGTTCTTCGCCTGCAGTGAAAGAACAGATAACCATTGGTATGTTTGTTATCCGAATAAACATGACGTTATTGCGCGTCACTCCTTTTTCTAAACATATTATTATGCTGCCAATGATGCGGAAGCATACGGGGCTATTTTTCTGGCCTTTCCGTGGTGTGTTGCGGCAGATTTCGCCTCAACGAATTTTCGCTTCAACGAAATTTTTCGCACGTCCCGTCAATTTCGTTGTAGCGGGATTCGACTGTATAATAAACCACCAGTGGTAGAAAAAAATTTAGAATATACATTTTGTAGGAAAACATTTCAAAAACCTGTCCTAGAAAAAAAATTGAGTTGCGCAATACAATTTGTGAGATATAAAAGAAAAAGTTAGCCTGTGTGGTGCCCGTGCCTTGTGGGGAAGCTCAACCACTATTTCAGATTTTGCTATTTTGGATGGTTCTCCAGAAGAAATCTGGTGGTTTGGCATTTTAAAGGCCCCAATTAGCCTCTACGTGATGTAAAAACACATTTTTAATGATTATGACCAGCACAATATTTAAGGCAAGCAATCAATGCGAAAAATGCGCTTGGAGTTGAAAACCAAACTCTTTGGTGATGCTTGTTGCGTTTGATTATCATGTTCTGACTTGCTATTGTAGCCCTGCTTGCACGAATAAGGTACGATGCTCTAGAATCATGCCCAGCAAGCTTTCACCAAGCCACTGTCATGCTATGAAGCGAGTTCAGCAATACAAGCCTACTACATTGCAGCGCTACCTAACAATTTTGAAAGGAAACAAATACAAGGCTGTTGGAGACTTTGTCAGAACAGACAGTTCTACTAAGCAGCGACACTAGACTTCCGGAAATACCCTAGTATGAAACCGAAACTGGCCGGTGAACAGCTGGCGGTGTTCAAGGCCAATTAGAAGCGTTCTCCTCGTCTGAACTGATACCCGACGACTTAATGTTTTCTTTTGACTTTCAGTGGAAACTGTTATCGCAGAAGTAAGGCGTAGATAAAGTGGAAGCACGAGTGTCATGCCTGTTTTGAGGAACAGTAGCGGGCAATGGAGCCGCCATGGCAAATGAGCTTGTTAATAGCGCCAAATATGAATTTTGCAACGCAAAAACGAAACCGAAACTGCTGGAAACTGGTTGAAAATGCTAGGCGCACTTGCTAGACATGCGGGGGACCATCAGAAATAAGCTTTGGCAGAATAAAGCTGCCCTTTCTCCGAACCAAAGATCACTAGTGAATAGCTGGTGTCATTTTCAAGTAATTATCACCTCTCAACACTGTCGGATTACAAAGCTGACAACATTATTTGGTACTTGACTTGCCAGGAGCCTTTTGACAAAACAATATTATGGTAATACTACAGTAAAAAAATGTGGTCGATCCCGCTTTCATAGGAATCGGCAAAACACGAAAGTGAAATGTGCCTTGACAGGATCAGTTGAATGTTTATGCTTCATTGATATGAACTTGTACATCGCTATTTATTCTTCATCGGTATGACGCCGTCAGGTTCATCAACATTAGACACTGGATTGCGCGCGCCGGAGCACTGCGTAAACCCTGAATGAAACCACACGCGGTCACAAACCATGCGAACGAAACCAAACGGGTTGCCAGCGATTCGTTTGGTAACTCGCGGTCCGCTGCAGTGAAGGAGCATGATTTGCGGGGCTGTCTTGTGGGTGTGCTTGGCGAGCGACGACTGGCACGTCACATTGGCAAATGTGCAACCACTGCGTCCCTGCTCTGTGGAGTGCAGGGCAGACGGTTGCGATGTGACGAGCTCAGCTGGCGCCAACTGTCGGCGCTCATTAGCGTCGTGTTGCACTACTTCGCTTCACCTCTCTTAGACGGCAGCACCATCGAAATGAAGGAGGTTATAGGAAGGATATATGGCACGTTCATAGAGCTGTCTCCGCTTCAGCTCATCGCACAGCCGGTAAAAAGCCTGGCTCCTCCCCTTGCGGCGACGGAGTTCCCGGCTCGAATCCTGGCGCAGCCGCGGCAAGTTCAAGTTTATCTGGTGATGTCATTTCCGTGACAGATATGACGACGTCAGTCAGATCTTCGTGGATCCCGGCATAGAACACTTTCGTGTTAAAAGAAAAATTGTTGTGGTTCAGTTCTTGTGTTAGGCCCACGAGTGTGTAATAATTTAATTATAAATGTCACCGTCTCGGACTAGTGTAGAGTGTCAACCTGCCTTTTCACTGGAGATAAACATGTTCTTTTCGTCTTTCTCTGTATTAAAGGACGCTGGAGGTACAAAAAAAGGTTGGCCTATACATGCAACAAATGTGTCCAACACTAGTAAACATTTTTACGACCTTCTTCATGGAAATGCTGAATACATGAATGAGCGTCCTCGAAAAGAGGTCTGTCTATGCTGACATGTTTTTTTCCTTTTTTTTTTCCTAGGGACAGGCTGTGGGATTGCCACAAAGCAGCAAAAGCAAGCTGTCATTGTCGGTGAGTGCTTATTTAGTTTACTCTCTATGAGAGCTTTCTTTTATTGCCTAATGCGATTGCCTATTTCAATTAATCAACCAACCAAATCTCGTTGATCGCTCGGGTACTGTAGGAAATGTTCCCGAAGTGGCTTGACGCCACGAATGCTTACTCTGTGACGACTGTCAGTGTGGGATTGAGAGAGTTGTTTACAAACATCGAGGAATGGTTTTGCAGGGGGAATAGGGCGTGCTGTGTGAGTGACCGTCGCATTGTGTACCTCGTTTTTGTGGCAAGCGGGTCTTAGTCGCCCCATTTTAAGCCGTGACTTTTCCCTTGTGCAGAGCCGTGGGACCGGCAAAGCCAGTCATGAGGGGCCGACCGACGAGGTAAGCACGAGATTGGCGTACTTTTCAAAACAGTCGCACGGTGTCCTTAGTGGATTCAACAGGACACTAACTGGTCCCAGCTTACATTTCACTAACCGGACTTTGTTTGAGAACGATTCCAGCCCATACCAGTACGACTGTGTGTGTCTCATTGCTATGCCATCGGCACGTGGATTTTAAGGGGCACTAAAGGGAGGAAACAAGTATTGATAGTTTATCGTGCTGAGAATCTGAGTAGACCATTCTTGCAACTAGCAGTTGTTTATTAATGAAGCAGAAAATATCAGAAACATAAACAGGTGTCGACGCCCCGTACACTTTTTGGTACTACATTTTGTGACATCAGCACAAGTTGCGAACACACCAATGAAAGCTCCTTTGAGAAGAATCTACAAATGTTTCAGAAGTTCCTAAGTGGTTGCGCACACGAAGTAGATGTAAATCAAAACTTTCCGCGAGCTGATCTAATGTAAAAAAACACGGACTACAGCACATGCATTTCGAAACAGGCTGCTTCCCTCGCGCTTCAGAGTCCGACATCATGCTCTTATTTTCATTTTGGAAAATTGTTGGTGCGCAATTAGCGAAGTCAACAACCTACCACGGTGCAAACGCCCAATCTGCTGCAAGGAATGACCCCGGCAGGAAGCTGCCAAATTTGCAAGATGCACGGCAGGTGGTTAAGCAACCAGCCTGAGCTTCTAATCCGTTCTCTGCACGCTGATGTTGCTGTCTGTAAAGCTTGCCCGTGCCCGGTTAGAGCCTTAATGGTTGGATGTTTTTGGCACAAGGCCAGCTGGGGCAAAGAGGGCCAGCCGGTAGAACCTTGATGACAATGGTTGGGTGTTAATGGCACAAGGCCAGCTACGGGAAAGAGTGCCAAGAGAGAAGAGAAGAGCGCCTGTTAGAACCTTATCACTCGTGAAAGGTTAGGGTACTTACTGCAGGTGGTTATTTCACCGATCTGAACTTGCACTTTTCCGTTCACCACGAGCCACTGTTGATAAACAATTCGTAAATCGTGCGTCGCGTAGCTCTACCCTTGTTATGTTTGGCCTTGGCTACGGAGAATACACGCGACGGGTACTGGGAAGCGAGTGTGTATTTCGTGCCAAGTTCACGTGAGAGAAGAGAATGAAATGGACGGGATCGCCAGACGACACGAGATGAAGGAAGGCGCCCGCCTGAGCGACGTCTAACAGTTGCCCGATATTTGAAACAGCGCTTGTCGCTTCTGAAGCGGCTTTGCTCGTTAAGGTTAGAGTAATGGGGTGTCTAATGTTGGCGAGCACGTGTGCGGCTCGAGTGTTTAAAAGAATTTCTCGTTCCGTCAGTTACAAAAATAATAGCCTCCTCGGCCAAAGAAACGTTCTTCTTGGGGGGTTGGCCATGGCTTGGGGGCATAAAAGCTACCGCTGCCAGCGTGGGAGTGCCTAGCGCCAACCGTTTACATTCTAAACCACACCGGTGCCTCGTCGCTTCTACTTTGCGGCGCAATGGCTCTGTCACAAAAAAATGACAGGGAAGCAGGAGTCTCTAGAGAAATGCCAGCTTGGTTTACTCATTTCTTATCAAATAACACATTCTAGCTTGTCGAGCAAAAGCTGAGTGATATGACACGTATCATCTTTCGGTTAAAACGAGAAATGCCAGCTTTGTTTACTTATTTCTCATCAAATAACACATTGTTGCTTGTCGAACAAAAGCTGAGAATGAAATGAAAAGTGTGATCTTTTGGTTAAATTTCATTCAGCCTTTGGTGACCCATTAAGCTTGTCAAAGTACCCGGGGCTATTTTCGCCACTGATAAATTGATCGAATCTGCCGTCTTACATGTACCGTATTTATTCGAATCTAAGCCAATAGTTTTTTTGAAATACTGATATATCAAACTCCAGGGTCGGCTTGGATTCGAGGATTTTGAAACACCCGCCAATTTCTATGTGAAATTAAGGGAAGGGGCGCGCAGCTAGCGCCACCGAGAAAAGAAAGTATTGTAGCCATTACTAGACGAGCCAGTGGGCACCTAATTAAGGGGCCATAGCTGGGGGCGATGCCGCCATTTTGAACTGTGCGGATAGTCAGTGGCCTGCGTGTGGTGTGGCATTTGGTTTTGACAGCACAATGGCACCAAACAAGCGGTGCCATTATAGTGCTGCTTTTAATAGAAAAGTTGTTTTAACCACGAAGTTGTCGTCGAACGTTTAAGCTGGGTGGGACTTCGGCGTGGATGAAAAAAATGTCACACGTTGGAGGACGCAATGGGAGAGGATATTTGCTTGCGCCGCAATGAGGATGGCATTCACCGGACCAGGAGAAGGCCGTCACCACGAAAAATGGAGATGCCATTGGCTGACTTCGTTAGGACGCAGCGAGGAGCTGCCCTTCCAGTAACGACGGAAGTGCTCCAGGCAAAAAAAGCAAGTGAGCTTTCAAGGGAACGAGGCTTATCGCGGGCACACTTCAAAGCCAGTCGGGGCTGGCTACAGAAATTCATGAAGTGCTTCGGCTTTAGCCTCCGTCGTCGAACCTCAATCGCCCAGAAGTTGCCCGGGGATTTTGAAGAGAAACTGATTGCGTTCCAGCAACGTGTTTTCTTTTTGTGAATTCTGACCTCGCCTTTTTGTTCAGCCTACATTCGAAGTAAGTTTTTTGATTTTGTTTCCTGGCTTCGCACTTTCGGGGGTCGGCTAAGAATCGGGGCCGGCCTAGATTCGAATAAATACGGTAGATCGCAGAAAAGGGGCATCGGAGCCTGTAAGATACTTGAGGTAGCGGCTAGGGACGTAATCACAACTGCAAGTACTAAAAGGAAGGGTCTCGAGGAATCAAGTCGGCTAATGTCAGTTTCAGAGCCCTGCCTTCTTGTGGCAATGTTTTTGTCTCGTCTTCAGAGGAGGTTACATTGGAAGAGTTTTGACCTAAAGCCACTTTTGTTGTGTTTTTTCGTGACTCCCAAGAAGTTGGTCGATTTTTAAGTGCTTCACTGTTTTGCTCTCTCTCTCTCTCTCTCTCTCTCTCTCTCTCTCTCTCTCTCTCTCTCTCTCTCGCTCTCTCTCTCTCTCTCTCTCTCTCATCTCATCTCCTCTCTCATCTCATCTCATCTCATCTCTCATCTCATCTCATCTCTCATCTCATCTCATCTCATCTCATAGGCAACTACCGGCGCGCTGAAGAGATCCTTTGCAGAACGGGAGAAAACGGGTCAACCCACTTCGACAAAGCCATCTCAGCCCGTCGCTCCACAACCTGTCGCGAAGAAGCAAAAGTTCTTCAAATCCGACTCGGGACGTAACTAGTTTCAATCTTCGGCTGTTTTACCTCGTGTGTTCAATCTTTCTCTCTGTTGCTGTAGTTATTTTAAAACTACTAGCTATATTTACGGTTTAATTGTTCCTGAAAAACCCTTTCGTTGTTGTTTTGCTGGGAGCATCTCTTTTTTTTTGTTCCCAGCCTGGTCATATTTCTTGCGAGCATCTTTGCTCGGTAGGCAGTAGGGAGTGTATAACCCTCTGTTATTTCTTGCTGGTTCTAGTCAGTGTTTTCCTTTCTTATGCTTAAACAATACTTGCAACTATGTGTTACAGTTGCCCATTCAGTTCAAAATAACCTAGTCGTTTTTCCCCAAGGATGAAGAGCTAAAACTCTTCTTCTTTTTCTAGTGATATTGTTCTTGTTTTTTTTTTTTTTTTTTTTTTTTCTTGTTGGCGTTGAAATGTTTGCCAACATTCTCATTCAGTTGGCACTGAAAGAAGGTGCACAGTTTCGTTGCTTTCCTGACTTTGCTGTTGTCAGGCAAGCACTTTTAACGTTGACGTTTGTGCTGTTTAAAAACCTGTGATTTACAACATTCCCATATATAACCAGCTCATCAATTTTACATTTGTGTTTTCATGTGTGGTGTTCTTTTAAAAAAAATTACATTTCTAGTTGGGTAATGAAAACCTGTTGTGACATTCGCATATACCCAGCTCCGAAATTTTACATTCGTGTTTGGTGTTCTTCAAAGCAGGATTTTAGATTTGTAACTTGGAACCTGTGTTCTTAATAAAATTATAACTGATTGGCACTTCGGTGTTTTTTGTCAGTCTCTACTCAACGTACCACGTGGTGAATTACAACTGCTGACACAAAATAAAGGGACCACGAATGCAACGTACAAGTTTGCTGTATTAAAAAAAATGAGCAGTTCGTAACTGAATCCAGTTTTGTGCGGTGTGAAAGGGTGTATTCATTACAGGAGAGTCTGCACTTGAAAAGGTGCATTTCGAACCAACAATTCACTTATTAGGTTGTGACTGTGAACATTTGAAGGACAGGTGAGCGCACCACATTGCAGCCACACTTGTCTGAATTGTTTTGACCAGATTTTTTCAAATTTTATTTTGTTCGTTTATTTCTTAAGTACATCTGACTAGGCTTCTACATCAATGCACACAAAGTAGCCCTGGGATTAGTTCAGTCTTTTTTCACTTATCAACCAGCCATTGTAATTGTTCCCCAAAAATTTTTAGATTTGCCTTCTGCAGCATCAAACTGGTACTAAGCGATTTACAACATTGACTTATTTCTTCTGATGAACATTTTTTTGCTGCATATCCTCCATATACTCTCTTTTCACCCCATCACATTCGAACTTGTTGTTTTTGTTTTTTTGTTGTTGTTGTTTTCTGTTCCTTCAATGATCAGCAAATCAGCCAGCACCCTAGCTGACCAAGTAACAGAAAGAAATTGCAATGCATGGTACAGCAAAAAATGTCTGTAGAAAGACTGCAGCTGACGTTAGGTCCAAATGTAATTATGACTGTCACTAGAGTAGCGCGTATGTTGAACCTAACCTAACCCAACTCGCAAACGCCGATGTCCTTGTAACCGTGACGACCAAGCGCACAGTGGTAGGTACACTAATTCAGTCTTGTAGGTAACGGCTGGGCGGAAAATATTAACATAGCGTACCTGCCAACTCTTCTGAATTTTCCGTAAAATGTACGAATTTTGACCAGTCTTACGATTTTACGAATCTTGCCCGACATTTTACGGAAAATATTTTGATTTTCGAAAAAAAAAGGGAATATCCATTAAAACGACATTGTGCCACCTTGCGCGGCCACAAAAGGGCAATATGTACTCTTGTTATCATCAGCAGAAGCTGCGACTTTGTCGCCTTCTCGGGGTAGACTACACATCCATGTCCGGAATTCGCTTCCACCTGGACCAGTCTGTTTAGAGTGCGTCGTTCGGGAGCCAGTTAGGACCTCCGGTCCGCATCGCTATTCGTATGACTGCCGCGACCAATGCACTATGACCTGTGGTATGACCGCGGTAGGTGGTTCGCAGTGCAATGACGCGAAGCCGCGACAATACTGCACCGTGTGCTTGTAAAATCGTACACGACAGCATTTGCTCCTCCTGCCTTGTTGCTCATTACTCTTCAAGACTTTGCGAATTCCACTTATGGTTGTGAAAACGTGAGAGCGCTTGGCACAGAACGTTAATCCTTTTAAACTTGTAAAAATTAGTGCGCTGCAGAAGCCTGTGGTTTCTGTAGAAATGTAGAAGCCTGTGGTTTCCTCACTGTGTGACTTGTCACCAACAACCGCGAAGTCAATGTAAATGCCACGAAGATGCTAGGCAGTGGCACTCTGGCGTTCAAAGTAGAACATCCGTGAGACTCTAACAGACCTCTGTACCTAAGTTTTGACCCCTAGCTGCGATGTGCCGAAGAACTTACATTTTCAGTTTTTAGCTCAACGTAGGAGCGAAGGGATACATTTCGGCAGCTTACCTGAAGGATACATGTGACCTGCAGAAGAACCTGACGGGGAAACCGGTCAGTCATATCTAAGCTGAAAGCATATCTATCTGAATAATAGAAAAAATCAACGTGGCAAGGGCCATTCAAGTTCTGTCTCCGGCTGCGTGCGCTGCCTTGGAACACCTAAGAGAACAAACCGGATACACGTGCAGCACATCGTTTGCAACTGCAGGCCACACCATCACATTCATGAGGAACTTCCATCACTGGTTCATACTTCTGGACACGAGCAATACAACCCAGCACCTGCGCCCAAAGTACCCCGATGTTCGGCATTACGACGGTGCTGACGATGACAGGCTTGAATGGCTGGAGGCTACCCTAAGTACCTGGATAATATCAAAAGAAGGTGTGGCGATCCGAGTTGGTTACTTACGAAGACCCAAGTCGGGTGTGTTCTGATAAGGACAGCCAAAGTGGTCCCATGACCATTTTTTGTTTGAGATGAAGCTTTAATAGTGTGTAGGTCTCTTTATCCTCACTATGGAACTGTCAATATTTTAGTGAAAAACACCATAGTTAGTAAAAAAATGTTTAAAAAAGCACTGGCACGAAATTTCAATGGTGAGATAACTTGAAAACTGTAAAAGTCATCCTGTGTGTATGGAGATATCTCCCTGCAATTTTAAACAGTAACCGTTCCGTATGACATATTTTAAGTTCAGTTTAATCTTCGCGCGCACGAGAAAGCTTATAACGAGTACCCTTTTGCAATCAGCATCATGCGCATGCGCCCTGTCGTTATAGCAACGGAGGCGCGTCGTCTGCTTCCAGGACGCCGCAGCGCCAAATTGAAACCGGAGGTGGGTGGGGGTGCCGCACGCCGCTTGCCGAAACACGCCGTCGGCAGCGAGAAGCGTCGTCGCCACATCTACGATTGCGATAAATACATGCGAACGTAAAGCGCGAGGCATTCGGCGCATGTACAGTCGCCAGCAAAAGTTTGCGGGATGTGCAGCGCGTGGCCGAGCGGCGCAAAACTGCATTGCTGCGCCATCTGCAGCCAGCGGGCGCCGGGTCGAGGCTCAAGGAACTGGCGTGCTAGGCGCGCTTTGCGCATGCCTGTCCTTTATTAGTTACGGGGCATCTCTGATCCTTACCGTGCCCCCGGCATGCTTTCGATGTTCGCAGCAGCCGCTGCGGTGCCGCGTGACCATCGCCGTCCTTCCGTTATCACTGGTGCAACAAAACACGTCGCCCGCGGCTGCCGTTTGCGCGGCGCGCAACGTTGAATAATTCATATCTTCCAAGCGATGCATTGGTCGCCGACTGAATTTATTTTACAGGAGTTATTTAGGCTACCTGTCGGAAACTGCGTCAGGTGACGGGGTGCATAGAAAAAAGTCGCGTCGTCAAATTTAATATTGCGGCAAAGTAAACTTTCTGGTGAATATTGCGGCAAATCAAAATTTCTTGTCTAATGTAGGTATCATGTAAAAACATCATACCGAAATTGGCCGTGAGGATGGCGTTATAATAACATCAGTTGCCACAGTTAGTTTATAAGGAAACTGTAAACGATATGGAATTCCCTTCTGCTGTCAATATATGACATTCAAAGGAGGAGGTATGGTTACAGAAAACGGCTGTAACCCTCGTTTTGTCGGACCTATTCCAGACCAAATTGCATGATAATTAGTCGCGCAGACGACTACAACGTTTTGCGAGCCAGTTTCAGCCCCGTGTTTGTTTCATAGAATAAAACATTAGTCCGTATTGCTTCCATTCAGCTGAATAAGTAGGAAGTAAGCGAAACTCTTACCGACAACCAGTTTCTTTCGTGACCTTCTTGAATTCCGCCCAGCTTGGCTTGTCATCCTTCATCACAGACTGGAAGGGCTCTAAATTTTTTCCCATTTCTTTTCACTTAAACATAGGTGTGTGTTCCGCCTGTTAAAACTGGTGCACCCTCTAGTCCTCATAGGAAAACTTTGCGTACGAACTGGAGTATTTGCTTTGCACTCAACAGTCCTGAGTTTGTTTTCTGTTATAGCGGAAGCCCGTAAAAGTGTTTCGCACTCATCTGAGTCTGTAATTGATTGCCACTAGCTCTTACCACTTGCCATTTGCCACTTGCACTCGCAACTTGCCAGTTGCACTTGCGTCACTGCCTACTTAGAGCTGCCTGTAAGGCGGCGATATGCCTTCTTTGGTCCTCCGGAGCGCGGGGCGGCATGTTCAGAGCACGCACCAACATTGATCAGTTGCGGTAGCTACAGGCATGAGCGGCGAATGGCAATTCTGGGCCAGCTTGCAGTTTATCGGTGCTTAGGGTAAAAATTAGAACATAATTCGTGATTAACCAGCAGTGCCTCGCGGAAGATATGAGTTATTCAACGTTGCGCGCCGCGCAAATTAACGGCGGCCGCGGGCGACGTGTTTTGTTGCACCAGTGATAGCGGAAGGACGGCGATGGTCACGCGGCGCCGCAGCGGCTGCCGCGAACATCGGAAGCATGCCGGGGGCACGGTAAGGATCAGAGATGCCCCGTAACTAATAAAGGACAGGCATGCGCAAAGCGCGCCTAGCACGCCAGTTCCTTGAGCCTCGACCCGGCGCCCGCTGGCTGCAGATGGCGCAGCAATGCAGTTTTGCGCCGCTCGGCCACGCGCTGCACATCCCGCAAACTTTTGCTGGCGACTGTACCTCAGCCTAGCCACGAACAGCTGATCCGACAATTCATGTCTCGATATGCGCTGGCTGTGGCTAGGCTAATCGGCGCTAGCATGAGTTTTTTTATGGCTTGACATGGGCGGGTGCCCTAACATCTGCACCAGCTTGACAAATAACGATTTATTCATCAGCATGGCTTGACATCAATTAAAAAATTAATACGATTAATCGAGATGCATTAATCAGTTCTTTATAGGTTAATCGCTTGGTGCCAAAAATATTAAGAGTTCGAAGTCTTTTAGGTTAGGTTAGGTTAGGTTAGGTTAGGTTAAAACTGCGCCAATATATCGCCTGTGTGTGAGATTGTCCAGATGGCCTTTGCGAAGTAGGTGGGGCTGACATTTGGTGGCTAGAACGCGTGCATAGTGTCGCTATTTCTCAAAGAAGCAAACCTGGAGCCTCTTCTCGTTGTCACTTCAAACGTGCGGTTTTAATTATGGCATTATACGAGGGGGCTGTTATGATGTAAGGCGAAAGCGTTAGATAATCTAACGTAGAGTTTTACAAAGCTTGATTTCTGGCTTAATGCGCTCACGTGAATTGAACCGACTAACTGGTAAAAAAATTCCATCGTGATTAATGCATTAATGGATTAATAGGTGGGGTAAGCTATCAATCGTCAACCTGCAGCTTTCATCATAATGTCCGCTAGATACCGCCCTTGGCTGTGCGCACTCTACGTGCGCTTCTGAAACGGACACGATGCAAGCACGATCATCTGTTTTTATTTGATGATGATATTCTGTTACACGAGTGTTGTATAAGGGTAAGGGAGTTCTGGTATTAAAGGGACCCAGAAAAGCTTTGTGAAGGTGGCAATCAAATGCATTCAGGTGGTAGAACACATAACGGGAGATTTTTGAGCCGAGTGTGAGCCCCATACATTGTACGGATAATTTGTAAACAATTTTTGAAGATCGCCTTTCTCAGCCGATGCGCGCGCCACCGCAGCGAGCCGGCCGCGGCTGATGCAACGCCGACCGCGGCTGACGCAACGGCGAGGCGACCCCTGATTCGGCCGATGGTCGGTCACCGGCAACGTCACTGCCATTGGCTTCCGGTTGCTCTTCCTCCTTCCTGCGCGATCCCGAGGCAAAGGCGGGTCTGCAGCGATTGACGCGTGCCTAGGCGCAGGAACGTAGCTAGCGGAGAACGGAAGTCGAGCGTCGCGATGTCACATGGCTATTCCCAGTGTTTCCAGCTGCTTTGAAAGAAGCAGAGAGGGAGGAGGAATCGATCGGCAAGGGGGGAGAGGTGCATTTAGCTAATACTGAATGTAGATCAATAATTCCAACGGCATTGCATCGCTATATTGGTACTACGCGACAATAAAGGCCTTTTGTAACTTTTACAAACGGCTTTTCTGGGTCCCTTTAAGTTGTTCAACAAGCAGGTCTTTAGGTGTGGTCAGTGTCACGGAGTTACTACAATCCACATCCCCGTGGCTGTTCTGGTTTAGTAATTAGTGAATCAGCAGAAGCAGCTTTTTGTTGTGATACATTTGCATACACTGTGTACGCCTAGAGATGTGAGCAGTTGAAAAAAACAAAAAAGCATTAGGAAAAAAACATGTTTTTTTTCGTTTTTTTCAACTAAGGTAAAATTGAAAAAAAACACAGTACCCCCCCCCCCCCCCTCCTCCGCGGAATTGTGTTGTTATGCAGCTCCTTTTGACGTGCTTGAAAGTTTCTTGTTTAACTTTTAGTAATTGTACTATTTTTGTGCTTCTTTCTTACCGCTCCATTTATTTCGCGTGAGTGATCGCCAGGAAACGGGGGTGCAAGCCTTGCTGTTTCCGAACAACCGAACATTACACCACTGCGGCTTCAGTTGCGTAGTCTCTGCTAGGGCACCACGGCGTCAGCGGCTAGCGCCGATACAACGGCAGCCGTATCAGATAGCGCGCGCGCGTTCTTAGCGCGGCGGCAACGCCCAATATCGCTCCTGCGCCAAATTCAATACAGCACAGTAGTGCTGCGCTAGTGAAGTGAACGGATGGGCGTTTGAGCACCTTTTTTCAATTACCCTGCCATTATTTCAGTCAATCCAACAAGCTATTCATGAGTACTTCAGCGTAGAAAATATAACCCAGTTTCCGCTATGGTACGTCCGCGGTCGCACGTTTGGAAACATTTTAACGTGTGCGCATAGGCGTGCGCACAGGGGGGGCAGGGGGGGCCGCCGCCCCCCCTAATAATCTGGAGGGGGGCGCCAAATTTTCCCCATGCCTTAACTCAATCGAACCTGTCTCGTGGGATTACGACCACGCGTGTGTTTTCACGATCATGGCAGCCGATGAAGCCTCATGTTGCCTTCCAAAGGCTGTTTACTGTTAGCCCCGGAAGTGCGGGTACCAAAAGCAGCTTTGCTGTGAGAAACACGTTACCACTTAATTTTCATATTTGCAGCTACTGCAGAGCTTGTCCTCCTCCTACTTTTCCTCGCAAATGATGCGCCTAGTACTGAGCAAAATAGCCGCTTAAAAAGAGTTTCAGAACAGGCAATATTACCTTCTTAAATTCTTACGAATTTCAAAAGCTAGCGTTTGAGCGGTACGCACGAGAACCACGTTGCAGTTTACAAAAGATAGATGTGCACATGTCATATGTTTCTGTGCTTTAGGGAGAATGGAAGTTCTTCCGGCAGCGCGTTGTGAAATTTATGCCGCATCCGCCATGGGACCTGCTCCCTTTGCCGATGTTACACATGAAAGTAAAAACTTCTGCCCAGAAATATTTTGTAGGTGTTGCAATTCCATTTCATTGAAATAAAAATTTTATAACAATTCCTCGCCTTTCCACTGCGTTCTGACCGTTAGGCCTTCAGTGGGAGGAGGTTGGGAGTTCCAGAAGGGAAGGGGGGGGGGGGGCGCTCAGTTAAGACTTAGCTCCCCCTAATCGAGAACCCTGCGCACGCCTATGCGTGTGCGACTCGCCTATCTCGGGGAAGAAGCAGCAAGCCTTCTGCAAGTACTGCGATGCATCCCATGGTTTCCTCAACGCTACCCGCCTTACGAAACATCTGTGGTCCTGCAAAAAGTGCCCAACAAGAGGTTAAGGAGCGGTACGGCTTTCCATCCGAAAACAAGCAACCAAGGATCTCATCGGCGGCCTCGTCAAGTGAGTACCAAAGCACCGGTATCTCAGCAGCAAGTGTCTCAGTTGTAAAATCAGCAAGTCTCTCGTCTTTTGTTGACATAATTACACCTGAAATGCAACAAAAAATTGACGAAGCTTTGGCTAGGGCTGTGTATGCGACGAACACACCATTCTCTTTAGCGGAAAACGAGCACTGGCTTGCCGCTTTCAAGATGCTTCGGCCTTCATACAATCCTCCTAGCCGTTACATTTTGAGCGGTCGCCTGCTCGACGCTGAGTATGAGCTTGCAAAGACTGACGTGCAGGATACTCTGAGGAAAGCGACGTGCCTTACCGTGCTCACAGATGGGTGGACCAACATACGGGGAGAGTCAATAGTGAACTTTGTAGTCACTACACCAAAGCCTGTGTTCTACAAATCGGTCGACACAGGCACTAACCGGCACACTGCCGCCTACATCAGCAGCGAGATCTCTAACGTCATTGATTCTCTGCAACCCAACAAGGTAGTTGCCCTAGTCACCGACAATGCTAGTAACATGCAGGCAGCATGCCAGAAAGTTGTTGAAAAATTTCCACACATTGCAACAATGGGATGTGCAGCACATGGACTGAACCTGCTCCTCAATGATATCATGCGCCTAAAAGTTCTAGAACGAATTTATGAGACGTCAAGAAAAATAATCAAATATGTGAAGCACACCCACGTAGTTGCTGCTGCGCTCCTACAAAAACAGGAGTCAAAATACGGCAAAGGAACTTTTACGACACTTAAATTGGCTAGTAAAACAAGATGGGGCGGCGTCACCCTGTCATTGCAAAGCCTGCTCAACAACAAGGAAGCACTGCAAGAGACCGTTATCGTGGAAGATATCGGTGTGGCGAAGCCGATACGCCAGGCCATATTGGATGAGGAAGTGTTTTGGAAAGACCTTCGCAGCTGCCTAGACTTGGTGACACCAGTCTCCTCGGCCATTACAAAACTTGAGTCTGACCAGGCCTTGTTATCAGACGTCGTCGAAGTTTTTCATTCCATCAAAAGTGACATCACAGCGAGGCTAGAAAATAGCTCCTTCACTGAAGACGAAAAGTCTCACATATTGCGTGTGCTCAGGGGGCGTGAAGAGTTTTGTTTGCGACCCATTCACATTGCTGCTAATCTCCTGGATCCAAGGTATCGCGGCAAGAACCTAGCTGACGCGCAAATTGTGGTCTGAAAGCTCTGCTGAAACTGAAAGCTCTGCTGGAATTTTTGTGTGCAGTAATGAAACAATTATATTCTGGAAAGTGCTACTAAATAAATGTGTCGGGTTTTTAAAACAGTGTGCGCACAAGCCTTTTTTTCCAAGTTTTCGTAATTTTCTGAAAAAAACTAGAAAAAAACCTGTTTTTTTCAAGCACCTCAAATTTTCATGAAAACTTGCATCTCTATGTACGCCACATATTTATATTCAACAAAACTGCATGGTCTTATTTATCACATGTAATGAATATGTGCCGTGCTTCGCTCTTTGCAGTTTTATCTGTCATAATATTTGGTGCAACGCTCCTGTTTCTGAGAAACTGGCGTCACACTAGAGAGGCTGTTCCGATAGGTTGAACAAGCGGGCTTTCAGTGCAAGCGACTTTGTGGTGTCACTAAAGGCGGTCTGCATGCCCTTGGAAACATCGTGGATTGGCGTTTTGATGACAGAGTTAGTAGAAGCAGCTGTATATTGTAATGGCGTAAATAATAGTGAATTGTTACCATCTACTTAATATCGTGCGTGTTATGTTAGGTTTCATTTATGGTGTGGGCCTGGATTTGGATTCACACGAAACTGTCTCAGCGGAGTGAGGCATTTTCCAGGATTTCTTGTTTGCAGTGAACACCGCAATATAGCTGATTTGACTTTTTAGATGCGAAGCATCTCATGCTCGGGGCTGTGTCCCTCCCTCCCTCGTTGTCGTCCGCCGTCGGCACTCTACTGCGCATGCGCGTCTCTTCAGCCCCGTCAGCGTTTGGGCTGACGTCAGCACAGTCCACCATGAAAAGAAATAGTTAGGCGACGCCCGGTTTCGATCCCACGACTCTCCGGCCGCAACGGGAGGTACGTGGCGTGCATGAATGATATGCTCTAACAGCTTTCCCAGGCAGGGCGAGATGGCGAGCGTGTTTGTATTCTACTATTCATTTATTTTTTGTATTCATCTGGTACCACGGATATTTAAAAGTACCAGTTTTATTACGAAGACGTGGATTCTTAAGCTATTCCAGCACCAACACCATAATAAACCTCCGTGAAGCGAATTTTCACAAGATAAAATCTGTTTCAGAATGTCTTCAAGATAAAATTGTAGTCCTTTCAAGAGTCATTGGGATAATTAACTAAGATGAATACATAATCGGAAACAATAAACAATCGTGCTTTGTTTCTGGCGTTCATTTAATTACACGCTCGTAGAATTAATTATACAGGGTGTTTCAGTGAACACTTTCGAAAATTCCTGAAAATAGGCTTTTCAAGAAAAATAGGAATTCAAGGAGCAAGCTATCAGGTTCAGCGGACGTCAGCAGTTATGAGAAACATGCGAATTACATAGTTAATTAACTATTTAATTAGCTATTTAATTAATTAACTATTTAATTAATTTTAATTTATTTAATTAACTTTTTAATTAGCGAAGTTTGGCGGTTATTGCCAATGGCGAGTTTGTAGCCACGGGGACGACGATAACCGATCAGTTTTTAAAGCAAAAAAAAAACACTGTAGAGCCCTGCAGCCCGCGAAAATAAAGTATTTTTCCCCCATGAAACCGAAACGCAGCGCACATGTTGCGCCAGAAGTCTAGTGCATACGCAACATCCGCTGATGACGTGTTGCAGTGGCTGTGTCGCACAATTCAAGAAGGCTCTGGTGATTCCCCACGCTTGAGAATCAGCTGATATCAACGCCATCGCATCCCGTATTTTTTCAATGATCAACGCTCACCTTACACCACGGCTAGCGCTGTCTTTTCTTTCGTTGGTAGGCGCAAGAAAGAGGCTAGCCATTGCCCACAACACGGTCGCCCGTTTCGGGAGCCCTAGTGGGCGTTGGTGACAGTTTTGCTTTTCTTTTTTTTATTGTCTCGACCACATCTGACGGCTACCAGACGTGCAAGATGTGAAACGTCACCATCCGTTCATTTTTTCCGTTAGGTTTATCTGGTGTTCGTTTATAATCGCTGCGTGTTAGAAAGCGCATCAGACAAAGAAAACGTTTGTTTGCTGGGCGAGGAGGGCTTCCGCGGCTGTGGCTGCATGCTGAGGCTTCCTAGCTTGGGAAAATTGAACTTACATTTCGAATTGGCCGCCACGTTCATTGGAACACGTCACCAGCCTACGTTGCGTTTGCTCAAGTCTTCAAGCGCTCCTCGGACGCCGAGTTTCGTTTTTGAGCGAAAAACAATGGCAGGTTTCCTCGCGCTACAGGGCTTTAAACATCGACTTTTTCGTTGTTTTAAAAACTGATATGAAATCGTCTTCTCCGGGGCTACAAAATCACCATTGACAATAACCATCAAACTCCGCTAATTAAGAAGTTCATTAGTAGAGTTTAATTACCCACCTAACTAATGTACACACCCTTGATACTATCTGGCGTCCGCCGCAGCGAGCAATCTCCTTCTGAAGAGGGTTTCTTTTTATCTCGAAGAGCCTATTTTTAAGAATTTTTGAAAGTGTTCGCTGAAACACCCTGTATATTGTAACAGAAATCAAAAATAAGAAACATGGACCCTTCACCTTCTCCGGTCATCCACTGATCAACGGCTTCCCAAACGAAATTCCTTCTGCACCCCCATTTCTGTTGTAGTTTTGTCCATCCGTATTGCAATTTCTTTTTTTGTGGCTACGCCCTGGCACGCGACGGGTGCAACAACCAGCTACCGCGAACTGTAACCCGGCGAGAAAAAAGAAACCGTCGCCATTTTTACGCCGACCAAACCACCCAGCCCCATTGTAACCAAATCCAATCTTTTCGCGTCTCCACGCGCAGAAATCGTCTCTTGACCGAGCGGCTTCGGCTCCTCACGACTCGAACTATAACCCGCAGAAAAGGCAAAGAAACGCACACAAGCCTCACAAAAGACGGAATACGCGTCTGCCTCGGAATCCCCTTCTTCGTGCCTGTCTTCTTCAAAGAACAGTCGCTCGCTCGGGCTCAATACCGAGCGGTTCATTCGACTCGGGGTGGTCGGCGTTTCCTCGCCTATAATGGCATCACACGCATCTCTGGCGCACACGAGAGCGCTAATGCTTGGACGACACACGCCTAGACGTTGGGCATTGTGTGTCCGAGCACGACTCGGACCTTCTTTTTTAATCCGTTTTTTTTTCTCTCTCTCGCTGGTGGCGCTTTGGGCACTGTTTGTTTGCTATACTGTATACGCTTTTACGCTGTGACGAGAGCGTCACGTGCTCGACCTGGATTTTGAAAAAGCTGCCCCGACGACGAGGTCCACCTTCGGGAAGGATGGGAGTTGCAGCAGCTTTCTGGACAGCGGTTGCACAGTGCTCAGAGGAGTAGCTGGGGCAGCCGTTGGATACAGTAGTTGAGTCCGACACGATATTCTAAAGCGAAAGCATTATATGTGTCATGGGCAAAAGAAAAATCTGCAGAAATTCCGAGAATTGTCTACTAATGCGTAGCATTCTTATGTCGCTTGTCCAGAGTGGAGTTCTTTACAGACAAAAATTATAGCGATTAAAGGTGGAACTTCCGCGAATAATGCATTTTTGTGGAAGTGCAGTGCGTTACACTGTTTGCCAATTACGCTATTTTTAAAGATGGTAGTCTTTCTTGGGCTACTTTAACGCAGAAATTTTGGTCTGTCTGTGTGTCCGCCTGTCTACTCAGCCACACGGCCAAAGCTGCGCAATAGTCTTATATAGGAGGGTTGCACCTGACGTCATCCAGTTGGCGGCGCTACCGGCGCCGGAGCAGCGCGCCATGTTTGCGGTCGGTGGCGCGTAGCGATCTTTTCACCCCGCGCTTGGCGACAGGTGGTTGTGTGGTACCGAACCCGATATATGACTGTTTTGTGTGTGTACGAAGATTATGCGGCTAAGCGCCTACGCTCGCGACCTTCGTGGCGCAGAGAAGCGGCGCTACTTGGAGAAAGTTGCACAATGTGGTGGCGTCGACCCATACGACTACGGTGCTGGAGACGCGGCGTTGGATATGACGTTGTTGCCCCGCGTCGAGTTCACGGACATAAAGGACTACCTCGTACATGCCACCAGTTTCACGACACGCGAAGCGCTTAAAGCATACAAGAGCATGGAAGGCCACAATTATTTGACTAGTGGTTGGGTCCAGGAGCCGTGCGTCAAGGTGCTTGCTGACGGCCGTCGCGTCGTTCTCGGCAAGGTAAGTTATCGGCACTCTCTTCGTGCAACCTTCGTACGGAAATCGTTGATCGCTTAAGTCCTTTCGCAAACGCTGTCAGACGAAAGCGGTGACCGGATCTACAGTACGTGGTGCCGAGTTCTAACCCGCCCGCAACAGTGGCAGCAAATGTTTCACTGCGGCGACTAACGTGATCCGTAGCCGACTGCGTCACTGCGTAGCTTGGAAAAGTTGCTTCACGTGATTGACGGAGAAGCGTTTGCAAATGCTACTAAAGTAACGCGAGCGTGACAGGGACGCATCCGTTACCGCAGCAGTGAACTCGCAATGTAACATCAAATGCGTGCTGCAAGCGCCGAATGAAAAGCGACTGGTTGTGCCGTGTTTACAACAGGGGAGGTGTGCGGCTAAAGTAACCCGCGCTCATTCGCTGCGCAACCGATTGGCTGTGCGCGGTTTTAGGAAAATATAATGGTTTGATATCACTGCTTTCAAGGACTTTTTTTTTTTTTCAGGTGCGGCATTCGCAGGCGTTTTACGAGAATGCACTGGAGCCATGGCTTCTGGTTACTGAAGATGGAGCAGTGCTGGCTGCCCACTGCACCTGCATGGCAGGCCTGGGGGAGGCATGCTCCCACATTGCTGCAGTTCTTTTTTATGTGTTGTGAGGCGACGCGATGGCAAAGTCTGCACTGATGAAGAGAATAGCTGGCTCCCACCGTATGTGCAGCACCTAGAAGGCAAACGGTGTTCACAAGTGAGCTTCGCTTCAGCACGCGCCAAAAAAATTCAGATGGATGCTGGAGTGGAGACCCACCGAAGCAGGCGTCAACAGAAAGCAGCGATAGAAGAAACAACGCCAGAAGAGTGGTCGATGTTCCTATCCATGTGCCACAAGAGCGACAGCCGACCTGCTCTCCTTTCTTTAGAAGAGCCATATGCTGCGGAGTTTGCCCCAGTGGCCCTCAAGTTCCCAAAGGCAGTGCTGACTAATCTCCACAAAGACGACGTACCTGAAACCCAGGATGCCATGATGGACCACTGCATGGAGGTCATGAAAGCACTTGTGATCGAGCCAGAGGTATGTTTACTGTGATTTAAGTGCTGTAAACCTATGAGTGACATACACAAACTTGCGCACACTGAAAGCAACTTTTATTTATATACGCATGATTTTCTTTACACTCGCAGGTGGCAAGGCTGGTTGAAGCGGAAACAAAAGACCAGGCAAAGTCAACAAAATGGTTCACATTCAGAGCAGGCCGAATCACCGCCTCAAATGCAAAAGCGGTGTGCAGGACGTCAATACCAAGCCCGTCCATGTCCCTGTTGAACAAGATTTGCAGCCCGGAACACACACAGTTCTGGGCCCCGCAGACTGCATGGGGCAAGGAGCATGAAGAAACGGCCAGGCAGGCATATGCTACCGCATCGGCCAGCATTCATTTAAATTTTCAATGTGCAACTGCTGGGCTACACATTTCAGTAGAAAAGCCGTTCCTAGCGGCCACACCTGACGGTCTCGTAACCTGTAGTTGCTGTGGTGAGGGAGTGTTAGAAGTTAAGTGCCCCTATAATGGACGCAATGGAACAGTCAAAGAGCTAGCCTTGTCCAAGTCTGCCTGTGTTTCCTTGACAGGTGGAAAACTGAGGCTGCGCACAGACCACTCGTACTACTACCAAGTACAGTTGCAAATGTTTGTTACACAAAGGAAGTACTGCGACTTTGTCCTGTGGACAGTGAGAGAGTTTGTCATGTTGCGTGTATATTATGACTCAGAGTTCAGCAGGGCAATGGCACAGCGATGCCAGCTCTACTTTGAACGTGTTGTTCTTCCAGAGCTCTGCTTTAATTATTGGACCAGCAACCGCAGTTGCGAAGCCGAGGCTGGTTGCACTGGCACATCAGGATCAGACGCAGAAAAAACAGACAGCTTATTCTGTTTTTGCCAACAGCCGGAGTCTGGAAAAATGATCAGCTGTGACAACGGCACGTGTAAATATAAATGGTTTCATTTTGCGTGCGTTGGCCTTAAAAGGGCACCTAGAGCAAAAAAGTGGTACTGCAGTGAATGCCAGAAAGTTGTAAATAAAGTGTGAATCAGGTGTGGCAACGGCACGTGTAAATATGTTTCACTTTGTTGTAAATAAAGCGTGAATCAGGTGTTGCAATGGCACGTATAAATACGTTTCACTTCGTGTGTGTCAGCCTTAAAGCACCTAGGACAAAAAGTACTGCACTGGATGCCGATATTTGTAAATAAAGTGATTTCTACTGAACTTGGCTGAATTGTGAAAAAAAAGAAAAAAAAACTTTTCAGGTATGCATGAATGCAAACATGGCACTACAGAAAGTACACTCTGCTGCTTATCAGCCAAATGGTACCAGGGAGTCACTGAGATTTGCCAGTGCTGCACAGACAAATACAATTCTGTCAAGCACAGTGGGACCATCAGGATCACAACTGAGCACCTCCACAGGCAGCGTGTGTTTCAGAATGCGGTACTTGTTCCGCAGCAGGCCGATTACCCTCTCCACATGTATGCGCACATTTGCCACTTTCCGGGTCTTTTCTACCTCGTAAGCAGAAAGCTGCGGTTTGCCTTTCGTAAATGCAGGCATCACCAATTTGGCACAGTGAATGCCAACTTCTGCAGACACTGTAAACCCCCTGTCCGCCAACACAATATCTCCTGGCAGCAGGTTGTCTAGCACACCGCAGTTTAAAGTTATGACTTTATCACTTGTGCGGCCACACCACCCACAAGAAATAAACGTCGTAACCCCCTGGGGTGCAATGCCAATCAGGAACTTAACGGTGTTATGATTTTTGTACTTGGACCAAGTCTGCGAACGTGGTAGCATGGAAGAAGGGCGCTCTATAAAGACTTCAAAACAGTCCAGGATCACAGCCACCTTGGTCCCAAAAGCTCTGCGGAAGGCCATTGGCATGGTCGACTGAAGGGTGTGTCGCTCTGGCCACTTGACAGCATATCGCAGCCGCACAAAGGCAACGTCCAGCCACTTGTTCACCGCTCTTGATATCGTGGCCTCGGAGACATGGAACCTGCAAGTAACAGTTTTAGCGTTTTAGCACACCATAACAAACAAGGTTACAGATCAAGTACCTGTAGGCTAAGTCTTGGAGGGGCACGTTGAGCCGGAGGCGAATCAGGAAGACGATCATCTCCTGAAACTTTGTGAGGGCATTGCGGCTAGTGTGGGACACGCTGACTTCTAAAAGAGTGTACAGTGCAAACAAGATGGTAAAGCTGGGCAGTCCTGTATAAAATTGGACCATGTCTGGTCTCTCTTTTAAGCAGTCCTCGGTCAGCATGTGCGTGCTCAGCTTGTTTTTCGTGTCCACAACTTCAGCCAGGAGCGGCAGTTCTCTTCCTCAAGAAGTTTGATGTCGAGCATTGTCAGGTCAGTTGTTTGCCCAAAGTCGGCTTTCTCTGGAAAAAAAAAGCACGAAATTTTGAGTTCACTGCGTAATCTTCACTGGAATACAGAACTGACAGCAATGATTTTATGTTAAGCTAACTCATAGTAGACCTAATATGTGGTGCCACGGAAAACATACCGACAACACTGCACTCTTGCTGCCTTTGTGCTCCCTGGCCTTCAGCAACAGCAGCTCCCTCTTGGTGCAGCACTGGCGTCTCTCCATCAGCAGGGGTAGTACACTCATCCTGGCATGGTTGTGGTGGGCCCGTAACATCATCTGCAGGCATGTGTGCCTGTGCACTTACAGGTTGAAAAGGACCTTGCTTTTTTTTTTGACCTCTGCAGCTGCCTGTTGTACCTGTAAACACACATTTGGGCTGCATAGTTAAAACATTGATTTTCAAGCATGCAGAACATAGCCAACCATTAGAGAAATTCTACCAGGAAGCCTGAAAAAAGAACGAGGAACTTCTCCGATGACGTCTAAATCAAGGTGTCAGATTGATTGGGGGCTCTAGGGAGACAAGACACATTTATTCAAGAGGGGAAATATGAACCAGCCATAACGCGTAGCAAAAAAAATGACGCAGGGAGGAAGCTGGCGAGGGTACTCGGATCGGATTACTTGCGCGAAAGGGTGACGAGAAAGCCCACTGTGCCCGCCCGCATTTATTTTCCGTCCCGCGGACACAGTGAGCTGCGTTATCGCAAATTTCACGGGTAAAAAGAATCCAACAAAGAGCTTCAAACCAGGGAAATAAAACTAATTTTATCGCTTACACTGTCCTAGCATATGCCGCAACGCTGAGCAGAAACACTGACATACCTGGACAGAGAGCGATCGGCGTTCGCCTCTGGCCCGTGCCCCATATGTAGCGACGGCGCCCAGTCCGGGTCTTCCTCGGTCATAGCGTATGCTGGGCGACCTGTACAACATGTAGAGTGCTTGTTAAATTTGCGGGGCGGAGTTTGCGAGCACTACCTACGAGCCTCGCAAGCTCCACTCAAGTTGTCAACACGGTCGCTAGATACGGGGCCTGTCGCCTCGTACTGCTTTTACCCGTGGTTAAAAACCGCTTTGATATCGGGATGTTATTATTTAGAGCTACTTTGTACAGATTGTGAACACTTACCTGAAATAAAATGCCTACTGCAGACACGGTAGTGGGTCGCCGAAGGATTTAAGTCTTTGCGGTTGATGCGCCGCAGCCACTCCGCTCTCCTTCGCGATGTGATTTCTTCAGTCTTCTTGCACTGGCTGTTTATCGCCTTCGGTATGCAAAAAAACTTGATCTCGGCGACATTTTCGTCGCCAGACTTTTTTTTCGTATGGCTGTTGCAGCCGAAAACAACACAATTCACCATGTCGCCGCACACTGATGGCTACGGTGGCCAGAACCGATACGGGCACGTACGGACGAGCCGGGGACGACCGCACTAATGGCGTCCGAGCCGCTACGATGGCACCGCCACCTGGGAGCGCGGAGGCAGTGCAACCCTGCTATACCCACAGGCACAGCCAAATCTAAACGTTTAAGTCCGGTGTCAATGTTCATTCACGTCAACATTGTTGAACAAGTACGAAACTTTACGCAAATAAGAGACACAAAAATAATACATCAGAAATACTTGCAGTGTTCATTTATAACAAATTCGTGGACGTTTGATTTCTTGCGGTAGCAAATGAAATACTACATCCACTGCATTCACTCTGTCGCCTGCTGGCGCCAGTGCCACTATAGCTTCTGGCGGCGTTTTGAGAAATCAAACAGCAACAATTGCGAAAGGTTCCACTAGATAGGTTCCATGTACCGCTTGGAGCGCACGTGGAGAAGGGCAACCTGGTTCTATAAACGTTGAAGTAGGGTGCCTCCATTCACGCGCGTCTCCGCCATACGGCAGCGCTGGCATCGAAGCACCTGGCGTGGAGCGTGGTATATATAAATGTAAATTAAAAATGAGCAAACCTCGAGAGTGTTTATCTTGGAAGGAGGGCGACGAAAGAGGAACTGTGCGAGAGGTGAGCAGGCAAGTGAAGGGAGGCACTTACTTGGCAAATGTCTATCGTTGGCAAATGTCGACGAAAGTCTATTATCTTTCGCCGACATTTGCAACAAAAGGACCAGATACGCGGCCAATTTTTGTTCTACTTCTTATTTTTTGGTTTCGAAATTCTGTCGGACCAATTACCTCCATTTAAGCTATTGTAACGGTTAAGGATGTTACTTCCGCCAAATCTGCATTTTCGTGCAAATGCAGGGCATTACACGGTCCTGGCTGTGCGGGTATTGGGCAAAGTATGCTACGCATTAAAACCGGACATTTCCACATCTGGAACGTGAGGGCGAAGGCCTATTTGGAGGGAGACAGAAAAACATTTTAGTGAGCTCAAAAGTAAGAGTGAATCCCTAGTCCTGGAAGCCATACCTCACCCGAGCCGTCTTGGCCTGAGTGACCAGGAGAGTCTGGTCCCCCGGTTGACAGCTGGTCAACAGTGTTTCCCATAGCTCAGTAGAGGAACGGGTGGAGAGGGGTGGTGGGACTGGATTGTGAGCGTATTCCAGAATTATATGCTCGAGGGTACCCAGCTGTGGACAAAATTTGCATAGAGCAGTGTACCCTGCGGAAAACAATAAATTCATACGAAGTGGGTGGACGTACGTCCCTGCTTGTAATCGTCGGAGAGCTATTATTTCCTGAGTTTTGCTGAGGTATAGGCGAGGGCACGGGAATATTTGTCTGGTGGTCCGGTAAAATTGAGTAATATCCTGATAAGTGGCGTCGGAGCTGGGGGTGACCTCGGGGTTTGGTGGGCCAGTTCGCGAGCCAGTTGGTGGACGAAGTTGTTGCCCGTTACATAGAGATGGGGAGGTGTCCAAACGATGGCCACTCGGTGAGGTGGACGGTATTGTTGAAGTACCCGTAATGTCGTTGGTGCCACCATCCCCGAATAGAAACTGCGGAAGGCTGTTTAAGAGTCAGCGATGATGACTTTGCTGGAGCATTGGATGAGGGCTAAGGCAATGGCAAGTTCTTGGGCATCTCGAAGGGAGGCCGTCCGGATGGACGCGCATGCAATTAAAGGGTTTCTGGATGTTGTCACTGCAACCATGGTTTTGTTGTCAGCGTAGCTCCACGAATTGGTGTAGGACACGTCAGATCGATTGCCGTATAAGCGTTTGTGGGCTTGCTGCGGGCCTCCGACCTCCATCCCTGTTTGGACGTTGTGTTAATCTGCGCTTGAACTTCCGGTTGAACTTTGCGGCTGCGCCCGCTAGCCTCCACGACAGCAGCCTCCGAAGCTCGTTCCACTGGCTCGTCATCTTCGTTAGCCACCTGTTCGCGCTCGTCGACACCGTCATCTCTCAAGGGGCTCCTGTTGCACGTTCGGCAGGTAACCCTTCGACAAGCACAGAAAAACACGCTGCTCACACAAACTGTACTTCACCTCGGCAATAACCATAAAGACACGCCCCTCCCAATTTGTGCACGCTGTAAAGTACATCAGGATCAAACCCACATCATGTGGGACTGCCCAAATACCCGACCAATTAGGGAACACCACGCTAGAGAGTGACTGACTACCGCAATCGAACTGGAGGAGCAGATGAGCCTGGCGGGCTCATCATGAAGGCCACCAAGAGCTTTCTGGAACGAGGCGGCTCTTGTCCTCCGCCGCCGCTCCCTTGTCCCCTTTCCTTTCCAGTCCAGTCGGAATAAATCTCCCTCCCTCCCCAAAATAAATCTCCCTCCCTCCCTCCCTCCCCTATCTCTCTCTCGCTCTCTCTCTCTCTCCACGCGTGGTCTCTCGTCCTTTCTCAAAACCCACCTTCCGCTCTTTATCGCCTTCCGGGTGCACGCTCCGATTTTCTGTCGATTGTGCACTTCACACCGATTTTTTGCACCTCACAAGTTCCGTGAAACAGAGAGATGTAAGAATCTAAGGGACGGTAAACAAATCCCTGATGCGCTATGTTAGGCAAGTGACTTGACCACTACTAAAAGCCGACGCCACATGGTACGCGACTTTCGAGGTACTTTAAAAAGTACCGCCCACAAACCACGAAGTACCACCGCAAAAACACAACCACCACCACACGCCCAGCCAAAACACCGCGCATGTAGAGCACGTATTGACATGGGTTGGCTCCAACACCTTGGGACAACTTACCCAGGCACTCCCATATTCGTAGGTGGACACTTAAATGCCCCACACTCTTTATCGGCTACGAGCAAGGCTCTAAGGAAGGCGTACAGGTTCACGACATCTTCGTGAACATGAACATTTCTTTACTGAACAACTCCACCACATCTACCATCCCTTCAACTCGGTCTCACGCTCCGGACCTTACGTGGGGGCATGGCCCAGGGAACCCCTTTTGGAATCCGGAGCCGGACCCTCGGGCAAGCGACCATTCCCTAATTTTGATTGTCCTACTGCACACAGAGAAGTTGCAAGAGAGAGAGAGAAGTAAACTTTATTGAGAATGTCCGGCGGAGGTAGCGGGGAGGACCACGCAGGGTCGCCCGCCACCCGACGTAGTTAAGGCGTCTTCGGGGTGTTGCCTCCCCGACTCCCGCTAGGCCGGCCCGCTGTCGACCTGTGGGGTTTATACCCCCGGTCTCCAGCCGGCTCAGCCCCACGCGTTTGTCGGGCAAGAGCCACCTCGAGCCGCTGGACGGCCAGCAATTGTTCTGTCAAGTCCTGCGATAACAGTGCACGGGCTATGTCTTCCGGCAGTCGCCCTGGAGAGGCGACCGCTTCTTCCGGATGTAGGTCACAGTCCCAGAGGATGTGGGTCAAAGTTGCTTTAGCCCTTTTGCACACACTGCACACTTCACTTTCGAACACCTCCGGGCACACGTAACGCGCAAGCGCCGGCGTGAGCACGGATCTAGTTTGAAGTTGTCTGTATAACACCGCCTGTTCGCGTGTCAGTCCCGGGTGGGGCGGGGGCATGGTTCGGCGACCGTACCGGTACCAGCCCAGCACCTCCGCATACCCGAGTAGTGGGTCCGTTTCGTCGTCGTCATCACTGCACATATCATAGTCTCCACAGTTCGCTCCTTCCGCCGAGGCGAGGGCGGTGGGGGCGGCCGCGCGGTTGGTAAGTACTCGCGCGGCGGCGTCCGCCGATCTTGTTCCTTAACTGCCGAGAATCTGATTTCTACGCTGCAGTCCGTACTCACAGACTGCACTACAAATACCAGAGTTAACGGATCAGCCGAAGCCCGATATGCACCTCCTTAAACTCTGGGGAGAGCGCTGCCGAGCAGATATTTTTGTTAATAGCCACCCGGCGCTATTCTACGCTCGTGCCACGCCAAACCGTATCGTGGCACAAGCGCGACGCTACTAGAAGCAGTTTTCATACGTCGCCGGTGGCACGACTGGTGTGCTGGTCTTGTCTCTGGCACTGGAAACAAGGCCTTATGCCGGACCTTCCAAGCCATGGAGAGGAGTTGCAGTCTGGCTGACCCATCAGCTAGCATTAGCCTAGCTCTCAACATCAGCCCAGAGGAGTTTGCGGACAGAGCGGCCGTGAGTTCTTTCCTAACCACCAGCAACCTGCGGCCGCCCCTCCGTCTGCTGCTGGTACTGGACTTCTGTTGTATAACCGAACCGTTTGCGATGGCCGAGCTCATTGCGGCCAGTGAAGAATCATAAGCGCATTGTTCTCCGAAGTATGATTAAATCCCGTATGAGCTGTTCAAGAGCTTGGATGAAGAGGCCTTGGACGCACTACTCCATTCGTTAAATGATGTGTGGGCGAAAGGTGTCAGTCCACTCGAGTAAAAAAATTACACCATCTTCCCACGTGGGAACCCTGAGGGGATGCAAAGCCGTGCAGTAGTAGCGTGTTAAGTGGTTGTTAGAGTAAAGACACGTGTAGTAGCGTATTAAATGTCTTCTTTATTTATCGAGTAGTGGGGAATGTTTTGCGGCTTCTCGTTCTCGAAGCGAGGAATCCGCTGTTCTACGCTGGCGTTGTGAAGCGTTGTCACGTTGCCGAACACCATCTGGATCAGCTATTCACCGCTGGCGTTTCAAAGCGGCTTCTCATTCTCGAAGCGAGGAATCCGCTGCTCGATGCTCGACGTTCGATGCTCGATGCTCGACGTTCGGCATCGCGAGCTCTCCTCTGTGCAGCCTTGTCTTCGGAGGGGCTCGCGATTCTGACAGTGTGCTGGCTGGCGCTAGTTGAAGGTGTGCCAGCCAGTTCGCTGACGGAATCGTTGGCGTCCATTTGCAGTCATCGGACAGCGCAGTACCGAAGAAGCGACTGAGCGGAGCGCGGACGGGTTTATTTGCAGAGCAGAGGGTGTGGAGAGGAGGAGCAGCGCGCATGCGCGTGATTGGACAGCTGGTGTGCAGAGGGGAAAGGAGGAGCAGCGCGCGCTAGCGCACAGGTGGTGTGGAGAGGAGGAGGGGAGAGAGAGCGGCGTTATCACAGCTGTTGTGGAGAGGAGGAGAGGTGCGGACGCCGGACGACGGAGGGTCGACTAAGAGATGCTTTGCATCTAAAACACACAGTGGTAGTGCCTATCCCCAAACCGGGTAAGTATCCCACGGTTGCACTATGACCCATTTCTTTGACACCTACAATATGACAGATATTTAAGCGAATAGTGGCCACTCGATTATCCTGGTGGCTTCAGCACAACAGAAAACACCATCCCACTCAGATTGGCTTCACAGCGCACCTGGGTACACAGGAAGGCCTGTCTATTTGGGCTAATGACATCTTGCATGTTTCACCCCACAGCCTCAGTGTGTTGACTGAGGTGGCCACCGACATTTACAAGGCTTCTGACGACGTGGACAACAGGACAATAATCAGAAACATCGAGTCTTTGGGGATTCTACTTCACGTAACCAAAGTAGTACACTCTTTCTTATGCTCAAGGACGTTTTCAGTGCGAGTGATGGGAAACCTGTCGGCCTGTTTACATCGAATCGTGGGGTACCGCAAGGTTCCATGCTAGAACCTCTACTGTTCATCATCCTATTTGCACCCTTGCTGTGGAAGCTACGATACATACCTTTTGTGAGATTTCTCATCTACGCGGATGATATCACGCTGTGGTCCACAAATCGATACATCGGTTTGCACTGTTATCTACAGCAAGCCCTAGATGTTTTTCAAGCCTTTGCGCAATCAGGCGGTTTAGAAATTTTCGATGATAAGTCTTGCTACGCGCAAGGGGCTAACAAGGCGGTGAGGAAGTTAGCCTCCGTGGTTAAATTTCAACTTAAAATTTGTGCAGCTGCCATACCAGCCAAAGAGCCGCGGGAGCTTGGACTTTGGACTTCTGATCCACCAGTCGGGTTCTGGTATCCATTGGCTCCGAAAGGCACGAAAAGACTCTTCGACAACCTTGCCCATGATTCGCCGGATTGCAACGCGGAGTGCAGGAGCCCCCGTCGAGATGGATGGAAGACTTGTACGCTCTGTTCTCCAGCCGCGCCTACTCTACCAGCACAGTTCCACAGACATACCTTGAAACAAGGGGTGAAACTTGAGGCTCTAAACAGAGAGGCCATGCGCACCATTACGGCACTTACTCGGCACTTCCTACGGCACTGAAACAATTTGCGTACCATCTTTCCCACTCTCCTTCCCCACCTGAATCGTCCCGTGGCCCCCTCTTTTGTTATCCTCGCTTCCGCCTTTCATCCCGGAAATCACCTCTGTGGAAGGCACACGTTCCCTAATTCTCTGGCGTGTCCGCTCCCTCCCCCCTAATCTTTCCCGGGTGGAGGAAGTTTCTCTCAGGAGGCTTCGGGCTGGGGTGGCCCTCACACCGTCAGTCACCTGGACTTTGGGACACTCCAAAGAAGACCCAGAAACGTGTCCCAAGTGCCGGCTCCGGCGGCTGAAGCTGAAGCGGCGGCTGAAGCTGAAGCATATTTTGTGGACGTCCTCGGGAACAAGGACCGCCCGAGACGAAGCGCTCAAAGGGGTTGGTCTTCGGTGGGATAAACCGGATGACTACAACAGCTGGGTGCAGGGAGATAGATACTGCAGGTCCCTGTTGTACTTTCAGCACGTAACTGGACTGCATGCCTACCCGTAGACTATAAAACTTAACGGTTTCGTGACTATCTGTGTACTGCACCCCTCTCTCTCTTGCTTTCCTACTTTCCTCTCTCTTCCAACCTTTAAACTTCCTCTCATTGCCGCGTGGCAAAAACACGAAGCGAAAAATCCCGGGCCATTTCCACTAACGTGAAATCTGAGGAGGAGCGAAGCGTGTGGTGTGTAAGTGTATTAAAAGTTTGTAAATCCCTCTCTTGCCACACGGCGCGCGCTGATTGGGCGCTGGAGAAGCGCCGGTGGGAGGAGCAATCGCGCGCTTACTGAGGCGGTGACGCCCTCTCTTGCGTTGAACCGGATTTAATCAACTAAATGAGAGACAGACTGGCCGTGAGTTGTCCTCGTGTCACACACCGCATCATGCTAAGAAGTATGCTGAGCGGTAGCCCGAGGCGTTAAAAAACGAGTCTCGCGTTGTGTTCTTTTAGTACGCGTTTTTGCCCATGGAGATGACACGTTCTAGCGCGAGGCGTTGTAAAACGAGTGTCCAGGTGTGTTTTAGTACGCGTTACGTTCCAGCGCATGGCGTTGGAAAACGAGTGTCCAGGTGTTTTAGCATCGTGGCTACACGAGACGACAGGAGACGCCGACAGCCCGAGCCCCTTATGTGGTTCACCCCTAAAAAAAATGTCGCTTCGCTGCATCAGAATCTTTTACCACTGATGCCACGTAACTCCCCCTCTCCCTCCCTCCCTGATTTCCTCCTCTATCGCTCTTAGCTTTGGGATGCAATGGACGTTTGCTCAATTCAATTTTCCCGCGTTCGCACTGCTAGCAGGCAATCTATTGGGACCTTTTGTTTATGTTTTGCCTGCAACAGCTCGAGCCGACGTGTTTTTGTTTTAGTGTTTGCTTTTATTTCGCATCTCGCCGACGTCATTTTTAACGCTTTGTTTTTGCTTTTTATTGGCTGTCGTAAAAAGAGAATTCAACGAGTATTCAACGAGTATGCTGGTACTCTTTGTTATGTACGTACATTTTGCCTTAAATATGCCTGAGCTGAACAATACGAACATTCGTGAGCCATGCAACCAAGTTTTAGCAGTATAGAATGGTCTTGCGTACACTTAGTGTTGTAGCATTCCTCCGACTGTTATTAGGTCGGCCAGTTGAATCGAGTGATAGTCAGACTGGCAGATAACAATTTTTGTGCTTAGGAAGGTCAAGAGTATCAAGTATAAACGACAAACTTGACCCTTCCGGCACCGCCATTACTACGCTTTGTCCACGAAGCTGAAGACCATTAGAGACTGACGCGAGCGGAAAAAACTCGTTAACCCCTCCGCACAGAGTCAGCGAAGAAGCAAATAGACTGGCCGTTAGAGTAGACAATCGAGGTTAGGGGGCTTTAGTGCATCTCGCCGACAGTTTTCCTAGTAGGTGCGTCTACCACAGGCCCACGAATTCAGACACTTCGAATGGCTTGGGGAGTTGCCAAAAAATTCACGCATCTCCATGAAGTGAATCATGACGAGTTGGCTAGGCACTGCGGATCGTTCTTACCGTAAACCACCCGTTGCAATTGCCCACTCGCGCATGTAAATGAGTGACAACGCGTGTGTACAGTATAAACAATTCCAATCCAATCCGATACAATTCAATTTACTCCAATCCAATCCAAATCCAATCCAATCCAATGCTCCTCGCGCATACGCAATACTGTGTACACGGCCGCCGAGCCCCGGACAAAGCGAGGTCCTAAGATGCTTCGCCCCTAAATTTTTTTTAACGTTCCGCATTTCATGGACGCCCTGTGGCAGAAGCCACAAACTGCTCCAGGAGCGCGAGGGGTATTTCTTCTGAAGACATCTGGGCAGCAAAGGAGACTGTTCTGCGGTGCGATGACAGTGGAGAATGCTTGTTCGTGCAAACCGTATCGCCGGAATTTAGAGCCTTCTGAACCGATCGTCCGAATGCAGCGCGAGCCGGTGCGTCCACTTTGTTTCGGGGTCGCCAATCTCCAGATCACTTGACTTCCTCGAACGACTCGGCTACCGCAGTCTTCCTCGCTTCGTCTCTCCGTGCACCGTAGCGTTCCTCGCTGTGCGGCCATTGCTACTCCATCATTCTTTTTTCTAGTTTTCCGATATCCAGTATTGTACGCGGACGCCGTGGTGGTTGTTGGCGCATGGCGCCTGCACGGCTCGAAGATCGCCTCCGAAGGGAAGACGAGAAAACGTGACTGCGCCAGCGATGAGACGCCGCGATAAGGGCTTGTGGCATCCCTGCGCACAGATCTGAAGGGGTTCACGTTTGCAATCGACGCCCGAATCGCCATCACGGAGGTCGGGTTGGGTGTGAGCGGGGGGCCAGGGCGTAGACGCCTGGCCACCGCCGGGAGGAATGCTAGCTTGTCCGTGATGTTCCTGCCGGGTGCTCCGCCATGCCCGTGTACGTAACGTGGGCAAGTCAACGTGGGCCAGTTCCGACTAACCCTTCTAATCTTGGCCAGTCAGAAGGCTGGCTGTATCTGATGACCACGGCCCTGGTCCCAGTATTTCCGCTCTAGCAGCTCGGGTTGCCTGAGATGGCGGACGAAAATTCACGTTCAACCACCCCAAAAAAAAAAAAAACAGCGCAGAATACGGGACTAAGCAGGAAACACACAGCAGAGGGGCTGCTAAAGATGTACCAAGCCCTTCAAGTACACCCTTCACGTTAAATCTGTGGTTTTAATTGGTGAAGAACATGGCTTTGGGTTGTGTGCACTGTTCACTGAGAAGGCATAAGCATCGTGCTAAAGCTCTAAATTTATGTAAAAAAACCAGGAACGCGCGTAATACTGCTGCCGTGCGGGATGTTGGTCCTCTACATTTGCGGTCCTCTGTGCGGTCCTCCATGTTTAATGGTGGGTCTGTCCTGGTTATAATCTTCTACTGTGACGAAGCCTTCGTCACCGAAAGGACTTAAGAACGAATGAATTCTTAATCGTAGTAACTTTTGCGGTGGTGACGGAGGTTTCAGTTGCAGCGAATGCTCGCCGCTTGCTCACCGTGAGGCATCTTTATGTTCCCTTGTGGCTTCTTGTGAGGCGTACTTCCGTGGGCAGGCACGTTTGACAGCTGCTGCCGAGGTACACACTTCAGAGTTTATCGCACTATAAACAGTACTATAAGATTAATATGCAGAAAACTTAAGTAATGATCAATAGCCTCGGGAGAGCACAGCGGCTTGAGATAAGTGGCGGGGCAATGGAAGTGGCCAGTGAATATATCTACTGGGTCTAAGTAGTGACTCCGGATCCTAACCATTAGGCAGAGATAATTAGAAGGATAAGAATGGGGTAGAGTGCATTCGGCAGGCGTTCTCAGATAACGAATGGCAGCCTACCATTGTCCCTGAAAAAGGAAGTGTATGACAGCTGCATGTTACCGGTACTCACCTACAGGGAAGAAACTTGGAGGCTCACTAAGAGGGTTTAACTTGAATTGAGGACGACTCAGCGAGCAAGTGGAACGGAAGATGATAGGTGCAACAATAAGGGACAAGAGAGCGGATTGGGTCGGGGAACAAACGTGTGTTAAGGACATATTAGTAGAAATTTAGGGTAACAGAGTGGATACCTAGAGAAGGCAAGCGTGGCAGGGGGCGGCAGAAAGTTAGATGGGCAGATGAGATGAAGAAGCTTGCGGCAATAAATTAGTCGCATTTAGCACATGATCGGGATAATTGGAGATCTATGGGAGAGGCCTTTGACCTGCAGTGGGTGTATACAGGCTAATGATGAGGATGAAACAACACAGACATGCAGAGACGGGTCCAGTGATGCCATTGTGTCCTTTGTTACCATTGTCCCTATCCTTTTACCATTACGTCGTTTTCGTCTCTATAATTATGGCTAAAATGCTTCGCCAACCGTTCTTAGCCATGCAAGCAGTTGGTGTAGACGGGCTTTGCTGCTTCTGTAATCATGAGAATGCTCGAATTGCTTCTGTGTGCCTCCGTACATGTCTCTAATGTATAGACGCTTTCTCTGTGGCAGACGACAATGCGTTCTACTGGGTCCAAGTTCTGTGATTAGCTAGACCCATGGATCAGTCGTGGGGTGGATGTGTGTGAATTCGTATTCTGTTACACACGGGTTCGAATACCCGGGCACGAATAAATCCAATTTTTAATGTTTATTCTATTTGCGCCGTCGGCCATTTTAGAAACCATTGCTGGGTCACGCCTACGCAGGGTTCTCGCGTAATTGGGCATTCAAAGCATCGCAATAAAATTAGGATCATTTATAGTCCGTAAATGTGTATGACCTCCGAAGCTGCAGCACGGTACGTAAGGTTAGACGATTATATATTTTATGATTTTGTAACTGAGGGCACAAAGGCTTTACGATTATACTAATATACACTGAATGGCTCGGTTACAACCTACAGATTCTAGGCCAAAGTAAGAACTATACACGAGCATTGTTGAGTAGTGAAGTGACTGGGATTAATGTGCCACTTCAAACCGAACTTTTCTGACACATACCGATTGAGCCACATCTTGTGTTACTTTGAAATGTCCCTATTTAAGTTCCAACGTTAGTGACCGGGCTAGTGTCATCGCGGCTGGCCTTTGCAATGAGCGGGATCATAAAATTTCGATATCACACTTGGGTTTTTCTGTAGATATGTACAGGTGCCGTAAAAAAAAATTGCTAAATCCTAAATTTACAGAGATCTCTTCTGTAAACTGCTTGGCTGCAGTGGTGTGTGTTTCCTTATAGAAAAAGCTTCCTGTACACCGGTAATGCCTGTCATTACGCCAGTAAGAAAATATTTGGTGATATCCACAAATACTTGTTCCAAATACTTATGACGGCACTCGTACACAGTGGGCACAATTCCGTCTTTCGTGTGTTTGGTATTGACCCAATTACAGCGGGCGTCAATGTCCTGTCGCAAGACAAGGTTGTGTGATTTTACGATGGAGCTGTATGTAGCTGGGATGGCAGAATTTTTCGTGTGCGTGAACAAAAATCCGCCCCTTGCACATACCCGTTAGGCAAGGAAGGGTTGTGGGCGGTTAAATTAGAATAAAGGTTCCACTCACTATGATAGGAAGGCCGTCCTCCTCTTGCATGACCCCCGAAGAGCAACGTGTTAGGGGCATTCTGTTTGTATTCATTAATTTTTTGTCTTATACTCCGTAGTTAGTCATGTGTTTTTTTTTTGTTGTGTTTATTGTTTTTTAGCGTATTGTATGCTTGTATCGATCTGTCATTTCTGTCTAGATAAGCGCTGTTCCTTTACAGCGAACTGAAGTGCGTGTACCGTTTTGTTTTTCTTTTGCTCCGAGTCTGATTGCCTGTATGTCTGGTTAGTGCCTTTGTGGCACCACGTTTTTTTTTAAATTATTGTATGTTTTTGTGTGTATAATCGTTGAACACTTGTCGGGTACTTTTAACATTTTTTTGCTCTTTTATGTGAGCCCCTCCCCTCTACAATGCTTTTATGCCCTGAGGGTAAAACAAACAAACAAACAAACAAACAAACAAATAAATAAATAAATAAATAAATAAATAAATAAATAAATAAATAGTCCCACTATGGGAAGCTGCGCATAGCTGGGACTCCAGAAGGGTCGTGTGCATATAAGAAAAGACAAGGGTAACAAAGAAAGCAATGTGATCGATAGGGTACTGATTGGAAGGTGACCAGAGAATTGAGAGTCAGGGGCAACAGTCCGGCAATAATGGCCGATGAGTGTGATGGGTATGCTAACCAATTCGCATAGATCACGTGGAGACTTAAAGAAACCCTGCGACACTTTCTTCAACATTTTTTCAAAATCTTAAATGCTTGCAGAACGTAGTCAACCAACACATCCAGTATTTAGATTAGGGGGTCGCAAAGCACCTCAGCCAAAATATTATAGCTCTATGCCCATCAGATAACTTTGAAACTTGCTAAAAAAACTTCGCTCTCCCGGTCTTGGCGTTCTTCGACCGCTGGAATTACGTCGTTACAGCGGTGGAGCGGCTATTGGCCAGCTTTCCTTCTGTTGCAGCAATGAAGGCGTTCGATGGACGTTTTAAAAAGAAATCCACAAAAGCAAAACAGATACGAAAGCCGTATCGGCTGCGACGAGCAACACACGCAGTGCCGCTCCGCGCTACTGTGCTTCCAGACGCTTTCCAGAAGTAAAGAGAGAAAGTGTTTGTCGAAATTGTTGCACAGTCTCCTTAATTTTCGTGAAGCACCTCTCCAAGTTGTAATATCGATGTTTTTAACTAAAACAAAGAGTGGCAGATCCAGTCTATGTTCAACGATATTGGGCTGCAGTGCTATAGTGATTCACATCAACCAACCCAGGAAATACGTCGTTAACGACCCCCCCCCCCCCCAGAAAGAAAGAAAGTGAGGGGCTGTTTAACCCTTTGAAGGTGTGTATGGCCAGCGGAGCTGTAGCACATCAGACGAGGTAAGACAAGGGTACATGTACTTATTTTCATTCCTCGGTAATGGTACGCGTTGAAGAATGTGCGTGAGTCTGCTTCCCTAGATACGCATAGAAGGCCCATCTATGCGATGAAAGAAGTAAAATAGGCCAATGATGACACCCAGCCTAATAGTATTCACTCGAAAAACGTCGTCTGCTCCTGATATTGCGCAATGCAAACATGAAGATTTGCATTGCCCATTGCCACAGCACAGGTCACAGTTTAGAGTCAAATCTTATGTCGGGTCTGTTTATTTAGGAATTTGTTTCCGCAGACGCCGAGATTCGCCATTGATGTGAATTGCGGCAAAGCAAATTTGCGAGAATTATTAGTGTTATAGTAAAAATTGCCCTCGTATCTACTCCTTTTGTTGCAAATGTCGACGAAATACGACAGTCGTCTGGTGCCCGTGCCAAGTAAATGCCTCCCTTCTCTTTCACGCTCACCTCCCATGCTGTTCCTCTCCCGTCTCGCTCCTCCAAAGATAAACACGCTAGAGGTTTGCTCAAGTCATTTTAAATTTACCGTGTTCCACTGCTCCAGGCCGGGTGCCACGATGCCAGCGCTGCCGTACGGCGGAGACGCGTGTGAATCGAGGCACTCTACTATAACGTTTATAGAACCACGTTGCCCTGCTCCAAGAGCGTTCCAAGCGGAACGTGGAACCTGTCTAGTGGAACCTTTCAATACTGTTGCCGTTTGATTTCTTAAATTACGCCAGGAGCTATACTGGTGCGGGCGACAGCAGGCGAAGGATTGAATGTTTTTCTGCAGTGGATGTAGTATTGCATTTGCTATCGCTAAAATGAAGCATCTATGAATTTTTTAACAAAGAAACACAAATAAAACTTATGTATTGATTTTTTACCTCATATTTGCGTAACGTTTTGTTTAGTTCAACAATGTTGACAAGTATGAACATTGCCACAGGACTCAGAGGTTTAGATTTGGCGTGGGTACATAAACGTATTGTGCATATTCGGAATCGGCTGAGTCAAGCGGCTGAATCGAGTGACAGACAGACAGACAGACATACAGACAGATCAAAATTTTTGAGTTCAAATAGCCCAAGAAAGACTATCATCGTTAAAACTCGGTTCGTTCGTTTCCCCAGGTCACTGATAGGACATTACCGTTGTCTGAGCTCCGGCTGGTTTGGCAGGCGGCTGAACAAGGTGATGTGTCCTAATTGAGTAGTTCGGGACGTGTCTGCTGTGATAAACGTAAGTGAAAAACTTTATCCTACAATTTACATTAGGTAGCGGGATACATAGGTTAATGACGGAAAGCATTAAACAGAAAAGTTTATTTTAGAGTGCGCATAACTCACCTGAGCACTTCGAACGCGTGCCAACTCGTGTAGCTTCGGATGGGCATAAATGATTCAAGTATCGCTGGACTGGAACCGTTTGCCCTCCGTGAAACCGCCGAGCCAGCGCGTGTGCGCATATATCAACCAAGCTCAGACGAAAACACTTATGCCATTGCAGGCCTTTCTGAGGCCTCAGCACCTCTTCCCTCCGGAGCCGAGAAAAAAAAAAACTTGGCGATGCGGCCGTAAAACCGTTTGGAATAGCTGCCACACTGGGAGACAAAGACAGGGCCGACTCGCTCCCAAGAAAAAACGTCATGCGAGATGACTCTCTGGAATTTTCGGATGCGATCTTTGTAGATTTCACTCCACCTTGTGTTCATTATGCAAGTGCTGTACATGAATTAGGTTTAAGCGTCAAGCATGACTTCAGGGGAAAAAAAGGATTTGAATAGGACAGAGGCCGTCATGGCCGTAGGCACCGTCTTTTCTCGTGACGTCTTCGTCATATTCTGCGACTATATGCCATGCGTCGGTCTCTACAGGCAGAGCTGGCCATCGTGTATACATATTAGCATAACGAACCAGTTCGCTGCATGATTAGATCGTTCTTCGGCCCAAACCAAGAGCGGGCAGGCAACGTTTTAAAGCGAAGCTTTCAATGCCTCACTGATTGCATCATTCGTCATAGTAAAACGCACTGTAGGGAACCAAACTTACCCAGTGGGTTTCACAGAACGATGATGATAATAAGCAACGGCACATCAAGCGCCTCAAGGACGAAACGCTTACTGTGATCTGAATCGAACATAGGTCCCTCGCGTTGTGAAGCTGACGTCTGTCCGCTTGCTCCATTTCGACGCGGTCGAAGCAGTTTGGATGTTCGAATTTGACTTTGCCTCAGGTTGCACGGGAGAAAGCTTCACGTTTTAACCATCTTAGGGGCTTTGAGTTTTAGATGCGAAGCATCTCTTGCTCGGGGCTGTGTCCCTCCCTCCCTTGTCGTTGTCGTTGTCCGCCGTCCGCACCCCCCCTGCGCATGCCTGGCCAGGCACCGCTGATGATGATTGTGGCAGGATGCCCCTATGGGTTGGCCAACCAAAGAATCCATCACGAGATAGCTTCGCGTTCAACCACCGTTGTCATCTTCCCGTAGGGGAACCCTGAGTATACTGTACGAGGCATTCCTCCCTCCCCCCCCCCCCTCTCCGACGCACCTCTCCTCATACTTAATCACAGCGCGAAGGACGGGACAGACAGAAAGATTAACCACTGTCTGTCTGTCTTTCTGTCAGTCCCGTCCTTCGCGCTGTGATTAAGTATGAACACGTACCAACTCGCCCAACTTGCAACTGTCCTGCACCTCTCCTCTCCGGCATTCCTTCTCTCCTCTCCGATGCTCCTCTCCTCTCCGTGATTGCGCAACGAATGGCAATACCTGCGGCTCCGCGCGTAATAATGCGAAGCAGCTTAGGGTTAGAGACGCGACGGTAGCCGCTGCCTACTACGCTGGGGGCAACACTAGCTCCGCGGTATAAAAGACGCGCGCGCGCTCCGCTCCTCTCATTCTCCTCCCGCAACGCCGCGATCGAACTGAAAACTAATGGGAACTTGAGTCGACCCCATAGCTGCTTTGCATACTACTCAGGGTTCCCCTACGGGAAGATGGTGAAATTCTTTTTATCATACTCATACTTTCTGCTTGAACACGTTATTAAAACCTACAGCCTCGACTCTAACTGCTCTCGTCAGCAAATGGCTGTGCATACCTCCACACTTCATTCGTGGTTCTGGATTCTAGGTTTGGCTGGTGGCCCGAGCTTTAAATGATAGCATATCTTAAAGAACCACCGCCAGTTTGTGATTTTGATTGCGCGTAACATATGAATAAGGACTGGCTCTTAAACGAGATATGTCGCTGTTGAACTTGGTCCTTGCTATCCAGAGGAGAACATCGTGAGAAGAGGAAGAACGAGAGAAAAATTCACAGTTACGCGAAGAAAAATATATGTTGACGCTAGAAAAGAGAACAACTTCCGCATTGACAATTAGTTTCACTTGGCTTTAAATTTTACCGCGAAAGCTATACAAGGGCACTCCGCTCGTCTGTACTTCATAAGTCGATCGATTCACTGATTAATTGAATAATGATCGGTTGATTGACTGTCAATCGCATCCACTCCTTATAAAGCTTAGGAAACGAGTCACCTCGCCACAGATTCTAATACATTTACATTAACACTGCCTGTGGCAAATATTATAAAGGAAAAAGAGGTCGCAACTGGCCGCTGCTGTCTAGTATTATCATCAAGGTACAGTTACATCCACCATTAAAGTGTTCACTCATGTCCCGCGGTCCCCGCTTCGGTTTCTTCAACAAAATGGTGCCGTGACCAGGATGGGAAGATCTACACTGTTGAAGAACGGAGTGTGCGGACCTCCATCAACGATGACGTGAGTGACACGGCGGCGATGGGACTAAACTGTGACCGCTGACCCCGGACCGCAGGTGGACGTGGCTACCCAAGGATCAATTGAGGGCTCGCCAAGCGACTAACGATGAGACCCCTCCACCAACGCTACCGACTCTTTACGGTCGCCTGCCGGGACCAACGGAAAAAACGACTTAGGTTTCTCGCCTACCATGAGTCTTCTCGGCGACCTACAGATATTAATGACGCCAAGCATCGACATGGAGGCCCTTTACGAACGAAGAAGCCTAATCCGCAACGACGCCACCACACTGATCAACAACATAAAATCACGGATGAATGCTGATACACCATCAATCGGTGAGCTAATTTTCATCAAGAAAAGCCTAATGGAAAAAATATGAAATTGTGAGGACACTGGACAGTGAAAATGAAGAGCTCGTTGACCTAGACAATTTAACGAAAGAATGTGAAGCCACCTATGAATTCAAAAATTCTTTCCTGCGGACAAAATTTAGAATGGGCCGATTGTTCCCGGAGTTACAAAAATATCGTAGCAATGACAACAGCACCATAATGAACGAAGAGTCAGCACTGAAGAACGGTAGCCGTCCTAACGAAAATTCCGCCATCTCCACGAAGTGAATGATGATGAGAGGGGCAAAGCTCCAATGCTTACCGGTGAAAGCGTGAAACATTCGCCCGCACATCATTTGAAGACTCGAGAGGTTGTTGTAGGCGTATTTTTATGTACAGTTATATACATGATGTTTATTATTTACATATCAATGCAATTATATACACTTATATACACACAAGGTGTAATCATTTACATATCGATGAAATTATATACAAGGATTACATTACTGATTACAAAGCTGTGGGAAGCGCTTGTGGTGCGATGTGGTGCTTGTGGGAAGCGATGTTTGTGGTGGTTATGGGTTGTTTTGGACGATGAGAATCTCCATGGGTAAGTTGGCGAATTCGGTGTGGGTCATTTTAGCCACCTTGGCCGTCGCCTTCTGCAGAGCGTCTGGTGTCGTGTACCCCCGGTACGTGTCTTGAGCTCGCAGGCGACGAACGACAACCTCTTCTTCTTCCTCTTCTCTTTGTTGGGTAGCAACGAATGCTCTTCGGCCAATCTTTGGTTGGTCAATCCCTAGGGGGATCCTGCCACAATCATCATTAATGTGCCGTGCAGTATACAGCAGCAACGAGGTACGGGAGAGGGTCCGAGCAAGAGGAGCTTCGCCCTATAAAAACAGCGATTTGCCGGCACCTTCGAAACACGATCGTCAGGAGCCCCATGTCACCGAACAAGCTTGTACCTTCAAAGAAGAACATAATGCCTCCATTGACAAAGTGCAGGCAGCCGCTCTTAATGCTCGCTCAGACGAACTGACAAGACCTTTTTCCACAGTTGGCGCTGCAAACGATGAACTGGCCTTATTACCTCCAATGAATATAACGAGTGATAAAAGCGACGACACCACAGTGGAGGTACCTAAAGAGACGTCTTCTGCGCAAGATTTAGAAGAGATTAAAAGGTGTTCAGCGCCAACGAACGACTTCATGGAACACCAAAAGCCAACCAAAGAACACTGCAGGAGCATCGACACATTGATCCAGTTTCAGGTTCACCCATCGAGCATTCAAGTATATGTTGCCATCACGGAAACACGACTTCGGGGGGATTTTATTGACTTCGGCAAAACGTGAAGATTTGATAACCCCGATGCCAAAACGACGACGGCGAAAATGGCGAAGCCACATAGCCCTATGAAAAGCATGTACAAGTAGCACAAATAAGGCTCAACGGAAACGCATGATCAAGTACAGAGTGAGACGAAAAACAAGGAAGCAAGGGAAAGCCCCACGTCGAAGGACCTGTATACACCTGAAGAGACTCATCCGGTACCTGAATTTCTCTAGGACCCGACAGTCAACACGACGCCCATGCCGAATGAAGTTCGTGCGAAGTCCTGCGAGGCCGTCATCCAGGACTGACGACGGTCCAAACGAGTCAATCACCGTGTTCAGATTCCGCAAGGCGCACGTATCAAAGACGCACCAAGCATCGAGGGAAACGAAAGTATGGACTAACTCGGTGCGGCCACCACGGACGTGACATCGATTTGTGCTACGGACTGCGTAATGATCTTCGACTTCTGGATGGCAAGGGCTATTAAACGTTTATTTCTCTCTCTCTCGACTGCTGGGTGCATGGAAGAGAGCTATGCGAGAGGTCTGCTAAAACCAGTTAACCCTTCCCGTCACGTTTAACATTTTCCTATTCCAATCGCGTGGCCGGGAGGATGTTGCAAATATTAGAAAGGAAACAGAGGTGGCCTCTGGCAGCTGCTGTCTAGTATCATCATCATGGTACAGTTCCATCCTCCATTAAAGAGATCATTCATGTCCGTCGGTCCCCGCTTCGGTTTCTTCAACACTGCCCTTCCAGTTTCCTTTCTGTGGGCAGGATTGCTCTCTAATACTCCAGCACCCCTCACGGCGGTGCTGATAGTTTGAAGTGACTGTGCCCTGCCTCTTTGTAACCCTCCCACATACCCCACGCTTGTAGTGGAAGAGGAATAAATTTGATGCTGTCTTACGGCACAAAGCACCTGACCGACAATTCCGAAGTGTCGAGAACGCGGAATGGAATTGTGCACATCGACATGGTCTTTGGCGCAGGCCCGCAAGCCGGCGTGTAGTGGCTCGGAGTCTCTTTTTCTGATTACGGGGCACGGTTGACAGGGTTTTAGTAAAGCATCGTTTTTCGTGAATTTAGGTGTGTCTCAGTGATTTGCACACCAAAAGTGAACGCATCTGTATTGTACTTTGATGAATCTGCCATTTCCGGTGTGGACGGCTCACATCAAAAGCTTAAATGTGTGATCTGTTTTTTTTTTTCAGCCACGTCTAATGCGTGCCTGCAGGTACGGCTTTTACGTAAGGCTTTTGCTTCAGCAAAAGGCGAACCTGTAGCTTTATCAGGCTTTCTAACTTCTTCCTTCGACAAATTCATAGTGTCGGCTGTCGCTTATAGCATTTAACCTCATCTATGCATCTCGCTTCTTGGAAAAGCGAACGCTGGTCTATAGCTCTAAATTATGTCAATAGTCTTCATCCTTGATGAAATACGTGCCTATTGGCGTCGGGTCTTGCATTACGCGTCTCTGAATCCCATTGGCTGTCAATTTTAGCATGTACCATCGCATTTCCTTGGCCGACATGTCATTGGAAGCCCAGTGGGTTGGAACCGTTTGTGGGTTTGTCTTCCAAAGGACGGGTTTTCCTAGTCGGAGAACAGACAACCACCGGTGGACGGTCAGGCTAACAGCGTGGTTACTGAGAAACGGCACTAGAAGTAGAGGAAGTTGATTAACTCGATGGAGGGATTAAATAAGAGAACTCTGAGGCAAAGAGTAGACTGAGCCACCGCAAACCAGGAAAGGTTGGAGAAGGAACATGAGATAGACCTCCGTCCTACAATGGGCACAGACAGGATGATTATGAAGATGATGATAATTATGACGGTGCACAGTTTAACCCGGCAGCTTGAACCTCCTGCAATATTACCACTGAATCTCCCGTTAAGGCTTGACGTGTTGTCAGATCGTTGTCATCTTTTGTCCTCAGGAACGTTCCTTCTTTCCGCTGGTGTTCTGAAACCGAACGCGGTGTCCGTGGAAAGCATTTTCACAAATGCTTTCGAGTGTGCCAAGCGAGTGGCGAAAGCTGCCCGGTGTCAGAGCCTTCAAAAGAAGCGCTGGCCGCGCAGAAAATCCGCGATCTTCGTTCGCAAACATGACACGATTCCGCCTCCCTCCGCATTTCGATACACCCCGCGCGCGCCTTGCTTCTTGTTATTTAATTCCCAACGCCCAGTTTGAGGTCAACCGCTGAACCACGAAGGGAGGAGAAGGAAAAGAAAAAAAAAGCAGCGCGGTAAAAATAAAGACGCCTCACGAACAGCAGCGAACGTATCTCTCTTCTTTTTGAGTATTTCAGTTTCTCGCCGTCACCGAGTCAGGGTGGCTCTTCGCCTTTCCGCGTGGTGTCCCGAAATACCTGCGGCCGCCGCCAAGGCGACGAAAAAGGCGTGTGATCGTGTGGGCCTGCCATGCGTATCGGTGCCTTCGGTAGCCCACGCTGGTCTTCTAGCCTGAATTTTCTTTCCGAATGCTATTTCCAAGTAGGCTATGCTCAGGAGTCGCAAAATAAAGTTCGTAACGACACCTGCATTTGAAACGGATATGCGACGAGGCATCTGTTCGTTGAATCGTGGAAGGCAGTCGAGAGATACGCGGAAGATTTTGCCAGGACCTTCTGAGTTCAAAAGCCAGCGATCCAGGCGTAAACTGTTTGCGGGAGCTTACACTAGTTTTAAGTCTGTTATGGCGTTCGTCATAGTTGCCTGTGCAGCAGTGAATGGACAACTCTGGCTTCTTCTATCATCTGAAATGTCATTTCATTCGGCGGAATCAGACAATTTCCACCGAGACGGGTCTCCATCTGCCCGCCTTTTCTTTTCCCACATTGTACACAACTTGCAAAGATGCCACTGACGGGGTTGTCCCAGTGTGACTTCCTCCCCTACCACCACGCAATCATAAAGACAGGGGACGTCTCTTCGCTCCCAATTACCCTCATAGACAGGGGAACCCCACTGGGGTCTGTCCTATCCCCAATTCTCTTCAACTTAGTGCTCATAGAGCTGCCGAAACGATTAAAGCAAATTCCAAACATAAAACACGCCCTCTACGCCGACGATATGACTATCTGGACGCGCACAGATTCGAGTGACGGCCTCCAAGACACGCTCCAGCAAGCAACTACTGACAATGAGTACGATAAGGAGTGTGGACTAACACGCACTCCGCAAAAATTGGAGCTTCTGGTCGTGCACTGGCGTGGTACAAAGCAGAACAAGGACAATATACAACTCATGCTGGAAGGTCATCCCATAGGGCATTCATACATATATTAGAATGCGTGTGACGCGCTACAAGAATGGTAGACAGCCTTGAAATCACCTATAAATTGTCACCTCTGCCGTCCTCTAACTTAAAATGTTCGCGACAATGTCAGCTGTAAGCTAGCCTGATTTTTTTTTTCAGAAGGAATGCTGATTTCAGTTTCGATTTAGAGTTTAGACCTTGTTCAAACATTTCTAGCCTACAAAAGTTGATTCCCTTTTTTTTTTTGCTCATTGCGGGACACATGAGTTGACAACCGGAGCAAGAGGTCCTTGCAAGGAAAATATAGAGTGGGACGATCTGGCAGACCCATCAGCGAGAGCTATCACACCCACATGAATACAAGCGATCGTTCTTCAGGTAAACCGAAACCTGCAGAAGATTGTCCATTTAGCAGCGTACCACCGCTGAGCCCGGAAAGGGCCGTTGAAAGCGAACCTTGCTAACCGAAGAATCCGATCCCTAGTTCCTCGAAGAAGCCACCAATTGGCAGTTAGAATCTATTACTGTACAAGCTTGGCAGCATTTTTTTCCGGGTACCTGTATTAAGCTGTCTCGTCTCTCCAACTTTCGTCTTTGTGCCTGTTAATGCGCAAGAGGAGCAATCAAACGGACACGGAAAGTGTTTATACAGGCTGGCCTGCGTACCAGTCGCGGAACGCAGCAGTTGTTTAATAACATCGAAATCCGAAGCCCATGGCAGTGGGTGCCGCCATTTCATGCATTTTCCTCACTATAATTTGTGACGTCACAAATCCTGAATGGTGGCACCAGATTGGTGGAGCATGTTTTTAGGCGTTTGTTGGAAAAGAGCATGCAGGTAAAAACAGGTAGATGTGCAATAAATGTATCTGTCAACTTTTTGAACGTGGGCTCATTAAAAACAAAACGTATACCAGTAAACATTAATAAACACCGTGTCTCTCTGATACAGACAGTAAGCCGTGCTTCAGATCCGATTTCCAAATCGGTTTAATTCCCACGTTGCTGGCACGATGTTATAACATCAGTGCGTAACTCACAACAACGCAGATCTCATCGCAGTCAATGGCCCACGAAGAGAAAATACAACTTTGTTGAATTCGAAAGGACTAGTTTCATTCCATCCACAAAATACGTTTTTAACCAAATAAATGCAAGATATATATTAAAAAAACGTTTAAATGTTGCGTTACAGTTTCATGATATAAGCAGGAGTGGCGTCATCTGGGCCACCTCTAAAAGCGTAGGTATCAGTGTGAAGTGAACGTTAGGTTTAAAATAGCACGATAAAACGGAACTAGAGGCCTTAGTACAATCGTCCTGTCATGTCCTTTGGTGATGCAATCGCGAAAACAAGATTCCGCGGCGTCATAGATAAATTGCCAGAAAATGGCCGGTGCGTCGCCACTGCTTCACTTGTGTCCAATAATTTCCCCGTGACTTGTTGGGAGTTTGCGATAATATTGGTGTCCTCGTTATCAGGACAAAGCAGTGTTTTCAACGCACCAACCTCGCATTTTGTCTTCATTCCTTTTGCACATGCCCGCTACAAAGATGAGCGCAGCGACGAGCATTATCAGTGCACACCGCGTATGCGCAAAAATCTGTTTCACGTTCGAGCAGTTCGGCGAGAGTGGCCTCCGCACAAGCCACGGCGGCGGCCGCAGGAAAGGCAGCGAGAGAAGCCGTAGAGGGGGGGAGAGAAGGTGGTTGCCGCCAGGGCCAAGGTCGGTCGATCATCGGTCTGACCCAGAAAGTCTCCTCCGGGAAGGAGAGGCCGAAGAAGATGGCGGGCTCGTGCAGCCGCCGCCGCCGCAGGCTGGAAGGAGAGCCGACCTCATCAAGGCCGAATCGCCCCGCGGAACCAACGTGGACGTAATGAATGGCGTTACCAGCGGGGCTATGTAAGCCTGCCGCAGCTGCCCGATCGCGTTTCGTTTTGCTCTGCATCTGGGGCGACTCTTCGGGCGTGCTCCCTCTGGGCGGTGCTGTGCGCCAAGGTCCGGCTGGCCCGGAAGTGGGCTTCCTCCTCCTTCGGATCTGGGGAGGAAGCCTGTGTGGCCGTTAAGATAGGGGGGAAAAAGAACGGTGCGTGCTGCGTTAGCTAATGCAGATGCGTCGTCGTTTGTGGCCCTGTTTTTTGAGGAGGCCTCCAGGACGTCTGTGGCGTCGACGTTGGAACAGGCGTCTCAGTAACAGGACCAGGGGATGATGCTACGAAGGCGTACTTTCAGTGGGCCAGGCAGGATGTCGAGTGGAATGGAAAGGGGTTATTTGTAACGGAGTAGCTTTCCAGTAGTCGATCTCAGTCACAAGCTAATAGTGTTCAAGGCCGCTTAGAAAAAGTGAGTTCAGGTGCCTAAATGCTTCGTTTGTCCTTAGCGCTGTGCGTACGTTGATTTCCGTGGGTTTAGCGGGGATGATTGCTGACTGGGTGGCAACGGATATTGGTAATAGTTTTTGAAGCCTTTGCTGCTGATGTAATTTTAATGCGGAAAGGTTTGGGCAGAAGCCCGTTCGCACCTAAATGTCACTCCGTTCAAATTCAGCGCACGCTGTGAATTTATTAATTTTCGTTACTCGTATAGAAAACGTTGGAGAGCGGAGTCATGGGGTGCGCTGAAGAACGGAATAGGACCAAAAGTGTAATGAAGTGCTTTACAGGACCAGACGTCCAAATTTTAAGTCGTGATGACTTCTTGTTTCAAAAGCCACCGAGGGAGTACAAAGTGGGTATGTACAGCCCCTGAAGTGCGCATCAGCGAAGCTGAAGTGGAGTATGGTGCACATTCATTCATTCATTCATTCATTCATTCATTCATTCATTCATTCATTCATTCATTCATTAGCCCATTTATATCCACTGCAGAAAGAAGGCTTGTCCCGATGTGGGAGGTTTGCCGATGTGGTATGAGTCGAGCTGTTGTTACAGCTTTCGCCAGGGAGACCACGACAATGCAATATCGTTTTGCCTAGGTTGACACTACTGCAATTGTGGCAAACTGTGAGTCATTGCGTTGACAATGTGGATTTTTGTTCATCCCGAAACACTGCGTTACTTTTATTGGAGATGGCATGAAAAATAGTAAAAGTATTATATAAATTTAAGGACGCGGGTTCGGTCCCTCATGGAGGCGAAAAATGAAATCGAGATTTCAGCGCACGTTAAAGGTCTTCAACTGGTCCCAATTAATCTGGAACCCGGCACTACGGCGCGGCCATGTGGCTTAGTCGAGAAAAAGACCCAAAATTCGGGAGAGTCGAATTACTTAAATAAAGAAAATTTCAGTTGCCCTATGAGTTGATTGCGGTACTTTTATGGCTGTGTAGTTTTCATAATATGCTAAACAAGTATTTAAAAAGGGAGGAGCCAATCGCCGCTTTGTAAACAGCCGCAGTCATGGAAGCACTAGAAGTTAGGTAAGCGGGGCTCTTGGAACACATATTATAGCAGAAGAAAGTACGGTTGCAATATTTTACGTTATAATGAGGAGCTCACCATTTCGTAAATGGGGCTGATAACGAGAAGCGATCCCTCGGAAATCATTTACAGCAGGTTGCTTAAAGGACGTACTTGGGAAGCTCGACTTGGACAAGTGAGACATAAAAGTTGATGAAGTAACGTAGTTACTGGGCAGATGACATTGTTCTGTTCAAGAAGTCCGGAGAGGGGATCTGCAGCATAGCTGGAGGAAACATTTGCAGGCTTATAGATAAACCTGGATAAATTTTAAAACAGAACACAACAGAATTTGATTTTCGCTCAAAAGTACACCGAATTAAGGGACCAAGGAAAAAAATGAAAAAAAGCGGCTTGACAGAGCCCCTGTCCAGCAGCGAACGGCTTTTGCGCTAACAAAGAATATTTGAAAGGCTGTGTCCAGAGTGCCGTCCGACGGTATTATAAGCCCTCCACTATATCGACGTCCACCGACGTTTGGTAAAAAAATTGCCGCGTCTGGCACTACGTCGCTCAACGTAATGTGAAGCAAGTTAACCTAACCAAAACTAACATAACATGACGTAAGGAACACAAAGAAATCATTTAAAACACCAAAAACTAACGTAAGCCACGAAAATTACAGTTCATTATAAAGATGAAAAAAAAAAACATGGGCCATCTTCACCGGCGGGAAACCTGGGGGGGGGGGGGGGGGAAGCATGAAGTGTATAAGTTTATTCTTGGCGCCTTGGCGTTTTAGCCCACGGAGATGAAACCATTAGAGGGTAGAGGTATACAGCTTTGGTGTAAAAGTCTCGTGTCGTTGAAGCACAAAGTGAATTCTAGCGCGAGGCGTTGGAAAACGAGTGTCCCGGTGTTTTAGTACCGTGACTACATCGACGATGACATGATACGACGACATTAGACGCCGACAGCCCAGGCCCCTAAGGGGCTTCTCCCACAAAAAAAAAAAAAAACCACAGCAGGGTCAAGAGCCGGTCTAGAACCACCGTCCTTGGCATCAAAAAGCTAAGACGGATCTTCTACACTACAACGACAGGTGCCCTGGGTGGTGCTAGCCTAGTCTGAAATTTTCGAATGTCGTGGGATGGCACTCTAGTCATGCCTGCAACGCACGACACTCTAGACACTTCGTATTTGAAAACTCGTCCACGTGGCATCCCAGCGAATGAGGCTGTCGTGTGCAGCCATGTACGCGTCACCAGGCCAGTGTAGTCCGCGGCTGCAGGACAAGTCTACCCAGATTTATTTGCATCACGAGGACGTTGGCAGGCTATGCAGAAAATCGAACAGACTTCAAAAAGCCAGAGTCCCCCGTGTGTAGGGCAGACACACCAATGGCATACACTTCGCTCACTTGCACTTATTTGATTTACGATATCTTCAACAAGTATCAATTAATTTCCTGAGGTACATGAAGATAAGGTGCATAAAGCGACTTTAGTGACAACAAGCAAGAGCAGCTTAAAAGGGCCATGAAGACATATTACGAGTTTGGTTTATTAAAAGAATTGTTTTCCCCCCGATAACAGCGATGCAAGTTTTATCGCGAGCTTGAAACAAATAATTCAGATTTTAACGAAAACAAATGAAGCAGTTGCGACTCTTCAGCCACTGTCCGTCGATGAGTCTGATGACGTCACAGAACCTCGTTTGTGCCATTGGCCGCGGCCGACCACAGCCACAGCAAAGAAACATGACTGAGCGATGGTAGCTCCGTTTGATCGTATTTATTTATTTATTAACGCGAAAGTGCTTTATGCATGGATACACCACGATTTCACTGACGTTATATCCGTCACGGAAATGACGCCAGTACAACGAAGCAAGCGGCCTGTAAGGAGGGCACCCCTGCACACAAGTCTTCTTGCGGGGAAGCAATCTTTAGTACTAAAATGTACGTTATACTTGGGGTCGTTCGTTTTCGGGTTTTATATTTTAACACAAAAGTGTTCTATGCCGGGATACACCAAGATCTCACGACGTCATATCCGTCGCAGAAATGGCGCTAGTACACCTTTGCCGAAGCGACCCGCCAGCAAGACGTCGCTCGCCAAGCACACCTACACGACAGCCGCCGACCCCCGTAAATCATGCTCATTTCGCTGCAGATTTCGCTGCACATTTCACTTTCGTGTTTTACCAATTTCTATGACAGAGGAATCAGCCACAGTTGTTTATTTATTTATTTATTTATTTATTTATTTATTTATTTATTTATTTATTTATTTACTAGATGCGAAGCAGCTTATGGTGGCGCCGGTTCCCTCCGCCGTTGTGTGGGCGTCGTTGTGCGGCCTCCACACCCCCACTGCGCATGCCTGGCCAGGCACCGCTGATGATGATTGTGGTAGGATGTCCCTTGGGATTGGCCAACCAAAGAATCCATCAAGAGATAGCCTCGCGTTCAACCACCGTCGTCATCTTCCCGTAGGGGAACCTCCTCCCGCAACGCCGCGATGAGTGCCACGGGCACGCCGCCGGTAACGCCACCTGCAACGCCAGCGTCAACGCCAGTGTCAGCGCCGCGGACAGCGCCGCGAAGAAGAGAGCACAACAAGAACAAGAGGAAGAAGGAGCAGCATCTCCTCCTGCCATGATCGTCCACCCGGAACACGAAGACGCCGACCTCATCCAGAGCCAAGACTTGGTGCGCCTGATCAAACACGCGAGTCCGTGCGCGGCCGTGCGCAAGCGCCAGGACATCATGGACCGGGACGAATACCACAACTTGATGAGGATGACAAACGCGGAACAACATGAGCTACTGCGCGAGATCATCCACCGGCAGACGACGCCGTCAGCACCTCCGTTACGGGTCTTCTTCACCGGACCGGCCGGTTGCGGCAAGACGTTCGTCCTCCGGCTTGCCATGGACCTCTACAACCAGTACAGCAACACCGGCAACAACACCGCCTACAACGCGTTCGTCATCTGCGCGAGCACCGGAAAGGCGGCTCATCACCAGGAACCGTTACGCCGACTAGAGTTCTCAGAGTTATCGTAGAACTATTCTTATTTTGGGCAATGATATCACTTGAATGCTAACGTGCAATTAACAGAATGGTAAGTATGTTCCCTCTATTGCGACACTGCTCCCTGCACTGCGTCAGGGCTGACGCCATGCGTCACGAAATTTTTAATTTTGAATATTTCTTGTGGTTTAATAAAACGCCTTTCGTGGCGGGAGTATAGCTATGTAAGTTGCCAAAAGCACGTTGTTCCAAATTAAAGAAGTTATTTTTTTTACTTCACGGCCCCTTAACAACCTACTTTAGGCATTTCGAAAAACTTGGTACGGAATATGTAAAATGAGAAATAAGTCATTTCGAAGTATTTCCGCATGGTGCGTGCGGTAATCTCTTGTGGCAGAAAATATTTTAAAGCCAGTTTATTTAGCAGGATCGGTTACGCATGCTGTACCATTCGACGTTCGCGTTCGGCGTTGCAAAAAGGAGAACAAGCAGAATTCTCGCTTTGGAAATGTGTAAGTCGCCGTTTCTATTTTTGGAGTGCCACATTTGCAAAAAGGAGCCTTCCCAATTGAAAACGGAGTATTTATATGTTAAAGAGATTTTATGTAGGGTATTCAAGCTTGTACAATTCTAGCACGTGTGAACGATTATCTGTACGGGCAGTGTAATCATCAATCAACATCAGCTATGTGACGCACTGATTTATTCCGGAGTGTGTATATCTCACGGGTGTTAAACTGAGTAGTATAGCTACCCGGTCTCTCTGCCATGCAGTTTTATCACTATCCGACTTTCCTAAGACGATGCATGCAGAATCAAGCTTGCCCAATGCATCCAAGGGAATATGCTGCGTGTGTGGGCAAATGGGCCTGGGCGGGCAAGTTTCTTTTTCAAGATGACCGTTTAAACAGGTCCATCTTTCAGTGGCCTGCTTCCGTCGATGAACGGGAAATCAGGTTACTAAGTGAGGAAATATCTACGAACAAAGATAAATTTATATTCTTACGTGCTAATTTTTCAGCTCTCATGCGGCTTGCATACACAATTTCACAGTCATACCTAAAAAAAAAAAAACTGCGGCAGAAGTTGTAACATCCTGGTTATGATTCGTTGTCAGTTATGGTCGGGCCATGCTTGGATCATGAGCACTGAAAAGTGAATATTTTGTTAACGTCTGTTCTGCGCTCAGACACCAGTACGAGAAATTGCCTGGAGTGAGCACAACAAAATGTGTTTCAGTACTAATCATGCCTAATGCAATTATACTCGACAAGATGTCAATGCTTATCTAAACTGTGCGGAGGGGTGGAATTAGTTACAGATGGAAAGCAGTTGGGGAGGATTCTCAAGTGAATGTCATGCAACCCCATTCTCTGCAGAGAATACTATACAACCAATGTGTAGTGTCGGCGCCAAGTTTAGGTCCAGCTGATGTTTCAGTGCACTGCAGCAGTGCAGTTTTGTAACTTTCCTACTCACGCTCATAAGGTACAGCCAGGCATTGGGGTAATCCATCATTTAAAGTTTTAAACACAAGACCTTACATGATTTCTTAACTACAGTTCAATTACATTGGTGAACTTTTTGTTTTAACCTACAGTTTGCTCTGTGCCGAGCTATGCTACGCTGCTGCAAAGGGAAATAAACCGTAAGTTAAGAGAGTGCGAGCTCCCGACTTTGTTTAACGAGCCGCTTTCAAAATTCCCGACGGTCAGTCAATAGTTGCTTGTACCAAGGGACGCGTGAGCGTAATGGAAACAATAGCAAAAAAAAATGTTTCACGCACTTTTGTGCTGCCAGCCCAAGCTATGCACCATTGTCACAAAGTGTTCTTTAGTGAAAGGCCACAGGCGAATTTAAATCTCAGGTGGCACTTATAACTTGGCATGGGCGGACCGTGATACGAAAGTTTCGTTTTGTATTTTACCTTGAGAAGGGTACGACCACAGCAAAATAGGGGCGTAGAAAGGGCGCTGTTGAAAATAGCGCATGTTCTAGGCGCTATTTGTAAACACCTGGAAGCCAGACACTACACAAAAAAAGGTAATGTTGTTTACCTTCCGGTGGGGATTCCCACCATCCGTGTTAGGCTAGGGGAGGTATGGAAGCCTCTCTAAAGGCGTGTAACTCGCGAAAGCTGCGAGAGGGCTTCTTTTCGTCTGTCACGGTTGCTTTAGTGGTGAACACACTCCTGAGACGCAGTAGCTAAAAACGCACCCTAAAAATAGTAAACTTCACTTACGCAGTAGAATTGGTGTGAAATGCATTTTTTTCCATTCCATTTGGAAATGTAGCTTAGAAAAATGAAACCGGTAACACTTTTGGCACCCAAGTGCGCTTTGCCGTGGTCGTCAACGCCACAGATGAAGTTCGCAGGCCTTGTCGTCAAGGCGGTGTTTCTCAGCGGCTGCTTCTGGTGATGCCAGGACGGAAACAGGACTGTCTCACGCACCCCTGGCCAGGAAGTGTGGATGTAGTAACCGCTCTTTTCGCCGAGGAGTCTAGGTCAGCACGCCTCTTCCGAGAAGGAGAAGGAAGAATACGAATGGTTAGAAGCGGGTAATGAGCATTCCAAGGTCGCGCTTCCTCCCGCGATGCGCTCTTCCTGGGGTCCATTGTGTGTCCCTCCGTTGTCTAACTCTGCAGATGCACCCGTGTAGCCTTTTCATGGTGTCTTCGATAGTCCGATGCACAGTAACAGGTGGTGCATGAGTGGCATTTAGGGGGCGGGGCTAGTTTATCTTGAAGAAGCCATGAAGACAAAATACAAGTTTGGTTCACTAGAAAGGCTCTTTGTCCTAATAAAAATGATATCTATTTCATCGCAAACTTCGAAAAAATAACGGAGATATTAAAGAAAACGTGTGGAGCTGTGGCAACTTGCTAGCCATTTTCCGGCAACTTTTCTATGACGTCACAGATTCTTGTTTGGGTGATTGACGGCGGCCGAACTAATCAATCGCCAGGACACATGACTGGACGATTGTAGTGGGGCCGCTAGTTCGGTTTGATCGAATCACTTGAATGCTAACGTGCACCTAACCCACTGAAAATTATGTTTTTAGTGCTGGCCCATATGACGTCACTCACGCCGATAACACCTCACTGTGGCGCGAAATTTGAAAGTCCCTAAGCATTTTTTGCGTTTTTATCGGTTAAAAAACGTCTTTAGTGGCCAGAATGGAGCTGAGGGAGGTACTGATGCCCAACTCTTTAAAGTTAAACAAAGTGGTATTCTCTCTTCATGAACCCTTTAAGTTTGCCAACGGTGCGTATCGAAGAGCGTCATAATTTAATACACTCAAGCTTATAAGAGCATTGGACGTACACCTTTTGTCGAAATTTTCCACGCCAATCCTAAGCCTTCTGGATCACAAACAGTTCGAAGAATAAGCTTTTCCTTTAAATGTGACAAAATTATTTGGGACAGTAAGAAAGAAAGGTGTTTTCTCTAGCTTTACAGCATAAAATGTTTTAGGCTCCCTCGTGACGTAAGCTTGTACATTGAATTTTTTGCGTCGTGTGCACTTTCAGCCTGGACTAGGAAATCTTAACGAAGTCTATACACGGCGGTCTGTATACCTTGGGCGTGAAAGAACGTGGGCAGTTTTCAACGGTATCGAAGGTCAGATAACGTCCTGCTCACACAAACACATTGAGATGATTTCTCGGATGATCTTTGTCCGTGCATGCAAACGCTTAAAGCAACGCGCAGATCCTCTGTTATCGAACTGTTATTATTTCCCCATTTTGTTTATCACTGAACCAATTTTATGATTGCACCATTGTCTGTGGAACAGTGCTGCTCGAACGATCGTAGCGGTAGCTGAGGGCAGCATCAGAAATACGCTGCTCTATTGCTCTGTTATACAACGCCTTTTCAGTGCACTTTTTGGTGCCCTTTTAGAATGATATTCTGCACAATCTTTGGCTTATACTTTAAAACTTATTGAATGAAAGTAAGGATGATGTTAAGTTGCTCCTCTGTCAACTTCAACAGTCATCTTTGGTCTTTCTACCCTTGGCCCCCCAAGCTTGTTCACAAGCGAGCTTAGATTATTTCGCAGCGAACGCCCAATAATTGAGCTGACCTCTCGGCGATTTCTTCCTTATCTTTCGCCACCACAGGACGGAATTACGTAACCGCGGCAGTTGTAATAGTGCTACGTTGTTGATCCTCCAGGAGCATACTATTTCAGACCGTGGCGACTATTTTTCTAATGGATATTTACAACAGAAGCGTCCATGTGTCGATATTTAGGTGCTCGTAATTCTGATCTAAACTCAACGCCGCGTGTATCTTTTATATGTGAGAAGCAAAGGAAGTGAGCTTGTAAGTAAGCAAAGAAGTACGCAAGTGAGTAAGTAATCAAGCAAGCAAGTACGTAAAGTAAGTAAAGTGAGTAAGTAATGTAAGTGAGTGAGTTTGTAAGTAAGTAAACAAGTAAACTAAGTAAGTGACTAATGGAAGTAATTAAAGTCAGTAAACAAATGAAGTAAGTAATGTAGGTGAGTAATTGAAGTGATTAAATAAGTAAGTGAATGAGTAAGTAAGTAAGGAAGGAAGCAACTAAAGTAAGAAAGTAAAGTAGGTGAGTAAAAAGCAAGTAACTGTTGTTTGCTGAGGCGGATTAGCCTGCGCGGCACTGCCGCCTTGGGCTCCTAAAAACGCCATGTGAACGTTTGTTTCGGGGGAAGACGTAGAGACGTATCATTTATCTTCGAGCGGCAATCATCGAGTATGTATTCGTTACATTTTGAGTTTTTCAGAGTGCATAAGCGTACTCTCTTGCGTCTCACTCGTCCACCAGACAGTCCGCTCTTGACAACTTCACCTTCGTTTGCTATTACTGTGCCTCGTGTGGTCAATGCGTGTTGTTTTTTCTAGAGACCTGCGTGTCCCCTCACAGCGCAGAGTTATCAAGGCCAGGATCATACGTTTCTCCACACCGAGAGCCCTTCAGGCTGCACTGAATGTCTTCATTCCACCTACGCACGAACCATTTGAGAAACATTTGGGACGATCTCGCCGACAGGGAGCTGATAACCTTAATCTGGGCCGCAAGGGAGGCTCATTGTTAACGAAGACGCCACGTGCCTGCCATGGCTGCTGAAGGCGTGCGTTGTGTCTCGCTGGGCCAAACAGAGCAGCGCGCTCAGATGCCGAGAAAACGCGTCTTCACGCAGCACAAAGCGACGGGCGTGGGTATACGAAGCACGCGACGTCGCCCTGTCACTCTTCGCGGCAAAAGTTGTACTCCCCTCCCAAAACTGCACCGCAAGAGGGGTGTTTTTTGCAGGCTCATTTTGAGTCTCTTGTGACGCCAGGGAAGGGGGAGGTTAATAGGAGGAATGCACGGACGAAGGACAAACGCGATGAGGGGCTTTCTCTGGGCGTTCGTGCGGAAAGCGATGCGCCATGTTCGGGGCTTCAGCGGCGGAACTAGCACTAACGGTTGCCCTTTTTAACGGTATTTGTTAAAAAAGAGGATATAGTGGTTACAAAAAATTCACGCATCTTCACGAAGTGAACCATGACGAGTGGGTGAAGCACTGGGTTCGTTCTTACCGTAAATTACCCGTGGCATTGCCCACTCGCGCATGTAAATGAGTGACAACGCGTGTTACAGTATAGACAATTCCAATCGAATCTAATACGATACAATTCAATTCCAATCCAATCCAATCCAATCCAATGCTCCTAGCGCATGCGCAGCACGGCTATCCAGGATCCACGCAAAACTGCTCAACCTCTCTCACTCTCCCTCTCTCTAACCTTTTGTGAATCTCTCTCTGTCTTTCTCTCTCTAACCTTTTGTGAACCTTTTGTTCACAGATGTTTCGATTTACACAGTACAGTGTGTCTCTCTCTCTCTCTCTCTCTATCTCTCTCTCTCTCTCTCTCTCTCTCTCTCTCTCTCTCCATTTCTCTCTCTAACCTTTTGTGAACCTTTTATTTTGCTCTTGTTAACCTTTTGTGAGCCTTCTGTTCACAGATGTTTCGATTTACATGGTGCTGTGTGTCTTTCTCTCCCCCCTCTCTCTCTCTAACCTTTTTTCCTAGGATTAGCGTTGATAGTTATGGTTTAGCCTCTTTTTCGCGTTTTGCAACCTTTTAGGTGGGCTGACATACACATATTTGGTTTATAACACTGTGTATACGGACGTCAAGGCACGGACAAAACGAAGTCCTAAGGTGCTTCGCACCTAAAACTGAGGAGCCCTTCTGCTCCGTGAAGGTAGTTTCCTTCATTCATTCCACCTTCATTTCCTTTTTGACAGGAGGAGGCGAGACAAATAGTTGTTTGAGCAGCTTGACGCGGCACCGACCCCTTTTCGTTGACCGCTTAGCGGAGATAAAAGGCTTGACATGTACAATTTTCAAAAAATATTATGGTGCACATTATCAGTTCATGCAATAATACAAAAAGTTATGTTGTTTCACTTAAGAAAACGCAATACCGGAAAATAGAAATTTTGCAACATGGGCTCACAAAACCATGTCATGTCACAGTTTTCAGCATGTACATATGATCTGGAAGTTTTCCTGAAGTGACTCATTTAACAAAACAGGCAGCGTGTATTGTAAAGATTGTTGGGCATAACAAAAGTGGGGCGTTGAAATTGTCCATCTCTCCTGGTAGCATGTTTGCCGAACATGGGTATTTTGTCGTAGCCCTGCCCGAGAGACTAAAATGTTCTTATTGCACTTTACAAATAGTTTGTAAGTCCTCAACAGCCTGTAATTATAACAAGAATACACTGAAAAAAATTCATGCTTAAAAACAGGTTTTTAGTGGGATGAAGATAGTGCACGCTTGATATAGCGACGTCTCTTTTTTGTAATAAATGCAGATTTGGTAAATTTGACACGCCCAACTTGCACCACACAAGATAATAACGAGAAAACAAGATAACAACAAGACAAGGCACGTAAGAAAATAACGAGAAACAAGACAGCAAGACAACAACAAGGCAAGAAACGAACGAGAATGCTAAAGAGTTATACAATAAACTCTTCACTTTCACAAGACCAAATCTGCCTCATTCGAGCAATAATTCCAGCAGAAGATGACACTTTTGATTGCAGATACTGAACGCGCTCGTTCCATGTTAGCAATTGTTTTGAAAAAAAAAAAAAAGAAACACTCCAAAAATTTTCACAAAATGGCCCGTCTCTATTGCTGCACTACACTTATTGAAGTTACTCGTTTTACTCCAGGGCGAGTAAAACGAGTAACAACCCAGACACACCCACACGCATTGGAAACAGCGTCTCCCGAGATACTTCACCCGATCTAACCCCAACTTATAACGTCAAGAATGACGAATGGACCTGCCTAGACGAAACACTAGGAAGCGACCACCACATTATAGAACTCCGAATCACTCACCACAAAACGCCAGGCAAAGAATTGGGACAGCCAGACTTACTGATTGGAAAGCCTTCAGAGAAGACTCGCCTACTGAGTCAATTCAAAATATTGAGGATTGGGCCGCTGAGATTATCACGACATTCGCAAAGCACACAAAAGAGCTTCCTCTCACCGAAGACAATCCGGCCATAGACGATCACCTCAAACACTTATGGGACGCCAGAAACGGCCTTCTCAAGAGGTGGAAAAGGCGCAAGACGAACCGGAAGCTACGCACCTCGTATAGCCTTACTTGACACAAAGAAGCAGAACAATATGCTCGACAACTAAGCCAGCAAAATTGAACCAATTCCTGCAATCGCTCCAGGGAACCCTCGGCACCCGGAGAACTTGGCACCTTCTCCGTTCCCTTATGGGCTGCAAAGAATCAAAAGCCACGGCTGCGCACAACCTTAAAAAATTAATCCATAACCACCCCGGAACAGATGAAGACCTGCTGAAAGAGCTGCAGAAATCATTCAGGCTCAGCCCACGACACAGGCACTGCCGCCACAGCAGTACACTGGTCAAACCGAACCCAGAGCTGGATACGCCTTCACCATTCAAGAAATTGAAGCCGCGATACACGGCCTAACAAGGAACACCACTCCTGGACAGATAGATCCCCAACAAACTTCTGCGCAATCTGGACCCCATCGCCCTCGAAAATCTGCTCACATATATGAATGAACCCTGGACGAAAGGAACTCTCCCGCCACAGTGGAAGCATGCCGATATCCACGCTAATCCCTAAGCCCGGAAAACCCCTCACACTCAAAAACCTCCGTCCCATTTCTCTCACATCGTGCGTGGGCAAACTTCTCGAGCATATGGTTCACAATCGTCTCGTCCATTACATAGAGGACAATAACTACTTTCAACCACCATGTATGGATTTCGGCCCCATCTCTCCACCCAAGACATCCTGCTACAGCTTAAAGAAGACATACTAATGAAACTCTCAAACAACCACAATATTCCATTGTCGCACTTGATATAAAAGGGGCATTCGACAAGGTCAACACCAAGCCATCCTACAAGGGCTAGCTACTACCAACTGCGGGCCCAGACTTTACAACTACGTCGCGGCATTTCTTACCAACCGAACCGCCACTGTGCGCATCGGCCATCTGCGATCTGACCCTTTTCCAGCAATTCCCAAAGAAACACCTCAAGGCTCGGTTATTTCACCCTACTCTTTAACCTTGCCATGAAGGACCTCCCACCCTTGCTCCAAGATATTCCGCATCTCCGATACGCTTTCTACGCGGACGACCTCGCGCTATTGGACACCCACTGGATTCAATCGGAGATCAGGAAGAGGCACTTCAAATGGCAATTGACACCGCCCAACGATATCTCCAATCCAGAGGACTGGAGTGCGCCCCCCGAAAAGTCCGGTTTACTTGCGCTCAGCAAGAGAACTACCCGCAAGACCGCACACAGAATACCAGAACCAGAATTATATATAAATAATCACCCTGTCCCTAACGTCCCCACCTTCGGATACTGGGCCTCATAATACCTAGAGACGGATCTGGCTTGCAAAGCGATACCACACTTACAGCGCACACTTAACCAGCTCATGCGCATCATCCGCCGCGTCTCCAATCGTCGCTTCGGACTTCGCGAACACGACACCCTACGCATGGTCCAAGCCATTCTTATCAGCAGATAGCGTACGGCACGCCATACCTGGCCCTCAGACCACAAGAAATACGGAAACTCGACGCCACCATACGCCAGGGCCTAACAAGACCGCTATGGGGCTCCCAATTAGCACGACAAACAAGAAACTTTTGGAGCTAGGGGTCCACAACACCTGGGAAGAAATACAAGAGGCCCACCACGCATCTCAGATACGCCGCGACTACAGATCACGCCCACGGGAAGAGAGACACTTCTCCGTCTACACTACAACGTTCCACCAACCACGACAAGATCAGAAGATTCGAATCCCAGCAGACATCGGCAACACATCCGCGTAGCCCCTCTAACCTTACCCCGAAACATGCACCCGTTTTTCAACAAACCAACGTCGCACGGCACGAGCTCGATTAATTCATAAGGACAATCACCATCTATCATGCACTCGATACACAGATGCAATCGCCTTACCCTCATCAGAAAGCGCATGCAGCCTGTGTCGTTTAACACGCAAGGCACAGAACTGGCAGCAGCGACCGTTCTCACCACTTCCATCGAGACTGCTGAGATGTGTGCCATCGCCCTTGCTGCAACAACGGACGAGGAATTTCTTACTGTTATAACTGACTCACAGACTGCCTGCAGAAACTTTTTAATTGGCCGCATATCTCAACCCGCACTGTACCTTCTTCGTCAAGTAAGCAGACTACCGAAATTAATATCATCTGGTCACCCCGGCCACCGTCCCTCCAAGGAACGAGGCGGCACACGCCGCTGCCCGTGCTCATACACCGGGCCGTTACCTCAGAGGAGAGAAACCAACGACCGAACTGCTTCAAAGCCAGCACCACTCCACACGTACACCGAAATCTTAGCTCACTACAAAAACGACCGCCGGCGCTTCCCGCCACCTCAATCACAATTAACGCGCGACGAAGAAACCACTTTCCGCGCCTACAAACCAATTCGTATCCCCATAACACCCTACTAAATGCTATGTACCCCACCCAATACCCTGCCACCTGTAACTTCTGCCCTGTTGCTGGTACCCTATACCATGTGGTATGGGAGTGCCAACGGACCCCCACTCTAACCCAAATCCCAACCCTACCTATGAGCAGTGGGTGGAGCAGCTGACCACCTCCGAGCTCTCGGACCAGCGCCGACTGGTGGAACGGGCCCGGACGGCCAGCCAGCTCCAAGGCATCTTGGAATGAGGATGCCTCTCACTGGGTGGAGGCCCTACGAACATCCTCCTGCTCACCAGTATAATAAATGTTTGTCTCTCTCTCTCGCCAGGCGAGTAGAAGATAACCTTTTTTTTTTTTTCGTATTTATGCGTGGGTGGTTCGCGCTTGCCCAAGTCTAAGTCAAGCAGTGATTTCTTGGTTTGTACCCCTAATTTTTTTTCCAATGAGCCTGTAACAACAACTGTAGTGTCGTCGCCGTAAGGTTCAAAAATAGCATTAAGGCACGGACAAAACGAGTCCTAAGGTGCTTCGCACCTAAAACTGAGGAGCCCTTCTGCTCCGTGAAGGTAGTTTCCTTCATTCATTCCACCTTCATTTCCTTTTTGACAGGAGGAGGCGAGACAAATAGTTGTTTGAGCAGCTTGACGCGGCACCGACCCCTTTTCGTTGACCGCTTAGCGGAGATAAAAGCTTGACATGTACAATTTCAAAAATATTATGGTGCACATTATCACTTCATGCAATGATACAAAAAGTTATGTTGTTTCACTTAAGAAAACGCAATATAGGAAAATAGAAATTTTGCAGCATGGGCTCACAAAACCATCTCATGTAACAGTTTTTAGCACATGTACATATGATCTCAAAGTTATCCTTAAGTGCCTCATTTAACAAAACAGGAAGTGTGTACTGTAAAGATTGTTGAATATAACAAAAGTGGGGCGTTGAACTTGCCCATCTCTCCTTGTAGCGTGTTTGCCGAATATGGGTATTTTGTCGTAGCTCTGCCCGCGAGACCAAAATGTTCTTATTGCAATTTACAAATCGTTTCTAAGTTATCAACAGCCTGTAATTATAAAAAAATACACCGAAAAAAATTCATGCTAAACAAACAGAGTTTTAGTGGGATGAAGATAGTGCACGCTTGCTATAGCGACATTTTTTTTTGTAATAGATGCAGATTTGGTAAATTTGATCCGCCCATCTTCCACCACACAAGATAACAACGAGACAACAAGACAACAACAAGACAAGGCACGTAAGAAAATTACGAGAAACAAGACAACGAGACAACAACAGGGCAAGAAACTAACGAGAATGCTAAAGAGTTATACAATAAAATCTTCACTTTTACAAGACAAATCTGCCTCATTCGAGCAATAATTCCAGCAGCAGACGACACTTTTGATTGCAGATACTGAACGTGTTCGTTCCATGTTAGCAATTGTTTTGAAAAAAAAAAACACTCCAAGAATTTTCACAAAATGGACCGTCTCTATCGTTGCACCACACTTATTGAAGTTACTCGTTTTACTCTAGGTAAATACAAGATAACCTTTGTTTTGTTTTCGTATTTATGCGTAGGTGGTTTCGCGCCTGCCCAAGTCTGTAAGTCAAGCAGTGATTTGTTAGTTCGTACCACTAATTTTTTTCCCAATGAGCCTGTCACAACAACTGTAGTGCCGTCGCCGTAAGATTCAAAACTAACATTAACAGTACAATTTACAATACCATTATTATAGAGAACAATAGTGGTCCTAAAATACTCCCTTTATTAGTAAAAGTATACAAAGACCACAAACCTTCGACTCCCAATTAGTTCGGAAAGGAGGAAAAACACCACAAAACAGTGTGGGAGGTATGTAGTACGGACAAAAGACGGCATATTATTCTTCATCGTTTTCATATAATCATTCGCAACCAAAGCTGACACCGAGAAATTTGTGTGTCCGCGCCTTGCGGGAGTAAAGATCGTCAACACACACCGGTGATAGCAGTGAGGGACCTCAATGTGAATATCTCCAAATCACAGAAGAATTGGTTCATCCAGTCCATGTTCTAAACGTTTGGACTCGAGGAGGCCGTTATTTCTAGCATGGTGAGTGGGACCTTTATTTGTACCTGGCCACATTCACCCCAATTGTACGTTGCGTTGGCGCGAGGCAAGATCCAGGGGCTGTCTTGAAGGGGCAAGCAGACAAAACACGCTTTGTTCATTCGAAAGATTGCCTCGTTAGAATTATACTGACACCACATTTAATGTACACTTAGTTCAAATAAGCTATCTAATTAGGAAAAACAGGAAATGGCCGTACGACCCACTAGCTCATTTCCCACAACAGAGCCTATGATGTCATATGCCCAGCTGTGCGATTGGTTGAAGCAAACGCGAATTAGGCAGGGCTCATAAGCTTGCCGAACGAGCTATTTGCCGCTAATTGTAATGAATATTCATTTTATAGGAGTATGAATGGTGGGGTAAACAATGAAAGTTACGAAAATACACGTAAATGTAGATGTACCGAATGCACACTGCTGTTGGTATTGGCGCACTACGCTTGTTTTAGCTGCACAGCAGTCCGTCGCCTGTGGAAGTTGTCTTACACGAAACGGGCAGATTACCGTAAGCGACGCTGTCTTACGTGACTCTGTTTGTCCAGCGTACCCCAGGTGTCACGAAACGATTGCTTTCTGCCGTAACAAAAACAAGCCAGGTGCAAATACGGTCAAAAATAAAGCGACGGCGGGCGGACAACGCTCCGCGGCTCCGTATCGTAGCGCCATCTGGGAGAAGTGACAGCGAGCAAGGCTTCAGAGCTTATTGACGCACTGGAGGTTCGTTTGAATACCCGACTGTGTGACTTCAGGGCACCGTCCCGAAAACACACGATTTGGCGGGAGAATCAAAATTTTAACCTAAATTGATTAATTTCTCAGTGAATACGGCATCGTTTGTTGCCGAACAAGTGCTGGGGCACTATAACACACGAAATATTTGGAATAAAACGAACTTGTATTTCGTCTGCATGGCCCCTTTAACGTCGGTGACGTCAATTCAGATGCCTTCCTACCAGAAAAGAAGTGGCTCATCCAGTTGGTTTGGCCGGGCCGAACAGCGCGTCCGCATGAGCAGTTGCTCGAGAAAATAGGAGAAGCGTACCAAAAGAACCGGTAGATGCAAAACCGACCTTTGGGGTTAACGTTTCACGAGCGGCGTATGATAACGTAGATAGTGAGCGGCTATGGAATATCCTTGAGGAGGAGGGAGTGGGGCACAATTTATTACCTTGCTCAGGGAACGATACCGGGAGAACCAAGCGCAAATAGTGTGGGAGGGGGTAACATACAATAGGCCTGTATACACCTACAAGGGTTTGAAACAAGGATGTCCTCTCTCTCCACTGCTGTTCATGACCTACATGGCGAAGTCCAGTGAGTTAACGTAACTCTAGTTGGCGGACCATCTTAAGCTGAAGGACCATCGCCACGTTTAAAGCCCCAGAGGGGCCCCTCGTAAGCGTATATTGAAAATTACTCTTTACTGCCCAAACGACAGCAGCGCGAAGCATTTCACGCTGTTGAGATTTCCTTGTCAGACACTGTTAAACACTGGTGCAATAGAGTCATATGGTGTTCTACACAGTGGACAGAAAATCTGAGGACATTAACGAAAGATGGGAAAGCATGATTCAGTATTTAGATTACACAGATCATCAACAGCAACATCTGTTGCAGGATTACGTGGCAAATGCAATGATCTATTTCCGTTCTTCAAAGGCTCGTAAAAAATAACATGAAGCAGTTTAAATGCTGATGGACACAGTCGTCGCAGTCAAATCACATGCTCCGCTAGGTCTTGAATTCATTGCTGGTGTAAGGCACATCATAACCGACACATTCTTGTCGGCAATTATTGTAGCGCTGGCTCAGCCAAATAAATGCGCTGTGTGACTTCGAGCTTTTTACCAATTTTCCCGAAGAAAGGATCAACTGTAAGCGCTCCTAATCCCCGGCAGGGTGAATTGCTTCCCCTAAAACGCTGTAAGAATCAGAAGCAGTTTATTCGTTAAGCGTTACAAGATAATACAAATACAGAAGGAACTCCCAATGTCAACCCTACACTCGTGCGATTTAGCTTATGTTTCGCAATGTGATGCAGATATTGGAACACCGCCGAATAGAGCCCATGGATCGTGTCTGTGGTGGTCGTAAATGTGGGCCTGTTTTCGCTAATAGCCCGATTTAGTGGGACGACTTGGACCATACTCGTATCGCCCTTCGTTTTTCACTGGAAGTCTAAAAGCTTAACTATAATGCGGTGCGCGCAGTAACCACCGTAGACACGTCCTTTCGAAACTGCCGACGGCATGAACGGGGTGGAGTGCACAGATAAATGCGTGCTGGCGAAAGTACCGAGATGTGTTCCACCACGCAGAATTAAAACACTGACGCTGAAGCTTTCAATTCCGGAGCAGGCAACGACCAGGCCCGGCTGCCGCAGAAGGCGGTGCGTCCTCTGTTCAAAGCAAGAGTCTTCTACGGGCAGGAGCCAGAAGTCCCTAACCTTGACTTGCACTTATGCCCCGCAGACTTATGCCCCGCAGTTGCGCTCGAAGGGTAGATCGTTCAGGAACCTCTATAGCGAGGCCATGCAAGAGGCGGTGTGCTTCACACACATCAAGGGACAAACTGGAATGCGAGTGCTGCAAAATGACTTCAGAGTAAGGTCAGAAATATGATTCATTATCAAAAGTTGCCCGACTGGTTCCAACTGCTTAGGATCTGATGAGCGGAGTCTGGCATTTTGACTACTATTGAAGCACGACGCACATGAAGTGTGGCTTTCTGGGAATCTGCAGGCTTCCTCGTAAGGCGATCTTCCACCTTCAGTAACGCAAAAATACTTTGCATCACTATTATCAAGCTTGTGGGCTCTGAGACAAGTGCGGTACCTTTGCAGATTACACTGGAGACGAGATTCCCGCTTCAATAGCTTGCAGAGTCAAGATCCGAACGCAGCTTGTCGAGGCCCTCCTCCTCACGAGCCACGGGCTAAAACTTCAACCGCGTAATATAGTTCTGATGCCAGTCATGTGAAAGGCCAAAGTTCGAGGATGTTCATGTAAAAAAAAGCGGCCTGCTTGAAATCGATCAGAGAACCAGTAGGAACGAAGGATGGCCGTTCAAAAGCTCGTTCCGCGCGCGTCTTTTGTTTTGTGGGGGTCGTTCCGATGTCGGTACGTGCTGCTCATAAAGGAGACCAGAGAACTGATGGGGGGCTTCATAACAAGTTAAGGCAGCTAAGAAAGCAAGCAAGCTGGTCTGAAAATGACAAGACGCTAAAGATCGAGAACTGCAGCCAGTTTCCCGTCTACCGTGCGACTGTGCTAATCTAATCGCCCAATGAGCAACAACTACCGAGCAAGACACGCGAAGTTTACGGCCAGGCTACAAAACTTTGCTCCAGTGTGCTTCGGATTGGTACCGAGAGCGGCAATCGCTGCGTCTTCGAGCCGAGGAAGAAAAGAAGGCGCGGGCCGCTGGCATCCGCCACGGCAGCAGCAGCAGAAACGGCGGGCGCGGGAAAGGCGGCAGGGGCGGGCGAGCTTTTCAGCGTGACCTGACTTGTAGGTTTCCGGGTCTACTGGCGAAGCGGGCGAGGGAAGCCGTCGTCTGCTGCGCCTCCCGCAGATGATGGTGCCAAGTTCGAGGACGCTGGAGACTGCGAGAGGAGGACGACGGTCGAGCGAGAGGGCACCGTCAGTGCTCGCCTCTCGCCCTATAAAAGCATTCGAACCTGTGGCGCCGCTCTGCACAACTGAACGCACACACAGCCCCGCGGACCCGAAGAAACGGTGACCAACCAGCGGGCCTGACTGTCAATTCACCGTTCCCCAGTGTCGCCCGCTACCAAGGGTCCTACAGTTCACCCGCTCGCACGAGGACACCTAGGCGCTCTCCTGTGGAACTGACGAAGTGCCCTTACAAGAACGGAGGTGAGTGGACTTGACCTCAGTTGCCAGAGAGCTCCCGGAGTGAGATGCTTCACCATCTGGCAGAGATTTGGCTGGTATGGTTAAAATTGCTAAGCACTCAACTCAGGTCACGGACTCTTGAAAAGCGGATGAATTGGCTGTGCAAACTTCTGATGGGGTCGAAATGATTCGATGATCTACACAGTATAGAACAAAGGAATAGGTTTAGGTTCGTCGGGGTTACGGAGGCACTCAAAATGAACGAGCTTTATCTCCACTAAGTACAAAATAAGCCGAAGGTACACCTTTGGATATTGGCATTGAGATCACGGAGTAATGGTGTCGAGGTTATTGGCTGCCCAGTGAAATGAAGTGCCAAAAAAGTGTTTTTAGATTCAGTTAGTCACTGCTAAGAGCGGGGTGATAATCTGATTATTAGTACAGCACAAAAATGTGTCCTGAGTATACATTTTAGCGCACGCCTTTGAAGTGTCAGAAATCTGAAAGATGCTCGCCGTGTCCTAAATGGTAATTACACTGCGTTGACGAATTATTGCATAGCCTAAAATTAGGCTGTGTTGTTTTTTGCACACGAGCACATCCAGTTGGGATACGACCAAAAAAACATCGCGTTTTAGAGATACGAATACAAGAGAAGAAGACTTTTCGTGATGCCTAAGAATAAACTCGACATGAATACACTTCGCACTTCTGTGGCTTCAGCACCATGTGGCCGCCGTTTCTTGAAATGACAGTTATCTATCGGTGTAGGCGACCTGCACAGCGACTGGTACTTCTCAGAACAGAATACGTCGTGAAAGTGTAAGTTGTCATATTAACTGTATTTACATAGTTAAACTGTCAGTTTGTCGTATTAATTGTATTTTAGTCGACACAGTAGCTGCATAAGATCTTTATCTGCAGGCTTGGGCTTCGTTGTAAACGAGGGGTCCTGGATCTGAAAAAAAGGAACTGGTAGTTTTTAGATGCGCGACGTTAAAACATTGCACGTTGCTGCATTTTTGCGATTGGCTTGGAAGATATTGACAGATTATGAGCAGATCCTGAACGGCCTTTTCTTTCTTTTAAAGAGATAATTTTATGGAAATGATCGGATTTTTGGTAGCCTCCCAATACGCTGCTTGGAGTTCGACGTAATGTACGAGATTACGGCCATGTCAATAAGCACATGTATCACCTCAGTTCAGGCGGGTAACTTCCTTGAATTATAAGCATAATAATTAAATGGCGCGACACGATGCAATGAACCTTAAACTGACGACACCACGTTATGTTCACGTGCAGTGAGGACCAAAGGATGATGATAAAATGTTGTTTTGTGAAAGCTGCTCTATCAAGGACTTGCTTCCTCTAACGCTGGCTGCAGCTTTCGGCAACCCTGGAGGAGCAATGTCTTGGACGCAAAATTCTCGCAAAATTCTTTTCTAAATAACCTGTATCCCTGCACATGTAGATACCTTCTTACCCCCTTCCCATTTCCCCGCTTCTGCCACAGCCCAGCTGATTTGTAAAACAAGTTTATTAAGTTCAATAGAGTGTCCTTTTTGGGCAAAAATAAATGTAATATTTCATTCAGGCTTTCTGCAAGTTTTTACGGCTCAGCTGTAGTTTAACTTCAGTAACCTTGTGAACTGCCACATAAACGTAAAAACTTGAATTTCAGATCCAATGCCACAGGTTGTTTCGCACGCACAAGGCATGTTTCGTGTTGTGCAAGGCTAAGATATTGTGCCTGAAACTGTGACTGATTAATTTGGATAGGACTATTTTTTTAAGTTCAAAGACACACAAGAATTGAAGCCGGATTGCCATAATTTAAATATTCTTGGAAAACTTACAATTACGATCGCAACACGGGGAACCGCAGAAAGGCACACGAACTTTGTTCTTACATTTGAAGTTTTTCGCGCCTTCGCCTCTCGCATACTCGTCCTGCACTAGTTCACGGTAGCTGTCACTGTCTGAAGCGTGAGCGGTTGGTTCCCTCATTGGCAAGTTCCAAGCAGTACGGGGTGATTGGCAGGGACAGAAATGAAGGCGGGAAATGCTTAGAAGCATTTCCCGGAAATAGCTTTTAAAAAACGAATGAACAGAAAGGAAACAAGATTTACTACGAAAGACGTGCCCTTGACCTAGTGGACATTCTCGGGCGACCAAGGCTTTCCTTACTGTTGACGTCAGCTGGGTCCCAGAGGAGGGAAGTCCGTATCTCCTTTTAGAAAGATGCATGCCGGAGACTGGGCCCGCTAAGGCGATTCCGTGGTTCAGCTCCCCACAACTGACTCAAGGGACAAATCCAAGTTGCCAACAATGTGAACTCCGCGATTGACGGAAACGTGCATATCACTCGGCCACTAAAATGGGATCTGCGCGGTGACACCGCGCAGTGCAGAATGTCATGCTTGCACTGCGTGATGCCACAGCTCAGACCGAACTTTTGAGCCAATCGTACGCTTGCCGTCGTTATGCGCGGAGATCCAATGTTCACCACGTTAATTGGCCAGGAAAGTTCAGTGTGGCGAAGCTGAGCCACATGTTTGTATCAGAGAGAGTGGGGAGTGGAAGGGCAAAGATGCATGGTCGAAATTTGGACGTCCTCCGCTGTTCAGGCAGGAGAGCTTCGGGGTGCCCGTTGTTGGTAGCTTGGATTAAGTTGTGATCGCGCTGTTTTTCTGCGAATTTAATCAGGGGTTCAGAAGAAAAAGCACGTGAAGTTAGCAGCGAGCCGTTCTCGATGCTGCTTGTGTTACTTTTGGGTAGCAGGAAACCATTCGAGCAGCACTGTTGATGGAGAAGTAGGGTCATGACCTCGGCTGAAACGTCCGCAGCCTCGCAGCGCGAAATATTTGAATAGTTGAGATTGGAGTGCGTTTTTTAGAGAAAGGCAAATAGAAGTCAATACTTTGTTGAATCTACGTAAGGACCATCATACCAATAACATGTGGCACGGAATCGCATTCGAACCGCTTTAAATGTGCGTAAATTTTTAAAGTATTTCTCTTATCTAAAGGTTCGGCTGATAAATTTGCCCGTACCTTTTAAAAAATGACCATAGTCTGCTTTTGGCCACATGCTCTCAAACGATCTCGCGTAGCAGCGATAAGAAGGAAATGATCTATGCGGCTGGGTAGGACGCAGGAAAAAGACAGTGTTACGATCGTGCACAGTGTTTGCAGCCATTTGCGGTGAAAAATGTGGGAAAAGTTTAGCTTTTAAATAAAACGGTAACATTTTGCCCAGATAAGTACTATTAAACACAACATCGTATGCGGCTGCTAAATGTGGGATTTATTGGGCCACTGAAAATATGTCTGAATCTTTCCGCACGGAAAATAAAACTGTGGCTACACAAATTTAGCACAAGAGAGGACAGTAAATGCGACGAACCGGAACTTGTAACTTTTCTGGGTTATAAATAATTCATAATAAAAGAAGTCGTACAGAAGGAAACTAGGTGATTGTTTGATCTTGTTACAAATTTTGATTTGTGAAATGCAACAGCAATAAACACAGCTACGGAAGTGGCACATTTTGTAAAACGCGAAAATGGGGAATATCGTAGTCAACATTACCAGTGTCTTATTTTAGCATTTGTGGAACAATTTCTAAAATGTGAATTAAATTGGTTGCGTTGCAGCTACAACGTCTGAAGTAGACACCCGGGGCCCTGACTGAAATGAATATTAGCGATTCGAAAGAGCGAATAATAGTTTTGGAAACCATGAAACTGCAATTTACGGCGCCTAACTAAAACTAAATAATTTCGATTGCGTTCTCTAGCTGCATGTTTAAATTTTATACATGAGTGCCTAAACTCTTTGAATAGTTTATAGTCGGGGCGGCATGTTTATGATTACTTATCATCCCATTTACTCGTCGTTTTCAACCCTCGTGTCAGTTGAGCGTGTCAAATATTTTCATTTGTGAGTTCTCCGGGCAAGCAAAAGTGCAGTCAGAATTACTTCCTTTCACTATGGCAGAAACTGCTTTCGTCACAACTTTTTGCAAAGTTCATGTGACGCAACGTCATTGTCTTGTGGGTGCCCTACTGTGTCTGGTTGAAGTACTGATGAATTTTGATGAACGTAACTTCGGAGGGCTTCTTCGGCGGGGTGGGAACGCGTCAAATTTAGCACATAAATATTTTTATTTTCGAGTGCTCCTGGCAAGAAAAAATAATATTGCTGCATTATTTCCTTTTACCATTTGAAACAGCTTTCGTCACAACTTTTTACCAAGTTCGTGTGAGACAACGTCGTGATTTTGTGGGCGCCCAATTGAGCCTGGCAATGTTTTGGTGAGGGGGGAACGAAACTTTCAGTCGTCTGTGGAATGAGAAGACGTGAAACTTAGCACACACTTGTTACATTGAAATCAAGCGTGTCAAACAGCACAGAAATTGCGCGCTCATTTGTGAAATTAAGCACACATTTATAACACATAAATATTATTTCGAGTAATCCGGACAAATGTAAGTACGATGAAACAATCATTATTTTTTCCCTAACAAAAATTAATTGCTTTTCCACAACTTCTACAAAGCTCGTATGAGGCAACGTCGTGATCTTGGCAGGGCACAACTTTGTATGGGAACGTTCTGGTAAGAGGCTAACTTAACCTCGCAGATCAAATTTTGCACCACGCTTTTATTATCGAGGTGCCAACAGGCCGAGACTCAAAATAACCAAAGATTTGGTCAAAATAATGTCGTGTCAGTGCACGATAAGTCTACAGGCTGCGCTTCGGATATACATTACTGCTGAAAACTTTCTGACATGGTGAACATCCTGAAAGCGCGGAATGACACAACGCATTCGCTATTTGTAGTTTACCTCGTCAATTTCGAAAAACAAAAATTCGTCCACGACGCAGTAGATTTACCGCGAGCTTAAATTGCTGGCCCAATTGATTCATAAGGGGAACCAGACAAAAGTACGCAAGACAACAGGAGAAGGCAGCAAGGCCAGTGGTGTTTGTGTGCGTGTGCCTTCTCTTCTTGTCCTGGGTGCTTTTAGATGGTTACCCTCTAAGTGCATTAAATTTACCACCCGCGAAGATAGCACGCAAAATACAGCACTAGCCAGGAGAACAAAGTGTCTCTGAAGCGGCAGGTTTCTCCGTGGAGGCTAGTTACCTCTGTGCGAGTTTAAAACAGACGATAGTTTCTTTGACTATCACCAGCATTTTTCCTCCTTTTCGGTTACCTCGTGCTCTTTAACGGAAGACCCAACCGCGGCGACGTCAGAAAGAGAGAGAGAGAGAAAGAGATAGAAAAGGCGCCGGCGAGCTAAGGATCAAAGCAAGCACAAAACCAGGTCATCCCACCGCGACCCCGATCTTCAAGACGCGGACTGAGCTGACCTTGACCGCCGTCGCAGCCATCTCGCTCTCCTCTCTGCGGCCGCCGCCGCGTGCATTTTGCTTCTTTCTAGGACGTCTTTTTCGGCAGAAGTCATCGTCGTCGGGTCCCCCATCTTTCCATCCCCCTCCCTTCTTTGGGAAATAACGGTTCACCCCGGCCTTCCCTCGCACAAAGATCGCTTGGAAGAGGAGGGAAGGGGATGGCGAGCTCTCTTCCTCCTTTAACTCGCCTCTTCCTGTGCCCTCGCCTCTTCCAGAAGGAGCCGCATCGGCGGCGACGGTAACAAGACCAAAAGCCTAGTCTCTAAGACCGGTCTAGGCCGGCCCGAACCGCGAAACTCCCATCCGAACGGAATGCAGGTCACCATAGGAGAGAGGTGACGCTGAGAACACGGAGAGGTAGTTTGAAAGAGAGAGAGAGAGAAGGCTTTCAAGAAGCAAGCGGTGAAACTACGAGCAAAAAGAAAATAAACAGCGTCTGGCCCCGGTGCAACAAGAACAGGTGGTGCTCCGCGTCTTACGTCGCTCGGTTTTGTTTCGGTCTTGGGTAACAATAACGCAAGTGGTTCAACCACGACCCCCAGTTCTTTGGCCACCCGCTCCCGCTGCGTCTAGGAGGAAAAACGCTGTCTGGGGGCCGTTGAGCCTTTCGTGACCCGTTACAAGCCTAGGCCTGATCGGTCGCGGCGATGAAAAGGGTAACGTTACGAGCAGGTATACGTGACCTGGTCGTTGTAAGCACGTGGTATTAAAGAAATCCGTAGCCGAAACATAGAACACCCGACTGCAGGTTAAGGCAGGTTTTGTGCCCAGGAAGGCGTAATAATGTTTTGAGCTGTGTCAACATTTCTTTGCGGGCTTCCCAATTGGAAGGGTGTTTCACAGCAATAGCAGACCGCTGTGAGTCTTTTTGCTGACACCAGTAGTAAGCCTGAACGGCGTAGGCGCAAAAGTGTCCTGTGAAAAAGAAAACTTTTTTTTGCAGAGAGCAGTCACTCGACTCGACTTTATTGTGTTATTATATTCTTGCCTATACTGGCAGCCCGGATGTTTTGTAAGGGGTGTATAGCAGTAGGCGAAACATCAGAAGATACAAGATAAATATACCAGTTGACATATGGCCAATGGGCACAATGCAGACACACTGATGACATTTCCGTTATATCGCTTTGTCCTTACATTCCCAGACAAGGTTAGTCCAGATCACTAAGTGGAAAGTAGTTTGTTGATTTTCAACCCTCTGATTTGATGGTCACTTCATTTTCCTGCTACAGGTGCTGCATATTTTTCAGTTGGAGAACCATTCTCTCTTTTATCATGCTTTGATAGAAAAAGAGAACACAGGACGGTAGTTTGAAGGCGGCCGCACCTACATGGGGTTTTGCACTTGTGAAACGGATTACGCAAAAAACAAAATAGGCTTCTCCAGGTCGCTACACACAAAAAAAAAAACGTGCGCAGAAAATTCCGACGTGGCGGTAAATACAAATGATTCCTGTAACTTCCTATAAGCCATAGGTTGGAAAGCGGCGTAGGTGCCATAACAATGAGTTGAGAGAATAGAACTAGTAAAACGTTTGCGACGTAAGCCAACGTTTCTCTGCTATCTACGAGAGTGTAGACATGCCCTTCGGCTGAAACGTGAAATATCAAGGCACAGGAGATGCAGCTACAGGGGGTCTGGGTCGCTTGATCGACAATTCGCTTGTTATCTAGCGAGCTTGAATGTCTCGGCGTAAAGGGTTTCAAGTTGCCTTAGTGTAAGATTTCGATTACCTTACTTCTGAGTGGTTCTGAGCGCACAGAAATCCTGAGGAGCGCACATACACACTGATCTTGTGAATAAGTAAGACAAAAGAGTTTCCGAAGAAGAAAAAGACTATCAGGCCTCTCAGTTTTCTCCCATCAATTAAGTTTCAAGTTAGCGCGCTATCCCGATCTCTCACTCGTCTGTCACCACGATCCGTCTTAGCAACGTTTTTGTTATCACAAGAACCGTGCGGACCGCACACGCAGTCTGCTCAAAAAGGAGTGAATATTGGCGCCAAACTCCGTTGAAACGACGAGAATAAATATTAAAAGTAATTTTGAAAAATGCGGGAAGCTCACACTAACACACAATACTTGAAGGTAGTGAAGCTTTACGCAACCCTTCATGGCCATCACGAAGGTTTAGTTCCATGATTGCAGCCGATTTGCTTCTTCGCTGCCGCAACGACCTGTACTCCACCATTGTTGCTATAAGTGTAAGCTTATTCTATTTTTTTGCAAGTGATAATTATTGGACATCACCTTGGAGGAGCGTGCGCTATGACGTGTCTTTCTCGTTCCGAGCAAGCGTTGCCACGATTACGGCAAACACTGGATGTTTTTTTGGTCAATCTTGGCCAATTTCTCTAAGTGGGCACGCATGGCTTCACAAACGTGCACCGGGAATGCTGGACGATTGCCGCGAGGCCCACGCCCACTTGCGCGTGCTCGGCAAATTCTTGGTATTTTTAACTGTGGACACGAAAAATTTGCGATTTGCTAAGCGGCTTCGCTCTTAAAAAAGGTAATAAATGAAGTCGGTAAGCTATAGATTAGCAAAAAAACTCTGAGTCTTGTATTTGTGAGGGTTTTTTTTTGTTTTGTTTTGATGCGCTGACAACCACCTCATTTGAGACTTGACAGCGAATTTTGTTGCTACTTCCTCGATTCTTGCGTTCCGCTAGCCCTGGCGGCATTCTGGAGATGAGCGCTGATGCGTGACGTCTGGCGGCGAGGTCGCTAAACCGGCACCACAGGTCAGGTATCCGGACGTGTTGGGGTCCTGCATGGTCTGCACCGGTACAGGACAACTGAAAAGCGCCACGAACGGTTGCGCCGAATTCCGAACAGGAACTCTCATAATGGCCGCTGCTCTAGGTCAACCCGGATGTCCTGGATCTTTGGAGGCGGCGCTGAAGGCCGCTTCAAGAAATATGTCAACGTGTCGCACGGAAGGTCCGGGAGGATCGTTCTATCTGGGTCGACGCCCCGCGAGTGTATCTTGTAAACAGCGGGGGACGCCGTTATTTATGTGTTTACTTGCACCTTGCGAACTTTACACTTGACATGTTTTCGGGGGGAACACTATGTATTTGAATTATCGCTGCAAGTTAAGTTGCCAGACTTGGCATGACTAACTTTTTGATGAGTCTATTTAACCAGCTGTTCGAAGTCAACGAGGGAGGCCTTCATCCTGCAGTGGGCATAAAATGTGCCGACGATAATGATGATGATTATTGGTGTTATGAATTTTAATAAGTTCTACATAACGGACGCTCTGCCCGTAAAATTTCGACAACAATTACGCTACGCACACGTGCGCAACGCGTGATGTACAGGGGGGATCTATGCCGGATTCCAGCCCTGGCTTTAATGCGAACCATTCATTGCCTACTAACGCCGGTAGTCAGTGTCCTGTCTGGCTGCATTTCTAGCCTCCTATCCCCGATTTGCCTGTAAAGGGTGCACCACAGCACGCAGAGTAGTTTGACTGGGAAACAAACGTTATTACTTATTTGAAAAATGTCATCAGTACTCGCACTACAGAGTTTATTGAGGTGAAAGTCTGATATGTCTCACTGAAAGATTGACCTTGAATGACTCCGGCTTCGTCACTAATGGCACAAAACCCATGTGACGGAAGGAAAGCCATAATTAAACACAGCATGCCAGCCGTGTATACGAGATTATTAAAATTTTCCAAAGTTTATTATTTAATGATCACTAATTAATATTAGTGCTTCGTAAGGTAGCATTAACGTGGGTTAAGGAATGCGAAATAAAATGGATTAAAGTATATAAATGCGAATTAAGATGGAATAAGATGAATTATGGCGGATAAAGATGAATTGTGGTGTATTTAGATGAATTAAATGGAATTAATGTGGATTGAGGCGGAACGAGACGAATTATTATGGATTAAGATGTATTCAGGACTGTAAAATTGCCTGGATGCTGGGTCGACGGCTGGACGTATGCATAAAAGGAACCCGTCACAACAGCGCACCAGACATGTAAGCTTAAGTGTGCCCAGATTTCTTCGCAGTAAGGATCCATAGATCCTCATCAAATGGGTAACAGTAGCTAGATGACAGAAGCAATACTTACAAGCGAGACCATGCTTCGCCCTTAATGAATATCAGTGGAAATAAATTCTGTTTATATTTTGTTCTCCCGCCCTCCCCTTTCGAATTTAATTATCCATCTTTTATTAAAACCGGTTGCACACTACGGTCATGTAAGGCGAAGAGGTGGCACGCACGAAGGTGCCTCCCAAAGTCTTCCAACTGCTCTTATCCTGCGATGAACGAATTCAATTTTTGCCACCAAATTTCTTTATGTCACCCCCAATCGATTTCATGGCAGCCTCTTAACTCTGTTCGGTAGCCATTCTGTTACCCTGATGGTCCAATGGTTGTCAACGTTCCGCATGCGACCCAACTCCACTTCTCCAGTTTAACTTGAGTTGGTATGTCTTCCATCCAGGTTTTCTCCCTCATCCAAGACGCAAGCCAACCCATTAGCGTTATATCATAATTCTTATTTGCATGGCCCTGTGTGCTTACGTTAAGGTTGTTTTGAGAGTCTTAAGACCCCAAGGTTCTGCACCGGAAGTCATCACCAGGAGTATGCATTGGTTCTACACTGTCCTGTTTAGTGGCATAAGCACCATACTTTCCATTACATCGCAGTGCCCGCCAAATGCTCCCAAGTCCATAGTAATTCCACACCTGATTTCTTTCTCGTGGTTTTGTTCACTTCTGACAACGTCTTCCAGGTAGATAGTCATAGTCATCCACCTCTTCTAGCGTTTCATTGTTTAAGCTGATGAAGTCGTTTTCTTCGTTTGTATTGAACATTTTTTAAATGTTCAAATTGAATATTTTTTTGAAATTTTTAATACTTGTTTTTAACATCTACGACTAAGCTTCCTGACTTCCAGTGGTCTATATTGCGTTGTTTTTTTCTTTTATTACTGCTTGAATCCTGTGCCACGCTGCATAATAAGTAGGGGGAACAGTGCGTGTAACTCTAATTCTAAATTTGGATGAATCACTGGCTATGCAGTTAAAAGGGCGAAAACCATGTGGACAACACAACACCATCACGACAGGAGAGACTGGACGGGTTCCAATCAACTAAAATAAGGCTGTTCCGCTAATGGAAGCCTCACCGTCGTGCCCGGCGGGTCGACGTGACGATATTGGCGATGAGCACAGGAACGTGCGACGCTGAAATGAATGATCCCCAGCACAATTTAGAAGAAATGTAAGCTAGAAAAACTTGCTTTATGGCATGTTGGTGGGTCACAATGAAAAGATCCATAGACGAAGCACAACACGAGACGGAGATAGGACGAGCGCTACCTTACTGCGCTTGTTGTGTCCATCTCATGTTTGGGCTTCCACTAAAAAATAACTCTTTTGTTGAATACCTCCGGTAACCGAAAGGCAAAACTCTTGCTAGATGTTTCTCCCACCATTTATAAGTACCATTTACTTTGTTGGCGGAAAATCAAACATTTCTTGTTCGAACCCTTGCTCCAGAGGGACGTGAGACAACGTATAGATGTACAGTGTACGAAAAACACAGAGCTAGGTGTCTGGAGACGATGTCCGTCTGCTTCGCGTGTTGTGCGGTGAATGGCGACGGGGGAGGAATAGCGGAGGACGTGGCGGACGGTCTCTGCTCCCTGTGGGCCGCCAAGGCCACATGAATGGGCGCAGCCGCCTGAACGACCGTGTGACACACGTCGTCTTGCATGACGAATGCCGTGTTCGCCGTGAAAGGAGTCCCGAGTCCGTGAAAAAGTGGGTCACTGGCGGAAAGCTACGTCCTGGTGCTGCGACGGGACGCGCTGGTTCAACAAATGCTAATAGGCGTAGAAATGGTCAAAATTGTGGGACCTGCCATTCATAACATAACGCAGCGAGCGAGACTAGGAATAGGCGGAAGAAATCCCGGTGATGGAGGACAACTAACAGAGTTCTGGGTGGTTGCACGGCGAGAAGAACTGCGTTTTGTCAAGGAGTTTCTGTGCTCAATTTTAGGTTCGCGTAATTCCTGTTTATTTCGAGCACGTGGCCTACGGCGTACTTGTGTTGACTTCTCCCCATTATAGTAACGTGCTTATGTGCAGAGGCGGCCTTCCTTGGACGTCTCTTTCATTCAAATGTTTTGTCCCGCCCTTGAGTTCGTGCATTTAGGTGCCAAACTGCGTTTACTGCTAAGGGAAGTTTCAGAGATTAAGCAAGCGGTTGTTTTGTCCAGAAAGACAGGGAAGCCTTTCTGGCTAATCATTTAGAAGTGATTTTGGAAAGCATTGCTCAAGCGTTACGAAACATGTAATGCTTGATTTACGCGTGTACCACGCGCTTACAGCACTGAAATCAAATCCGTACATTCCATGCATATCGGGTGGAGTCAATGTGCAAAAATGTTTACCATCCCTTCCTAAGGAGGTTGGGAGAAGCGCGACGGCTTTCTCACATCAAAACTGCGTCAAAAGTGCGGCAAAACCTTCGCTAAAAGCTGCGTCCTACGTTTGCTTAAAGGGTCCGTGAAGACAAAATACAACTTTGGTTAACTTGAAAGAGTTAGGCTTCAGTACCTCACTCAGCTCCATTCCGGCCACGAAAGAACGTTTTTTAATCGATAAAAACGCAAGAAATACTTAAGAACTTTCAAATTTCGCGCCACAGTCACGTGTTATCGGCAGCGAGTGACGTCATATGGGCCATCACTAGAAACATAATTTTCAGTGTGTTAACTGCAGGTTAGCATTCAAGTGATTCGATCAAACGGAACTAGTGGCCCCACTACAATCGTCCAGTCATGTGTCCTCGCATTGATCAGTTCGGCCGACGTCAATCGGCCAAACAAGATTCTGTGACGTCATAGAAGAGTTGCCGGAAACTGGCTAGCGAGTCGCCACTCCTGCACACGTTTGCTTTAATATCTCCGTTATTTTTCCGAAGTTTGCGATGAAATCGGTATGATTGGTATTAGGACAGAGCAGTCTTTCTAATGAACCAAACTTGTATTTTGTCTTCATGGTTCCTTTAAAGTGCGTCCCATTCATCATCAAACCTTCAAAGACTAAAATCACAAACGAAGCACAATAAGCTAACGCAACGATCTAAATGTATACCCATACGCGGTTTATGAGATGTATGCTATTGTAATCCTTTTTCACGTTCGATGCGTGTACTGTCTTATCTAGAACAGTTACTTTTTCGCCATTTTCAAGTAACCGTTCTGACACAATAGAAATGCGGTTTCACTTGCGCTTAAAGTGAAACCGGGGTTTCGCTTTAAAAACCTCCTTTACGGTCGCTAAGCTGATGTCACGTGTGGTCCGCTACTCTTCTGCGACGAATCGCAGTCTTGTGTGATGAAGTCTTGCATCCAAACTGTAGCAAGTACAGTAAACCCTTACTATAAGAAAGTCCTCGAAAAACTGGCTTCGTTATAAGCCGTACTGCATTAAAAGCGGAATGAAGTAATGTTTATGCGCTGCACTTCGGGCTGTGGAAAAAATCGATAAAGCAAGAATTCGAATAAAGCGATGTCGTTATAGTGATAATTTACGGTAGACGCGCGTTATGAAACGTTCGGGATAGAAAACTAACCTTATTATAAGTGGTCCTGTGTTAAGTGTGGCTATGGCTACCTCACCTTGAATTTCAGTTGGAGCTGCGAAATAATACGAATAACGGGGAATCGCAATGAGGCGATTTCTTTGTAGCGAGGATTTAGTGGACTTGTAGCCGACTCAGAAGCTGCTTCCACCGTCCAAACACGTCTTCGCCCTTCTGTTGTCTTCCGCAGATGACGCCTTCTTCGAGCTTCGTCCTGGTCGCTGGAGTGGCACTGTGGCTGGCCTGCGTTTGTGTACACGCTTTGCCCAACGAGACGGGTTCCAAGCCCGGCGTCACGGCCAGTGAGTCCGTAGCCGCTCCCGTGATTGGCGGAGCGCCGCCCGCGTCTCGGAGAGCACCTCGGCTGGACGAGCGCAAGTTCAAGTACGATGCCGACCCCAAGAAAGAGCTGACGCAGTTCATGAACACTAAGAACCTGGTCAAGACGCTGGTCAAGCTTGTCTTTGGCAGCGACGAGGAAAGTGCGGCCACATCAAGGTAAGCGAGCACATTCTGGAAAATTGTTCCTCCATTTCAGTAAGCGGAAAGCTGAAACACGCGAAACTTGATGGTAAACGCGCAATGCACAGCAAGTGAGGCCTTCGTCGCTTGTTGGCGTCCACTTCCGCCCAGCGAACTTCCGAGTCCGCACGACGCTCACGAGCACGTGCATAACGGCCTGGTCTTCGGCCGACTGAACCGCCTGCGGCCTACCCGTAGACCCGCGAACGTGAATACAGGTCATCATCGTTATCAGAGCTCCTTAAGGCCTGCTTTATTGTATGGCGTTTAGCATACAGCTCTTCGGCCGAACGAACCACCCGTGGCCTACCCATAGACCAGCGACCATGAATTCAGGTCATCCTCATTATCATCAACAACAACATCATCAGATCTCCTTAAGGTTAACTGTATGGCATTTAGCATACTAAGATCGGCCTTCCGTCAGTTATTTCAAGCTTCGCTTAAGAAGAAGCACTGCTGCCACTGATGACGGGCTTTTGTAAGCAAGATGTTGAATGGTGTACAGCACAGAAAATGGCCAAATTTAGTACTTGCTTTTGTTTGTGTGTGCATAAAGGTACCATTCACAACGGCGTATTGAGTAAGTCAACAAACAACAAGGATTTGAAACATGAAGTTCAGGTCGCTACGAGGAAAATTAGGAAACGTGTACTTGAAATATCAGTGATATTGCAATCTACAGAGATCGAAGTTTCACATGTAGACGTTGTAGTGGCGGTGTCAAACCACGTTTAAAGTGCACCTCTCTATGCCCTGCACGCAATGTTTCTGTAGAAACGTCGCTTGCATCAATGGCACTTCACATTGATAATCGTTACAACTACAGCTTAAGCTGAGCTCATCCGAAAATCGGAAGAAAAAAAACTATGACGTTCCTGCAGGTATGACTGGAGAAAGATTAGGAACCTTTCGTCTGGCAGTGGACACTAAGATGAGGATAATGATGGTGTTGACGGTGGTGATGATCTTATAGTGTCAGTGCGCAAGCTGCTTGTCAACGCAGCATAGGTCGGCAGGATCGCTCACGACTGCACTCCCACACCCCCGCTCACCACTCATGAGCGAGTGGTGAGTGAGCCCCGCTAACCACTCGCGACTGCACTCGCGCTACTATCGCGCGCCATTTGCGAAGTGAGCGCCACTATTGAGCTTGTACTCGCTGTTGGCTATTCGTTCCAGGAGTCGCTCGCAGTGATGGTTGTTAAAGGAGGGATTGTTTTTGCTTCGGAAATAGGTCGTCACTGATCTCCTGATATGGGGCACCCTATAATTATTTCTCTGGTGGGGCGTTAATTTACGAATATGATTTGGATGGCATTCTGATGCCGTGATACACTAATACTGTTTGGTTTCAAGACTCATGGAGGGTGTGCTGTACACCATTCGCGTGTGAGAGGAGACGAGTGTTGGGTGCGAGGTGAGGGAGTGCGAGCGGTGACGGCGAATTGTGAGCTTGAGTGAATGCGAGTGGCGATGAGAGTGGTAAGCGTGAGCGCGAGTGAATGCGACTGGTGACGACAAGCGGTGAGCGTGAGCGCGAGTGAGTGCGAGTGGTCACGGCGAGTGGTGAGCGTGAGCGCTAGGGGGTGCAATTGGTGAGGGCGACTGGTGAGCATGAGTGTGAGTGATTACGTGAGGAAAAATATTTATTTGTGTGGGAGTGAGTATGTGGGGGGCAAGTTTTGGGCAAGGTATGCAACGCAGTGAAGCGCACAAAAGCAAATTCCCTGCTCGAACTGTACTTGCAAACCCTTATCGTAGCCTCTGCTTCGTGACCCTTCCATTTTCTTAGTCTCTCATTCTTCCATGTCGCGTGCTTACAGGCAGATCCTGAACCTCCTGGTGACGGTCCTGGACATGCTGAAGACGACGTTCGGGAACCGAGCGCGCTCGTCGACGGCGCGGGGCTTCCGCGGGGCGCTGGACGACGCGGCGCTGGCCGGCACCACGATGCTCAAGGGCTTCGTCAAGTCCGTGATGACCAAGGACGACAACTGCATGCAGCGCTACCTGTGCGAGGCCAGTCGGGACGCCGTCAAGGAAGCTCATGAGGTCGGATACCTGGTCGCGCAGTTCGGAGGGTGAGTACGCATTCGAGGCACCTCCGCTTCCCGTAGGGTCATTTTAAGAAAGTGTTTGGAAGCATATAAGGCGCTGTGCCATACCCCAACTTGTGCTGCCTGTGAGTATGTACGCAGGATTCACAGTACAGCAGAGATTTCTCGCTTCGGGCCTCCGAGTGCTTCCGCCCTAAGTAACTGATTGATTTATTCATTGAACTTCTTGTCTGACTGCTACCACTTAGTTGATTAACCGTTTAATAAAGCGTCCTTAACTCACATTCATTGGTCGACGAGCTTGATTAGAATTCTAGGGGACACCTACGCTTGCGGGGTTCAAGTTGTGCTCGGGAAAGCGTCATCATTGTCCTTTTTGCTTTGTGTCTTTTGTTTCTTTAGTCCGTTAGTGTGGCTGTCGTGGCCAATCACCCTTCTTAAACTTACGTTTAGGCTTAGCGTTTGGCAGCACCAAAGCTAAGCCTAACGACCCGCCCAGCCATGTCATAGTCGTTGCACGCCAAGCTGTGAGTAGCGCTTTGCGACGTTAGTCCTCGAAACGTAAATTTGGGCCCCATCGCTTCTCGGCCTTTTAGCTAAGATAACGTTAGGCCTAGCGTAAGGCCGCTGCATACCCGCGTCAACCCCGTTTCCCGCTGAGCCTCTAGCAGTCCGGCTGACTCACTATCAACGGCCATTGCTCAGGCCTCATCTCACAATCGAGAAATCCTGAAAGCAATGGTAGTAGCGCTTTGATACTAAAACGGGCTTGTCACTTTCGTCATTTTCCCGCCATAAATGCCTGCCTCCATAGCCTTGCTCCCGACCTCACTTGGTGCCCGCTGCACACGAGATAAGTCGAGGCGTTAAAACGGCGCAGGATTGGAGCGGCAGTTCTGGCTCGAGACATCGCAGTGCGCGAGGCTTTCCTAGCGGCGGCCGACAAACGGCTTTCTTGTAGACGCTGTGCGTGAGACAGTGGGCGACGGTTACCCTGGACCAGTAAAAGTGTGACCTCTTCAGAAGAGAGGCCATAAGCGGCACCGCGCCCTCCAACTGCTGGCGTAAGCGATCTCACGTCATTTCTTGAGCCTTACCTCCTTTGTCCCTGCGGCCACAGTTCGCGTCTGTACGCAAGCATGGTAGAGAAAGGCCTCAGCTGAACCCAGTTCTTGAGCACGAAAAGGACTGCCAGGATACAAACCCAAATGCACTGTTTCGGTTAGGCCTAATGTTAGGCCTAACGTCCAGCGGCATCGGCTAATGATTTATGCAGTCGACAAAGAGCAAAGAACTGGAGCGTACATTGGTGAAAAAAGTAGATGTCGTTTTTTGCAGACCAATGTAGAAGCAGTCATTACTCATTTCTTCAACTGCTTTTCTGCGTTCTCTTTGTTAGTTCCCGTTAAACCTTCACCCGCCGCGGTGGCCCAGTGGCTAAGGCGTGGTGCTGCTGAGCATGAGGTCGCGGGTTCGATTCCCGGCCGCGGCGGCTGCTTTTCTGATGGAGGCGAAAAGCAAAAATGCCCGTGTGTACGAGGTTTCGGCGCACGTTAATGATCCCCAGGTGGTCAAAATTAATCCGGAGCCCTCCACTACGGCGCGCCTCATCGCCTGCGTTGCGTTGGCGCGTTAAACCCTACAATCAATCAATCCTGTTAAACATTCGGATAGTGATGGCACGCAATGCGTGGTTTATCCGTCCAACACTGTTTTTTTTTTCTCTCTCTCTCAGGTACGCGGCCAGCTACGCCCTCCAGGCCCAGAAGGCGTCGCCCATGCAGCGCACCTACAACGCGACGCGGAGCGGCCGCAGTGGCGAGGACTGCTTCAACCTGTACAGCGCCTGCAACGAAACCGACTGAGCGGCAAAACCCACCCGCTGCGCCCACCGGCCGGTACCGGTTACACTCGTCGTCTCATCGCCTCCCCCGCAACTTCATCATCCTGCACAGCGTTGTTGTGGTTGCCGCCCACCAACGACGTGTGCTCCCCCCTCAGTTCGCGCGCGCTCCTCCACACCACAATTATTTATAGCATTCGCGAATCTGTGCTGCCCGTCGCCTCAACCTGGACGGACCGAGTCTTCTTCCCTTCACCTGGTTGCCCTGCACACGCCATCACCCTTCCCGGGAAGCTTCATCAAACTCATTAAACATAAACACAAAAAAGGTGTCCCGTGTCTTTTAAGTGGAGCCCTCCAAGGGCCCGGCTTGTCGCCGCCGCTCTTCCGGGGTCACGGCCTCACAGCCTCACGCACGCAAACAGAGACTTCGTAAAGAATACCGCTTCCCCTGGTCGGGACCGAACCTCGTTGCGTAGCAAATGTCTATCCAACTGCACCACACAAGCACACGTTACTCATATGAAAAGTGTTGGGGGAATCTTTGCGCTGCGCCGTTGCCACGGACGCTGCCGTTTCTAGGCCACAAATAAGTACACAGTAAGGTAAAATAAGGGAAACATCATGAATAGCGCAGTAATTACCCAAAATTTATGAAACCTCAATCGAGAACCTCTTTATAGGACTTTTCAGGGGCTGCGGCGCCCTCTCTTGACTACTTTCAGTATCAACACCAGGCTGATACTGAAAATAGCCAAGGGAGAGCGCTAAATCACTTCTTGACAGGCTCCGCACTTCCCGACAGCTTTCACGCTGAGTGGAACTGCTTCAATTTTTATCATCTTTGCGCTAACCAGTGTCCATGCAGCCGGGAAGGGGAGCTGCCTTTGGAGAGCCACGAAAATTAAATACAAGTTCGTTATGCTTGAAACACCAAGCCTTTATATATAACTCACTCAGCCCCATTGCAGCCACAAAGGGCGTTTCTAGCAAAAAAAAAAAAGCCCGGAGAGAGACTGAAAAACCTTTATATCTCGTGCTACACATACATAATATGTGCAGGAGTGACGAAAGTGGCAGCACTAAAACACAGTTATCGGTGGACTGATTGCACGTTAACATTGCACTGGTATGATTTTACAGAACTAGAGACTCCACTACAATCTCGCAGTCATGTTTCTTGGCCGTGGCTTTGGTCAATGGGCTGCCCATCGCACAAACAAAATGTTCTGACGGGAAAGGCGTTACCAGAGAGTGACTGGGAAAGCGCCACTTCTTCATCCACTTTAAAGAAGAAGAAGAAAAAGACGAAGACGAAGACTTCATTTTTCAGCAGACGGTGTTACAGTGCCTGCTGAAGGGGCAGGAGCTAAAGGCATTGATGACCTGACGAGGGCTCCTAACTCTCTGCAGTTCACAACAGAGGACATGTTTCAATCACATATGCATGCTTAGCAATAACATCCAGTAATACAGAGAGAAGATAATAAGTAAATAAAGAAATGAAAAAAATCATACATTTAAAGCAATGAGAATCACAAGTTGTGCAATATACAGAAACAACCTTTTCTTCTGAAACATATGTTACTAGTTGAAACAAATGGACACGCTATATTTCTTTTATATTTCTATATTGAACCCGCTATATGCCTAGAAACAAAGCCACTTAAAAACACCAAACAGCTTAAATTCCTTATTATGACGCAGACCTAATGATTGTCATATCACATTTTCCTTAATATCGCCATTATGTGTTTGAAGCTTGCAATAAAATTAGTGTCATTGTTGTCGGAACAAGACAGTCGGTACAAGACGGAACAATTATTTTGTCGCCATCATCCCTTTAAGGCCAGTCGTTCTATAGGAAATGATGCAAGTCATGCGTTGCAACTTCGCGTCTTTTGTGGTCATAGCGGCGATGCCTTGTGTCACATCGCGGTTGCGTTGAGCCATTCTCATCGTAGGGCAAATGCTTTAAGCCAGGATCGGCAATCTTCGGAGGTGAAGGGCCGATTTGCACGAAGCCCAAACGGCAGAGAGCCGGTTTGGTTTTGGGTTTGGGTGATTGGTTTGGGATTGGGGAGGGTTTGGGAGAGGGGGGCTTTGGATGCAAATTGAAAAATTCTACGAATTAACAATAACAACTTACAATAATTGACAATAATCTGGCTAATTGTGAAGACGGGGTATAATGCCTACTGGAAGCGATCAATTCTTGGTTCTTGTCTCCCGTCTAACCCCATTTGAAGTCAAGAGAGGCGTCTCGGCATGCCGTTAGGAAGTGACAGCCAGAGGAGTGGGGTTTCTGACGACGTGCTGAGGGCCGCATAATACTGCCCTGAGAGCCGCAGGCGACCGACCACTGCTTTAAGGTCATTCTGGTATTCTACACGCTCCGACTTCGTTGTGGTTTGATATGACGATCAATTGTGATCCGTGAGGTTTCGAGTGTCCTTCCATGGGGTTTTAAGCGTTGTATGTTTTACGCCGATCTGCTCCGGATTAAAAAAAAAAAAGGAGTGGAGATGCTAACCAGGGAACTACTGTGGTACGAAAGAGACTTAGACAAGGTGGCTCTGTATGCTTACATTGCAGAAGAAAACAATGTAAATGCCCTCCCACGCATTCTAACCTAAAGTCACAAGTGGTTTCACTAAATTTAAGAGGGAAATACTTGCGCCTTGTTTACTGTATTTAGATGATGAGGACATCCGCGGCTTCAGCGAATATTGTGAGCTGATAGCTAACGCCTCGCAGAAGCGTCCGTATTCTCAAAACGATACGCGCCGGTGGTTATACTAGTGACAACCAACACAAACGGTTGCTCATTCATTAGAAGTCACTTTATTGTTAAACGGTTTCACATCAGGTCTCTGCGCGGTAAGAGGATGCACCTTAAGGATGAACTTCATTCACTTGGTCGCAGGATGGTGTCATGTTCAAATGCCCGGATCACACGACAGGTTGTGCGCTGTGATCAGACTGGGAAGGCTCCAAAGAAGGGCTAACCTGCTTCCGCACACCGCCGTGAGCTGTCCATCCCGTATTGGGAATTTCTAAGAGAGACAGTATGGCGAGCCTCGTGGCTTCAGAGTGCAGCCAACATGCGTGCCTGTCAACGACGTCGAGTCGTCGCTATTTCGCTCCAAACACGTGGTGTAACCAGAATTGATATTCCTGTTCCATGAAAACCTATGGGAAAGTTAAAAGGGGCCCCACTAGAAAAGAAGTCAACCAGGATAAGCTGTTAGAGGCGAGGCAGGATTATGGTAAGAAGAGACGTGCCAGCTCAGTACAGGGTGCGAACAAAGGGGGCCGTGTAGCTTAGGAGCTTGTACAGGTTTGCAGTGAGGGGTTGGCCATCCTCGGTCGTCCCACCTACGGAAATTGCACTAGTGCGCACTACCGAATTACCCCGAAGCACGACCGGTACCCCAAAGATGCCCTGGTGTACAGATTAGTTCTATCGGACAACTTGCCCCCGTTCTCTCCTACGGAGAACGCGTTCGTTGGTTGAGGCTGAAACGAGGCAGACGGGTCAGTAAAGGCTGGGATCGGTTTGGCTCCAGTGGGTGGGTGGTCGGTATTGTCCATCCATAGAACTAGGAGCTCAGAACACAGGGGCACCAGATAGAAGCTGGCACTGGTTGGTTCATGCAAGTACGGTGAGATGGTGTGCGTAGTAACGAAAGGGGCGTCTCAACAGGTGTGCCTCAGGGCAGCGTTCTGATCCCTATGCTTTTCAAGATGCTTATGGCTGAACCAATTGATGCGCTAAATTGAGAACATCATCAAGAGGATGTCTGTATGCGCTGACGATGTCTTCGTTAGGTTTTGCGGATGCGAGCACAAGGGAATGGCAGTGGTCGCCCAGAGGTCTCTTCACCCGTGTAGGCATACTTTTACTTGGTTTGCCGGAGGCTGTCAACAGAAAACCCTTGCCTTGTCCGTTCCTCTGGGAAATGGCAACGACCCGCCTAGCTGAAGCGTACGCTGGGAAATAGGGGAACCGTTCAGTCACTCGTATTCAGTTTTGTGGTGTCAGCTTTCACACCGGAATAAGATGATGCCAGAAGTGGACGCGACTTTTCGATTACTATCCTTCATGTGAAATGGCGGGGAGGCTTGGTAGTGCTAGAAGCGAGGACCACGAGTAATTAATGGTTGTGAGGACACTAAGCACTGACAAACTTCGTTTTAACCGAAAGATAAAAACTTCCTTAGCTCTTTCAGTTGTTGTTCGACGATAAGCAGTGCCTAATTTGTTTATGAATGAACAATTTAACCTAGTATATCGTACTCTAGTTTGCTCTTTATCTTTCCGCGATATAGGAGGGACGTCGCAAGCACGTGCCGCCAATATACTAATCAACCGGTGAGCTTATGCCACCTAGGGGAAGGCGCACAAAGTACGAACAGTAAAGCCGACAGCTGGCTTTGCCCCCTTGCCGGTTCAGTAAGTACGCTGTCAGAGAGTACGGACGGTTATAGTCGCGGTAAGCTTCGTAAATCTTTCTGCTACACTTGTACTCCAACGGGAAACACCTGATCATTATCTAAACAATACAAAGACTACTGCTGGGGTGAGCGGACTGCGCGGTATGCTTAAGCGTAAGTTGGTGTCGTTTAAAAGCCTGTACACTATAGGCTATCCAAATGAACTTATATGGCTGAAGCCTACCGTTATTTCCTGAAAAACATGTCTAAACAAGCTTTATGAATCCCATTTCGCCATTTACAATTTGTGTATCCCAAACCTAATGGTGGTGCTAGTAACTTTGGAGGTTTTTGAATTTTCGGCGTTAGTGAATAACTGCTGCGACCACGTGTGGTATATTTGTTTGCTGTAGACTTCAATACACCTATTTAAATCGACTTTGCCGTATCGCTGGCGTGACCGGCATGAAATGCTATGAGTGAGTTCAGATTTCTGTCCATACGAAGACTACTGCTGAGGTGAGGGAAGACTACTTGTATTGCAGAGAACCTTCCTAAAATGATTGCACCTATGTAGTATACCGGCATCGGTACGCAGAGATGTTATTTTACACAAAGGACCCGACAGGCCTCCAAGGCTGCCACCAAGCGTACTGGCTATATATATATATAACGATTTCCGCAATTTACGTAGTCATTGCTTTGCGCTTTCTACCTTGAGCACCGGGACCCACATTTTTTTTAGCGCCTCGCTCCCCTGCACATTAAAGAATCCGCTCATCACGCCGAATAGAAATGGACAAAGGCAGACGCGGCGCTCACTAGCCCGGCCGATCGAAACTCTCGGCTGCGGGGGAGAGCGCGGGAGCGCTGGGGAATGGCGAGGGAAGCTTTTTCCCTTCTTCCCTGCTCTCGCGCCTCCCTCGGTCGCCATGGCGACCGGCGGCAGCCCCGTCATGGCGGCCGTTTCGTGGCGAGACGTCGGCCCGACACAGGCTCCAACATTCCGGTAAGCAGACGGCGCTGTTTGTCTTCCCTTCTTGCGCAACATCCGTCGCAGCCAGACGTGGACAACCCGTGGTCGCCTTCTCGGCGAGCTAAGATCGTCTTGCGAGGGAAAGTGCGACCCACGCAAGCAAAGTAGGACGCCGTGGTGGAGTCAAGGCCAGCGCGGGTCTGCGTTGGAAGCGAAGGGCACCGCACCGGGAAGGGGAAACGGGAACGTTCGGGAAGAGGTTCCTTGGCGTTTCGGGGAATTAGGGCGCCGACTGCGGGAGACGGAAGGAGGGGAGTCTTACGACACAGCGAGGTTGTTGAACCTCCAAGACGAGCTGCATCTTCGAAGAGCGCTTCAGAGGGGCTCGAATTTCGGAAAAAATAGAGGGGGAGCTACAATTCTGGGCCGCGCGTGCTTCCGGTGTTTACATTATGGCGAGCAAGCAGAACCTTGTTCTTCGTGAGAAGTGTTCGGGGAAGAAGGACGCTAAGGCAGCTTGGCGATCTGTTCTATGCGCACGTGGTGTTTGTTTGACTTCATGAGTCCGGAATCTGTTGGCTATTCATGCAGTATAAATGTAGTTACAACGCACTCCAATGGTAAAACTTAGAGCGAGATTTAACAAGGACGATAGAAAGAAGGCAAACACAGGCGCTCTCTTTGTCTTCTTTCTATCGTCCTTGTTAAATCGCGCTCTAAGTTTTACCAAATGCGCACCAACTTTCCCAACAGTCTGTTCTACTGAATCACTCCAATGAATCCGCGCTGCGCGTAGCCGACGGGGATGAGGTGAAACAAATTTAACCTTCAATGCAATCTGAAGCTCACTTGAGAACGTTCTTTGAAGTTCTATGATCGGTAAAAAGCGGCCCTGTACACATGCTTTTATTTTTGAAGTCGAGTCCCAACTGGACAAGAATTTTTTGTAGGAATGAAACACCAGAGGTTGTACGTACGCCACTGCGCCTTGACATTGCCTTTTGAGTTTTGTGAATGTAGCTTATTTTACATCCGATCGCTGCTTACGTTTATGATATTCCCGTAAGGGTCAGTCCCCCGGCCCTCCAAATTAACACCCACAACATAGGTATTGTGGAACGAGTACGGATTTAGATGAGTCTAAAGCATTCGGTTTGTAGGCAAAATAATGATCATGCGCGCGCGACATACGGCGCCATTTGCTCATTTGCTGATATTTCACTCGTATATCACGTAAGTACGCTATCTTTTCCGCTGGCTTATATGCCACATCTGAGCTTGTTATTGGAGATAAAGGTTTGATAGTTCGATTTAATTCCGAGGCTTTGATAGACAAGAGGGACCGTTGTCGAGCTTAGAGGGTCTTCCCTAAAATGAGAGAACGTTTTGCGATTAGAGTGAAAGTGTAAGGCCAAAAGACTCCTCTACTTTAGTTCTTCCGTCTTAACGCTCCATGAGTACAGTGCCGTGGGTCTGGATGCAGTGCGAGTGTTCAAAAATGTAAACTTTGGCGCATGGTTTTGAGCGATTTTTTTATATAGGAGAGAGAGGGAGAGATAGATAGAGAGAGAGTGAGTGCGTGATAGATAGATAGATAGATAGATAGATAGATAGATAGATAGATAGATAGATAGATAGATAGATAGATAGATAGATAGATAGATAGATAGATAGATAGATAGATAGATAGATAGATAGATAGATAGATAGATAGATAGATAGATAGATAGATAGATAGATAGATAGATAGATAGATAGATAGATAGATAGATAGATGATAGATAGATAGATAGATAGATAGATAGATAGATAGATAGATAGATAGATAGATAGATAGATAGATAGATAGATGATAGATAGATAGATAGATAGATAGATAGATAGATAGATAGATAGATAGACAGGTAGATAGATAGATAGATAGATAGAGAGAGAGAGAGAGAGAGAGAGAGAGAGAGAGAGTAGTCCTCGGCCAGTAGGATGAACGCAACTTGTACTTCGGTGATAGAGCTAAGCAGCGTGACCACCCACTGCTCGTTATTACTGATGAGAAATCCGTGGTTGGTGGGCTGGGGCTCGAGATGACAAGCCCAAACCATGTGTGTGAGTGAAGCGGCTGGTAGCCCGCACCATTTGCATGCGTCGTGGTACTTTTCGGGATACTGTCGATGGCAAAGAGAAATGGCACCGTTACAACGCACTTGAGAAGCCACATTATCCCCTTTTGCATACTTCCAACGACGCAAAGTCTCCTTTTTTCACGGCAAGAAACTTGAAAATGTATGTGCTCCGTGACGTTTATGATTTTATGAGCGGGCTTCTTTCTCGTATTATTGTACGCAGGAAATACCGCTCTCAAAGGCATTGCACGTTAACAACGCAATCCTCGGTTAAAACCGCGAGGACTCCTCGGCATTTCTTATGAGTTGGGAATGCTTAAGCACAATGACAACTGAATGGCGCTGAGTGTCCAATCGAACGCCGCAGGGACGGGGCGTCCTGGCTCACTGGTGTCGGCTGTTGTGGGATACGTGCGCACACAGTGAGCAACAACAAAAGCGGTTTTTGCAATCAATTTGTAGCAGATGCAATGTTACGAGGTGCATACATCGGCCTGCGCGAGAAATCTTTGCATAAAAGCCAACCTGTAACTAAGTAAGCTATGTTTGGAGACGCAGGTGATTCAGAACCTGCTGTCTCTCACCCAATCCGGATTCCGCCCACATTAGCACGTGGGGAAGAGGCGCGCACTTATCGTGATCCGTCGACGGCATGCGGTGGGTAGCGCTCGCTGCTCCCAGCCGGTAGGGAACCAGGTGTTACGTCTCGCGGCCTGTAGCACTCACTCCCGTAGTTGACAACGAACGGTTACAGAAGGCTCGTCGCGGAGTAGCGTGTGTTTGCACTTGACTAGCGAAATGTGCCTGCTTGGGAATACGCTTGAGTAACAGTTGAGTTTGTCACGTTGTCGACGAAATGTTATCAAATCTTCGCTGTCAGTTGACATCAAGTCACGTGATCGTCGCTCATTTTCTTTATACTATAGGAATCTCTTACGTCGCAGTTATGTTCAGCATTTGAGTGACTTGTGTGATGTGTTATGAAAGTTACAGACGCTTTGTATCTTGTCCCAAAGACTGAGTATCTTGTCAGAGCTCATTTTCGTGAACCAAAATAGGCGTTGCTAGCCGTTTTTTTTTTTAGATTCTTTAGGTGTCTATGTCCTTTCCTGTTACTCCTCGTCTGACTTTCCCTGCCCTGACCATTTGGGGTGGGGTCCTAATCATGTTTTGCGTTTTGAAGCTATCCAGACGTGTTAAGGTTTCTGTATGTGATAATTCAACTTCGGCATTTAAAGGGACACTGAAGTGATATGTAAACATTGCGGGATTACTGGCGCAAACTGTAGTCCGGAGTGCCCAGGCCATGTTTCGACCACTCTAGGCGCGTTTACGCGATTTTATTTAGTAGAAAAACTAATTCGAAAACGCTGTCCTCCTCTCTTTACGCTCGCCCATTTTCTGTGGCGTTTTCGTGTGACGTCAGGAGGGGATGAGCTGGCAATTGGCTGCGCCACGGCTGCGCTACTGCACGGCTCCCCGGCCGACAGAGTCAGTCGGCCCAGCGTTTCGTCCGCCGGCCGCCGGCGGGTCGTCGCAATCAAGGAGGTTAAAAAAAATTGCTTGGTCGCAATTCGTTCGCTTAGTTGAAACGAAGCCAGGACACGTTTGTGAATGGAAGAATGTGCCTTTCTTTACTTGGTTTGTTTGTACACTGTATCTAGCTCCAAGTCAAGGTCGCTTCACACAAGCGCTGCACATGCGACGCTTCGCTGACTGGTACGCCAGTAGGAAAATATAAGGCCTCTTGAAGGCGGGAGAAGAGTCAGCGAAGTCAATATAGGTACTAAGGAAATAAAATCAACTGATATTTTTACCGTACAGCGTAAAACTAGGGCGCGGGAAGCACTTTTTTGCGCTGGGCGAACAAGCACAGCGGTCAGCAGCACGACTACGCATCTGCGAACGCTTTTCCGTCTACGCAATGCAATTTCTAGACGTGAGCTACTGTGGAAACTCGGGCGACGCTTACTGCACGATCGCAGTACAACAAATAGTCACCTAAGCGGCTTGAAATGCCAAAACTGAATAAAAGTGTAAACCGGTTGTACAATATATACCCTATATTAGCAAGGCTTTCCGTCCCGCTCCGTGGCCTAGCAGTCTGGGGCGCTAGGAATTCACCCCAAATGTTTTGCGAGTCACGAGTTCGAATCCCCGCGGGTACGTGCTTTTTTTTTGTAAGTTAACTTTTTTGTTTTCCGCCGATGTTTTCTATATTGAGTTCAGCTTTTTTGGGGCCGCAACGTTCATGGCTACACGAACTAGTTCACAAAACGCGCGCAGGCTGGCACTGGCGCGCTAGCGAGTTCTCGTTGGCGTGCTGTTGCCATAAGCACCGACTGCTTGCAGGCAGTGGGCACAGGCCAGAATGAACAGACCCTTGGCCTGGTGCGAACACGCTTTTTACGATACAGGCATGAGGGAGGCAAGCTCCAAATATGGGGGAAAAGCGCATGACATTTGGGCGTCTGCGGGTACGCGGAGGGCGTTCATGCACTGCGTAGGTCTCGGCTAGTGAATGCTACGACTACAAGCCGTCCTGGGAGGCTATCTTGTGCATTTTACAGCCGACAACATGGAAGAAGCGCGGTACGATGATTACTGAGATATTGAGAATGCCCATCCAACAAAGCCATTGGTTATGTTTTACAGAACCGAAACCGAAACCGAAACTTGTGTGATTGCTAACCTTGGGCATCGTCCAATCACGGCGCCCCTCCTCTCAACGTCACAGCCTTAGTTGGTGCGGCCGCCGCAAACCGCGCATGGTAGTTTTTCTTCTTTCGCGCTTTGTAAAATAATTACCGATTTGTCAACCGGATAAACGATGAAAAGTGTGCTAATTTGAGCCAGTCTACGCAGTGCAAGCAAAAACGGGAGCTTGACAAATTCACTTCAGTGTCCCTTTAAAACTTTTGCATCTAAGTTACATATTTTTTCTATCGCGTCGCCCAACAGGTTAAATTATGATGCACTATTTTATAAATTTATGAATGAATGAATGAATGAATGAATGAATGAATGAATGAATGAATGAAGAATACTACCGCGTTACTAATTATCAGCACATTTGTTTATAATTTCATCAAGAGCCTTCGAAGAGGCGAAATGTAGTATCTTTTTCGACGTACCTCCTCAGAACTCCACTTTCAAAGATCACATGAAAGGAAGGAAAAAAACAAAACCGAGAGAAGAAATCTGTCGAGCAATTCAATTCCACGAAAACCTACATTCAACAGCGCCACCTGCCCTCAAAGGGAAAAGAACCAAAGCCGGCTGCAAACAAAGCGGCTAAGCTCGCAGCCCCGTGTCTATAAAGGGCATTCAAGCGGTATGTTTCCACCCCGCTTCCACGCCATCCCGGCTTCCCCCTTTTTTCGGGCTTCGCCGTCACGCTTGAGTGCGCTGGGAGAAGCCCGCTGTGCGGGGGATCTCGTCCCGGCCGGGTGCGGAGTGAATGAGGCCGAGGCCCATTCGCTAAAAACGAAGCTAGAAGTGTGCCTGCGCTTTTTCATGCCAGCCAGAAGGGAATAATCAATGAGTGTTATCGGAAACGGCAGGTTTCTGACAGTCTGCCTTCTGCAAGATACAGCACATTTTTGGGTTTTACTCCCAGAAGCTACACCTGGGATGTGGGGATCACCGAAACACTGGAAAGGCTCCGGATAAATTTAGTCCACTGAAGTTCTTTGAAGGGGCTATGCCGATGAAACATCGGTTTCGTTCATTCGAAAGATTGCCTGGTTAGAATCATACTGACAACACTTAAAACGCAAATTTCGCTCAAATAAGCTATATAATTAGGGGAAAATGGAATGGCCATGCGATTCACTAGCTCATTTCCCGCAGCAGAGCCTACGATGTCATATGCCCATCTGTCCGATTAACTGACGCCGGCAAAAGCAAACGCAAATTAGGCACCGGCTTATAAGCTTACCAAACGAGCTATTGGCGCTTAAATGTAATGCATGTTCGTTTCATAGCAGTAAGAATGGTGTGATAAACGATGGAAGCCAGGAAAGTACACGTAAATATAGAAGTACCGATGCGTACTGCTGTTGCTACTGCGCGCACTATGCTTGCTATAGCTTCACGGCAGTGTGGCGCTTTGGGGTTGTCTTAGACAACAGTGGCCGACCGGTATAAGCGACGGAGTCTTACGTCGCCATATTGTCGAGCGAACACCATGTTTCATGAGGCAATTACTTCCTACCTTAACAAAGACAAGCCAACTGCGAAAATTACGCCCATCTTCCCGCGAGGGAACCTGGTGTGATGCGACGCACGGGGGGGTTCAATTGGTGTTCCGTTGGGTGATTCTCTAATCGGTGAAACGTGTTGTGACGCGAAGTCGAACGAGAGCGAGCGCTGACTGAACCGCCGCAGCGCGCTACCCGCTTTATATTCACAGCGCCTGAAGGAGAGTGAGACAGCGGAGGAGAGTCGCGCATGCGCGCACTTGCGCGACGGAAGCGGAGCGAAGCGCGCGCAACGCAGCTGTTATTTATGATAATGAGACGGAGTGAGAGTGTTGCACACAGCTGTCGGAGAGAAGAGCGCAGGAGAGTCGCGCATGCGCACGTGGCGTGCGGACGCCGCCGACGCCGACGCCGATGGAGGAGGGACATGCCTCAGAGCAAGAGATGCGTCGCATCTAATAAGGTCAAAAAACAAAGCACAAGCAGAAATGGCTCGGCGCGTATGATGGCACCATCTAAGAGGACTGGCAGTAAACAAGGCTCCGCAGTCAGCTCTAGAGCCTAATGGCGCAGTAGGTTTCACTTGAGGAGCTGTTGTTTTTATGTAATTGCAGGCGTCACGAAATGACACGATTTGGCGGGAGAATCAAAATTTTCAGTTAAATTGATTAATTTCTCAGTAAGTAGAGCATCGTTTGCTTCCGGAAAAGCGGTGGGGGCAGTATAAAACACGAAATCTTTCGAACTGTATTTAGTCTGCACGGCCCCTCTAAAGAGACCCTGCAACACTTTGTTCAACATTTCTCGAAATATTAAATGCTTGCAGGACGTAGTCAACCAACACGTCCAGTACTTCGATTAGGGGGTCGTTAACTACCACAGCCAAAATATTACTGCTCTATGCCCCATTAGATAACTTAAAAACTTGCTCAAAAGACTTTTCTTTCTTTCCCGGTCTTGGCGATCTTCGACCGCTGGAATCACGTCATTACAGTGGTGTAGCGGCTACTGGTCGGCTTTTCTTCCGTTTCAACAAAAAACGCACTGGATAGCCGCTTCAAGAAAGCCACAAAAGCAACGCAGAAATGGACATCGTACCTATTGCGACGAGCAAGTCACGCTGTACCGCTTCGTGCTGGGGATAACTGTATCCTTCGTAGCGCTTCCAGAAGCAAAGGAAAGAGTGAAAGCATTTGTCGAAAGTGTTTAACGTGCTCCTGAAGTGTTCAACCCTTTAATGTGCGCCGAAATATTCACACACGGGCGTTTTTGTTTTCCTCCTCCATCGCATTACATAACAAACTGTACGTACACTGGAATGTTCAAGAGGAATACTAATGGTCTCCTCAATTTGGCTACACTTTCTGCACCAATTCAGGCGGTGCAGCACTCGCGCACTCGATTTACCAGTGCAGCTTGCGCCACCTGCACTTCGGCCCTCAATTTGACGCCGTGCTCGCACCAGTTCTTCTACACTTCTGCACTAGCCCCTGTGCGAGTTCTCGTCTCGTGCAAGGTGTAGCGTGCGAAAGAACTGGCGCTGCACTTGCACGGCACTTTTGTGAACTAGTGCAGAAAGTGTAGCCGAATCGAGGAGACCATAAGCTTGAACATCGTTGCCAACGAAGCTTTTTTTTAAACCGGAAACCGCGGAAGTTGCAGAACGAGTGTTAGAGTGTCGCTTTGCTCGAGCAGAATTTGGATACATGGCATTTAAAAGATCTGGAAACAACGTCTGGAGGAGTGTGTGGCATGTAGAAAAAGAGCGATTTTTTTCGTTGTATTTCGTCACAATCTTATATGGCTCCCAATTTCGCTCGCCATCCTTTTTGCTTTATTACTGCATTCGTGGTTAAAGTATTGACGAAATTATTACGCGGAAGAAGAAATTAAACCGCTGAGAAGGAAATCACTTTTTATCCTTTGTATAGCTTAACAAGGAAAGCCTTCGAAGTCGTGATGCTTACGTCGAATCAGGATCGTACCACCGGAAAGAAAAAAATGAACAAGCGTTGAATTTCGCATAATTTCAAGCGTCGGTGTGAGAAGTTTCGCGAAGAGCTCGGTTAACCGGTGAGAAAGGCGATAACATGAACACAGCGGTATGTGCATTTTATGCGGCAGCCTGCGGAAACAAGCTGTAGTGATTATGACGATGATGTTGATGATGATGATTATCGCGGTGATGGGGATTAGTGTGATGAGGATGTAGCCCACGTGGCGCCCATATAGCTCCTCCACTTGTTTAACTCTGATCACTTCAGGAATGCAAGGGCATGATCCAAGGAGGAGGGTTATGAAAAGAAACTACAGCCGTACAAGAAAATATTCTATGTGGTTAAGAACATTAATTTCCACACGGCCGTAATCGCTTCGTCTATTGCCCCCCCTCGTAAGACTAGCGACAAATTCTGGACCGCGAAATAATTTCTACGTTTAGTACAACGCTCATATCGCTCCAAGCTGCCTAACGGAGAAGTTACACCATTCCACCAAGACGTTGGACAACTAATCAGAGAAAAGCCACAATAAACACTACTTACTAGAGGAATAAGCACCTGTCGAGTTAGATGTCTTATCAGGTACGTTGCTCTTGCGGTGTGAAACGCCTACAAAGCGGTTTGTAGTAGGGCGAAAAATCGTTGGTCATAAAACAGCCTTCCTAAAATTAGTTCTTGAACTCCTTCCGGACCCCAGAAAATCTTCGGCTGAGTGTAAAGGGTCTAGAAGTCCAAGTCCAAAAGGAAAGACCGTTATCTAGTTCCAAACTTCGGTGGACATTGATTAATTGTCCTAATTAAATAAGGAGGCTCGTAGCCCACGGGGGGTTAGGGATTATAGGAAAGGGATAGTTCAACAAAATGCGTCTGTGCTCAATGACATGTATACCTCCCGCACAGCGTTGCCCTTTCCGCACAGCACGAGAGACTTGCAAGGAAGCCATATGCAAAGAAGGCGCGTTTAAAATAGAAGTGGTAGTGACTTCCAAAATCAGAGGATGTTTGAGACAATGTTTCGGGTATCAACCTTCTCCACTCCCATCCTCCACCGCGGGGACAGCCACACTTCGGCAAACTTAAAAGGGTCCGCAGTAGATTAATGGCTGCGAAATAACTAACGCTGAGGTCATCCGAAAGTGTTTTTTGCCCAGAAGCGTCCGGCCCGGAAATGCGCAACTCTCACGGACTGACGCAAGGGCGTGTCGTTCCGATAGTTCGTGGGGGGGCCCGACCAGACGCAGCGGAAGTGACTCGGCTGAGCCAAGAAGAGGTCCAGACCACGCGCATTCACTGATGACTCCTGCGCAGAGCATGCACCCCATTCACGACGACGACGTGGCCACCGTAACGCCCCCTGTAGGGAGGCAAGGGAATGCGTCTGTAGTGGCGCTTCTCGGAACTCAGCGGCGCCACGTTGTCTCGCCGGTAGATGGAGCCGCCGCCGCAGAGCGACCCTGACATTGCGGGGTAGTGCCGTTATTCGGTCAAGTAGCTGCGATCGATACGAACCGGCGGTGTTGCAACTTGCGCAGACATCGTCCGCGATGAGTCAGACGGGGCAGGTTTAGTTTTTTTCGCCGAATTGCAAAAAAGACCACCGCCGGTCGAAAATTCCAGAATAGAAACGTGACGTTTTGGCGGCCGTGACTCTCTGTCGGTAAAAAGCTATCGACGGAGGTGTAATAGTAAGCAGAACCCAGTTTGCTTTATTTACCCACTTACTTTATTTATTAGCGACATAGGTACTAGCCTTGACATTAACGCACCTGTAGGTTTCTTATTTCCAGATTTCGAAAAAAAGCATCTGACAAAGTTCCACATGACAAATTATTTCTACAGCTATCTTATCTCATCTAAACCTTGATCTCGTGGTGTTCACTTGGTAACAGAACGTTCTCGGCTAACCATGAGCCGTTTGTATTTGCTAACTCGCCCTCTTATAGCCCATCTCCCGTGTTCTAGGAGTGCCTTAAGGCAGCGCTTTAGGACCTTGCTATTTCTAATTCACATAAATAACTTGCCAGTCTAACCCAGTCTAATATACGCCTATTCACTGATGATTGCGTCCTGTATTGTTCTGTGTACGATAGCACTGACAGTGTAATTCTCCAACGTGACCTTAATATTAATATTATCTATCACTGGGGTGTATCACTGGTGAATGTATCACTGGTGTGATACATTCATTAATATATTGAAACATTATGGAATGTTGGGTGAGTTGGTGGGTGGTCATGTTGCGGTGGTACCGCTGCACGACTTCGACATGGTCAATGTCGCTAAATGTCACTACATTTACTGCCATTTCATAACAGGCAGACGTATACAACCAAAACCGCTACGTAATTGGTAATTCTAAGGTTTCACCTGATTCTGTATCATCCTATAAATATTCAGGTGTCACTTCAACCCAGGATCTTATACCGACAATTTTCTTTATGAACGGGACTGATAATGCAAATCCGTTCTTGTTTATTCGCGCCGAACTTTAACGTTTTTGCTTTACATCCACCAAATTGGTGACATATCAAACACTAGTCCCACCTAAACTAGGATATCTGGGTTCCGGGCGCAACTTTCCTAACCTATCTAATTCTCGTGAATGTGTTCAAAACCCTGCGGCAAAGTTTATTTTTTTGTCTACTCAAATTACCCTAGCGTCTCTAAACTGAAAAGGCAGACTAACCTTCCTCCACTCTACACAAAGCGTAGAGTCAGAAGGCTCTGTTTATTTCACAAGTTTTACAATTCACGCATTGCGTGCAACATCATTGAAGATTGGCTGTTTGTCCTGAACCGAGGCGTACCTTTGACCATTAGTATAGAACTGCGGAATACTGGAATAACCTTCACGCCGACGCCGCCATCCATTCCAGTTCCATCCGTTTTCACGAAGCCATCGAACAACTTTTGTACTAACCTCTAAGCACTGTGTTATTTGTGAATTCCCACCCCTCATGTAAAACACCTAAAAATAGACCTTTGAGATATGATTAATTAATTAATTAAATAAATAAATAAATAAATAAATAAATAAATAAATAAATAAATAAATAAATAAACGCTTAACGGAGAAATATGGGCGCGCGAAAAGCCAGATTGAGGGACGGGCAAGAAAAAGGCGCGGAAAGCGCAGCTACCCAGTTGAGGACGTTTAGTGGTTCACAAAAATCGCCCAAAATATTTAAAAGCCGTTTACGGACGCTTTATTGCCCTCAAAAAACCAATGACTGTTGAGGTGCAGTTGTATTTCGGGAATAATCGAAAGCAGGTGTGGGGTTTGCTTACAAAAGCTATGAAAAGGCACAAGGTGTGCTCTTAGAGGAGCTCTCAAGCATCAACGTAGCTATCATCACATTAAGTGAGGTTAGAAGAGCAGCGGAGGAGTTTATGAGTTGGATAGCCAGCGTAAGAAAGGAGGAAACTTGGGGTAATATTGATCGATTTGATTGATTATGAGGTTTAAGGCGCCGACGCTACACCGGCGATGAGGCGCGCTGTAGTAGAGGGCTCCGGATTAATTTGGACCACCTGGGGATATCTAACGTGTGCTGAAAGCAATATTGATCCACCAAAACATAGCAGGAAATGGGGCTGAATTCTTCGGCATTAGTGACTTAGTCCGCATGATTTCTACAAATAACTGCCCTAACTTCGCCAATACCGCGTTTTGTGCAAATAACAAATTATTGCTCTGTTCGAGTGCAGGTAGTGACAAAGAATGCTTCCGCATTATGTGCACGTGCTCTGCTGCTGATGCGTCGAAAGATAATGTTGCTGCCGTCAGTGCCAGGTAACGCTTCTGTTCGGCGACTCAGTTCGTTGATTTCGTATTTCCCGGGCTATTCACCAATTCACATTTAGTTTCAACCAGTTGTCCTTGTGGGCAATAGCGCTACAGCACGGCTGCGCTTTCGCCGGACTCTGCAATGTATACGTGGCGCCAGCTGGGTGACCAATGTTCGTATTTCTACTACGGTCTCCACAAGAGCCTTAACGCATTTATTATAGGTAAAAGGAAGGATGGCTTGGGGAGTTCGAAAGCGCTTACATTAAATAGGCCGCGCAGAAAAACAACATAGTGCGTAGGACAGACGGATAAGGCGACAAGGATAAAGCACCCGCTCGGTGTGTTCCGGCTTCGGCATGTTTTTGCCCAACTGGTGTAGTATACGTATAGTCAGGTTCACTGCTGAGTGTCAAGTGGATTCCCTGGATGGTTACCCACCAAGTGCTTACTATACATCTACTTGCGGCTCAGATGGTTGGTTGGTCACTAGTTGGTCAATGCTGGGTCATTGGAGACACGCCCATAACCCCTTAGTGAGTCAGGAAACCAGCCGTTAGGGACATGCATACATACATACATAGATACATACATACATTTCATACATACGTAGATACATACATACGTACATGCGTGCATACATACGTGCATACATACGTACATACATACATACATCCATACGTGCATACATCCATACGTACATACATACATACATACATACATACATACATACATACATACATACATACATACATACATACATACATACATACATACATACATACCGTGTGAGACAAGCAAGGGCATACAGACGATACGGTCAAGCCGAAGCGGTAGGAGTGAAGCGTAGTCATTTGTCCGTAGTGGAAAAAGCTGTTGCGATCGCCTCCGGTCAACTGTCAAGCTACAGCCACGGTCAAGGCGAGCCTCGCGAGTGTCCCCTCCCCCACTCTCTCTCTCTCTTTTCCCGCTGCAACAAGAGCGACCCGCGCACGATCTCGTTTCACGCCGAAGAAAAACACCCCGAGCATAAGCGCAGAGAAACACGCCGTTTAGGCAACACGTCCGTTCCACCCCATCGGTCATCCCTCTCTTCCTCTAAACACAGAACGCGGACTCGCATCCGCGACAACGCTTCAAACTGGGCGCCCAGTTTCCAGGGCTCGCCTTTCGGTGCTGCCAACTTCGCGTGCCTCGTATAGCTTGTACACAATGTTCTCTTCATGCAACACCTCCTTGTCGAAAAAAGAAAGCTTCCTTGGCGTTGTCTATGTCTCCTAGTTTTCTCGTTAAGTGACAACATTCTGGTCAGAGGGTAGTCTCATTCCGTCCTTCTGCCCAGAACAGGGACGGATGATAGCCTGTTATAAATCACATTTTCGAATCAGAGTAAGCAGGCTTTCTCGTCTAGGTGTCTTTGCTCCGGGCGAGAAGATGCCCTAGTGAGCGGACAGCGCTGGAGGTTGGCAGAGCGGTGGGGGCGTGGCGTTCGGCGGCGGGACGTCGTGGGCTTTGGGTTCGGGGCCAGCAGAGCGCCCGAGGCACGTCCCGCGAGTGGTCGTTAGACAGAAATCAGAGCGGCTTGGAGGAAGTGACCGCGGGTGCGCGCACGGCGTCCACGGACCTGTCTCTCGGACGCTCCTTGATCGACCGGCCAAGCCTGGGAAGGCCCGTAGATGTTGCTGCAACGCGCGGCAGTGGCTCAGTGGCTAAGGCGTCGTGCTGCTTAGCCCAAGGACGATCCCGGCCGCTACTTTTCCTATCTAGGCGAAAAGCTACAACGTCGCGTGTCGATATTTTGTCGCACGTTAAAGATCCCCAGGTGGCTGATATTAATCCGAAGCCGTCCACAACAGCGCGCCTCATATCCCAGGCGTTAAACTCACAAGTAGACGTTGCAGTTCACTTCAATCTGACAATACAAGGTCTAAATGACTTCACGAAACAAAAACACGCCCTGTGTACCTTCTTCCCCTATGTTGTTTAGAGCAACCCTGACGTCATGTACGTCACTTGTGCAAAAAAAAAAAAAAAAAAACACAGGAATTACGAACTCGCTCAAGGCACCACCAGCCTTGAGGTTGTCTTCTTAATGGGCTTTCTCACCGCCAGTGAGTGTCCTAGCGTGTAGTAGACCTTTTGTTTTTAAGCCCTAAGTTGAAGTGAAGACGAATTACTAACTTGCCGTTGCCACCAACCTCGGGTTTTTCCTTTGTTTTTAACAGAAGAGCTGCTTAAGCTTTTAGTTCCGCCGAGGAGCGTTGTCAGAATACTCAGCCCAGATGATGGCACGTGAGCGTGCGCCTCGTGAGGAGCACCCGGCGTCGGCCAGCTCGACCTTCGAGGACACTGTGCCCAGCGTTTGTGACGTTATCTCTCGCGTGCTGTTCTCCTCGCCAGTTCACGTGCGTTCGCATCTGAAGTAGGAAGCGGAGACGCCGAGTTCGCGAAACCGGTTGTCGCGGGTTCTAGCGCGGTCCACTTTGGGAGAAATGTGAAAGCCTTCGGACAAAACGATCAGGGCCTGCCAGTAATGGAGAACTTTGAGCGGAAAGTTCGGAAATTTATGTGAGGTGAAACGGACAGGTCTCCGACGGAGGCAGCGGGGCCGCCAGCTTCGCTGTTTCACCGGCCTTGCACCACAAGCTGCGTCGATTTTTTTTTATTATTAGGGCAACAATAAAACCATACTACTTTTATGATTACAGCCAGCAACATTTTAATTTTCATTAATTGTGGGCTGAAATTCGATCTCAGTAAAACCGCGGGAACAGTGACGACCACCCGTATTGCTTTTTTTTTTTTCAGCGATAAGTGCGCCGATACAGAAACGCGGTCACTTTCTGAAGCATGAATGCGGAGATCTTCCAACCAGGCTGCTGCTTGGGACAGTTCCACTTGCGCTCGGCGGGGAAGTTGACGCACCGCCAAAGAACGGTGTTTCGGAGCCACGGAGACGACAGGATAACCAGGGGTGTAATGCCCTTGCGCATTAACCCGGCGCGATGCTCCGTAATATGTATGATTCCCTCGGGTGCCTGGCCATTGCGAATCGAGGCCAAAACATGATAACGTGTTGCGCTGCTCGGCATCTCGGAGAAGGTGGTTTCGGTTCGCCGTTTCCCGCGCTTTCCGCCCCCTCCGCGAGTGGTGCTCGGGTCGTCTGCTTTGGCCCACTGCCGCGGATAGCTTCGCGCAACCGGAAATGTGACGCCAAGACTTCTACGGACCCGCCAGGGCCAAGCGCGACACTGCCGCCGCTTGAGCGGCCGGTATGTGTATTTTACGAGGAAAACTGAAGTACGGAGACATGGCTGACATGGCGTAGACAGCGCAACTATAATATGCCCTAAAACCGGGCTAAACGACAAGCAGTTTTTCACAATCTTCGGTTGAGCGAAGTTTCGTTATTACGTCAGCGCTGTAGTAAATACTGTTACGGGTAACGAAGAGTGTGGTTTATTTACAGTTGCGACCACGACACATCAGGGGAGGCAACGGCCGCAGTTCAATTGTCCCGCTTCTCTTCTTCTAGGCGATCTCTATACTGCTGGATGTAATTGTCATCATCGCCATTCAAGCACCGGGCGAAAATCACTATGCGAGGTTTACCCGCCGCGGTGGCTCAGTGGCTACGGCGATGGGCTGCTACTCAGCACGAGGCCGCCGGTTCGATTCCCCGCCACTTTTCTGATGGAGGCGAAAAGCAAAAACGCCCGTGTGTACGAGATTTAGGCGATCCCCAAGTGGTCAAAATTAATCCGGAGCCCTCCACTACGGCGCGCCTCATCGTCTGCGTTGCGTCGGCGCGTTAAACCCTTCAATCAATCAATCAATCAATCAATCAATCAATCAATCAATCAATCAATCAATCAATCAATCAATCAATCAATCAATCAATCATCAATCAATCAATCATCAATCAATCAATCAATCAATCAATCAATCGAGGTTTCGGTTAAACATGGGTATAACAATATTAGCATCTGTTGTGCTGGTTGATGTCGGTGTACCCAGCAGTTGTACCCAGCAGGATACAAAGCGGGAATCGAAACATTCAGGTCGTCTTCACGAATTACTATGTGCCGCAGTTGTTCATCGCTTGTTTGTTCGGTCGCGCATAAAACGGCAGTGTTGGTACAGTGTAGAGTGAATCTTTCTGGTGGTTCGTACTAGTTTCCACTTACGAGATCCTTAAACGAGGCATCTTTATTTTTCATTGAGATGCCTTGGCTATCTCGCTTAATGAAAACGTTCTTTCAAAATGAAAGCTGCAGCCGTTCCCCGAGAATGTAGTAGTGTGCGTCAAAGGCGCGAATTAATGCTCAGACTGGGAAAACCAGCAAAACAGGAAGTCAACGAGCAAGTAAGCCAGTCCACGTTCTTCGAACAGGACACGAAAAGTGTATCCTGTTTCGTTCGACCCCCATATATGTCCACAACTGCCCCCCACTGCTCCAAAACTGCTCCTCACTCTTACCAAGGTACGCACTCACGCGATCATGCGTAACTTGGCGTGGGTGTGGAACAGGTTCCTTCTCCCCAAAGTAATCTGTGCCACACAGATTGACTGAGCCTTTATTGCCGGATCACCAGCAGTGGGAGGTGTCATGTATTACCATAAACAGGTTGCTTTGTGAGTATTGATATGCTTGACCGGCGGCCCGAATCGCTTTGCGAGGAATACGAAACGCGTAGGCGTCCGACGATTACGGTTGCCACACATCGCCGACTTGCGCAGGTAGATATTACGGGCCATTCCCGTATACAGAGCGATAAAATCAAATATTTTGTTACACGGCGGAAAAGAAGGTAATTCACTTTGATTTATGATTTTTTTGTTTACACACTGCGTGTCCTCCCCTTTTACACCAAACAGCAGTGTTGTAAATCATTTTGTGCTATTTACGGCAACTTATATAACTGAACGCCTGAATAGGATAGTAAAAACGACTAACACGATGATTGTACCTTTGATAACTTTACAGGCGCTTGCTTGGCGTCAAAAGCTGTTTCTGTGCTCACACAATTAGTGTGCTATTCCTCCCAGAGGAGGTTGCTGACCAGCAAGGTTGTTTAGCGTACGGCATAGAGGTTACCCAAAGTATAGGTGAAAGGCATGAGCAAATTTTATTCTTCTCGAGAACTGAGGGTGTTTGTTTATGCCGGAGAATGGCACACCCATACACGCACGGACATTTATGTAGACTCTACGAATCTCGGAAATGGTGACTGTTAATAATTAAGCAACCCAAAGTTCATATCCACGCGATGAGACGTATAAGCTGGAAGTCTGATTCCTGTTGTGGTCTTGCAAATGCCGCCTATTATTAAATAATCTACTCAATCTGCATATCCATGTGATGAGACGCATAAGTTTGAGGTCCAAATCATGTTTTCAATGGCGCGCCACGTGGTGACCGCGACCCCGTCCGCGACCGCGTTTCTAACGTTCGCAGACATGGAAGTTACATGGAAACATAGATATATAAGCTTCGCTTAAAACTGGAACTTTCCTCCGGCCTTTTTATCTAATTTTGTGGGGGGACACTATGTCAGCGCACCCCGTCTGGGGCGTGAAAGCAGCGTGTAATTAAACGCGCGGCCAGTTTTCGCGTGTGCAAACTACGTGTATAGAATTAATGCTTTGATTGCTGACGCATTCCAAAGCCATTATAGAAAGCGTAGCTGCTCCAGAAGTATTTTTATTGAGTTTTAATGTTTCCAGTTGAGGCGAGCCTATTAGCAACGGTGATTGAATTAATTAACTATTAATTAATTTATTCATATAGAATAGGTAGAACGCCTCATGGTGGGGAAAAGGAAGGGGAGAAGACAAAATTTAAAAGAAAAAATTCTATGCCACCTGCCAACAAACAACGATAAATTTATCTTTCGCTTCCTGTACCTAATAAACATAGAAAAATGATTCGTAAAAATTTCTCGCATTTGCACTGGCATAAAACATGGAATTGCAGCCCAGTGGGTGTTTACTCCTGCTGCGGAAGAATATGAATGCGGATTGGTGCCCCAGTACTGGCAAATGCACTTTTGTTCGCAGATGTACTCTGTATATGGGCAAGGGCGATTGAAGGAAATTTTGTTCGGTGGTCTTTACTCAAAAATGAGGCTTGGCGATTTTTTTTAGTACCCCTAGAAGGACCCTTATTCCTAATAAACGTTGTTGTTTGAAGCAGCCAACGGTGAAACAACGAACCGCATTCCCCCGTTTTCTGAGAAAACCGTATAAACTGTGGCGCCGAAGTTAACTAGTGAACGGCAAATTCACATGGATGAATGTAAGCACTGACGGCGTATATATCATGTCTGCATAAGCCAGTAGCTTAACGGGACAGGCAAGCGATTTTTACAAGACGGGTTTACCATGACAACCGATTTTTACAAGCGCCGTCTTGTGAATTTCTTCTGTGTCCCTCGTCGTTCATTGTGCTGGTTACTGTCCATCATGAATACGTACCACTCGCCCACCTTTCCATCTTGTTGGCAGCCGATTTTTGTCGAGTATATTTTCTTTATTCTAATGAAGGGCCCCACTTGAAACACCTTGACCCGAAATGATTTGCTGACAGCGCCCAAGAACTTTCGAAATCTGAATTTAATATCTACTAGCCTACTTGTCTAGCTCACAGGAATCTGGAACCGTCCCAATGAGCCGTGCTGCAACATACTTTTAACTGCAAGTGAGACTAAACAGCTGTCTAAAAACTTGTCCCCGGCAAAAAACTGCTATATTTGCTACCTTTCCTATGCTTCATGCGGTTTTTGAATCACGCTTGAAATCGACGGAGTTGTTTGGACACGTAAGGTAGTGCCTGTTTACACACTACACGTCGCCGCCACCCTACTTCAGAAGTTTTAATGCAAAATTAAAATTATTTCCCAGCCGTTTTATTTTGAAATCCCCTTGTGGTTACTCCAGTATATAAAAACGCTGGCATGTGATATGAAGGACACGCCATCCACAAAAAAATACATTGCCTGTCCCGACCCTGTAGGACAAAAGTATTAATGAAGACGGCGATATTGCCAATTAAAATGCAACAATATTACAATGACTGTGTTCACATAAAATCTAGTAGTTGACTGCCGACAAGGATCGCGCCGGTGCCCTTTATGGAACCTCCCGCAAGTTCCCCTCGGGCAGTTCCCATCAGTGCGTGATGAGTGGCCAGACTTGGACAGCGGACGAGTCTTTCGCAACACTTGCCAGGTCGTTGAGAAACTGCGACCACCGGGGAGAACTGCTTCAGGAATGGTGTCAATTGTCCCCCCGCCGCGCTAGCGGCAGTGCGCGTAGATCCCTGACCGCCCGGCTGCCTCTCTGGCATACACCCCATGCTCCCGTCCCTGCAACGGAGAAGAACCCATCTTCTTAATCGAAAAAAAAAAAAAAACTACGTTGTGCTCTCCCTTACAATACAGGGTAACGTGAAGAGCCACGCTACTTGACCTGTGATTAACGATCCCCATACTTGATGAGATTTCTAGTGGCCAAAGTTCTGCTGATTTTCCTAAAAAAAAAAACAAGACTTGAACAATGTCTATAAAGAGAACTGTGCAAGCATGCGGGTCATCGTCATCATCATCATCTTATTTATCATTTTCATTACGTTTCGCTTTTCAAATCAGTTGCGTAGCAAACCAGGCGTCTTTACTAAGCTAACATTGCCAGTCACACGACACACCCCCCCCCCTAAACTATAAAAAAGACGTTAAAGTGAAAGGCTACAGCGAAACAAAACCACTTTTTGCCTAATTTTTTCTTCAGCGCTATGTCTTCAGGTATTTGCTAACTCCTCCAGCAGCAGTTCCATCTCAAAAATCGCTATATCTCTCTGATGGAAAGAATTCGTAGCAAGAGCTAATGGTTGGTACCCGCTAAACTTTTACGCACTAATTCTCCAAAAGGGAAATGCGTGTGATTAATGTGTTGCAAGGTTATTTTTATCTAGTTTTCGTTGCAGTGCCCAACACCCTTCTACACCCTGTCTGGGTAGCCTCACGAGAACAGCAAAACTCTAGTGGTAATAAATGTGTCAGTACCACACTTGTAATGAGAACGGAAGAAGGCGGATTCGGAATCACTCTGTCGTATTGATCCTCGCGCTTTTGGACCACTCCAGCCACTTATTTTTCTGTTCTGGAGCCATGACCTGTTCAATCGTGCCCAAATCAGGAGCCTAAACCGCGTTGCTTTCGACAACAGAGGCGCTCTAGTCGCCTTGCCCCCCTCCCGTTCCGGAACCCCTATTAACAGTATTGGCGTATGCCGTGGAGGCTTATGGCATCGATGTAGAGGAGAGAGAGAGAAGAGAGAAAATGACATTTATTGAAAATTTCCGGCGGGGAGGCGGGTCAGGCCACGCAGGGCTTCGCCACCCCCTGTCTATGTACTAAGCAGACCCCGAAGCTATGCCTGGGCACCGGTTCAGGCTACTCGGCGAGTCCCCTCCAGAAGGAGGGTCTCCTTTTCGTCGCTTTGCCGGGCCAGAGCAGCCTCGAGCCGCTGGACTGCCAGCAGTTGCCGCTCGTATTCGGGCGAGCTCACCGAGTCCTATAATGTCCGGTGGTAGCTCTTTTGGGCCTCCCCACTGCACTGTGTCTTTCACATCCCCACATGATGTGGGCCAGGTCTGCGTCACCAACGCGCACATACACTGCCACCTGCACTTTCGTAAGTTCCAGGGCAACGTGGCGCGCGAGCGCTGGAGTCAGTACGGATCCAGTCTGTAGTTGACGGAGGAGGACGGGCTTCGCCCCTCTTGAAGCCTCGGGTGAGGGGGGGGGGCAGGGCGCGTCTTCCCGCACGATGCCAGTGAAGGTGTCCCCGTAGGTTGGTCAGGGCTCCATGATCTCCGCCGCAGACGATGGGCGAGGGGGGCGACCAACCGCACGGTGCGCGAGCTCGCGGTGCGATGGCGTCCGCCTCCTCGTTGCGGTTGGACGGTGCCACCGCAATGCCCCCCACGTGTGCGGGGAACCAGCGGATGTGCGTTGAGTCTCCTGCGCTCGGGAGCAGGCTCGCTGCAGTCCCGCCCACGGCGTTCCTGGCGTAGCTTGCTAATGCGGTCCTCGAGTCGCTGAGCACCGTGGTGATGTGGGGCTGCTCGCTAGCGCTAGGGCTATGGCACCTCCTCTGCCTGCGCGGCCGTGCCGTTCGGGCCTTGATGCTGCAGGCCGTTCATTAGGTCCCCGGTGGTGGCTCGTACGACCACCACCACATATGTGTTGGGGCGGTCGCGGTGCTTGGCTGCATCCACGTATACGCCCCCTCGTCACTGTTTGTGTGCCTCGGCAAGCGCTCGGGCTCGCGCCGCTCTCCTCTCCGCGTTCCTGTCCGGGTGGACGTTCCGCGGCAAGGGGAGCACCTTGATCTTGCGAATGATGTCGTCCTCTATGGGAACGATCCTATCTTGATGTTGGTCAACTTGAGAGGTGGGTTGAGGCCCAACCTCTGGAGATGGCCCTGCCGGTCTTGGTGGAACCGAGGCGTTCGAGCTGGGAGACCCGCTGGGCTTCACTCACCTCGTCCAGGGTGTTGTGTACCCCCAGTTCGGCAGGGGGCCTGGTTACTCGTGCTGTTGAGCAACCCCAGTGCTGCCTATGTAGGATTTGCGGATGGCCGCAATTGATCTTCCTTCTCCTGTTGTTTCCAGTAGTGGAACGCACCAACGTATGTAACGGGCTCATGACAAATGATTGCAAGAGGCGCAGCAGGTTAGCTTCTCGCATTCCCTGTCTGCGCGTAGATATTCGTTTGATGAGACGCGTTGCGAGTCCCCCTCTTGGTGACCATGCGGTCGATTGCGGTTGTATTGCTGCGGTGCTTCGATGTGCATGCCGAGCACTCTGATGCTTTTCACGTGGTGTATGACTGTGCCGTCCCCCGTGGCGCGCGTGATCTTTTTGGCGTCCTCCGCTGCTCGCTTGCGGAGGCGCCCGGGCGGTGGTAGTATCAGCAACTCCGATTTTCTGCGGAGAGCATCGTAGTCCCGTGTCTTTCAGGCAGTCTTCGATGTTGTCGATTGCCTCTTGTAGTGTGGGATTCAATGTGGCCGTCACTACCCCCTGGGACCCAGAGGGTAATGTCGTCCGCATAGATGGTGTACTTGACTTGAGGGAGCTGGTTCAGGGCGTTCGGGCGGACTCCAATCATCACCAGGTTGAAGAGAAATGGCGAGATGACTGCGCCTTGCGGAGTGCCGATGCTGCCCAGCTTCCGGCTCTTCCATTTGTAAGGTTCCAATCTGTAGCATCACCGTGCGGTGTGACAGAAAGTCCCTGATGTAGTTGTAGGTCCTCTCTCCGAGCCCCAGTCTGTTGACTTGATCCAGGATCGCAGAGTGGCGCACCTTGTCAAAGGCGCTCTGTAGGTCTAAGCCGAGGATGGCGCGTGTTGTCCCCGGTGTTGACTGTGGTGGTGTCCATGGCTTCGTGCTGGATTAGCAGCATGGCGTCCTTGCGTGCTGAGCTTCTCTCGAAACCCTAGCATCGTGTGCGGGTACATGTTGCGGTATAGTCCTCGGGAACGTGCACATAAAAGCTTAAGAAGCTTAAGAGCCACGCTCATCCCGTACATGTACAAACAGCTGGTATTGTCCAAGTCAATTTCTACATAACTTCAGTGTGAAGCAGTGTCCTGACATAAAGTATGATTATTGAACTCGTGCAGGCGAGCCGCTTTGCGTGGCATAATGTGCTCATCAATGATGCTTCTTTGAGCTTGTTCGTCTAGTGCAGAGTTGTATCATCACAGGGAGGCCAGTGATCAGCGGCTTGGTTTGCTCTATTCGTTAATTGCCCTGCATGATGGCCACCTGAGTCGTGCCGGAACTAAACTAGGTAGACTAAACGCCGCTTAAGTACCGCGTGCACCAGCGAGGAGGCAACTACCTAATTGTCAATGCATACATGTGGGCTAGTTGGTTCGAACTGTGGAACGTAGTTAAGTAGCCTGGTATAGACGGGGACAAAGAGACCACACAGGACAAGCGCTGGACATCAACTTGATGTCCACCGCCGATGTTGATGCCGGTGGAGTTGATGTCCAGCGCTAATCCTGTGTAGTCTCTTCTTTGTTGTCCCATCTATGCCGCCCCTACTTAACCATGTTACCATAACTGCACCCCACGGTTTCAACGATTTGCGTCGAAGGAGGTGGATCGGCTTCACTGCATACTGTCTGGCCTTTGGGCAGCCAGGCTTAGGCTAAGGCTGCTTCGTGGATGGGCAGTCAAAGGCTGCGACGTTCCGTTGCTTCGGTGATCTGCTCGGTTCGTGGGCGCATAGTTTAGAGCTGTACTCGGATGAAGGGGTGCCACGCTTACGTTCGGTCATCTTGAATATTGTCGATGGGCGAGAAATCGGCCGAATGATTTCCAGTACGGTTCGCAAGCTTGTCACGCTCAGCGTACTCAATCGGAGAATACTGGTAACTCAACAGGGTGATGGTAGTTTTACAGGTCTTGTAAGGAATGCTGAGAATGCTGTTCAGGATAAGACCATGAAGATTTTAATAACGTTCAAACGAAATGTCACCAGCTTCTGGTATGGTACACTTTTTAGTCCTGTTGACGGCACCGATTATCTATGGGAGCTTAAATGGAGCCTTCTGCCAAGTGTACCGACTGCGAAAATGTTCGCGGAAAAGGCAAGTCAAGGAGAGAGCATGCGTCAGGGTGAAGTGTAGGATGACATTTTTGTTGATGAAGCGTCATCTAGAGGGCATTACGGCATATACTACCGCGGATTTGTAATATCAATCTAATTACCATTATCTTGACATGGCCTTATTCTTTTATTCCATGGTTTGGCGGTGATCCCGCCAATCGGAATCTTGTCAGGGTGTGATAGACAAGTAGCACTGCTTCTCGGCTCTTCGGTATCACTATATTACGGGGTTTGAATTTAAATTTCCTCCTAAAGCAATCCAGCTTGCTCTCAAGTTGTTCCGCCTCAACTAAGGAGTGTAGCGGTTAACGTGCATAGTCCGCCGAAATTTAGACCGCTTCTCCTCTCGTCCGAACTCTCTCCATTCCCTCTATTTCCCCCTCGCTACGACTGCTTGTCAACTGGGCAAGCTTTCAATTTCACTACGACTCTATTTTCTTGCCTGCTGGAAGAGCCAGACGCTAGAACAGCGCATAGCAAGCGAAGCCCACGAAAGGGACCACTTTCGAGGAAACCTCGGCCAACGAGAGTCTTCTTTTGCTTTTTGAATCTGGCGGGCTCGTTATTTCCCCTCTCGATTCTCGTCCTTCGCACACGGCGGCAGCGTCGGCATTTACGCGCTTCTACAACACCTCGTCCTGGAGCAGGATTGGGGTGATCTGAAGCACAGTCGCCCGCGGGAGAACGCGTCGCGCGCGCTTGTAGTCCGCAGCCCTTAGATCGCAGATTAAGGAGGCAGCCGCGATCAATTTCTTCGCGCGCTTTCTTCCCTTTTCCCGCCCTGCGAATATCGGATTGCTACTACACATCTCGGAGAGCCTCGGTGTGTGTGGCAATAGCGACACCGCGTTTACACCGGCCTACTTCGTCGCGTATTACAGGCGGTACAGATCAATAAAAGTTGTAGCGCCTGCTTCGGCTGCATGGGAGAATCGTTATGGTAGTTTTCTTTTTCTTTTGTAGCGTTCACTCAACTACAAGATGGCGGCGTTGATGGCGGGCGTGTTCGCTCTGGTCGTTGGGATGGTATGCAGAGCGACGAACTCGTGTAGATCGCTTCTGCTACGGCCGAGGAGTTCGCGCTCAGTCGATCTGAAGGTATTTCGGTGTCTGCGTCTCCCTGCCCCATTGTTATCTTAGCCTGAGTGCACCTTTCTCTTTTCCAAAAACCGCAAGCTGCCTGACGCTAACGCATAGCGTCAGCTCGCTTACAACGCGAGAAAAAAAACTTCTCAAACAACAGAGGTCAAGTTAAGGAAATGACAGGCGGCTGATTTAAGGATTAACGATGATGATTATGAGGTTTAATGAGCCGACGCTTCACAGGCGATTAGGCGCGCCGTAGTGAAGGACTCCGGATTCATTTTGATCACCCGGGCATTTTAGCTTTTCGCCTCCATCAGAAAAGAGGCCGCCGCGGCCAGGAATCGAACAAGGATCAACGAATTGATAGGGTGCGATGGGGGAAAAAAAAGTGATTGGATGAGATCAGCCGGAAAAGCTGGATCCATATTTATCATTCGTGGCACAGGCGCTTTGTGTGTATTTAACGGCACAAAAAGTTAAAACTTTGTGGGGACACTTAGGTCTTCGTACCTGCTTTGAAGGCGAATGCCTGGCGTACTATTGTGATGGGTACCTCTAATATACACGTCCACCCGTCGACACAGCAGCCATGCTCTTTTACGTAGTTAATCCATCTTCATCCATCTTGGCATCTACTTTAATCCATCCCTTCACTGTACCTAGAACTTGAACTTGGAAAACAGATAAATCGGAACGGCGAAAAGACGGCTGCGCGGGGAGGGAACTAGGTAAAATAGGAAAATCGGCAGTAGTTAGCCTCGCTGTTCAGCAGTTGACGAAAAATAAACAGTAATGCCACAATGCATGGTGGGCGCATGCGCTCTTCGTGACAGCTGCGGCTACTTCGTTAAGCCTAACAAAGTAGCCAGACCTACAGACGACCGACCCCAGAGCATTCACCCAGCTGTCCAGAGAAGAGCCGCTGCGCGATGAATGAAAACCAAAAACCGCAGACCACGCGTCTGGCGCACGCCACCCCATATACCGGAAACCGAAGCGGTCTGATCCCCGCGACGACCCCCGATAAAGCTCCAGTGAAACTTTTCACAGATGTGCTCTGTTTCCGAGGGACGCGGGGGTGGGGGGCAACCACGAGAAAAGTAAAGAGAAGATAACGGAAGGCACAAACTGGTCTACCAGACGTCGCCTCCAAAGCTTAATCAAACAAATCACCCGAAAAGTAAAAGCGCCTCGCGTGGCGCACCCCGTCCAGTCGTCGCCGCCCCCACAACACAGCCCTGTTCGGCTGAATCCGTCACAGTCGTTCGCTTTCCCGCGCCCGCCAAAGTAGCGCGCCAAAAGCGCGCAAACGCGAAGCGTCAAAAACCCCGCGCTCCCCTTCTCTCATGCACGTCACGTGATCAGCCGAGCGGCGCACCGATTGCAGCGCCACCGCCGACTCGTTCGAAGCAGACGACGCGGTTCTCCCGGCACCATTGCTGGGGGCTGACTCGTGCGCTCCAGCGGGAGTTGAGGTGACCGTCTGCTACGCGGCCGGTGAAGCGTCGTCTGCTCTTTATCGTGCGCTGTTTTGCCGAGTGCCCCAAACACGCCTTCGTCGTTCGTTTGTTTATACGCCATCGCCCGGCCAGGCTGGATACCGAGAGTGGGGCCGTCGGCGCCGACAGTATGGGGACAGGAGTGTCCCTCCCTGGATGCGTCGCTGAATGACTGGGAGCGAACCGCACGCAGTCGCAGTAGGAGAGCCGGGTCTTAGTACCCGAAGCAAGATGCAGAACGCTATGGATAACCCATCGACCAACGGCAAACCGTCCACAATGAAGGTGCGTACCAGAATGACATCTTGAGTGCGTTTCACGATCGACTACCTAATCGCGTACCACCGGAAATGCATGGTACTACCATCGACAAAACAGAAACAAAAGCACGAGGAGGAATGTTTAATTGACGCGTGCTCGGCTGCCGCTATTCTTTTTCTTTCAATTGAAAGAGGCTTTAACATTTTGTTTTCGTTCCATACCTCACACACCCAAAGATCACACACCACTACCATACGTCGCAATTCAGTATATAACTATTCATTCTTAGTTCGGTCCGGGTAGGTATCATAAATTTAATCTTACCAGTGTTTAGTTGACCTTCAATAATATAAGAATTCCGAAAAATAAAACATAGGGGCTGCACTAGCAGGCATTCTGATATGTTTGTCATTTTCTGTTCGATTTGTAAAACGCTGTCATTTCCAGGTCATGGCGAATGCCTATATTCACCATTTCCGCGAAGAATGAAGCCTTTTAGAAACAATAAAATCAAGGGAATGTAGGAACAATATGGCGATTCACATCACGCGTATGGGTCGTTGGCCTTCACCTGCCTCTACGTTTTAGCTGCGTAGCTTAGTCAGAATGCTTCTCTGACGAGTTCAACGCATGCGCGCTGGTCATGAACGTATCTGAATACCTCGAAGCGCCCTTAATGTCGCGCACGTCAGCTGTGCATCTGTTTTAGTGATTATTTCTCGTAGAACGACAGGCGCGCGCAGCTTGTAAGGCATTGTTCCCAAAATGTCACGACGGATGCTCTCCCGAGGCGAACGCACGCAGGCTTGCTGGAATCGATTCGCTAGCGAGCACCCACCGATGTTATGAAAGTCGCGGCAGCGCATGGTCACAGCATTGTAGCGCTACGTCAACTTTCTGTCGCTCTTTCGCCGCATCGCCTAGGCGTGGTTGGTGAAACATAGAACTAACTCTTGTGGGTACTGCGCCTGCGCAGTGCTACCTCCTGCCGGTGTGAAACTCACAAATAAGCTGTTCACAGCATTATAGGTCTACGTCAACCTTTTATCGCTCTTGCTTACCATCTCGTAGGCGTGGTTCGTCAGACACGGGACGTATATCGGACTACTCTTCAAGCTACTGTGTAGTGTTAGTGTAGTGCAGCCCAATCGAGGGCAGCTGTACCATAAATGCTATTTTTTCTGCCACAAGAGTCGTTGGTGGTCGAGAGTAAGACTTAGTCCGCTAAAAGTGACGGCACCTGGTTAACACATGCGGATTCATTTTATGCTAAACCAATAGCAAGAGCTTGTCGGGTTCCGTGGAGTGAGCCTTACCGATGGCTGTCGGTAACCTTCCATTGATGTTCGCACCGCTTCCCCCGCCTTTAAATGAGGGTACAGAAAAGGCGACGAAAAAAAAATGAAATGAAAAACTAGTAAAACGTAAACAAAGGATGTTCGAATAACTTAATAATCAATCATAAAATTCGAACAATAAGCACAAGAGGGCAGAAAGGAGTGCCCGTGAAAAGCCGTCTTCCATGCCTCTTTTAAGATTCCTCGTCATTCTCGTCTTCAGCCACACGTCATTGCACTGGGTCCTCGAGGTTCCATCGACGTATCTCACGCCTTTACTCCAGTCGCAGCGCATCTGGAAGATTTTGTTTATTATACCTGTTGGGCACCTTATTCTTCCTCTTGTACTTCAACATTTGTCTTGTTTTATTTTCGGCGTTTTTCACAATGATTTAGACATCAATAACGTATACGTTCTTAAGCAGTATCAACGCTTCGATACTGTGTACCCACGCAAGGCGTGGGTATTTTTATTGTTGTCGTCGAAAAGAGGGATAAAGGAGAGACTACTCCGTAATCTTGGGTGCTTCCTGGCCTCAGTTGCTAAGCCAAAGCCGAAGGCATGTGCGTCAGCCGGATTTTGTCTTGAGGGGGGCAAACCCGTTGCATGGCGGGGGGGAAGAGAATGTACAGGCAGGGGGGGGGGGTGCTGGTATGGCATGATGGGGGGGGGGGGGATGCCCTTTCGCACCCCCCCTGCCGATTCCATGGTCGAAGGGTATAAACGAATGGGACAGTTTTGCTATAGGGGCTGCGTGTCGCACGTATACGTACGTACGGACGCACGAACGCAAGTATGGACTTATTTTGATAGAGCCAGTCATGCTCAACATCCCGTGAATTAAAAAAAAAGAAGAAACAAAGGTACAGTTAGTTGTACGGCATCGCTTATGAGATCAAGATGCCGAACCGGTGCCATGCCTGACAGCCGGGTGAGGTATTGCGTTGCTGATCGCAACTTTTGAATCGACGTGAAATTGAATTGGGAAAGAGCTGGGCTAGCTAACTGTACCCAATTTTCTGCACGCTTGTTGACGAGAGATAAACGTTTATTTACCTTAAAGAGAAAGAGTAAGAGCGAAAGCGGTCAGCCTCCCAAGTCCAGGAGGCCGCGAGCCCGCGCTGATTCCGAGAGTGATGAAATAACCTTTAGGCGATTAGTGGCGAACCGGCAAGTTAATGCACCTGGCAGGTTTGCCCTGACTCCTGCGATAATAATCTCTTATTGCTCACTTTTTGTGGCACCTTGTAAGTCCTTCGTGGTGAATAAACGATGAAATAGAGAACAGTACTTTACGTATGGATTATGAAGCAGAAAGGGAGCGACTTTAATCACAGAGCAAGAGAACACTGGGAAAGTTAAACTTTGTCGTTCATTGCAAAAGAGGAGAAAGAGAGAGATAAATCGCTACTTGGATGGAATATCGTCTGGTCAGGTAGCAGATGCAGAAGCTGAAAAACAGGTCACTGTCCAAGTCTAAACGAATGACGATTTCGGGAGCGCTACGACTTTCGGTTCAAAATAACAGCTCAGTCAATGGAAGGTGCCGATTGAAATAGCTCCGCGTAATCTTTTGAGAGATGTGCCGTAGCCGGGAGGTGCGGGTACGTGTTTTCTGCAAACACAACGTGCAACTTGCGAACGATGCTGCAAGCAATTTTTTCGGGGAACTAATTAATGTTAAAGACAGGCTTCCGTGTTGCAAATTTCCCGGTGTCGTTTATCGGACCGCTTGCGCGGACTCCCCAGCTGTATATGCATAGGTGAATCCGGTAATTTCGGCAAACGCCTCAGGCAACACCGGTATACGATGTCGAAAGGAAAACGCGGTGTCCAACGCTATCGCGTGACACGAACGACAGACTGGACGCGATATCAAGTGGGATGACGCCGAGATACTGACGACGGAGCGAAGGAAGGAAGGAAGGAAATACGGTTTTTTTCGTCCGTGGGGATCAGGTATGTGGGGTGGGGGAGGCCCGCAGGCCGCCGCTACCACCAGTGGCCCAGGAGGTGGTCAGGTGACTCCCCCGGGTCGCTTAACATCTGCTCCCAGAGGTGAGGGGAGGGGAACGGGGGGGGTACCGGTTGCGGGGCATCCGCAGAGGGAATGCTAGTGAGTGTCGAGTGCCCTGCAGGCTGGACAGGTAGGGTAACACATCTGCACGCCTTAATCTGGAATCTCTAATTATCTATACAACTCCGCGCGCTGTGAACAGAACAGGCATTGAAGGACTCGACAGGAACTGACGGGTACATGAATACAGGCTACGCCAAATCTCTCAAAAGATTGCTTGGGGCTATTTAAATCAACGCCTTCCATTGACTGCTGTAATTGTGAACAAGGGAGCCGTAGCGCTCCCCAAACGTCATGTCAATGACCTATTTGTCAGCTTACGTGGAGAGGGAGAGAGAGAGAAATGGGGGAAGAAAATGAACCTATTATTGCCGAGATTTAAAAAACAAACTCTTTCGTCATTTTGAATTATGATTTGTTATCAATAAGTAATTAACTCACGATTACATTGAGTAATTTTAAATTAATGTTTGATTTCCCAAACAATATTTAATTGTATTGTCCAGAAAAATGCCATGTGTCGTCAGCCCATATGTAAAGCGTATATCCGCAAAACGTGCGGGAAAACAGCTACTGGTTATCCAGTAAATCCCCGTTACAACGAAGTTCTCACGAAAGAAAGCTGGCTTCGTTATCAGCGGTACTTCGTTAAAATAGGGAATAATTTTCTTTCCTTGATTTTGCGGTTGGACTATTAAACACTTGGGATAAAGTAAGCCTTTCAATAAAGTGATATCGTTATAAGGACGGTTAACTTCATTTCGCCTTGCAATTCACGCGCGCAGCAGGCAGCAAGGAAAGTTTTATGGACGCGGCGGCGAAAATTAACTCAGGACGCGGGTTCGATTCCCGGCCGCGGCGACCGCTGTTCTGTTGCAGGGGGAAAGCAACAACGTCCGTGAGTTCGAGATTTCGGCGTTAAAGATCCCCAGGTGGTCAAAATAATTCGGGGCCCTCCACTACGGCGCGCCTAATCGCTTGTGTACCGTCGGCACGTTAACCCTCATAATCAACCAATCAAATCAATCATTCAGGTCAGGTCTGGGTTGTGGTAACGTAACCTATAATTCCTGAAATTAAACGAGCCAAGCTTACGGAAACACGCTACCAAATAAAACCTAGAAAGCTTCTGGGTGTAAACGCGAAAGCGCTTAAGTATACAATTGCGTTTCATGGCATTACAGGGGACTGGGATGTTGAGGTTGGGAGGGGGGTACGCGCATGCACGCCTCCACTGTTTATTAAAATGTCACGGGGCGTGATATATCCACACGCCTCCCAAACTGGAACAGAATAGCCACACTGAGCACTCGCACAGCGAATACTGAAAGGTCCGAAAGGAAACGAATGAATCCTCCATTACAAGAATCGCGACGGCTGATTTGATGACGTCAAAACTCAGCCGGGTATTCTGAGGTGACAGAAACGCAATCAAGACTTCAAAGTGCACGATGTAGAGCTGGAAAGGAACCGGCACAAAAATATAGATGCTCTTATCGTTGAGCCATTGATAACCTCTTGGAATGTTCTTTGCTGTTCTGCGCATGCCAACTTCCTTGTCGACTGCACCCATGAAATCGGCGCTAGCACATAAACCGGCTGTTCTTCAAACGAAAATGTTGAATAGGTGTGTGCCACAACAAAGGTTAATAAAATGGAATGACTCACAAAAGAACGAAACGTAAAAGGAAACAGATGTGTGCTCTCTTTCTGAAAGTCTCCGTGACTTTGCTGCTGACAACGGGGCGACGTTCGACGCTATTCCAGGAATCGGTGCGTCACTCACGCAAAAGCCAAGCTCTGGCGTTTCAGTCACGACGGCGGCGTCCAACGCACGCGTGCCGCCATTATACTCGTATCGCTTTCTTATAGCTGCAGCATGTGAGCGGTGTCCCCCGGTATAGTAGGACTGCGTGCTGGGATCGCGATCGGCTGTTTTCCTGGAAGTTGCAACAGTTCTGGGGAAAGAAATGAATACCGCTCTGCCAATTTAGGACTCAGTCTACGCATGCGCAGCTGTTCCTCGTTGCCAGCCGCCTCTTGTCTCCACTAATGACGCGAACACACCGGTGTGCTGACATGTCGCAATTAGTTGAACGTATACCCCGAAAGAAAACAAAATGAGATAGACGCTTAAAGCAGCCACAAAGACAAAAGACAAGTTGGGTTTATTAGAAAGCTGCTTGTCCCGTAACAATGATACCGATATCATCGCAATATTCGAACAAATAACGGAGATATTAAAGAAAACGTGTGAAGCAGTCGCGAACCCCTAGCCAATTTCCCGCAACTTTTTATGCCGTCACGGACCCTGTTTGTGCGATTGGCGGCCACCTAACCGACCTGTCGCGACGACACATGACTGGAAGTCTGTAATGGGGCCTCTAGTTCCATTTTACCGCATCACTTGAATGCTAAGGTGCAGTTAACGCACTGAAAATTATGTTTTATTGTTGGCCCGTATGACGTCATTATTGCTCATACACGTCACTGTGGCGCAGAATTTGAAACTTTTAAATACTTCTGGCTTTTCGTTAAAAAACATCTTTTTGTGGCTCTAATGGGCTGATTGAGATACTGAATCCTAGTTCTTTCAAATTAAACGAAGTTGTATTTTTTTCTTCATGGCTCTTGAAGACTCTCCTAACAAGCGTTATATGCTATTGGCATCACATTTTATTTAATGCTACGAGAACGTTTAATGAATCGGACGGCCAATGCGTATTCACGATGAGAGGGGCGTTGGGAGTGTTGACGCCGCCGCAAACGAGAATTTATTCGTGAATCCGCGGTGAGTTTCAGCCGACAGCTTTCACCGGTCACTGGCCAGTCCAGATGAGTGGGTATGTCAGGATTCTGGGTGGATAAGTTAAGGACTCAGCCAATGGGATATTTGGCACCATGAAATTGAGGGCACGCACCACCGACACCGGATTTTCGCAGGAACGGGTCATATATGGCTGTCGCCTTCAAAAAAGAAAGGGAACAATTTGAGGGGGAAACTTTGTTCAGAAGCGTTTAGGCGAAGTGCGTTGAGGAAAAAAAAAACTGCACCCTACTCTTTAAAGCTGCGGCCGGGTTGCTAAAGAAGGCGGGATTAGTTATTCGAAGTCCAGAACTTGTCCTAATTAAGAAAGCAAGTTTTTTTTTGACTCTGCATATTTACATCGATGAACACAGCTGTCTTTTGACTTGGTTCTAGGTAGTTGCGTCGGAAATCACTCGTAGGCAAAAAATAAGGCTGCACATGGCAGAATTCGGTGGTAGCGATGTGCTCTTGCGTACCGCTTTGTCTGCGCAGCTTTTTTCCCATCTGCTTCGTACGTTCTATCGCAAAATGGTTTAAGGTTGCGCGAGGAACAATTGGACAGTGAAGAGCCTGGGGCAGAGAGTGTTGCAAACTGGGCTAGTTGTACTGTTCCATGACGGCTAACAGCGCGAAAAACTTGACCAAAACACGAAGAGGGGGAGGCACAAACAAGCGCTGACTTTCAACTGAGTTTATTCGAAAAAAAAAGCACAAAATATACATATGTCGCATCCTCACAGAGCATGCGCGAAAAGAAAGAGAAGAAAGAAACACATAACTGCTGACACCGGTGGTAGAGTATATGAAATTACATTTCAACCTATGCCCAGATAAGAAATCTCTTTTTCATGCAAAGAACGGAAGGGCTGACTGACCCCAATCCGTCGAACAGTTAAATAATGTGCGCTGCCTCGAACCCTGGCCGTCTGGTTCCTACAAAGAACAAAATCGAAGTGTCGGCAAAACGTTGTGCGCAGGCCACGTTTCTTCTCTCTTTTCTATTTACACATGCTCCGTGAGGTTGGCGACAATATGTATATATTTGTGTGTTTTTCAATGAAGTCAGTTGAAAGTCAGCGCTTGTTTGTGTCTCCCCCCTTTTCGTGTTTTCGTTCAGTTTTCGCGCTGTTAGCCGTCATGAGCCTGGGGCAGCAGTTTCTAATGCACGTATGTCCGCAACATGCAGAGAAAAGTCACGAGTGAGAGATAAACAGAAGAAAAATATTTATTTTTCCTTCTAGAAAGGCTTCTGCATGTCAGGGGGCTGTCATGTTACCAGTCGTCACCAAGAACTGTCCTAACGTGTTCACCGGGCAAACATGTTGGGTTGGTATGTAGCGTGAACTGGACAGAAGCCTCGCGTAATTTCGGAGGCCTTTATGCTTTTCAACGTTACTAACATGTTCGCTAGAGTGCAAAACTTGGCAAGAACTGCTGGCGCCACCAAAAGTTCAAGCCGACGACTTCAGGACGTTTCAATCCTGCGGAACGGAATTTAGTTACTAGCAACCCACGCCGGTAGGTGGACACAGCTCGCCGTAATCGGTCATGTAATGGCGGCCTCAGCCAGCTTATACGCAGACAGCCATTACCCGGTGACGACCGGCTCGTTACTTCCTGGTGGTTTGAGGAGAGCATTGATTTCACGGGGCCGCGACTCCTCCAGAAGGTCAATAAGGCGACCCTCCGGGCGAACTCTGACTCACTCACGGCGACCCGGCGGTTGATCGCGCGTCTCGTCGCGACCGCTGCACGAGCAGTCCGCTCGGTTATGCAAGACCATCGGCCGCGTAATGAGACGGAGGAATCAAGTAAGCCCAGTGTGATGATAATCAGAGAGGAAGAGTGCCCGGAAGGAGCGAGACGGGTGCGTCAAATATTTGCGCCCCTGGAGTCTGACCACAGACGCACATCTTGCCAAGGCGCCCTCTGGTGGCCCTACCAGGGTCATAGGTGGCGAAGAAAGCGAAACTATAAAGAGGGACAGCACCGACAAGGCTCGGTGCTGGGGGGCTGCATTCCAGACAAGGTAGGCTTTCGGGTCACCGTCACTCATTCCACCGGCTGCTTCAGAATACGAGAAAAGGAGACCGGAGGAAAAAGACGGAGAGGAACAAAGAAAGCTGGAAGGACGGCTGCATTCTCGAGACGAGCGAGAGCCGGCTCTCTCTCTCGAAAGAAAGCAAAATGGAGCGAGAAAGGAACGAGAGAGTACAACACGGTCCTCACGCGACTGCAGGATTGCAATTGTAGGGATTCGGAGTGTACTTTACCTGACATTGTTGTTGTTTTTGTTTGCTGCGTGTCCTTTTGCTTGTTCTGTCCGTGGCCCACTTTTCGACACCTTTATTTGGTCGCGGGCACACTGACGGAATCGCAGTTGTCTGCGTCGTCGAGTCTGCTTGCGTAAGGATGATATTGGTTCTGTTCGCAATCTCTTTGTTACACGGCTCGTGTTACCTCACCGCTTGTGACATCGAAGACGTCGCCTTAAAAAATCTTAGTGCAAGAATCCATGACTTTGTGTAGCGCCAACAAAACGACAAGGACAAAGGGGGCGAGGGTACAAGCGAAGTCATGGATTACCGCTACCTACCAGCCCAAACCCGAACTCTAATAACCTTAGTGCAAGTTAGCGGTTGTTGAATTTGAGTGAATACTTGTTTTGCAGGAAGCTATGTATAACCGATACGGCTACCTGGAATGGCAGTGAGGATTCCAAGAGAGGCCAGAGAACGGTTCCTTAGTGTCAATTCGCGAGGGCAGAAAGACACAGAGAGAGAGAGAGAGAGAGAGAGAGAGAGAGAGAGCTGACACATCAAAGCTCCTTTATTAAGAGAAGCGAGAGAGAGAGAGAGGGAAACAACTTTATTGATACTAAGAGAAAGGCGGTTAAAACGCGAAGCTTTCTCCCAAGCAACCTGAGTCAAAGTCAAAGCACAAAATCCAAACTGCTTCGACCGTGTCGTAATGGCGCAGTCCAATAGACGTCGGCTTCATAACTCGAGGGACCCAAGTTCCAATTCGACCACGGGGAGCGTTTTTTCTTGAGGCGCTAGATGAGCCTTTGTGGAAGCCCACTGTGTAAAGCTGGCTTTCCTGCAGTGCGTTTTCGCCGTAAGGATTTGGATTTCGAACTTTGACTTTGGACATTGAAGACATTGGCTTTCGACCGAAGGAGAGAGAGAAAAAAAACACTATATTGTTTCGACGAGAGGAAGCTTCTCGTTTCAGCCATCTTTCACTTCCCCACAATCATCGTAATCTGCACAGAATGTTCGCTTTCCTGCAGGGCATTTTCAGGCGAACGTCCGCCATCAGTTGAAGCATAGAAAACTTCGCTTAAAAGAAAAAACGGTGTATTGAGCATTAGAAGTGGGGCAGCTTATTAGTCCGGAAGTCCATCGGTGCATGGTCCTTGCGTTGGCTGCTCGGTCGGCGAAGATGGTACGGTCAACGAGGTGAGCGCTGTACAACATAGTCTCCCAGACAAGGTTCAGTCTCGCGTACGAATGCAGGCTTGTTCCAAAGCATGCACCCGCGCGTTCCTGCTGCTCAGCACGAGGACGCGGGTTCGATTCCCGGCCGCGGCGGCCGCTTTTCTGATGGAGACGAAAAGAGAAAACGCCCGTGCGTTCGAAGATTTCGGCGCAGGTTAAGATCCCCAGGTGGTCAAAATTTAATCCGGAGCTCTCCACTACGGCGCGCCTCATCGCCTGCGTCGTGTCGGCACGTTAAACCCTACAATCATAACCAGCCTACCCGCGGATTCCAGCCTCCCGTCTGACACAACCGGAGGAAATGAAAACTGGCTGCCGCCGCCATGACTTTGAAGGGGCACGAATATCCGGGCACCCTGCAGCGTAAAGTAAACGCCGAAGGAAGGGAACGTCAGGGATGTATATTTAGATCGACGCACGCTGCGCGAGTGGCTAAAGTAATGCGGGTGTGGTGAAATTATTATTTTTGTTCCCAGCGGCGCCCAGGTCGTAGGAGGAAGAAGCGCCGTCGAGGAGCAAGTGGAGGGGAGAAGTGAACGGCACCGTTGAAACAATGGCTCGTTTGAAGTTCTGGCTGCAAGTTCCAGAAGCATACTCAGGAATCTAAGCTGACATTGTGGTCACATGGACCCGCATAGTAAAGTCTATATAATTTAACTTATCATCATCAACCCGCCAGAGTTCACTGCAGGACGAAGACGTAGCCATGTTCATCCAGAAGGCTTACCCATGTTCACCTTGTCTTGCAACGTCCTAGTCCATTTTTTCGTCAGAATTTCATACCTCCATCTAGATGAGTGCGGTTACGTCCACAAACAAAACAAGGGTATTCCTCACGCGATCATTCAGCGTCTGTGGTGCTATATTGCTTAGCACGTATTGGGCCATGAGTTGGATGACCTGCTTCCGTATTTCTGATGGAAGAGACCCCCGGGATCCAATATTTCCCGCAGTATATGGTCTAACTGTTACCAGAAGGTTTAAATCTGAGACACGGAATGGATTCTTCTGTAGTTCCAGTTAGATTTTCACGCTGCTTTTGCGTTTATTTTGTGTTCTAAACTTACCGAAGTAAACGTTCCTGCCTCAGAACATGTTCAGTTAAGTTCATTTATTAGCATATAACTGTAATTACAAGAAGTAATATAATGCGGGGGTCCCATAGTGTGGAACACTGCAAGTGGGGCCCCCGTTAGCAGATAAAAAAAACCCGGTTAGGCAAAGTCGATTATCAATAAAATAAACGACTTCGAGTTATCTATGAAAAAACAGCCGATCCGTAAGATCACAAAGTGCAGCTTAACATCGGTTATCTGATATATGAGAGAAGATACTAAGGACACACAATAGTCTTGTATGCAAATAGGGAGAGAGAGATAGAGAGAGAGAAGAGAGAGAGAGAGGGAGAGAGGGAGGGAGAGGGAGAGAGAGAGATAGAGAGAGAGAAAACTTTATTTCGGAGCTTAGAGTGTTTGAAAGAGCATTCAAATAACACGATAAACAAAACGCAGGAAGTAAATGCATGCAAATAGTGTTAGCCGCCGCGTTTCTCTTGCAAATAACCCGGTAGTACTATGGCGAACCGTTAGGAAGCTGTAGTACTCAGCCGTGTTTCTATTCGCACTAAAAAAGCGCATATATTATAATATACATGCCCACCAACATGCACACAACAGAAGAAAAAAGTAAGCGCAGGTTCAAACCTTGCCTTCGCGGACAAACACGTCTGACTTCTGCCTGACACATATCTCCCAGTGCTTCGAGCACGTAAGAACCGACGTTCGTGTGAATGGGAAAAGGCGGCTCCTTCCTCCGTATCTTGCGAGCGCCGCGTTCCGAAACGCCTCCCAGGCTAGACAGCGCGTCGTTGTTCGTTGTGATTCGGTTGGAAGCCCTTCATTTGCTACCACGGGGCTGGTGCGGTTACTCTAAACGCGCTGTACACACACACGCACGCGCTCGGGATCGGCGAACAATGGATTCTCCGTTTCCCGTCTCGGGCTGGGCGGCTTGTCAGCGGCCGGCGCCGTGGGGTAATTTGGAGCTGGTAAATTACACAGCTCCGTCAACGAAGCTGGTCGCGCACAAAGGGTTGCGCGGGGTGCGTACCAGCTGTGCACGGGTACACGTGCCCCGAGTGTTACCGTTTGCGCGCATGCGCCGTGTTCTGTAATCCCCCACCTCTACTGCAATCGCGCTACGGCGAACTCAGAGACTGTGGGCATTCGTCCGGCTTACATACAGTCGAACCTCGTTTTTCTGAAACCCGACCATACGAGTGTACCAAATTTACGATTAAATTCTGATTTATCCTTACAGTTGCTTATGGGCTAAGTGCTTTCTCGAATTGCAAGTTTCCAATTTAACGAAATAGTTCGCGCGCTCCCGGTAGCTCTGCTTGACCACGGATATTTTGAAGGGCTTACTTTCAATGCAACCTCGATTTTACGAAAACCCATTTCTTGATTTTCGCAATTTACCGAACAAATTCTAATTTCCCCTCAGAGTTTCCCAAGACCGTAACGCTTTTTCGGTTTTACGAAGTTTCCAAATTTAGCTAAATGAATCGCGGGTCCTGGTAACTCAAAAGAGCCGTAAACATTGTTCGCCTTCATACAGTTTAACCTCAATTTTACGAAACCCGATTATACGAGTTTCTCGATATAACAAATTCTAATGCCTCCCTCCAGATGCCCATGGGCGTGGCCTTTTCTCGATTTTACGGGGTTTCCAATGCAACCAAATATTATCTTTAGCACGGGTTGCTCAACGGACGGTAACATTTGTACTGCTGACATACGATTGGCTGTGCGAAAGTCTTCAAGAGGGTCTTATTTACCCCACGCATATGAACAATGCGACCACGACGCAGTAAAGAAATGATCATTAAATTACTTTTTTCTCACTGTGGCAGTAGGCAATTTCTTTTCCCACTCTGACAGTATGCAGAATGTTTCCTTTCAATAGCATGTGGCACCAACAATCAGTGGACAGCTCTTCTTTGAAAGGCTCTCCATGCTGAAGAGATTTTTAGGGGAAAGGCCTCTTAGAGGCTGGGGCTGTTGGCGTCTCCTGTCGTCGTCATCGTCGCAATCGTCGTCTCATGTAGTAACGGTAATAAAACACCTGGAAACTCGTTTAAGCCTCGCGCTACAACGTAACGAGTACTAAAAAAAATTAAACCATCTTCCCGTAGGGAACCCTGAGTAGCATGCGAAGCAGCAATGGGGTTGACTGAAGTTTTCAGTTCGTGGTTTCCGTTGACGTTCTCAGTTCGTCGTTTCCGTTGACGTTCAGCTTCGCGTGCCTTCGTTGTATCAGTAGCTTCTTGACGTAGTTTGAATGAGTGAAGGACATAAGGCGCGTTCGTAGCACATGCTCCCGTCTCGGTTTGTAGCGCAGTGGGAAGAGCGCCACGTACCTCCCTGCGGCCAGAGAGTCGTGGGATCGAAACCGGGCGCCGCCTAACTATTTCTTTTTATAGTGAACTACGCTAACGTCAGCCCTAACGCTGACGGGGCTGAAGAGACGCCCATGCGCAGTAGAGTGCGGACGGCCGTCAACGACAACGAGGTAGGGAGGGACACAGCCCCGAGCATGAGATGCTTCGCATCTAAAACACCGGGAGACTCGTTTACGCCTCGCGCTATAGAGCTTCGTGCTTCAAAAACAAAATACATTTACAGCAAAGCTGTATACCTCTACCCCCGAGTGGTTTCATCTCCATTAACTAAGAACACCAATGCGCCAAGATACACTGATACATACTTATACACTGCATGCTTCGACCCTCCCCAGAGTATCACGTTAGTGGAGATGGCCCGGGATTTTTCCAATGATTTGGTCCAACTGCGATTTTCGCCCCGCGCGCACTCGTCGCCCTGTTGATGCCGGGTTCACCTTACAAGTTAATGCCTCATTTAAAATAGAAATCTGGAATAAATTTATTCACCGGTGTTTACCTGTTCTATTTTTGTCTCCATTTCTCCTGAGGTGTAGAGGCTGTAGAGAAGCTTCGCTTACTTCTGTTTCGAACTATCCCTGGTAGACCTCGCATATTAAAATATAGGTTAGCCTTCCTTACCAAAACAACAACAAAAATATTGTTGCTCGAGTTAATTCCTACATTTCAGAAGGCAGGAAATTCGTCGTCTCTTGAAATAAACCTTTGCGAAGGACGAAAGGAAATTCCGCTCCGGGAAAGTTTTCCTTCTGGACAGCGATGCCGTACAGCTTAACGTCTCCTCGTCTATGGTAGAAGCTAAATATGTCCTCTACCTTCGCTTTCCTTCTTCGGTTCAGGGGAAATGGCGGGGTTTACCTATAAGCCGATACACCCGGCGACATACCTTTCGGCCGGACCACAATGGTCCGTTCAGTTTTCTTCGAGCCGCCTGCGAGCATTAGCGCCCCTCGAGTCTCGGCTGCCACGACGGGAGGTGGGCGGTCGAGGTGCGCCACGGAAACTAAAGTTGCCTAATGCTCTTTTCTCGGAAAAGATTGTCGCCTGGTTCTCGAAGTGTACTGAATGAGTTGCCCGCGAGGTTGCACCGCTTAGGCAACAGCGACTTCGTAACCGACGTGGTTCGCAAGCTATTTCGTACGTTCTCATTCAGAAACTTGTTGGTGTAAATGGGTTGACAGGCGAAACAAAGCAAAACAAAACAAAAAATAACTGCGGAAACTCGTGAGTGGGAATTGCCAGATAATGCGTAAGCATTCTTTCCACAGGCTCATGTCCGCACATGCACCTCTAAGTAAGTTGTTTGCCTAGGCCCGAAGCCCCAGGGAACTTGTAATAACGGGGCCATGGAGGAAAAATACAACTGTGTTCAGCTTGGAGGAACTTGACTTTTGTAACTCACTCAGCTCTATTGTAGTGGCGAAAGAAGTTTTAACAGTAGAGCTGTTTAGGTTTTTAGTTCCGCCGTGGAGCGTTACCAGAAACTGGTAATAGACTGGTGAGTTGTTAGCAGCGCCCGTGTTTGTCTCTTTCTCGTCTTCCGTTTAGTGTCTTTGCGCTGTTTTTTTGCCATAAGTGTGAACCAACTAGCCCATCCTCACACTTTAGTACAGTTAGCCAGAAAGCTCAGCCCATCCGACCGCATGTGAGCGTGTGCCTCGTAAGGAGCGCCCGGCGTCGGTCAGCTCGACCTTCGAGAACACTCTGCCCAGTGTTCATGGCGTAGTCTCTCGCGTGCTGTTCTCCTCGCCAGTTCACGTGCGTTCGGGCCTGAAGTTGGAAGCAGAGAATCCCAGTTCGCGCCACAGACGCCGTGCTTGCGAAACGGGTTGCCGCGGGTTCTAGAGCGTGCCAACGCGGTCCACTTTGGGAGAGATGTGAAAGCTTGCTGGCAAAACTATCCAGGCCTGCCAGTCATGGAGAACTTTCAGCGGTGAGTTCTGAAATACATGTGAGGTGCTCCAACCAGGTCTTCGAAGAAGGCAGAGGGGCCGCCAGCTCTGCTGTTTCTCCAGCCTTGCACCCCTAAAACAAGCTGCGCCAGTTCCCTGTAATTAAAAATTAGGAGAAATATAAAAAAAACTTTCAAATTTCGCGCCACACTGACGCCATAATGGCAGGAGTGACGTAATAAGGGCCGGCACTAAAAACATAGTCACCAGTGTGTTGACTGCACGTTAGCTTTAGAGTGGTACGATCAAACTGAACTTGACGCCCCATTACAATCGTGGAGTCATGTTTTATGACGTTGACTTTTGTCGACGGCCACAAATCGCACAAACGTGTTTTTGTGACGTCACCGAGAAATTGCCGGAAAGGGGCTGGCGTGTCGCCACTGCTTCGCCTCTTTTTCTTAATATCTTCTTCAATTTCTAGAAGTTTGCGATAACATTGGTATCATTGTTATCGAGATAGAGCAGTCTGTCTAATAAACCAAACTTGTATCTTGTTTTTTATTTTATATTTTAGACACTCCATAAGGCTGAACCATTAGTTAGAATTTCCGCATTCATTGACTACCTGTGCTTGGCTATTCCGCCGAGAAAACCTTCCTCGAACGAGGTGTCCTTGACGAAAGAAAGTTGTCCAAACCGCGCAAAACTCGCACGTTTTCGTGCGCCAATTCAGAGCAGCGCGCGCACGTGGAAGGTGGGAAAAGCGGATCCATTCTCGGCTCCAGTGCCAACAAGCTCACGCTTTCCTCTTCGCGTATGGAGAACGTGAAAGCAGGAGCCCTTGATTTCCTCAGGAAGCCCCTCAATCGCCAAGAGCAGCTTCTGCTCGTTGTGAGAAGGGAACGAGAATAGAGCGGGCATTTCGGGCAGGGGAGAGAGAGGGTCTGCGCCGGGAGCGGCTTACATCCACGCCGCATACGCTGGTCTCTGCTATGGCCCACATCCAGCGGTAACTCATCTCCGCTCTCTCTCTCTCTCTCTCTCTCTCTCTCTCTCTCTCCTCTCTCTTCTCTCTCTCTCCGCTGGGATGCCAGTGCGTCAGCGGGTCAACACGACCTACGTTCGGACGCTTATCCGTGAGCAGAGGCGGCTGCATTATGCCTTTGAATCCACGCTTGTTGGTTTATCGACTGCAGTGGAAAACCTTCCGTCAACCCCAGATTCCTTATGCAGTGTTAGGTTCGGTGCCTTGAATTCGTGAATGTGGTGCGAACGCGCAGATTCTTCACGTTTTTGATTTCCCTGCAGTCTATACAGCAGCATTTGTCTATATTTAGCAAGCTGATGGGTGTAACTAGCTTTCGCTGGCGTAACCGCTTTAAGGGGGAGTAAGGTTCCATTCATTCATTCATTCATTCATTCATTCATTCATTCATTCATTCATTCATTCTCTTTCATTTGTTTTCAACCGGAAATTTTTTCCTGAGATCGTGACTCGTGCAGAAACCACCTGGGAAAAGATATGTAGCCGATAGCTAACTCAGCCTAAAATCGGCCCGGTGAATTCGTTCGAAATAGCAGAAGGCTAAGAAAAGTTACGAATAAATGTTCAATCAATAAAGGATGGTTCTGTGGACAAACCAATTGTAACGGCGTAATTTGGTCCAGCACCGCTACTGTTGAAGGATGAGTCCGGCGAAGAAGCACTTGAAGATTTTAGAGGTTCAAAGGTTCACTGGTTTAATTATGGCCACTTTGATTTAAAAAATAGATACAAAACGTTACAACTGATACATAAAACACGGAGAAAACAGGCAATCAAGAGTACTTAACGAAACATAGTTGGCCGGCGAAGGGCTCCCGGCGTCTGTCCCCGACGACCGGCAGCAAGGCTCTGGTGTAGCTGCCGCTCCCGGCGCCCTCAATAGCCGGAGGAGCCGCGTTATATTCGCTTCAAGCGGTCCGGTGGGGGACGTATCGGGGAAAAAGTGCATCCTGGAGCGTGCGGTCCTAATGAAACAAGGCTTTATGCAGCCAATCGGCGAGACGCTTCTTAGCTCCAATCAGCCACATTTTTGAAAGAAAAAAGGAACCAATCACAGAAGACACAAAGTTCAAGCTCGAAGGTGCCCGTTTCCGGCAAAAGAATTACTGGTGAGAATAAAGTAGTGCATACAAACTCGTAAGAAGCCGTCGTTTGAACCAGACCGAGGGTTCGGAGCACAGATCGGCCGCGTAGATGCAACGGGGTGTCGTGGACGCCATGGGGAGGTTACCATGTACCATGGCTCTCCCCTCAACAGTCGGTATCCGGTCGGTCGACGCAACGGAGCCGTTTCTACTAAAAAGAGGGAGGATCGTGCGACCGAACGTTGCTCGACAGCAAAGCCTTGAAAGCAAGGGCTTGGTGCGGAGACAACAGAAGCTCAAAACAAGTCGAAAAAGCACATCAAAAAGGATGGTTCTGGGGACACTAATTGTGAGAAGTACGGCGAGGGCCCACAGGAAAATATGGCCTCCAATGCACATCATGTGCAACTGAATTGTACATAAGTCCCTGGACTCCTCGGCAAAGAACCCAAACCATTGCCGCCTAGCCACTGAATGGTCACTGGAACCACACTGAGCTTGGATGTGTACCCGTCCTAGTTCCGGATCGTCTTTCCATGGTCTCTTCAAGTAATGTACGCGTCTCGTCGTGGGGACACCGAAACCCGCGAAGCATAAAAATGAGCGCCACATGTTTTACACAATGTCTTTCCCAGCGTGCACGTCTCCCCGGTCTCTTTATACGCCGGTACCTTTACAGCCCGAACGTCGGGCGCACCACAGCGCTTTGAAAGTCAACCAGGGAGAAGCCGACTCCGCAACAGCATACTAAGCGCGACGCGCAACTATTAACTCTGTGTTGCCGCGAAAGTCGAGGACTCTCTCGTCGGCGCTTCAGAGTCAAGGGCATTGCGGAGGCAAAGGCGAACACTTGTGGTACACCCTTATTTATACCGCATTACGCCGCTGCGCTTCGCTGAGTGCACGCACGAGTCGGCGTGTACGCAGAGAGCAGCGCGCACCACAGCAGATCTCCAATGTTACCCGTACTCTACGCAAACTCCATGGGCCGCCTTGAAACAGACGATACGACGATACCACCCACTCGAATGTGTACGTGCTCGGAATGAACGCGGAGGACCTCGAACTCGCCGTAACAACTCCGCTAAGTGAAGGGAGCGCGTGACTGCGGGTTCGGATTGCAATTTACCGGAGCTCCGTATATAGCGGTCGCACCATAAGGCCGGCCCCGCACAGCGAACGGCCCGGGTCTGAAGCAGCCTTGAGAGTGGCACAGCCACCAGGCCAGCTCTTAGCACCGCCCACACTACGAAGACAAAAGAAGTCGGGGCAATTTCTCGCTATTCTGAAACCGTTGAGGCGACACATAAAAACAGGCCGTGCGTGTTTGTACTCTTTTTGTTTTGGAGGAGCAGACACTCATTTTTTGTAATGGGCACCTCTTTTTTTCGTCGGTGTAGGTGTGCTCTCGCAACTCGGGCCACCCGCAGCCTTACAATTACAAGAAACGCGTTCATCCTGGCCCTGAAGAAAATGCTGAGTGTCGCGTAGTCGCTTAGCGACATTTCCTGTTCATGCATGAGCCGCTGGCTAAATCGCTGTTACAAGAGATGCAATTATCTGCCTTACGGCGACTAGGACAGAGGTAAAGTTGGAGATTTCAACACCTCGGTAACTCAATGATCAGCTGGATTACCAGTAACATTTATTGCTGATTCGAGTGGCAAACAGACGGAGAGACGAACAGGCACACGGTGACACAGGCGGACAAAGCGGCCGCGAAAGTGGGACTCCCTCTTCAGCCCTTGACAGACAGACAGACAGACAGACCAGACACAGACAGACACAGACAGACAGACAGACAGACAGACAGACAGACAGACAGACAGACAGACAGACAGACAGACACAGACGGACGGACGGACGGACGGACGGACGGACGGACGGACGGACGGACGGACGGACGGACAACTTTTCCGATGAGGTAGCGCGAGAAAGACGACAGTCTTTCATACTTGGCGTCAACAAGTGGCACACCAGTGGCGAAACCTAGGCCTACGATGAGTGAAGTAAAGGACGATAAATTGAATTAGAGCCCCAGTGGTTCCATAATGGGAGCGGAAATTTCGCACACAGCAGCGTTTTCGACTTTCGCTTTCATTCCAGAAGAAGCCGCCGCTGCCCAGAATCGGAGCCCTGGCTTCGCACTTGGTAGTAAAACGCATTTTCCTCAGAGCTCAGCAAATAAAGCGGTATAAAGGCAGCTAGTGAAAGAAGCCGGCGATAGGACAGTGAGAGCTCGGCAAAGAAGAACTTTCTCTGCATTAGGATAATTAAGGTTTCTACAGAAAATACCGCTATAAATTGTTTAGTGCATGTGGTTTTTCACTATTTAAATCTTTTGGCACATGCTAGTGGTCACGCGGCGTTGTTTGGTGTGCACGATCTTTATTTTGTCAGCGTGCACAATTCAGCAACGTTGTTTTTGTTTTTGGGTGCCTTGCAACAGAACCTTCCGGGACAAATCGACTCGGCAGATTTCGCCTTCAAGATTCTTGCAAACGTGTCTGCGCTTCTTGTTTCGGGATAATTTAGTTGAGGTGGGAGCCAACAGGACAGCCTAAACAGCGAGAAGTATACGGTTTAGCCTACATCGTACACGCCAGAAACAAACTTTCCATGCGGGATCACGAGTGAGCGTCGGCCTTCGCTGCTACGTGGTCGTGATGTGAAGTATGCAAGATTAATACTTCTTCCACGGAGCCGCGTGCCAAACCCGTCTTTGTTTTCTTCCTCTACCGTCCTCTCTCGCGGAAAGCCTGACACTCAGCTATACGGCCAGCTCTTGTTTTTTTTTTCAGCACTTTCGCTCGGAAATGTTTCCCGATCACGTTCATTCACAAGGGTACGATTCGTTGGCTCTTGTTCTTGGCGGCTGCAAACCTGTCGGAAAACGTGCGGTAAAGTCCAATTGGGCAGTAAATAAGATACACTTGGTTGCTGAATTGCTTTTATCTGCTTCGGTATTTCCTTGCATCACAAGCTTCTGGAATTTCCGAACCAGTTTTGGGTGAGGCTGAGCTGGCATGCACGTACACTGTACTCAAACGGGAAAATGGTTTGTGCAGTGATACCCCCCCCCCTTACCTCCCCCTTCCTACCCTCCAGCATAAACACAGGAGGAGTTTTTTTTCTCCCCCCATAAGCTGATGCTCTTGGCCAGAGGAGTGCATGGTGTAGTGAATATTAAGCTCGGTTTCTGCGTTGCGTCTCCGTAAACGGCACTGCCAAATACGCCACATCTGGCGCTCACCGAGCAGTGAAAGTTGTTTTTGTTGGAACAGCATCAAGGTTAAACGCGATTAAAAATACACACGTCTGCAAAACGATTGTATCTCGAAGACAGATCTTGCGGGACGTGCTTTGGAAACTATATACACAGCTGATAAAGTGCGCAGTAACCGTTTCCGAATAGCAAAGGATTCGGACATCGCAGTATAGGCATGGCTGGAAGTGTTTTGAAGATACCTTTGTCTTATTGTGAACATAAATAGGATGATAATGAAGAAGAAGATGACGAGGTACACGTCTACCAGCTGTATACAGAATCCTCGTCATTATCATCCATCCATCCTATCTACGCCCACTGCAGAGGCCTCTCCCATGAATCTCCAATTTTCCACAGGTACTGGGCTAACTGCGACCAATCTATCCCCGCAAACTTCTTGATCTCATCTGCCCATTTAACTTTCTGTAGCCTTCTGCCACGCTTGCCTTCTCTAGGGATCCACTCTGTTCCCCTAATGACCAACGGTTATCTTTCCTTCGCATTACACGCCCTGCCCACGCCCATTTCTTCTTCTTAATTTCTACTAATATGTCCTTAACACGCGTCTGTTCCCTGACCCACTCCGCTCTCTTCTTGTCCCTTAATGTTACACTATCATTTTCCGTTCCATTGCTCGCTGAGTCGTCCTCAATTTAACTTGAACCGTTTTAGTGAGCCTCAAAGTTTCTGCCCCGTAGGTGAGTACCGGTAAGATGCAGCTGTCATACACTTTTTTCTTCAGGGACAATGGTAGGCTGCCATTCATTATCTGAGAATGCCTACCGAATGCACTCCACCACATTCTTTCCTGTAATTATTTCTGCCTCATGGTTTGGATCCGGGGTCACAACTTGGCCTAAGTAGTATACAGAATGGCAGGGCGCAATTGTGGATGCAGGCAGAGAAGAGGCAGAGTTCCTCTCGACGGACGTTCCAGCATAGAAGCCCCCGCCAACATGAGAAAGACCCAACGGATTTCCGCAGGGAAAATGTTTGAGGATCGAACGTCAGTGGGGCAGTTGTTTTCCCCAAACAGAGAAAAGTACGGCGAAATTTAAAGAACGAATCACTCCGACACCCGGGGGAACCCTGTCCAATGATTCATTGACTCATGCTTGTTGGACGGCACTGAATGTTTACACAAGACGAATAATACTCTAGGGCATTCACAAGACATTTACCCTGCACATTCTTCGCGTTGCGAAAACAGTCAGTGCCGTTTAACATGAACCATTACCACCTATCCAAGATATTATGATTGCTCAACATTTATCATGACGTTTCCTATGATGAAGATTGAGACTGTGATTTGCACCTACCAATCTTAGAATGGCTCATAATATAAACAGCGCAAAGACGACAGGCTTAGAAAAGACGGGAGACAGGACAGTGCGTGTACTGTATCCCACCTTCTGTAAGCCGGTCGTCCTTGCGCTGTTCGCATAATGAACCAATACCAACTTGCCCAATCGGCAGTCGTCGTTCTTTGGATGGCCGGATGGTCCTTGACCAGCCCTTGACCACTGCTGACACACCGAATGGCCGATGGCTTTAAGAACAAACAGCGTAACGGAGTTGAACAGAAAGGTGAATAACTTTGGTTCTGTGCGGCATTCGATCGAACCAGGGACTTTCGAAGTGCGAGGCTTGGACGCGATCACAGCATGTTAATCCTACGTGTCTGAAGGTGGACTCAGTGAATGTGCTGTGGCCTTCGACATGTGTTGGAGACGTGTACGGAGGTCTATAAGAGTAATTTGATCACGCAAACCGCAAAACCTTCCATTAGGGGAACAGCAAAGTACTTTCCCGCTATCTCTTTTTTGCTTGGCAAGGCTAACGCGTGTATATGCCGAGTTGCGATAACCTAGAGGATGAACGAAAAAGGATAATTATAGTGATTATAATGAGAGGACGTGTTCTTTTATTTGCTATTAGGGTTCTCCCAATTACGACATCATAGGAAGTCCTCAGGTGTCGTCGTAATTTTAGCGCGTAGCACAGCTTAGTAGGGGGATTTTATAATTGGTTAATAATGGTCGATTTATCTCTGCATGTTCGAACGATATTTACGGCTGCGAATAAAGGGAAAAGAGTCGGTCGGCGAAACCAGTTTTACGACATAACAAGCAAACCCGATACCGTAACCAACACTTCCTTCGGCACCAAAACGGCGGGAAAAGCCGCGCTCAAACGGATAAAGCCAGGCCACAAAGTGAATCAGGAAGGCAAAGTCTTCTTTCCTCGTTCGGCGCCGCGCTGCGCAGACACCTAAGCGTCCGGTCTATCGATCGGAATGCTGGGCCCCCGTGAGCAATAACGCCGCGAGGACGAACGCACGTGGGCGAGCGGCGGGTGCCAGATGTCGTCCCACTCAAGCGGCCGCCATATGCCGCGGGGGCCAAGTTGGGGTGCCCGGCGAGGGACGTCGCTTTCTCTTGGGAAGGTCTTCATTCGCATATTTCTAGATAAAGATTTTTTTGAAGTGCTCGTGGGTGGCGAAAAGCCATTTGCAAAGGAATCTGTTTTAGGACCTGTCCGTGGCGCCTACTTCGCAGCGTGATATAACAGGATTATAACCCTTCGCAATCATCATCATAACCATCACCATCACCATCACCACCATCATCAACAACACAATAATCATAATGATAAACGTCGTCGTCTGCCTTGTCATCATCATAATCCTCATCGATTATCTGATCTATCACATTGCGCTTGCACCGCGGGCAGGGCTCATAACGCTTGATGACGACGACGACGACGAGGGGGTGGTGGTGGTGACGATGACACTTTGCAAAAGTGGAAAATAATGATGACTTGCCACCCTCGGAAGCAAATTTGGGGTTTATTGCACTTTCGAACAAATTCGAACAAAGTCGAACTTGATTCGAATCAAGTTCGAACACTTTCGAACAGGAGGTGGTTGCCAGACGCTGCCTGCTCCTTTAACTGTTCTGCTCACTCACCCTGCTCCTCGCTATCTTCCTCTCCTGAGCACTGGAAGTAGGCTTCCATCGTACTAGTAAGCCCACATGCGTGTACGCCACTTAGCTAATTAGTGGACTGCGGTATCTGATCAAACCTGCATCCTACTAATCGCTAACGTGAGACGTAACGACGTACAGGACGACGCGTCGTGACAACATCCATATGCGTAAGGACACGTGTCTGGCTAGCACCAGTTCATGCATGACTCCCTGTGGCAAAAATGCAACGACAACGTGGAGGACCGTCAACTGCAGCTCTTGGATACTGCGAACTGCAACGACATAAAATTCTCGCTTTAACGTATTCGCTTTTCTGATGGAGGCGAAAAGCAAAAACGCCCGTGTGTTCGAGATTTCGGCGCACGTTAAAGATCCCCAGGTGGTCAAAATTAACCCGGAGCCCTCCACTACGGCGCGCCTCATCGCCTGCGTTGCGTCGGCGCGTTAAACCCTACAATCAATCAATCAATCAGCTTTAACGTATTCGAACTTTGCCGCCACCATTTTAAAACCATGCCTGACATCCGCATTTCTCCGGCGCCATCCTCCATTCCGCCTCCGTAACCTTTTAAGTTCCTTCCTTTACATCACTCGTAGTTATGCACGCATCGGCAAAACTGCGGCCCCAAGCTGACCTCTCTTCTCGACTCTGCAGTGCGTCGCAGTCCCTTTCTCCCCGTAGAAACCACAAAGGACGCAATGAGGGCCAAGCGACCCTTACGAACAGCAGGCAGGCCGACAACGACGCGTCGCATCGCTCTTCAAGCGTTTTACCTGACGCTGTCGTCATCTCCGCTTTCCCCGCACCGTCGCAATGTCGTACTTCGAAATAGTAGCTAAGAGACGCGTATGCCGACGTCAGTGTAGACTGAATGACGCTGCCTCCGCTTCTGTCGTCTCTCCCGCAGCACATTGGCTCTCTAGATGCTTTCAAGGGACCCTGCAACACTTTCGGCAAACGCTTTTACTCTTTCCTTCGTGTCTGGAAGCACTGCGAAATCTATAGTTATCGCCAGCACGGAGCGGCACTGTGTGATTTGCTCGTCGCACCAGATACGCCTTCCATTTCTACTTTGTCTTTGTGGCTTTATTTTTAACGTTGCTATCGAAAAGCGTTCATTCCTGCAACACTGCATGGCCTCAGTGACGTAATTCGAGCCATTGAAGAGCGCCAAGGCCGCGAAAGAGAGAAAAACCTTTTGAGCGAGTTTCCAAGTTATCTAATGGGCATAGAGCAGCTGTAATCTTTGGCTGAGGTACTTTGCGACCCCCTCATCTAAGAGTGGGTGTGTGGGGTGACTACGTTATGCAAGCATTTAAGATTTCAAAAAAGTTGAAGAAAGTGTCGCAGGGTCCCTTTCAGGAAACGGGTTTTCTGACCGCGAAAAAAAAGACAAAGCCCGTTTCTTAAGAGAAGCATAGTTAAAACGCGGAACTTTCTCCCATGCAACGTGAGTCAAAGTCGAAGTCCAAAATCCAAACTGCTTCGACCGTGTCGGTACGGCGCAAGCGGCTAGACATCGGCTTCATAACGTGACGGAGCCCCCAGGGTCTATTCCGAACACGGGAAGCGTTTTAGATGCGAAGCATCCCATGCTCGGGGCTGTGTCCCTCCCTCTCTCGTTGTCGTTGTCCGCCGTCCGCACTGTACTGCGCATGCGCGTCTGTTCAGCCCAGTCAGCGTTTGGGCTGACGTCAGCGCAGTCCACTATAAAAAGAAATGGTTAGGCGGCGCCCGGTTTTGATCCCACGACTCTCTGGCCGCAACGGGAGGTACGTGGCGCTCTTCTCACTGCGCTACAAACCGAAACGGGAGCATGTGCTACGAACGCGCCTTATGTCCTTCACTCATTCAAACTACGTCAAGAAGCTACTGATACAACGAAGGCACGCGAAGCTGAACGTCAGCGGAAACGACGAACTGAAAACTGACGGGAACTTCAGGCGACCTTATGGCTGCTTCGCATACTACTCAGGGTTCTCCTACGGGAAGATGGTGTAATTTTTTCTGATTGGAGCGCTTGATGTGGTTTTGTGGAAACCCATTGTGTAAGTTGGCTTTCCTGGAGTGCGTTTTGGGAGTAACCATGTGGATTTTGGACTTTGACTTTGGGCTTGAAAGACACTGGATTTTGACCAGAGAAAGCTTCGCGTTTTCACCATCTTTCACTTCCCTGCTATCATCATCATCGTCAGAGAAAGTTGGCTTTCCTGCAGTGTGTTTCGGTGCGGCCGGTCGCCATCAGTATGGCATAGAAAGCTTTGCTTTAAAAGCAGCGTACCTCGGCTCGGTGTTGCCAGTAGAGAGACCAACAAGCTACGATCTGCAGTCTATGCTCCATTGACGCTAGGCGCCCGTTTCCTTTCCCGAAGCCAGAAACGGTGCGTCTTGGATGCACATGTGAACCTTTGTTGGGTTGGATTCGATTGGATTGAATAGGAAAACGGTTGTTTTTATTATTTTATTGCGTACGGCCGTAGCCCTTCGTTATTGCCAAATTTCTTTTCTCAAAATTTCGCTTTATTCGAAGGGCTTCATGATCTACCATGCACTCCATAAAGAGCAAATCATCTCTTATTTTAACGAATTATCGCTTATAACGACGTTAATTTTCGTGTCCCGAGGGCGTTAACTAACTCGGCAAGGATGCTGCTATCGAATGGAAGTGGTTTGTCCTTCCCGGACATGTTGTCACGTTTATGGTCATGGAGCGAATCGTGTCATGGAACGAATATTTGCCTAGCGTTACCCGCCGCGGTGGCTCAGTGGCGAAGGGGCTATGCAACTGAGCCCAAGGACGCGAGTTCGATACCCGGCCACAGCGGTCGCTTTTCCGATGGAGGCGAAAAACGAAAACGGCCGTGTGTTCGAGATTTCTGCGCACGTTAAAGACCCTCAGGTGGTCAAAATTAATGTGTAGTCATCCACTACGCCGCACCGCATCGCCTGTGCAGCGTCGGCGCGTTGAACCAGCGTAATCAATAAATTAATTCACCAGCGTTCACTCTGCGCGTAAACGTATACAAACTGGGTCTTTAACGTTGGTTGGAATCTGAGAGCTGTACGGCAGCTCGCTAACTTCGAATTTGCATAATAGGGTAGGCGACCTAACCAACCAGGACAGAACGCCCGCAAAACTGAACTCTGCACAGTGGGTTGTTCTTCCTGATGACACGGGCCACTGTGGTACCAAACAGCGCCATGTTAATCTGCATCCCATTCGCCCTGGCCCTCATTTTAATGGCGGCGCCTTTTGAATATGGTAGTAGACCTGCACCCCGGCACATCCTCGTCTGGGCGTCTTTTTGTTTCGCAACAGACGGCCCTTCTTCGCTTGAGGCTCCCTCTCCCCGCCATTGACGAGTGCTCTTCTTTCGGCGGCCGAGGAGAGGAGCTTTCAATGATCGGCGCGGGCCTACAGCGTCCCGGCCGTGGAGTCCACTGACCCACTGACCCTTCGAAGAAGCCCGAAGGGCCGCTTCACCGCTGCTTCGGGTGACCGGTCGGCAGTGCAGAATGGCCATCTCGAGAGTTCGGGTCCGTATTGCAGAGTCGTTATCGCTGCCGTAATAAGCCGCTACAAATCACGGGATGCAGATGAGGGTAGTTTTGAAGTCAAATATTTGTTAGCGGTAGATGATCTTCGTGAGAATTCGAGCGAAATTTGTTGATGCCCCGGATGCATTTGGTTAATACTTTATATTGCCGCGAACGATTGTGCAATGAACGTTTGAAGCTCTAAGTTTGAAACTCACTCCCTCACTCACTCACTCACTCACTCACTCACTCACTCACTCACTCACTCACTCACTCACTCACTCACTCACTCACTCACTCACTCACTCACTCACTCACTCACTCACTCACTCACTCACTCACTCACTCACTCACTCACTCACTTACCTCACTCATCACTCACTCACTCACTTTGCTCAATTTTTTCAGTCACTTTACTTCACTCATTTCACTCACTCCACTCGTTGTACTTAGTACTTCAACCAGTTCACTCCCTCACATTCACTCACACACTTCCTTTGTTCTACTCACTTTACCTCAATCACTTTACTAACTCTACTCACTTTACTTTACTCACTTTACTTCACTTTATTCACTTTACTTTACCACTACTCACTTTACTCACTTTACTTCACCCACTTCATTCACTTCACACATTTCACTCACTTCACTCACTGTACTGACTACTTCAACCTCACTCACTACTCACTCACTCACTCACTCACTCACTCACTCACTCACTCACTCACTCACTCACTCACTCACTCACTCACTCACTCACTCACTCACTCACTCGCAGGACCATACAAAAGAAAGAAGCCGCGTATTAGCGGTCTTCGGGCAAATGTAATTCCTGATAGCACCGAGAAGCGTATCTTCGCCGTCCAAACGCCCCCAGCTGTTTCCATTTTAAGGCCTCTTTACGGCAACTTCCGAAGACGACCATTATCTCTGAAGATTTGCGGAATAGTCTCCTCCTACAACAGTTCCTTCCTGTCACCTAACCCCGTTTATGCCCGGAGCTCTGAGAACGGAGGGGAAAAGAAGACAAAAACAGGAAACACTACGGTTCAGAGTTATTTTTAGGTTTGAGAAGCGGCGTGAATCGCCGAAACAGCGGCCTTGCATCGCCGGTCTCTCGTGCACGTCTGTGTATTTTCTGCCCCACAATTCCGACAGAAGCGCCGACAGTATAATGTCTTGCCGGCAGCGGCGCTGATAGCGTGTCGAAGCTGTCGGAAAATAGCGACTTGATAGCCGTCGGTGCCCGAGGAAACGCTGAGTGCTGTTCTACCCTTTGCAACGGGAACTGGTCGAAGAACCTCACGGCGCCCACAGCCGGATACCCTGTGAGCCCTTTGCGACCAAACCCCGTGTATTCGCGGAGGAAGTGCCGACGAGATGTGACGGCTAGACTGAACCGGTCTCGGCAGAAATAGAGGAACGAAGGAAGCGACGGGGGAATCCCTGTGATTGATGGGTGCATCCTTTGGGGCTTGAGGCAACATCTGTCTACTGAAACACCGAGCTATTTCCGGACTCTAGAACACGCTCAGAGCGGCAGTAACGGTTCAGTCGGTGAGAAAATGAAATTCACACCGCACGGTGTTTGCAGATTAGTTTTGAGGCAGGAAAATGTTACGCACGTTGCTTTGGCATGGGGACCACATTTATTTGGTGTGAGATCCTTTTTCTAGAACATTTTTTTTGTGCCACAAGTGGAGTGTAAATAATCGAACAGATAAGCCCACAACCGATGCTTTAAAGGTACTCTGGAACGCTTCCGATAAACGCTTTCACTTTTTCTTCGCGTCTGGAAGCATTGTCAAAGCTGAAGTCATCAACATCACGGAGCGGCTCAGCGTGATTTGCTCTTCGCAGCAGATACGCCTTACGTTCCTGCTTTGCTTTCAGCCTTTCTTGTAAGTGGCTATCGAATGCGTTTATCGCTGGAACAGCGACGAAGCGCTGTGTTGCTGTAATGACGTGACACGAGCACTCAAAAAAACACCTAGATTCAGGGGAAAAAATCTATTGACTAAGTTTCCAAGTAATGTGTAGGACATACAGCAGTAATTTTTGGCTGAGGTGTTTTGTGACCCCCTATTCTCAGTACTGAATGTGTTTGTTGAGTACGTTCTAAAAGCATTTAAAACTGAGATAAAAATTGAAGAAAGTGTTGCAGGGTCCTTTTAAAGGTGGATGGTTTTCATCCTCATCATCACCGTCATCATCATCATGAACATTATTATCACCATTATTATGATAATGATCATAATTAGACTTCTTGTATCCACTGCAGGATGAGGGCATCACCTATGTTCCGCTTGCGGTCCCTGTCTTGCGATGCACTAGTGAATTGTATGCCTCTAAATATTCTAATTTCCACCCTCCATCTATAGATAATGGTCCTGCGCCACTTATATTGATCTCAAAGTGTCAAGTGCTTTAGTGCTTAGCCAAGTGCTTTGGTACGCTGAAAAACACTCCAGCAGGCTTCAATTCAACGCAATGCCTACCAAGAAAATAAAATATGATGATGATGATAGCTCTAGAGGGTTAATGGCGAAGAGCACACTGTCGCATGCTCATCACTGTCTGTGGCATGACAGACAAGGTTTTCACTGCACGCTCATTAGCTTTTGACCATTGTGTTCCATATTTTGTTCCAGTTTACGTCACCACGCAAAGCTTCGTGTTCGCTTTTTCTTTTAACCCCTTATTTTTCCCCCTCTCTCCTGCCAAACTTCTTTTAGGGCTTTATTCCCTTCTCCCGATCCCCGCAGAGTATCATGTAGGCGTGAACATGCCGGAAAACCTCTCTGCTTTCATCTAATAAAGAGCTTTCTCTCTCTCTCTCTCTCTCTCTCTCTCTCTCTCCTGTTTCTTCTTCTGCCTCCTATGATAGGGGTGTGAATGGTTGTAAGGACTGATCTCTTGACTAATCCCAAGATTTTGTGTCTATTAAGCGCACGCCAAGCAACTTTCTTTTGTCACAGTGTAACGTTCTTAGATCATGGAACACTCTCGTTCCCGTGCACACTCTACAGCACAAAACAAAGTTCAAATCTGCTAGGATTGCACGCAACATATGTTGTCTCTCTTTCTCTGAATCGTAGCCTGGTCACTTCCTCTCTCGCATTCTTTTATCGACAGTGGGAACCTGAACCTGTGACGGCTTGTCCACAAGCACTAACCTTCCTAGCAGACAGCTGTTTCGAAACAAAGGGGCTCCTGCAGTGCCCGAGGCGGCTTGAGAATATTTTCGGAAACACCGACCTCTGTGTTCTTCTCTCCGGGGTCACAGAACGGTAACTCACGCCGACAGCCGACGCGAGGACAATGCTCGCGTGACTACGCGCGACTCCGTACACGCGGGCGGATGTGCGCGGGATCGGGCAAAGACAAAAGGCAGGTGGAAACAGCATCCTCGGCGGGTAACTGAGACGAGCACTGTGTCTCTTTCACGGTGGGACCGATGATGGGCTTGCCGTCGCGTCCTCGTCCGCGAAGGATGGTTTAGGATGGCGCGAGGAAATGGGACGCCCCTGTTTGGCCACCTGAGATCGGTACGTCCAGATCGGGCTAGCACCGCACGAGGTGCATATTTTGGGGTGCCCGTAAGCTGACCGACCAGTGTTTTGTGCAATGGAACTTCACCTTGGAGTCTGACACTGCGGAAAGGGCGTATTTTTATCTGCAAACGAAACCTGGCGTCCATATATGACACCTAGGAGAGGGAGGCGAACAACGCGGGTCTTGGATGCTTCTCAAAACAGCATGTTTTTCGGATGCTCTTCTTCGCTTGCGGCTGTGTAGCCTATATATTTGGTGAATGGGAAATACATGTTTTTAAGGGGTACAGCTAATGAATCACAGGTAACGTGGTCCACGGACCACCAGCTACCATCTTCGAACAGCGTAAAGACACAGACACAAGGGGAAGACACTATAGGGGACGACGCTGTCTTTTTCCCCTAGTGTCTGTGTATTTACGCTGTCGTTCGAAGATGTTTAACCAATGCCAACTTGCCCAAATGTGGATCCTTCTGCACCAGCTGCCACCTTGTCTACACCGAACGATTGACTGGTCTGCACAAACATCAGCTCCCAGTACGAATGTTCTGTTCTGAGTTTCCACTAGCTTTTGTGAGGAAGCTCAGTGAAAAGCTTATGTAGACTTACGCGTACGTTGCCTATTTCTCTGGATGTGCGTACTACCACACTACGTCCTCGCATGCATCTTCATGGGACCACCGGTGTGCCAGACGGGTGACTATAGTGGCTACCAAGAGTCGGGAATAGACGTAAGAGAAGGCAGTTAACTCGATGACGGGAAGAGATGAGGAACTTTGGTTGCAAATAAGGAATTCTGACAGTGCTGAATAGAATCAGTTGGATGTCAATAGGACAAGACTTCATTCTGCAGTGGACATATATTAGCTGGTGAAGATGATGATGATTGTCCGGAAGCTTCACGATCGAGGCGACCTGACGGTGACGTCGTGTGACTGCGGAGCTAACAGCCGTAAACGGAAGAAATCGCTCGCCAAGGAAATGGGCGACGCCGGTCACGCGACTGGACGGTCCGCCCTGGATCGTCACCATGACCCCATAATCAAGGCGACGAGCAAGGAGCCGTGGCGAGCCTCTTTTGATCCAAGTTACGCCCCCGACGTGTTGCTAACCCCCGGCCGGCTACCGCCGAGCGATTGTATGCACTGCAGAGCGACGTCTCTCCAGCACAGAGCGGGAAAAAAGAGGACGACGTCACGCGCCGTTGCGAAGGGACACAAGACACGGCGTTCTCATAGCTTACGGCGATGACGAGGGACGGAGACAAAACGTCCTTTGAGATGCGCACGCGCTGACGAGAGACAGCCCGAGTGGGAACGGACGGACAACATTCCTCAGGCGTACCGTGTTGTTGCCGTCGTAACTGTCGTGATGCGGTTGCGTGCGACCGGACAGGCGGTGAATAACAAAGAGCGTGACGCCATAAGTGTCAATGCAGCGAGGAAGTGTGCATTCACTTGCCGTGGGGCTTCGAAGTACGCGAGAAGACGTACGTGCTGTCTGCAAGCTAAGGACCCTCTTCTCTCATGGGTACAAATCGTAGGTACAAACAAGCTATGAGGGAACCGCAGATAACTCTCTCTCTTAGAGTTAGCTGTACTCGTCTAGGCGAATATCGGTGTAAGAGGAACAGATCGGTTGCGATAGGCCGGCGCCATAAAACAGGTGAAATAATTGCAGAAAAAGATATTACACGAAAAATGCCAACGGGCTTCAAGTGTTGGTGTCGGTTTCTACTTCGAGTGTTGGTTTCTACTTGAGTGGCACCAAACCAATATACCGCGCATTTGTGTATGCCCTCAGGCTGGAGAGCCGGTAACCCCATGGGTGAAACACAAGACGTTCATGGTAGTATTCAGTTTAGGGAATTCCGCCGTGGACGCTCCCGCCCTACAAGTTTTCTAAAGCACTCTGACACGTTAGACTGGTAGCTGGAACTCGAGTTCTGTGGAGGGCATTTGTCGTAGCCTCACTGCGTTTAACAAGCGTTCCTCGACCAACAGGCGTTATTGTTTAGATGGCGTATGCCCGCCACGTTCTGTACAGTGCAGTGGTTTCAGGGGTGACTATAATGTTCGAGCACTTTACAAAACTGAATGCATATTCAGACTTCTAACTCCTAACTTTCCTCGGTTCAAGAACAACCTCACACCGTTGAAAACTATGGCTATCATTTCCGGATCTGTTCATATACAGTAAAATAAAACCACTATGTATCTCTTATGCCCATGACCTTCGATGTGAAGGTTGCGCTGTGGTCAAGTCAGCTTATCACCGCTTCAGTTTGTTGCTGGAATTCGTATTCACGACGGGGGCGAATGACGTGGTGAAGCTTCTCCCGTGTGCGCACGTCATTTGGGGAGCAGGAATGCAGCCCAGGTGGTTCTCCGAATTATTCCTACGCGTCTAACGACCCAGGTGTGGAAGTGTACCACAAAGCCTTAGAATTCTGGGATTCCCATTTCAAGAAGCGGTTGTGACAAGAAATAGTGTGTGCTGTGAACTGGCGGTTGTCGAGTTTGCGCAGTTTGGTAGAGATGGGCTGCCTCTGGGTTGTGAATCGGGTACTGGGCACAAAAGGTGTTCAATAGTCTCCTCGGTGGCGCACACGTCACAAGCAGGTCTGTTGACCATGGCGATTGTGTAAAATCGAGCGCTGGCGAAAGCGACTCCTAGCCACAGGCGGCAGAAACAAGAAAGATCGATCGCAAGGAGTCCTGGAAGCTCAGAAACGTGCTGATGCTAAAGCTTTGCACCTAGCATGATCGCGATGATGGTGGTGGTGGTGGGGATGATGATGATCTCGCATAGCTAGAGCCACTGTATAAGCTATGCAAGTCTTACCTCTAAATCGTCGCACAGCTATGAAGTCATCGCAAGCCACGTATTCTCTCTGAGAGGAGGATGCAATTAACCCGTGCAACAAGCACGTGCTCCTGGCGCCAGCGTTTCCTACTGCATCTAAGCGCGTGCCGCGGACCGGGCTGCACGCGCCAAGGAGTGGCCGCGATCTCTCCGAAAACAAAAGAACTGGGTCCCCCGCTGCCCTGGCGTGTTGTGGTGCCGCATCTTGAACGCGTTAACGAGCGGCGGGGAAGGAAAGGGCGATGTATACCACCGCTCATCTCGGACACCTCTTGAAACAGGAAGCCTAGGAGCCTTCGTACAAGCTTAGATTTCCATTTTAAAGCTCTTATCTTCATCACATGATGCTTAGGAGTTCGTTGTACTGTCAAGGACTCACATAAACGCGGTGACGTCGTCGACCTAGCAGTCTTAGGGGGACAAGCCTTCCATATAGGCATTGTCACCTAAGGGGTGTCCCCATGCCGCGCAGAACACATCGTCGACCACCATCTGTCGACCTTGGCGCCGCCCTGGTTGCAATTAGAGGGAGATTATCTCCGTGAGGGTTGAAGGGATCCGGGCCGGCATTGGAGGCTGTTGTTTTTGCCGCGAGCTGCTGGTTTTCTAGTAAAAAATGGCGCTGGGGTCAAACACTTCCAAGCTAGAAACGTGCTTTTAAAAATGGCTGTGTCGAGAGTGCTGTCCGGTGGTGCTATAAGCAATTCACTAAAGCGACGTCCGCTGGCTTTCCACAATAAAAATGTCCTGGCTGGCACTAGTCAGCTCTCCCTGGCGTAATTTACCGTAACCTAACTTACATACCTTGACAAGCAGAAAATATATCATTTAAAACACCGAAGTCTAATATGAGCCATGGAAATTACAACTGAAGCTCAAACCTCGATTACAACTGAAACTGAAACCTCGACTCGGACCATCATCCTTGGTGTCAGGAAGCTAAGACGGAACCTCTACATTACAACGGCAGACGTTTTGGCCGGTGATATCTTAGTCTTAAAAATTAGATTGTCGTCGGACGACACTCTAGCAATGGCTGCAGCGCTCAGCTAAAGTATCGTGGGTCGTGGGACGGCACCCTGGACACTGCGTTTGGAAATGTCTGTGTGAGGGAGTTTCAGCCCAGGAAGTTCGCTAAGGCTCAAAACGAGACACGTTGACGTTAGCGGCGTAGACAAGTGCGACGACTTGATGGTGTTTTGGAAACACGGACCGACTTGCCGATGGCGGGAGCTCTATATTCATTGGCTGACAGTGTTGAGCTTCTCTGTGTAAACAAATAAATAATACCCTTAATAGGAAGCACCAGTTTACAAGGCGAGTGTTTGTAGAATGATCTATTTTTCTAAACCCTGACTTCGCGCTGTTTACTAAAAATAGTTGAGCCGGGAACTGACCTACGACCTGCGGACGGTTACCTCAGTTAGACGGAGAACCGGAGCAAAACTATAACATTCGGACAATATAAAATCAAACAGCATTCTTTATTAGCACACATCTATCTGTGATCGAACAAGCACACTTAAGCAAAACGGTGCATCATTGCAAAAGCAGCAATAAAAAAAACAGTTCATATAATACCCCGGACGCCGTTGATTCAACGTACTGAAGGGTTACTACACTATGGATGAATTTTTTCGTCTGTCTTTTGCCCAAATTAGCAATTTTTTTTTCATTTACCAAGAGACGTACTACAAATATGTCTGTGTATACATTATTATTGTTGTTGAGATTGAATATATCGTGTTAATTGACAATATATTTGTACTCTTCGGTCCTATGTGTAAACGCGAGGCGTTGGCTTCGTCAGGAGACGTTTGGATCTCCTTTTGCCCTGCCTCGTGGACATATGAATTTATGTCCAAGTAAAGAATTGATTTGATTTTATGAAGCTTTATTCAGCGTTCCTCAAAGGCACTGTTCAGTTAGAGAGTTCTAAACGTTGGAGCCCGTTTATAAAGCTGAATACACTAGTCAAATTTGATATCACTTGTTCACAGACTACGTTCAAGCGTTCCTTTCATTTTGTTTGCCTATAGAAAACAGGTATGCGAATAAACTGAAATGGCTTGAAATTCAGTGTCAGCCCAATGATTCCACGTGACGCTTTCGCATGAGCAGGGTTGGGTGTTATGCATGCAGACAGTGATGATTATGAGCAAACCGGCTGCGCAGTCACGAACGAAATTAACCACAAAAACAGAACTCTGAGAAAATGGAGACTTGCCTAAGGCCTACATCGTAAAATGTTTTTTTCTCTTTATAAAGATATATATATATATATATATATATTATATATATATATATATATATACAGGAAGAAATGCCGGCAGTCTACAACGCCAAAGAAGGCATAGGGGAATGGTTAGAATATTTTTTACCGTTAGTGACGTTACATTATTATTTATTATTATTAATTACGTGAGAAAGAAAGAAAGAAAGAAAACACGCGCCCAGAGTGGGACCGAACCACGCCTTTCGATTAGATCTCGAATGCCTTACCAATTGGCTATCTGGGCGACTGTGTTCCGCTTCACTTTCTGGGGTATTATATATCACTACAACTGTATCTACCAACTATATACTACAACTTATTGGTAAGGCATTCGAGATCTAATCGAAAGGCGTGGGTTCGGTCCCACTCTGGGCGCGTGTTTTTCTTTCTTTCTTCTTTCTCACGTAATTAATAATATAAATAATAATGTAACGTCACTAACGGTAAAAAATATGCTAACCATTCCCCTATGCCTTCTTTGGCGTTGTAGACTGCCGGCATTCTTCCTGTATTTCTAACGAGCCCCTCATTACAAACCCTATTGTCATGCGAAAGCTTAGGAGGCCTCGGTTCTGGCAGCGTTGAGCCAAGGTAGCATAAGAGGGTTTCCCGCCAGTACCCAATTATGACAGGCTGTAGACGTTCGCGTCACGCCCGGGGTTGAAAAGAAAGTCCCCTTCTACCCGTGTAGTCTTAGTGCGCTGGCTACCACCCTCAAGCTCAGATAGTTGTAGTATATATAAATACCCAGAAAGTGAAGCGAACACAGTCGCCCAGATGCCGAATTGGTAGGCATTCGAGATCTAATCGAAAGGCGTGGGTTCGGTCCCCACTCTGGGCGCGTGTTTTTCTTTCTTCTTTCTTCTCACGTAATTAATAATAATAAAATAATGTAACGTCATAACGGTAAGAAATATTCATATATATATATATCTATATATATATATATATATATATATACTGATAATTTTCGGAAAGGAACGATGCCAGGCCGTCCCACACAACAGAGGCACGAGGCGAGCAACTCGAAAAAAGAAAGTAGTCCAAAACAGATAAATAATAGTGCAACAAATCTGTCTTCCCACGCGCGGGCGACGTTTGGGAGACACAGTGAGGGCCCTTCTTGACTCCACCGTGAGAGAGCGAGGGTTCCTCAGACCATTGGCGGTGATGCACAGCAAAAGAAACAAACATGCGCCGTGCTTGCAGGCGCACGCCGTTCTGGCGATAAGCGCCCCGGAACAGCGTCGTCAGCCATTTTCTTCTCGTGACCCCCCAGGGGTGGCTTCTCTCCGGGTCCGGTGCTGCATTATTTTCTTGCGCGGAGTCTCCCCTCTGGCGTCAAGAGGTGGGGCCCAACGGGCTGATGAACCTTTGCCAGCGCCACGGCTGTTGGTGAATGACGAACCGTTGTCTGCGAAGGCGAGGAGTTCGTGCTCTCACAGCGACCGGGGCTGTGGCTGGCGTCGGAAAGAGTGGCGGAGGCGGCAGCTGGGTGGTCTCACTTTTCACTGCTGCCCCTTGATAAACTCCGTCCGATAAGGAAGAGAGCGGCTTCGGATCAATCCAACGCGCAGTAAACAGGAAATGCGCTTACCAAGTGCTGTTAGGTTGGGGTGGTTGAAGCGTTGCATATTTTATTGTACTGCATTAGATGATATTGTATATTATTGTGATCATCAGCCTGTCTACGCCCACTGCAGGACAAAGGCCTCTCCCAAAGATCTCCAATTATCCCGGTCCTGTGCTAACGACGATCAATTTATCGCCGCAAACTTCCTGATATCTGCCCATCTAACTTTCTGCCGCCCCCTGCCACGCTTGCCTTCTCTAGGGATTCACTCTGTTACCCTTAATGACCAACGGCTATTTTGCCTTCGCATTACATGCCCTGACCACGTCCATTTCTTCGTCTTACTTCCTATTAATATGCCATTACCACGCGTTTGTTCCTTGAACCACTAATGTCTCTTCTTGTCCCTCGATGTTACACCTATCATCTTCCGTTCCGTTGCTCACTGAGTCGTCCTCAACTTAAGTTGAACACCATTAATGAGCCTCCAATTTCTGCCCTAAATGTATTATTCTGTTCCAATATATTCTGTATTCCGTATTCTGTTCCAAGTACGTTATTGTACATTGTATTATATTGTACTGCATTGTATTATTGTATTGTATTTTACTGACAGGAGCGGTGGCAGGTCAATGGGAAAGGCCTTCGTCCTGCAGTTGACCTGAATAGGCTGCTGTTGCTGATGATCACATGTGGTCGAATCAGGACACATATGTTATGCTTTTATACCTTCCCATGCTCCCCTGTATTACCAATCCCATAGGCCTTTGGGGCCGGTGTGCACGTTCTCAGAAGCCCACGATGTTTTGAATCCGTTTTGGGATTGTTGCTACTACTCTAAGGACTACTGCTACTTACCCCTACAGCTAATACTACCAGTACTGGTAGCGGTACTTCTGTACTCCTACCCCTATTCGTAGGTTTATACTACTGCTACTAATGCTTCTACTTCTACTATGACTAGTGGTATTAGATGTACTTAGGGGTAGTAGTAGTAGTAAATGTTGAGGAAGATTGTCGGCCACCGAAGACTCCTCCAATTGCCGGTATTCATCGCACTGCCACGCCTCTTCCTTTAGAAATGCTTTCGCCTTTAAACAATGCTGAATCCCTTTGTCTGCTTACATAAAAGTGCAAACACCTACGGTGCACATAAAGCGGGCAGGCTGGCATAATGTGAAGGTAAGCAAACACTCCTCGTGACGACGGCGAAGGTGTTTGGGAAGCAAATACACTTCACACAGCGCTCTCTTCAAGGCACGGCGTGCTTCTCTCTCGGTGCAATGATGGAGCACAGTGAATCTGCAAAGAGCTGTGGAAAGTGAGCAGGCACGCATATGCGAGGTTTTTGTAGACTCTTTACTCGTATGCATGCGTTCGATTGCGAGCGACGTTGTTAAATCGGCCAGTGCTGGGACGTCATGCCGCTTCCGTGTTAATATTAATTCTTCTCACGAACTGGTTCTCAATGCATTCGCCGGCACCACCTGTTTACAAAGCCCCAACACAGCCAAAGTATCATCGGTATGGTCCTCAGTTTGCACACTTCAATCCCGCTGATATTTTACTCCTTCCTTACTTGTTTACGTCAGCGGTCCTTCTAGGGACCAAGAAGAAGGACGGACGAGGAAAAAAATATATCTCTGTGGAAGTAAGAAGTGGGTACCCAGTCGAAAATCGCGACAAGAAAAATTACTGTTTGTCGTATTTTCGCGTGTCGTACTGGCCGTCTTGTCGTATTCTTGTTGTGTCGTGATTCCCATGTTCTGTCGTGTGTCGTATTCCTGTCCTGATTTTGATGTTCCGTCGTGCTGAACTCCTCTCTTGTCGTGCTCCTGATGTTCCATCAGTAGTTGCACATGGTTTGAATGTTATTTCCCATTTTGAACACTAGTGCAAATGGCAGCCCTGTTGTGACTACAGGAATGTTTGTCGTTGAGAAAATCGACCTTGTCGTTACGACAGAAATGTATGTCGTAACAACAGATGGCTTTGTCGGAACAACCGGACTTCTGTTGTGACAACAAAGTTTTTTGTCGTACGAAAGGAATATTTGTTGGCCTTTTGCGATATTCCTGTTAGGGTTTTAGAGTGGTTAGTACGTTATTTACGTTAAATGCTGGGAATGAATCAGGGCGCAGAGCACGTGGAAAAACCGCGCCTCGGCTTCCAGTGGCGACCGAGAAAGGAGACCCAACACCGGGAATTCACTTCAGGGAGTGTCTTGTTCTTTCAATTGACAAATTAAAAGCCCAATACGCGCTGCGTGCTGCACTCACAATCTCTGTCAAAATTTTCTAGGCCAGGCCGAAAGTGCGCAAGCCGCAAAAAAATTCAGTGCACAAGCTTACTTCCAGAGCGAGGCTGAAACGCTTTATGCCGGGAAGCTAAAAAAGCACCTTTCTTCCTTACTATCATCAGATAATTTTGTGACATTTAAAGGTGAAGATTACTCTTTGAATTCTTTGTGGTCTTCAAGGCTTTGAATGTTCTAGAAAATTTTGGCAAAGGGTGTACAGCCCCCTTCATCGTCCTCTTCGTTACTTGGCTCATTCGAACCACGTGACAGTTTCGTGGTAGGTTCGAACACAATTTACAACGCAGAAATCACGGGCAACCCAGCCATCGATAGCCCGAAGCCGAGCGTAAACGTTCTCTTCCACCAACAGTACCGCCCATAGCCATGTTGGCGCTTATTCACGCCTGTCTCATCCATACCTCTTTCTTCTTCTCCGGGCGAATTATCCACTGTAGGAATTAACGGCTGCCCGCTGCTACAGTATAACGGCAGCAGAAAAATAAGTGAGGGCAGCAAACCACAATACGGATCGCAAGTATATCAATGGGATAACAGGCAGAACTTGAGGGGATGCCGAAGCGCGTAAACAACTATCGTCGCTAAGACCCCAGAGAAACCGCTGTAGTCTACGAACGAAGGCGCCACGGTTGTCAGCGTACGCAATAAACAAAATAAAAGTTGCCGCAAAGGCTGTATTTACGATGGAGGCGAAATATACGTGTGTATACGAGGTTTCGGCTTGCATCGACGAGGCCCACCTGGTCTAAGTTAACCCTAACCGTAACCCGCGTGGCCGAAGTCAACCCAGAGTTAACCCTAACCATGACGCGGCTCCTAATCCGGAGAAAGTCGCGTGCGTTAAACTGCAAGTTTAACACAACAGTGGAGACATCATGTATTCTTAGTCCTCGGAGCAGCCGTTTTTATCATTGAACTATGGCGTACTCGACAGGATCCTCTAACTGCGCATGCTCAGCACAGTCCAGGACATGCCAATATGTTATCAATGCTTAAAGGGGCCATGCAGATAAACTACAAGTTTGTGTTGTTCAAAAGATTTTGGGTTTTATAGCACCAAGCATTTGTCCGGCAGCAAGAGATGTCGTATTCCCTGAAAAATGAAATTCTTTAAGCTAAAATTCTGATTTTCCCGCCAAATCGTGTGTTTTCCTGACGTCTGCCATGAAGTTATGAGGGCGAGTATTCAAACGAACTTCCAGTGCATCATTAAGCTCTGCAACCTTGCTTACCGACAGTCCTCCCAGATGGCTATACCATAGGTAGCCGCGGACCGTTGTCCGCCGTTGCTTTGTTTTTGACCGTATTTGCACCTGGATTAATTCTGTGCGGTAGAAAGTAATCATTTCGTGAAACATGGATTATGCTCGACAAATTGGGTCTCGGCCATACCATGCTGAATACGCCGGTTCTCGTCCGATCACGTAAGACCATGTCGCTTACTCCAATCGTCGTGTAAGAAAACTCCAAAGCGGCGGGCTGCCGTGCAGCTAAAACGAGCATAGTGCGCCCAGTACCAACAGCAGTGCGCATGGGTACTTCTATGTTTACGTGTATTTTCACAACTTTCATTGTTTACTGCACCATTCTTACTGCTGTAAAATGAATATGCATTCAATTTAAGCTCAACTAGCTCGTTCGGCAAGTTTATAAGCCCTGCCTAAATTGCGTTTGCTTTGGCGGCCTCAGCCAATCGCCGGCAGGGCATACGCCATCATAGGTTGTGTTTCGGGAAATCAGCTAGTGGGTCGCATGGCCATTCCATTTTTTCCTAATTACATACCGTATTTACTCGCGTAATGAACGCACCTTTTTTTCCTGTAAAACTGAAGCAAAGTTGGGGCTGCGTTTATTATGCGGGGTAGTTTTCTGGAAACTTTTTTGGAGTGGGGCAAAAGAGGTCGAAACGAAAAAAATAATGATTACATAACCTTTAGCAGTAACTTATTCAATTATATAGCTAATTTGAGTGAAGTCTGCGTTATAGTGGTGTCAGTATGATTCTAACGAAGGCAATCTTTCGAATGAACCAAACTTGTGTTTTGTCTGCATGGCCCCTGTAAAGAATAAAAACGTCTGCAGTGTCAACCAATCAACATCGACGAGTTGGGAAGGGGTCTCTTCAAGGCCGGTTAGAGAGAGAGAGAGAGAGAGAGAGAGAGAGAGAGAGAGAGAGAGAGAGAGAGAGAGAGAGAGAGAGAGAGAGAGAGAGAGAGGAGAGAGAGAGAGAGAGAGAGAGAGAGAGAGAGAGAACTCTTTAATGTGAGCTGGAGAGGTCAGCTCTGCTGGTTAGGTATAGACTCGTTCAAGACTGGCTAGGTATACACTCGTGTCGATCGTGACACGCTTCAGGCCTGTGAAAAGATGACGGCACGCGTCTTTTCCAACTCGTTGACCAGCGCACACTCAGAAATAATCGTGCGAGGACGACGGCATGCGTTAGCGAGGACCGCCCTGCAGGAGTCATGGGCGTCAGGTACACCACACACAGGAGCGATATAAAGAACTCCTCAGGTCGGGCCCCCATGGGCGAGATGGCGTCGTGGGTGTCAAGGTGTCCGTACAGATGCCGGGCCACGAAGAATGCGTCCTTGGACGCGGCCGTCGATTGCGTGCCTTGGTTGGGCACGGACTCGTTTGCTGTGCTGCCCGTCGCGCAGCCGCGGCCCACGCGCGATTTGGGACGCCCGCTGGGATTGACACGCGCACATCTGTCGCGTTATGCTCTCCGCGTTACGCGTGCACGTTAACGTCGCCCTTTCTGCGACGGCGTTTCTGAAGATGCGCATCTGCGAGGTGCATTGCCAAAAGATCGTTCCGTTCCTGGAAGTACTGAATGTAGCAGCGCGACTTTCGGGAACTTCAGTTCTGTAACTTACACATGATTGATTGCACTGTTTAACGCGCCGACGCAACGCAGGCGATGAGGCGCGCCGTAGTGAAGGGCTCCGGATTAATTTTGACCTCCTGGGGATCTTTAACGTGCGCCGAAATCTCGTACACACGGGCGTTTTTGCTTTTCGCCTCCATCAGAAAAGCGGCCGCCGCGGCCGGGAATCGAACCCGCAACCTCGCGCTCAGCAGCGCAACGACTTAGTCACTGAGCCACCGCGGCGGGTCTGTAACTTACACTTGCCGCACACAGAGAACGGGAAAAGAACAACCGGGAAACCTTACTGCCTAACTCCCGCGAATTCATAAAAAGAAACGAAGTCTCCGTGTTTAACTTTAACAACGTCTGTGGTTTGTGGCTTATTACTGCAGATAGTTCTATGGGCCGAAATATTGTTGTGTCAAGAAACACGATTTCATTGTTTTGTTTTTGCTGTGTTTGGCGCCGCTTACAACAGAGTGAGACTGTCTTAATGGTGTGTTTTCCTTCGGATGTCATTTCACTCCTTCAGAGCCAGTTGAGATTCGGGAGTTTTATTTTCTCGCAAAAATCAATCCGTGGTGTGCATTTTTAACCAAAAGAACGCTTTAATAAACCATGCCACGAGTAGTTGTAGATCGCGAAGGTTGTATATATATATATATATATATATATATATATATATATATATATATATATATATATATATATATATATATATACACACACGTGGTCTTCAGGCTGGTGACTATGGAAGACTAGTAGAACGAGCTTGTGGTTTTTGGGAACACAAAAAAACCACTGAACCTAAAAAGGGTGAACAAAAGTTTAGCCCGGACACCCTAGCACCTTAGGTTGCAAGTCAATAAAGGCTATGCATAAAAGCATCCTTCGTTTATACCAGGTCTTTCGAAAAAAAAACTGCTAGATTTTTCAATTTATGGATGGGAGCGTTCAGGTAATACGTCTTCTTGCGTGTATGTGTCCCGACATTCCCGTTCTGGTAGTGCTAGTTGATACAACTGAATTTTCTAAATGGATGACGGAGAAAACGACTTATTTTTCCCTCAACTAGTGGCAACACGTATACGCTGTACTACGCTTAAGTCGAGGCTGAAGTTATGTGGTGTAGACCCACGTATAGCCGCGAGACTGGCCATCGTGCGCCAGGAAAATAGCACTCCTCCTTAGATCACAATATTCAATAATAAAATAAGGTACAATTAGAAAATCCTCCTCGAAGAGTTCTTTTCGCGTTGTTTTCTGAGCATATCCCCGTCAATAGTTACCTCTAGTCGATGCAAAACTATAAGTATTTTAGACTTCAAATCGATTCAAATTCAACAAAATCGACATAACTGTGGCCCAAGAAACACAAACACACCTCGACCGGAGATGAAAGTGCATTGCACAAACAAGTTGCACGTAAGATTATAAACGCCGCAGGGGCAAGCGCATAGAGGAAGAAAGGGAGCAAACGAAGTCGCAGGATCACTTAAAGGATAGACAACCGATTCACGTCGAGTGTATTCTTTTATCCCAAATAAAAGGGCTTCACTTAAAACACCCTATAACCGGAAACGGTTTTGCTGATAGCGCGCCGGAACTTTCGAAAGCGGAAGAGGAGAAGGAGGAATAAACTTTATGCGAGCCTTAGGTGCTGATGTCTGGGCACCCGCCTGCTTGGGGGTTTCCTCTAGTCCGGGATACCCTGGCCTGCGCTGGCCGCCCGAGCCCTCTCCACCAGGCTACGCTGGGAGGAGAGGTCGGAGCTGGTCAGCTGTGCCACCCACTGCTCGTATGTAGGTTGGGGATTAGGGGTAGGGGACGGGGTTTGTTGACACCCCCATACCAGATGGCATAGGGGGCCAGGGTGGGGGCAATATTTGCAAGATGCAGGGTGCAGGGTGGGGTACATTTCATGGGGTAGGGTATTGTGGGGGTAAGAGTAATTATTAGATCTACCAGCCATACGTGGCCCGCCAAAAGGAATGCTGGCAACCATGCTGGCAACGTACTTTTAACTGCCCGTGAGAGATCAAAAGAGGTGTTTAAAAACTTGTTCTCGGCTAAAACAACAATAATGGGCAACCTTTCCTATTCCGTCATGCGGTTTTTGAGTCACGCGTTGAAACCGACGTTGTTGTTTGGACAGGTAAGCTAGTGCCACTTTTAGACACTAGATGTCGCCACCTTTCATACTTCGGAGATTTTAGAACTAAATTAAAATTACTTCCGCCTATTTATTTATAAATTCCTCGCGGTTGCTCTGGTGTATAAAACGCTGTGTTTCTTATAAGCTGAGGGACATGCACTCCACAAAAATTGGTTGTTTGTATCTTTAAACTCTCCATATTTACAGTGCGATTCGAAATTCAGTCGTCAGAGTTTGTAGGAGTGTGCGTACGGTTGCTCTGTGCGTCTGGGCTCCCGCGAACGATTAATTCGACCAATGGGTCGTCTTATTCCCTGGTGCGGGTCGCAGACGAAAGATGTAGAAGGCACGGTGGAGGGCGCGGCGCGGCGGAGCCTAATTTGGTCTCCCTACCCTGGAGGAGTGGCTCTCGAGTCTCGCCGCTTGACTTCCTTACTATACGGACGGGGTGCGCGTGCCGGTCGAGCTATTTCGGCGTCGCAGCCGCCGCCATTGCACGCCGCCCTCTTGCCTAGCTGTAACGTCCCTACTTGCGTTGTCGACACTATACGAGGTCGGCGCCGCAGTGACTGTTGGCAACTAACTTCTAATATCGGATATCATACCTAATTATGTCATCCAATTCAATGCCAGCTTTTGAACGCAATTTGTGAACCTGTTTATTATCCACATTTTTTCCCGGCTATACATTAAACAGGAGAGTATTTATGTCCTAAGGAAGCTGAATTTTTGAATATTTTCCACATGTCATTCACTAATTTGATTGACCTTATTTTTAATTTCCCGACCCACAATAAAGGTGACGTATCACCCGTACTCATGATGAACGGTACGCTTTCCTATAACTGACTAAGAAAAATTGCGTGCGCTTCTCACAAGAGGCCGGCCATACGCAGCCGACATTCTAGCATGTCTATTAGGGAGACTGTCTAGCTTACCTAATCTACTACTTGAGGCCACAGTTTGCCTGGCCTGTTTGGTAGACCTTCGTCTGCTTAGTCTATTAGCCTCACCGTGTGCTTTGTTTTCAGGCAGGCGCATAGAGCATTCAACTGGGAGGCGGACTGGTGGAGTAAACATAAACAAAAAATAGCCCCGGTTTGGTGGCGATCGCCGCGAGAGGTGCTTGTGTCGTGTGTCATTTAGCCAAGCACTGTGTGACGGCATTTAGAAATCACTTTTTCAAGCTAGCCAAACGGTAGATGCAACGCTAGTTCGATCCCTGATGGTCCTTCAGTGGTACAATTTGCTCATTAACTCAATTTCCTTCGCCTCAAATCAAAACTCGGTCATTTGGGAAACTGTTCGCGGCCACACCCATTCATTTGCACATCTATATTACAGTCCGGCCGAGTACCAAGGGTACGGGGAATTGAATACGCCCCCTTCTGAAGCTGTTAGCGGTGGTCTCGGAATAGGAAGCAGCGGCGAGCGAACCAAACAAGTTCCCAGCGCTTCGCTGCTTCCTCGCGGCAAAGGGGCCGCGTGTCGCTGTCAAATTGAAGTCGGGGCTGACGGATGAGCGGCAGAGCGCTGAACGCTCTCGCATGACGCGGAAGCGGGAATGTGCATCCGCTTCGAGAAACAACACGGAAGACTTGGGTGCGTGGGAAGCAATGGGAATAAAAAAGGATTAAAACGAAGCGTTGGAAGCGCAGTTTCGACATTCAAACAACAATAACAATGATAACAATACAACGATAAAAGCAATTCTAAACCCGGCCGCGGCGGCCGCTTTTCTGATGGAGGCGAATAGTGAAAACGCCCGTGTGCTCGATGTTCCGGCGCACGTTAAAGATCACCAGGTAGCCTTAATCCGGAGCCTTCCACTGTTGTAGCGTCGGTGTGGTAAACCTCATAATAAATCAACAACAATATTTATAACAACAGTTATAACAAGAGCATAGTAACAATATTATTAACAATAATAGTAAAAATAAATACTTATTGTCAAAAATGAACCGGCGCAAAAGTTCATGCTTACAAATGCCGCTTGGCGATTCAATTGCCATGCCAAGACGCGCTGACACGCCTGATGCAAGATTCTAAAACACAATGACGAAGTGTCAGCCAACAAGCAAACAATACGGAAGCTATGTACATATACAAAAAGGCACAAAAGCGGTTCTGTACACCAATAATAGCAAGCACGGACACAACGACATGTCTTACTGTTATTATCGCTGGCGAAGTACGTTTACAAAGGCGCGTAAAACGCTTCCACAAAGACTGTTGTTTCTTACATCAATGCATGCACCTCCATTCGCTTGCTGTAAATAAGGCATTTCGTTTTTTAAACAACGCCTGGAGCATTGGAGGGAGGGGGGGGGGGGGGAGGGCTATCAGTGTCCTTAAGAGGCCCCGAATGTCTCTGATAACATTGCAGCGGCATTTTCTTTTTGCGTGGCGAAACATGTGTTTAGATATAAATATTCACGGGTGCTGGGAGTATCATGTTCATCGTGAAACATCTTAATATAGTAACCTGTTTCTCCGTGCAAGTAACCGAACTAGCATAGTTTAATGCCATCGCTGCTTTTTAAAAGCGCGTCATATCGCCCAGTCCGACGCAGAAAATACTAGTTCTCGACCATTCTTTTAAACTGCAAATTTACTTAACAATGGAGGCTACGCGTGCACGAAGAAATGAGTGGCGAGGTTTGTAAGCTCTACCGCTTGTCCTTCGTGCTTTCGTGATGCGTCCGCAAAACTTCCCCTACCATTATTATTGAGCAGTAAAAATCTTCACGAAGGTTTTTTTCACAGCGATCATCATAGTAGTATGATCGTTGTGCATTGAAGCACCTAAGTCTCATTGTTCGTAAAGACATATTTCTCACTGAATTTCATCTTTATCATTTGTAGCAAGGCAGTTAAATAATTTTAAAACCTTGATGCGTTCTTTTTAATAACCTAGCTTTCAGTGGTATGAAATGTATTCATGACTAAATAGAAAAATCGGGTCGTTATCGTGTATAGATATCCTGCTTGAGTTGATCCGGCGACTGGAATAAGCTGAGAGGAAAATATGATACGCGGAAATCGAATGTCCCAATGACTGCATTCACTTGAGCCGCTTTCGGAAAGGAGTAGCTATCTATTTGCCGATAAGCTATACAGGCAACGTAAACAAGTGTCGGTTCCGAACAGGAAAATGGGAATTGACGATATGACGTCTGCCAGCTCCCCGCCACCATCCTCCCAACTAGCGCCCCGTCGTCGTACATCATCGAGGATCTCCGAAGCCCGACCCCCGATCGGTCACCGCGGAAAATGAGGATGTGTCCATCAGTATTTAGAGGCCGGGCTCACTGGCAGAAGCGTTGGCTGCGAGGAAGCGGCGTTGGGGGACGAGTCGAGGTACGTTACTGCCCACTCCGCGAACCCCAAGCCCCGCTAGAGGAGTGTGTGATTAAGGACGTGCGATGCGTGCCTTGCGGTTACTTAGAGTGACAGTGAAGGGGCCAAGCGGAAACCGGAAGTGTGTTGGTCACCCGCAGCTATAGCTTCAATACCAGGAAGCAGACTCAGCCAGTCTTGAAGCATCCTGTGGTGAGGATAGGCAGTGCAGGCCTCTGCAATAGGGGGCTTCTGTTTTCATCGCACGCGTTTCTGCAAGTCGGCGAGATAACCACTTATTTCGCGTGGCGTAACACCTACACGGGCTTTCAATCAAAAGCCAACGTTCTGGGCGTGCTACTCTGGCACTCCTAAGGGACAGCTTGTTCCTTGGCAGTAGCGGAAATAAGATATAAGCATAAAGGTACTTAGGAACAACAGGCTGCATAGGCGTAACAGTGAGATACCTCATTTGTGTAGCTACTGAAGAGTTGCAAAAAGTGAAAAAAAAAAAACATGTTTTTTGCGAATATTCAGTGGGCTCCAACGTTCCGGTGTAAGATAAATCAGCCTGGTGTGCCCGTCTATTTCACTATTAACAAGGTGCCCACTCAGCGCACATTTATGGTGTGAACCGTAGCTGAGAGTTGGAGTGCTGTGAAGCACCTTGAGAGGAGGCCTTGTCAATCTCAAAGATCCAAGGAAAGTCACACAGCGTCACAGGCTGATTAAGATGGGGTGAAAGGATATCCTGCCATTGGAGGTTTAGGCGAGAGAGGAGGTTGGTAGAACATGTGAAGTGAAACGTGGACTAAAGGTGGAACTATAAGTATTGGGATCGAGGTGCCGGTGAAGAACCAGAGATAACAGTGAATTGAGAAGATAAGTACACTCATTAGCAAAAATGACCATTTTTCATGCTGAATAGCCTTTAGTGGAAGACATTAGACAGATTTATCTTCACAATGGTCATACCGACCACTGTTGATGGCGCTTTGAGAGAGATATAGAGGGAGAGCGAGCGGGGGAGGGAGAGATAAATAATGATTTATTGGAGAGTTTAGCTTCAGCCTTAAAATGAGCTGGATACTACAAACTTCGAAAAAGTGATGGTTGCCCGTTTTAATGAACCACAAGGGTAGAATAAGCACATTGAAAGATATCATGTCCATGGTGATGATTGCGTAAGTCGACACGACAGCCTGCTACCATTAGTGCGGTCTATAATTTGCATCGCCATAACCTGCCTATTTGTAATGCTTAGCGTTCCTGCCAAAAAGTGACACCGTTTTAATAAAGGACTGTTCCAAGACCAGTTAAGCTATCAAGTGCAATTCGAGATTGTTGTTAAACACGCCTGCACAACAGCTGACCAGTACGCTGTAGACCACGGTGCAAGGGTGCAACACTTAGAAGGGCAAAGAAGCAGACGCAAGCAAGCAAGCAATCAAACAAGCAAACATGCAAGCATGCAAACAAGCAGGCGGAAAAGCAGGCAAACACGCCAGCATGCACAAACAAACAAACAACAAACAAACAAACAAACAAACAAACAAACAAACAAACAAACAAACAAACAAGCAAGCAAGCAAGCAAGCAAGCAAGCAAGCAAGCAAGCAAGCAAGCATTGAAACAACAAAATAAACAAGTAAAGAAACAAAACTTACACAGAGGCAGAGATGCGTGTGTGTAAACGGCCAGCGCGGCGCACAAATTCTTAGGTACAGCCATGAGCAAAAGTTCACGGACCAAGAGAATGGCAATTTTAGGTTATTTCTCTCCCGGTAGCAGCCCACAAACTGTGGTGTGCATGTGAGATGTCGTATAATTACTAAAGTATTGCAAAAATACCGCGCATAATTACTCTGACTGCTCTGCGGCAAAGAAATAATGAGAAATTGCTGCTTTGGTGGTCCGCAAACTTTTGTTTTTGACGGTGCAGTTCATTGGTCATTGCAGTAATAATAGTAATCGTGCAAAGCGTCGCGGGGCTCGTTCTGCGTTAAAATTGAACAAAACGCTGGGGTGAGTGAGGTAATGTACAATGCTTTTCTGTTTAATGATAACCGTCGGAAACTTGGGACAGCTATGGTGGCTTCAACGGGAGACGTGAAGGCTTATTTAGTGCGCCACGGCAGTTTATCGCCCGAGTTTCACTTTTCTTAACGGCGCAAGCCACAGGTCGTTTGGCGCTGCCAGAGATCATTACGTCTGACGCACAGTGCGGGTCCCAAGTGCTCTCCGAAATTACAGCCAGCGCTTACGCCACTGACACTTAGCCATGGCGATAAACGAAGTAGAAGGCACTGTCGTTTCAGAAATTTTGACTTCATTACAGACTTTATGCTGAATAAGATGACCTAATAAAGCACTAGCTAGGGAAATAAACATTTGGCAGTTTTCAAAATATTGTTTAAGAAATTTTGGTTTAGTTGGACAGAGTGTAGTGCTGTGATTGAGGTTATTTAGTTATACCAGCTCGCTTTTTCTTTCGTATTTCTTTCCCTCTTTTCGAATATTTTTTTCCCTCCGTCTTTCTTTGTTCCTTCCCTTTTCCTTTCCTCTTGTCTTTCCCTAATTATTTCTTCTTTCCCTTATTAATTGGCCCCAATAAATTCGCCCAGTGCTGTTTCTTGGCGGTTGCTTAGGGGGACTCACATGTTAACATTCCTATGGTAGCTTTACTTCATGACCCTACGGGCTTAAAAACTAGCGTGCACGAATACGAAATGGTTTTACAAATGCATACCAAGCGTTCACAACGGCCTAGTTTGCCTCTATTTTATAAATATGTGACTTCTGTTCCGAAATAAATACAGAAAACTCTCACTTGCTAGACAGCTAGCGCCATCTAGTTAAAACTAGATAAACCAAAATGTGCTTCTTGTTTGTTTTTTATTGCAACGACAAAGTTATATATTTCTGAAAGAACGAAAGTAGTTCATGAAGAACATGTCTATTTATGGGTAAACCTTTTCGTATTGCTACAGATGCTTGTTAAACACGGTGGAGTCATGTGATCAGGTGAGTCCCACAGCTTCGAATCACACTAAAAAGATTCCGTGATTTTATACAGAAATCGCCGAAAAGTGGCATGGGAGTCGTTACTGCTTCTTCCGTTTTCCTTAATATCTCGGTTACTTATCGGATGTTCGCGATAAAATTGGTACCATTGTTATAGGGACAAATCAGTCTTTTTAGCAAACCAAACTTGTGTTTAGTTTTCATGACCTCTTTCAAGGACACACCGGTTTACGGGACAAAGCCTTCTCTCTCTCTTCTGAAATTAGCAGAGCGGAGCGAGAAAGCGGACAACCAGTAACATGTGGACTAGCCAAGTAACAAAAAGGCTACCGAGCAATACAAACCAGTTATCAGGCAGAACTGCTGGGGATTTAGGACATCGTTACAAGTCCCCTCTTAAGACAACTACCTTCGGACTTCTTGCTACGGTTAGAGCATATTAATAGTAGTGTGATGACGGAAGTACGTGTCGTAAAGAGAGTTGGCCACCGGCATTGCAGAATCAGCTGGGCTCTGGGCGCCACAGCAGCTGTCATTCGGTCGCCTATCGGGGACACGCGCGTCCACGCGTCTGGCGTAAGCCGCTCTCCAAAAGGGCAACTCTCTCAGCGAGGTCGCCGCGAATGGTTCGAGCGGTGTCGTGACCGGCTTATGACAGCCCCTGCAGTGACCCCCCTTTCCTCAACTGGCGACCATTCGTCGTCGGCCGCAATGACTGCGGCCACAAATTCCATTCTTGGTTTTCCTGCCGTTTCACCGCGTGGTGCGAACCGACCACAGCCTGGAGTTTCGTACTCATTCGTGTACCATGCTATAGGCGGCCACGTGGTATACACCTCACGCCTGTGGACGTGTGCGAGCGCGTGTTTCTTGTGGGCTATTACTGACGTTGCTTTTAAAGGGTCCGTGAATACAAAATACAAGTTTGGTTCGTTAGAAAGACTGCTGGGTCCCCACAACATTGCGACCAATTTTACCGCAATCTTTAAACAAGTAATCAAGATATTACGGAAAACAAGCGAAACAGTGGCGACTCCCCAGCCGTTGTTTGGGGACGTCACTATGACGTCACCGAATCTTGCTTGTGCGATTGGCGAGCGCCGGCCTACCCACCGACAAGAAACACAATTGTGGGGCCTCTAGTTCCGGTTGATGGCATCACTGAATGCCTAATGTGTAATTTGACAACCCTCATAGCTATTTTTAGTGCTTGCACATACCACGCCCACTTCTGCCAATATTACGTCGCTGCAGCGCGAATGTTTGAAAGTTCTTGAATACTTCTTGCGTCCTTTTTCCGGTTAGCAACCGTCTTTTCTGTCTGAAATGGAGCTGAGTAAGTTTCTAAAGGCTACGTCCTTTCAAACTGATCAAAGTTGTATTTTTTCTTCGTGGCCTTCTTAAGGAAAGCAATTAAGTGACCAAATGTGCGAAAACCGGCGTTGCTGTTGTCCGCTACAGAAAATCGGCGCTGCTCTAATGAGTACATAAAAAAGACCCGGCCACTTCCGTGATTAAGATAGCAAGAGTGATAAAACAGCGGCGCTGGTGTTCTTCACTTGTCTTAACTTGACTTTTCTTACGCCTGCCCCTTCCTTAAGACAAAGATGGTTAAAAGTGATGCAAAAATAGCCAGAGCAATAGTCCACGAATCCATTCCCGCTAAAGTTCAGAACCGAATCTGCCTAAGCCAACGCCCGCCGCGCTACAAATCGAAAGGAAATGCGGCGTGCCCCGAATGCGCTTCATAGCGCATTTGGATAGGCGCTTGTTTCATAGCGCGAGTGGCCTAGGTTCGATTCCGACTTTGAGAAACGATTGTTTTTCCCGAGGCGCGCGCTCCCCAAGCCTGCTCGTGGGCTCCTTACCTCCTCGCCACTTTCGCTCACATTTTTTTGGCCTAGCATTTTCCCGCTGACCACTTCGCCGATGATGGTTTTTTTTGTCAACTATCGGCACCTGACAGAGCTCAAGCTTAAATAGCTCCGTTGCTAAAAACACATTTGCAGTTGCATCGAAAATTACCTGTGGTATCCCGAGTGGCAGCCGCGTGCGTTAACACCGCGTTCGCCGCCTTGGCACGCTGACAGCGGCGGAAGGAAAGTTAGCTGTGTGTGCCACGTGACAGGTGAATGGGACGGCACGGGATTAGAGCAGCTAGGTGCAGGCCAGGCACGGAAAACTCTTATCCTGGGGAAGGTGTTGCGTGAAGTGTCGCTAGTATGCCTGACAAAGTAATTCGCAGAAAAAGACGAAGAAACAAAGTCGAGAAAAGGGACACAAAACGGATTGAAGGCGGGCCAGTTGGTACATAAGGGAGTTACCAACAGCGCGGGAAACAAGACGACAGGGAGGACCCACATACACGGCGCTGTGTCTAATGATTGAGTTCATGGTCACTAAACAGGCAATAAATAGGAAAAAACGAAAGAAGAAACACACGTGATATCTGACTCAAGGAAAGACAAATAGAAAGAAAAGCAAGAAAAAAGAAAAGACAATGAGAAAAATGTATACTAAATTCTCTATGGCCCAGTAACCTGCACTACGAACAGATCTGTAGCAGCTGGAGCGCCCTACCCATCTCCACTATCACCAAGAAAGTCAATTTCTGTCCCCGTGAGGGCAACGGAGGGAGCGCGAACACAATCCTGTTTCCGGGTGTGAATTTCCCATGCATCTGTTATCTCTTGTCGCATCCTGTCCCGGTATCGAGTCAGCACGTGGCTTTTCTCAAATAAGGCAAGCAGCTTGGGCAGTTTGCAACGTGCGCAGCGAGCGTGCTCCATGTGGCGTTTTTCACATCGCACGCGTTCTTCCGAGGCGATCACCCAGGCAGCGGCGCCCCGTCTATCCGACGTACGACCGCTTACACGAGAATAGTATGCAGAAGATAACCTCTTCCTGGCATTAAACGTAGGCCTTCGCATGTTTCTTTGTGCACCTTTTAGACGCTGAATTTTCACTAGTATTCACTTTGCCACAGAGGCTTCTTAGTTTGTCACGAGCAGAAAAAACGAGGTCAACTGCCCACCGCCCTACTATTTTCTTGAGCTTACGGCTCACACTATGGGTGTATGGTAGTCTGTCTGTGGAAGCGTAGCGTGGTGTCTGCAGCCATACCCGATATCTTTTCCCAAACGGCTGCTCTGAGTCGTAACATTTGGCGCCCAACGTGGGGTGAAGAATTTAAGGACTTTATGTTTCAACTTATGTTGGGGTCTACGCTCTCTTCGACCGTCAAGGCTGCTCTGGACATGATGATGGCAGGATATCGAGAGTGAGGTTTGTAAGGCAGAAGTAGCCACTCCTTGTTTGAAAGTTGTGCGAACACGGTGTGGCAGTAGAAGACGGACGCCATTATGCTTTCTCCTTCAAAGCACGTAAGTAGACTTGAGCGGCCCCAGATATTTTTTCGTGTGTGAGCATTGTGTGTACGACCGAGTATCTTTGAGATATGCAGTGTCACGTTGTCCCGGGCAGTTTAAACAGTCGTGTATGCGTTATCCTTCGTGCCTGTTCCAGTTGATTGACACTGTCCATGTTATGAATTCTTCCCGTGATAAAGAAATGTTTGCCGTGGTCAGGGCACTGCGTGTGTCGACAAACGAAGACAAGACGTGAAAACAGGAAGCAATGAAAGAAAGAAGGAAAGAAAGAAAGAGCCAGTTCTGAGCAGAAGGCATTGTCCGGTCTTTTTGATTTCTAGTTTTCCCATGCGGTCTTCGTTTCCTGTAACACGCAGCGTCTCTAACGGGCTGTCGCGCAAGCTAGCCAGATATGTTCCGCTACTGGAGCTGTTTGCAAATCACGGAAAAAGTTTAACGTGGCTTGACGTGGGCGCTTGTCTTGGACAGCTCCATCTCGAAAGCGCTTCAATGTAAGACCAATCGAAGATGCGAAAGCAAGATTAGATGAGGAAAGAAGAATAACATCGAAAGGGCTGGGTGGTAACAAACTGAGATTTGATTGCGCACTGGAAGATGTGCAAGCTGGAGCAGATAAAAAACTGTGACTTGCGGGTTGTGACGTAGCGTTCTATTAGCAAAAGCTTTCTCCCGCGAGCTACTGTTAAAATCAACCCACCCCGCATCCTTGCCAAGGTAAGAAGGCAAGCCTTCTTGCCGAAACGTTGGCACCGGACTGCGGCCCCTACCCTGTCCAATGTTTTGTCTCTTGTGTGCCCACCATCGTCCAGACACTCTCATTTACAAGTACAGCAGGGTTTGTGTGGCCGGAATTGGTTTTAGAAGGACGCGTTTCGTACTCGGCGACACGCAGGAGTCCAGTCATTTTGAGGAAAGAAATGGCTGTAATAAACCTGAGTTATTTTTTATTTATTTATTTATTTCAACTGATGGCTAACGCCATTTGGGATTTAGCAGTTAGGGCATACCGAAGAGCATTTAAGGTACACAGAATACAAGTGCGGTTTGGTTTTTACTCTCTCTCTCACACACATACTCACTCACTCACTCACTCACTCCTCACTCGCTCGCTCATCGCTCACTCTCCTCATCGCTCACTCACTCACTCACTCACTCACTCACTCACTCACTCACTCACTCACTCACTCACTCACTCACTCACTCACTCACAAACACGTGCGCGGATTTAAACATGACTCAGTTTTTATTCATGAAAACCACAGGAACATAAAAAATTCCTGCAAATTTATGGAAGCAACGGAACAAACGTAAGCAAATTCAATGCAGCATGAAACACTTGAACAGAAATTGGCAATTATATTCACAGCTGTAACTAAGGTTTGAATTTGGGCTCCTTGGTTCTTTTTACTGTGAAAACAGCTAAACGAGGGCAGCGAAAAAAAGTATATGGACACGAACACTCGTGTGTGTGTACTTCCTTCACCGTCCTCTTTGAAGGGCACTTTTCACTTTAAAACTCACAGAAATGCATGAAGAATAAAGCAAGCGAGACATTTTTAGCGAAACATTCTAGGCACAAGAACTACTCAGTGATCATGAACTTCAGAAGTGAGATAGAGAGAGAAAGAAACCCATTAGAAGCACTTCGTCCGATATTCGGGTTCCCTTTGTTCATTCAGCTCAGTGCACTTTTAATTAACTTATTTCATGTAGGTGCTTTTTGACTAATATTAGGCATTGTTCCATGGATGCGCTACCAGCAAGGAATACATACCGCTCCGATCTCTCATAGCTATTGAGAAGAAGGCATATTTAATGATATCAGTGTGATAAATGTGTTCTTTGAAAGTTATGAAGCCTTATTACCCCACGTCCTCCTCGTTTGTATCGTCCGGAGCTACTTTGGAGAATAACGCACGAAGCTGGAAGGAATTCATAGAGCTTTCGCGGCCTCTTCTAATGAGCAGCACGTCTAGAGCGAAGGCCGTTCAAGGAGAGAAATGAAATATACACACCGTCTTTGTACTGGTATTCCCAAAGGAAGCAAGGGAAGAAAGCAGCCCCTTCGTTAGCCGTAAACACCTTGTTTCGCTTCTATAAGTGATTCGGATATAGCGGCGTACTTGTTAAGACATTTCATCGGCAATAAGTTGCCTGTTCAACGATTTTAATAAACCGAGAAGTGCAGCCAGAACGGCTAGTAGCGTTCCAGTAAGCTGCGGTATACGGACAAGCAAAGCATGCATGCAGGTATTCTGTGTTGCTCTTGAAACAGCCTTGCATGTGCGCGAATTCATCGTCACCAGCGGTAGTTCGGGCTCCACTTACCTGCACAGCCCGGCTTGAAGCACCACACCGTTCCCTTACGCTCAGCTCGTTTGAGCACGTCTGCCTCTCTTCGTTGCTTCCTGAGTGCTTACAGACAATGAATATTTTCAAGAATTGAAATAAATTTAAGAATTTTGTTTCCAGGCAACATTCGGTTTTGCTGAAAAGTGATTGTACGCGTGAGGTTTCGTAGAATAATGCCTCTGTGATACCTCAATGAGATTGTTTCATCGTCTAAAATTAAACAGAGAAGTCTATCGAAATGCTAAATAATTTCCGTAACGCCAACAGTTCTCGGCGTGTACGTTCTCCGCTGTTAGCGTATAACTATATAATGCAACACGCTCATGAAAATTTGAATTTGAAAGCGTAAAGTTCAGAACTATGGCTTTGTGAAAGGTATGTTGGTGTGGTGATTTTTGAAGGGTATGAAGACAGCCAATTTGGAACTACTACAAATTGGCCATTCTCGCATCCGAGTATACAGCGCAATGCCTAGAAGAACAACTGCGCAGGCACACTTAAGATTTGGCATTCAGTTTGTCGCTTATTGTAAAGTTGCTAATTACAACCGCTTGAACAGAGGACTCCCACAGCTGGCTTCCGCAGCCCGCAAACCCTATAGCTTGACCCGCTGTGGAACGTGCTTCTCAAGAGGTGAACAAACTCCAGGTAGAGGGAAAGGAGGTACGGTAAGTTCGGTGGGCGTCCACGAAAAAGAGAAAAGAAAGGGTGCATCACGTATTGATCTGAGCATGCGCAGTGGCCTCTCTCATTTCCCCGCTCACCCTCTCATGGAACTCCCGGGGTTACGGCCTGCGTCCTGCAGATCCGGGGGTCGATACAGGGGGTTGTTCGCCGCTCGGATGTACGACGGGCACCTTAGCTGGCAGTTTCGGTTTTCGCCCGGAAGCGCGGGTTTTGGGACTCTCTGCTGCCTTCAAACCGTCACTTGTCCGAAAAAAAATGCATAATCTGTCGTTTTTTCAAGGGTCAGAAAGGGGTGCTTTCTAAGGCTGGCTTCGCCAGCGCAGAACAAACATGATTAAACAGGGTCATAAAAACGATATACAACTTTATTTAAATCTATAGAACTAGCGCTTCGTAAGTCACTCAGCGTCATTCCCATCACGAAAGATGCTCTTTTAACCGAAAAAAGCGCGATATATTGCAAAACTTTCGAATTTCGCGCTACACTGACGCCATAATGGCAGGAGGAGCACTAAAAGCATAATTATCAGTGCGTTAAAAGTCCTTTAGCATTCGAGTAATACAATGAAACAGAACTAAAGGCCCCACTACAATCTACCAGTCACATTTCTTGCGGCCGCTTGGGTCGTCGGCATCCAATTTGACAAAGACTCTATGACGCCATAGTGACGTCACCAAAAAATGTCTGCGACGTCATAGCGACGTCACCAAGAAGTGTCTGGGGGTCACCACAGCTTCATCTGTCGTCCTTAATATCTCCATTATTGTTTTAAATTTTCTGATAAAATTTGTGTCATTGTTATTGAGACAAAGCAGCCTTTTTTAACGGCCGCTTCACGCCCTCTTTGTACACACAGGGTTTTATTTCATGATCACGATGTTCATGTGTTAAGACCTTGCATTTGAGTTCCGGGTTGGACTGGCAGGCCGCAGTCCATTACAAAACGTCGGAATGTACGGATCCCGGAAAAGCGGGAACACATTCAGAGCTCATGGGAAGTTCGCTGCGGACTTACAACGCACACGGGAGGGTGATATCGATAAATCAGCTCGGAAAGGACTGACACGCGACGCTGTCTTCCTGCTTAACAGAGCACGAAACCATACGGGTGGGCGCACTCGGCCACAACGCTCTCACAGAGGGCGAACGTGTAATAACCCCTCAGGGGGAATCAAGCGACCGAGGCTCCACAGCCATGTCTGTGCCACCAGTTTATATAATGGGTGCTCACCGCATCGTAACAAGCCGTAATGACGTTCATTCACGTCGCGTGTCTTTATCCAGAGCCTATGATGACCGCTAGCTTTGGCTGAAAGTAGCTTAAAAGTTGTGCATTATCTTCAAATCGCCATGCAATTAGGAGTGCTCACGCTTCGGGTAAGTAGGGCCGGGATAACGAACGCAAATTATCTTGAAGGTAAATATTTGATAGAGGTCTGTCTGTTTGAGAAGGTATACGACTCAGAAATACAATTGCAGACTGCATGACCATGACCACGGTGATGTTGTTTTTTCCTAACAGGGATATCGCACATCATTGCCTTATCCTGTTACCAGATCCATTGAAGGTTGTCTGTATGTCTTGTGCTGCCGACGCTTCACAGGCGATGAGGCACGCCGTAGTGGAGGGCTTCGGATTAATTTTGACCACCTGGGGATCTTTCACGTGTGCATAAATCTTGCACACACGGGCGTTTTTGCTTTTCGCCTCCATCAGAAAAGCGGCCGCCGAGGCCGGGAATCGAACCCGCGACCTCGTGATCAGCATCACAACGCGTTAGCCACTGAACCACCGCGGCGGCTACAAAGAGAACACTTCTTCCCTGCCGGGCTCGAACCTGAGCCTTCTCAAACGCTACTTAGGAAAAACAGCGCCAAAAAATGATACGACAGGGAGTAAAGACAAACACTGCGCTGTCGTTTACTCCCTGTCGTATCGTTTTTTTTGCGCTGTTTTTCTAAGTAACATCATGCACCAACTCGCCCGTCTCAGTTCACTTGTTGAACCTTCTAGTTTTAGAGCAGGTGTTATTGCCATAGCGCCACAGGAGCAACTGTGTGAACAAGCTTTGGGGGAATATTGGTCCCAGAGAACCTCCGGGTGACGTGCTTAGTCAGTCAGAGGCGACTACCGTGAGAAACTTCTGACAGTAATTCTCACGGTTGCCGTGATAATAGACATTACCTATTTATTATTATCCTTCTTTTGGTGCGCATGACAGGCTTTGCCAGCATGTGTCTTTAGGTGTAGAAAATATCACAGAACCTCGCTCACATCCCAGCGACTGACGTCTGGTTCGCGAACATCGCTGCACGGCGCCCATCTGTCGCCCTTGACGCATCGTGTTCGAGCACATAAAGCTCTCAATGTCGTGCGGCGCCCTGCGACCTTGATGTCTCGAGAGCAGGCCGGAACAAGCCGGAAGAGGTTCCGAAGCGCTCGCATGTGTGTACGCGGTCAACGCGGGACTTCCGCGTCAACACGTCCGAGAGACAAGCGAGGATGTCGGTCAAGCCGCGTCAACCGTACAGCGGGGCACGGCGTCTGTCCCTGCGAATGGCAAGACCGGAAATAAGGGGCGACCCAGCCGACGAGACGTCCAACCAGACATTTTCCGCCTCGGAGAGGAAGCGCGGGGATACGCACGTCTCGCGAGGGGAAATTTTCCTGCTCCGCGCGACGCAGCTCGAACCATCGCCGGTGCGTGGTTACGAGGAAATGAGGTTTGCGCAAGGTCTGTCTTCGCAAACACCCTAGAACGCCCCCAGGTTATTCATCATCAGCCTGTATACGCCCACTGCAGAACAAAGGCCTCTCCCATAGATCTCCAATTATCTCGGTCCTGTGCTAACGGCGACCAATTTATCCCCTCAAACTTCTTGACCTCATCTGCCCATCTAACTTTCTGCCGCCCCCTGCCACGCTTGCCTTCTCTAGGGATCCACTCTGTTAGCCTTAATGACCTACGGTTATCTTGCCTACGCATTACATACCTTGCCCACGCCCATTTCTTCTTAATTTATAGTAATATGTCCTTAACACGCGTTTGTTCCCTGACCCACTCCGCTCTCTTCTTGTCCCTCAACGGTTTACATCTATCTTTCTTTCCATTGCTCGCTGAGTCGTCTTCAATTTAAGTTACAATACTTATAATACCTAATTTATAATGACCCAGGGTATGATACTGGGCATATCTACCACCGACACTAAAGGACGACGTGTCGAAGCGCAGCACAAGACAAGGGACAAAAACACATAAGACGCACAGTGCGCTAACTTCCAACTTTAATGACAGAAAAACCATACCACCACGTATACACCGCACTTATCAGTCCAATACTCCTAATTGCGGCATATATGTGGTGGTTGGGTTTTTGGGCTATTAAAGTTAGAAGTTAGAACACTGTGCGTCTTCGGTGTTTCTGTCTCTTGTCTTGTGCTACGCTTCGAAACGTCGGTATGTGGGAACTCGCCCAAACCACTACTCTGCTGAACAATAAAGGAGCTGCATTTATTTGTCAGCGAACCTTTTCCTTCGTTAGGCATAGCCAGTCTGAAATGACGACACGAAAAATTCGTGTAGTTTGTCGTATGTTTGCGTGCCGTACTGCCGCCTTGTCGTATTCTGCTGTCGTGTTTCTTGCAGCTGACTATGTCACGACAGCATGATCGCTGTCGTAGCGACAGGCAGTCCTGTGGTGAGCACAGGAATGTTTGTCGTTGAGAAAATTGACTTTGTCTTTACGACACAAATGGGTGTCGTAACGACAGATGTCTTTGTCGTAACAACAGGGCTTCTGTTTCCCAACAAAGTTTTTCGTCGCACGACAGGAATTCTTGTTAGGTTTCTGAGGTATTCCTGTTGTCATTTTAGACTGGGGATAATATATTGGCATGTTGTCGACTTCGCGGCGCATGCGCAGTCCGATTATCCTGTCGACTGCGCCAATTTAATTAACGCTAGCTAAGCCTAATCATAAAAAAGTTCTACCAGGGTGGACAGTTGGAAGCGTGGGTAATTCGGTAAGGCATCGGTTGCACCGCTGAGATGACCCAGGTCTTACGCCAGCTCCGTAAGTGGTTTGATACAGAAAAGATAACATCTAGTTTGGTAGGCTAGTAGTGATTGCACACTAAAGGAAAAGCAGTTGGTACGCAAGCACCCTGCTCACAGCGCCTTTCGAAGCTTCCAGGCTAACCTCTCACTGGCCAAGCACAGATAGTCGGCGCCCTCAGAACGACGTAAGACACGCGGCAAGCAATTACAGAGTTCTAGAACACTGAAGATTATCCGACTGCGGGTAACTTAGCGAGACGCAGAAAATCCCTTGGATTGCGCGGCTTGCGCAAACAGCCCAGACCGAGCTCCGCTTCGCGCCGGCCACGAACGACAACAGACGGCCGCTGAGTTTTCTTCCTTTCCGCTCGAAGGCGTCTCTCGAAGCCGCTCAACCAGGGAGCGTGGAGACCCAGCCGCCGTAAGGATTCCGTATCGATCCGTGTTTCCCCAGTCGCGATAGCGATGACCGGCTCCACAGTGACGTCACTGCGTCCGGGACACACTGCCAGTGTTCTTCGTAAGGGCAGGGAAACACCCAGCAAAGGGATTTCCTTTCGAGCCTTACTTCTTGTTCCGGAGGCGACGTTAGGTAGGTGCAAAGGGAGTTGTTGTTTTGTAATTTTTCAGCAATACGTGGAAGGATGATGGGAGCAACGCTTAGGGACAAGAAACAAGCACCCTGTATGAGAGAACCAACCTGGGCAGACGACATCATAGCCCAGATTAAGGGGAAGAATTGGGCTTTGACTGTTCATGGAATGCGGGCAACTGATAAGATAACAGAGTGGCTACCAAGGCCATTAACTCGATCGAGGGATGTACTGAGAAAATATGGAGGGAACCGCAAGACAGGAATGACTGGAGGGGCACAGGAGAGGCCTTCGACATGCAATGGACTTAAGCGGGCCGCTGCTGATGATGATAAGAAAAAGCGGAGACAATTTCTCCCCAAGCACGTGGAGAACTTTTCTTGTATACATGCATAACCGTACATAAATCCCACCGGGCGGACAAATTAGCGTAGCCAGCAGAGAAGGCCCAACCTATATACTTGTTCATTGTGAATACTTTCTATTGCTCCCACTTTCAGGCATAATTGTCGAGCACGCCCATCCACAATGCAGTGTTACTAATGCGATTAGAATTATTGGCACACATTGCGGTATGTATGTCGTTGCTTTCGTCTTGAATGCTAAGCCAATAAATTTAAAAGCTAGAAGAAAAAATATTCAGCACACTTACTGAATTAGATTCAAGCCGTCGTCTCATGCGCTTGAAACGGCAGAATTACCGATTGAGCCACTCACAGAAGATAACTGAAACGCATTCTGAGGAATGCCAATGATGCGCTTGTGTCGAACTTGGACGTCATCTTGCCGCAGACGCTGACGTCACGCGAGGCGCTGCTGAACGTAATAGCCTGTACCATTAAATGCACCGAGGTAGTGGTGACAAGGTCGGGTAATGTATGTGTCTTTACATACTAATTAATAAAGCGATTAGCATTCTCACCCGCTTTCCCAATTTTGCTCGTAAAATGTCGAAGCCTCGTTGAGAGTCGACGGGAGGATAAAGCGGATGAGGAGTGTGGAGGGAGTGGGGAGGTGGGAGGTAGTTACGGAGGTGGAGGAAGGGAAAATAAGGAGGGGAGGGCGTGCATTTAGTTCGCCAACACCAATCTCTACGCAGCTGGAATCTCAGTGCTAACGTAGGCGTCACCATATTAATCTGTATGGTCTCCCCAGGGTCACCTTGCATCTGAATGCAATCGTGGTAGTAAGCACCCACCAGCGTTATCTCTCCTGTGGTAGCAGATATTCGTTAAGGCCTATTCGACCTGTGGAGCTGGAGTGTTGGTTACCGCCAGTGGTCAAGTAGGGGCAACCTCACTCTTTGCATTCTCAACTCCACCACTACAATGATAACAACGTCTAGATAATTAATCATCCCTCTAAGGACGTCTTCTGCAGCTGCTCTTCGTGGAGCGTTCTGAACAGGAATTAAGTAGCTGGCAAGAGAAAACTAACGCGTTTAGTGCATTTGTGAGCCCTTCTTCAATGACGCCAGGGCATTGAAGATCTTTTACATTGCTTTATTATCAGCCTATGGTGGCCGCCGCTGAACAAAACATTAAAATTATGCAAACTGCGGGACAGGGCTGTTAGCTTGCCAAGCTAGCAGAGTCTACCAAAGAACAGCGTTTTGGGAGTGGCAGGTCTTCCTCCCCCGTCGACCGTATACGCACATCGGACATGGTTCATTGCCGCTGGCTTGCAAGGCCAGGGACGCCACCGACACGGCACGCCAGCCGGCCGTCTGTGGCCGTCTCCGTGACGCTGGTGGCCGGGCGTCGTGAGCGTGGTGGGCCCACCGAGCGCATCGCCGCCTGTCGCGCTGATTGCGTCCGGTCACGGATGACCAGTCCTCGGGGGACGGGGGATGCACTTTCACCGCCGGACGTGACCTCTAGCTGACGCTGTAGCCCCGTCGGCAAAGCCCGCATCCTTACTTTAGGTATTTGCTTCCTGTTTGTTGTTTGTTTTGCTCCGCGAGTGACCCAAGGAAAGCCCGCAGAAGGAAGCCCGGATCGCCATTAAAAATTCCAATGACTGCGTTCCTATCTGCCGAGCCTAGATAACCACACCGTCGCCAATGGGTTCGACGGGTGCAGCGCGAGCAATCCATCGGGCATTGTTATGGAGGACAATTATTTGTCTGTGGCGTGAGATTTTCTTGCTGGACCACGACGGGACAACGAAGCTTCGAAGACGTCCCTAACGAAGCGAGAAGGCACGGGCGTCGGAGTCAGCGACCTCTTGGCCGCCGCCACGGCCTCGAGCTGCGACGCTCTTGGGCAATACGCAGTGGAAACTGGGACACTTGTAGCTCGCCGGTTGTGAAACCAAAACAGTTCGGCCGTGTCGATGCATTAAAATAATTTAATAGGTATTTTAAATAAGAATAAATTACGGTTAATGTTTGTAATGATTGTCTTTGTAGAGCCAGATGCGTCAAGTCGGAGTGAACAAACCAGTGGCACCAAAGAAGGCAAATGCAGAAAACACTGCAAAAATAATTCTCAGAGTACTAAAACAGAAAAGACATCCAAAGTGCTAATGAACAGAGAAGTCAGATATATTGATTGTGCCCTGCCACCTAATCCTCATGTATCTCTTGTTTTGTGTCGGCCTTGTTTATTCTGCGCTAGAACTATGTGTTTGAATTCAAAGCAGCTCGCTTCCATGAACTCCTGATGGTCTTATCGACTCTCAGAGCGTCCGCTAGAAATGTGCTGACATGGCAAAAACTTGTATTGGGCTGGCCTCCGTAGTAATACTGTAAGATTTCAAAGGGAGCTGGAGGCGGCGGGCTTAACTCCGGCTGAAGCCTTCGCTGCGGTTTATTGCGCCCCGAACACATCGGCATTGTCTTAACGCATCCCGTTATCTTAGTCAACGTTAAGCAGATACAGTTCTGCGCTGTGTGGTTGGCCGCCGCCTAATCAACCGGGAACGAAAAAAGAGACAAATTATTTTCCGAACTGTGTCACGGAAAGTGGGAAAGAAAGAAAGAAAGGAGGAAAGCAAAAGAAAGAAAAAAAAACCAAAGAAACGAAGAAGGAAGGAAAGAAAAAAGTAGAGAAGGAAGGAAGGAAGAAGGCAAGAAGAAAAGACAGAAAAAAGAAAAGAGCAAAGCAAGAAGGAACTACAGAAAGAAAGAAGAGAAAATAATATGAAGGAGGGAAGGAAAGAAAGTAAGAAGAAAAGAAAGAAAGGAAGGAAGGAAGACAGCAATAAATGAATAAAGGAAGAGAAATAGAAAAGAATTACCGCTTGGGTCTTTGGGTGGCACAGAAATACCACTACACGAATATATTCTCTAAGTTCACGAACACAGAAAAACGTGGCCTCCGTTGGCTACGGCCAACGGATACGTAATATAGGCTACCAGCGGCGTGACTGCCATTGAAGCCTTCCGTTGTACCTTTTGTAAAAAAGACAGCTTCAGTAATTAATTGTGTAATAATGCACGCCAAGACTGTTTAAAGCTCCAATAGTACCAAGGTAATTCCGAAAGCGTTAAATTTTCGGATAGCGCAGGTGATTGTAACGTTGACTGTGAACCTGCAGTTGATGGCGTGCATATCCGTGAACGAGCTTTTCACTGCTTACCTTGAACATCAACCCACTGGTGCCTAGCCCGGTAGAAGCTACGGAACCGCGTAAAGCAAGAACACACACCGAAGAAAGAAGCACGAAACTTTCAGCACTATACTGCTGCTTCTGTTACGTTGCAATAAATGCTCCAGTACTCGAGTTTTTAGGCTAATTGATCATTCCTTGGAGACTAACGACTGAACCATCGCCGTTTTTCTCACCTACAACTACCCAATCGACTGCTTCCCGCATTATACTCTAGAGGAGGCCGAAGATTACTTCCGCAATGGCGGTGGCGGCGCGGAAACCGCTCGCGGGCAACTAGCAGCGCTTCCCTCCGCGGTCTCCGCTGATGCGCGTCAGGCCATTTCACGCTAAAGCTCGTCAAGAGCGCGCAGCGTCGGCGACTGGAACTCAGTGCGGTCGCGCTGACCGCAGTCACGGAAGGAGCGGTGGCGAGACGGAATCTTTAAGCGACCAAACGAACAAAGAACGAAGAATTTCTGCAAAGGAGGAAGGGAAGAACGAATTAACGGACGAACGCGCTAACGAACGACTTAAAGAACGTATTAACGAACAAATTACGGTAAGAATTAATGCGAATGATTTAAGGAGCGATTAAACGAAAAATTGGCGAACAAATCAACGACCAAATTTATGAACGGAATAACGGACGAAGTAACGCGCATAGCAGAAATAAATTAAAGAAATATTGAAGAACAACATAACAAACAAATTAAGGAACAAAATAACCAACAAATTAACGAACACATTCACGGCCAAATTTATGAACGGATTAACGGACGGATTAATGAACGAATTAAGGAACAAATTTACGAATCAGTTAGAGAACGAAATAACAAAGAATTAATGAACAAGATCACAAAAAAGTCAACGAACAAATACACGAACAGATTTATGAACGGAATAACGAACGGGCTAGCGAACGAAGTAACGAAAGAATTAACGGACCAAAGACAAAAAGGAAGGGAGAAAGAAAAGATTTATTTATTGTAGGATATAACACGCTGACGCTACACAGGGAATAGAGCCCGCCGTAGTGGAGGGCTCCGGATTAATGGTGACCACCCTTCGGACTCTTCTAACGTGCGCCGAAATCTCGTACACAAGGGCGTTTTTGCTTTTCCCCTCCATCCAGAAAAGCAGGGAGGAAGAAAAGAGAGAAAAAGAAAGAAAGAAGGAAAAGAAAGGAAGGAAGAAATGCTGAAGAGAAAGGAAGACGGAAAGAAGGAAAGGAAGAAGGAAAAAGGAAAGAACTAACAAACGGAGAAATGTTTTCGTTTCCACGCGTCCTGCATCTGCGGACGACCACTTCGTTACGGGTCAGCCGCAAAGATGGAGGAGCTCGCACGCTCTGGTGAGCATTGGTCAAGCTGGTCGAAGCAGCAGCAGCAGCAGAAAAAAAAATTGCGGCCGCAACGAAAAAAAAGTAAATATGACAACAAGCAAAGGGGAAGAAAAAAGACCATTACGAGACTGAATTCATCGGTTCCTGGTGAAACGAACGTTGTCGGGGAAATTGAAAGTATACTGCACACAAAGTCTGGCTAAGCCAAAACAAATGGCCAAAACAACAAACGAAAGCAAGCTGGACAAACGCGCACATGAACAAAACAACCCGGAAGGTACACCGCAGGACACTTTAAAAGAAGAAAACAGACAAATTGTAAATAAATCAAGAAAGGAAAAAAAGAAGCTGGGCAAATTGAATACGGAAGCGATGCAATTCTTGTTTTCTCTTCCGAGGTTCTCGCGACAATGCGTGCTCGAGGAACTCGCCTCGTATTCAGGCGTAACGAACCAATTTCGTCACGCCAAAGTAGGCCACGTGATTTTTCCACCGAAATCGTTGAAACGCGCTCGTTTCGACTCTCGCATCGCTGAACATTCCCCGAAAACCTGCTCGAAGTTCTCGCTGGGAGACGGCGATAAAACGAACGTAATTGAAGCGGTTAGCTGGCCGAAATTCGTACGCCATTTGGGCGTTAACGCGCTGAGCAACAAGATACAATAAAAGTTTGTATCATTGCGCAACGGGTTCTGGGGTACTAAAATTTTTCACGACTTCCAGCAGCGGTCACGCTTGCACATGACGGGGTGTGCTCGAATCGCTATTCGATGTTTCCTACTATAGTGCATGGAACTGGTTGTTTCTGTGCCTGGTTTGGCGATAAATAAAAACTGCCTTTTGAGGGGCTGTACACTTTTCCCAGAGAAAAAAAGAACCAGCCGAATGAATAATTTTATTTTTTGTTACGTGTATGTTTTAATAACGTAAAGCAGGCGCGTTGGAACGTTTCGCAGTCACGTGAGCTTAGGTGGCATTTCGCTGTGTGTGACGCCCTTGAAGCTGTTTTTCCCCCATAACCATCAGCAGCAGCAGCATCCTGCTTCTGTCCACTCCAAGCATAAAGTTTTTTAGTAAGTATACTAGAGAGGAAACTGCGGCTGGTAATCGATGTCGTCGTTGGGGTTTATGAGAAGACCCCCACTTTTGGCTTGGGCTTGGCATGACAATTAGATTATTAAGCAGTTTTCGGGATTTTCTTTCTTCACTATGCATTAACACGTCTACGAGCTACGAAGAAGCCGAAATCTTTCCTGTTCCGTGGTAGCCGTGTTCGGTGAAACAGCAGGCAGTGCGTGATCGCACCTGATGTTGGTCGTGCCGCAGTCGAAGGACGTATGACTGAACGGGTAATATGCCGCCGCGAAATTTGTAGCCGACGAAAAAAAGAAACAAAACGTACTACGACGAAGACAAGATACGACAGATACGGGCGCCTGAATCCGTCCTATTTTATCACCGTCCACGGCTGATTAACGCAACGTTTTGTTTTTTCTTGTTAAACTGTAGCTGAAGGCGTGTGGGCCGGTTCACCACGAAGGCGACGTTTTGATAGGCACGCTCAAAAAACTTTCTAAACTCTTCCTACAACTTATTATTTTAAATACGGGCAAAAATAATAAAACAAGAGTCTCTAATGAGTTTCCGCCAAAATACGTACATTGTTCGTAACTACCACATTGGCCTGCAGAATAGTAGGCAGAACCGATCCGGCAAAAATACGCCTTACTTCCTTTTTTTTCAGTTTTAAAACAGCCTGTTTTATTTTCCACCGACATAATTGCACACTAATCTTCGCGTTTTTGCGGCACTTTGTTTAAATTTGCGGTCACTAAAACGTTTCTATCCAAGCCAATGATGAAACTAAGGCGAGCGCGTAATGTAATGGCGGTCCATGACGACACAGACGGCCTTGATGTGAGCCGCATAGACGCTAGCGCCAGATTCCTGTCTAGTGTATATTGTAAGAAACTCTATGACTCCAAGGACAAAAACTCCCATGTTCCTCCAGTCATTCCCGCCTTGCGATGTTTCAGTCCATTCTTCAGGTCCCAATTTCTTTCCTTCATCGAGTTAAGAAACTCACTTCTAGCCCTGTCACTTGATAGCCATGCTACCCTCGATGGGTAGCAGACAGTTACCTTTATTCCGGTCGCATTAAAATGCCCGCGTGGGCAGTCAACCCTGTGTCGTTGGCGAGCAGTAAGCGTGAGGTAACACGCCTACCTCAGCTTAGCGGCCGCCGAATAGACAACGCATTGGACTCGTCACGTCCCACTATCCTTCTTTTTACATCCCGCAAATCTACTCAACAAAATAGCATGTTTCTACCGTAATCTGTTTCCCTTCGGAGACGTCGACTAAGGTAAAACGCGTTGGGCATCGTGATTCATTAACGACCCCGAAGGAGGGAGGAGATCAGAACTTTGCAAGCATTGCCTACGAGAGAGAGAGAAAGAGAGAGAGAGAGAGAGAGAGTAATTGGAAATCAGAAAGGGAGGGAGAGAAATTGGCAATCAGGCTGGCGTCAATGGGTAAGCTCTCTCGCCACGAGCACGCTGGTGGTGTAAAACATCAAGGAACGCTTCGTGAGCGCTTGCTGTGCCCGTGATTTCTATGCGCCGCAAGGAACTCTAGCTGTCGGATGCATTCTTCTACGAGTGTGGGCTTACGTGTAAGCAACCGGAGATTACGCGCTCTCGCGAGCATTAATGGCACCACACCATACTTTTTCGCCTTTCATCAGCCACACGCCTTCCATTCTGTGCCTACCAGTCTCCTCAGCTTATTCAACTGGCCAGCGCGTTGCGAATTCGACATCGGCAACGCAATCTTTCGTTGTTTCCGTCCTTCTTCTTTATTCGGTTATTTCGCTTCTGTTGAGTTTCTGCTTTGCCTCGGGGGCTGCGCCGGCCGCAACGCTGGGCCGCGGACAATAGGCGAGCCTTACGCGTGATCGACTGGCGCAACGCCAATGGCGTTGACCCCTTTCGGCGCGGGCGGTGGGCCGTTTTGTTCGCGAACGTCGCCGACGCCGGAGGCGACGGCGTTCCTCAGGGTGCCTTATGCGTGTCGACATTGTTCGTGCTCGCCGGCGAAAGCGTCGACGTCGCGGCGTGAATGCGGACTGGCCGCTGGTAAACGGCTTGCGATAGGCAGATGAAAGCGAGATAAATTCCTGCCCGGAGGTTTTGTCGTTGCGGTCATTTGGCCGATCGCGTTGGGAGAGACGAAGCTCCTCCATATTGTGTTCGCCTTCGATTGCGCCGCCTTTGTCGTGTGTGTAGTCGATCGTCCTTACACTCGTGTTGCACCATGTCTAGGGTGCACACTATGGTAGTTCTGGGGCATCGGGGTTGAACGGAGAGGTCATTGACGTGACCGGCGTAGTTAGAGAACGTTCGCTCTGGGCAACACCGAAGGAGAGAAAACCGGAAGCAGTTAGGCTGGCTTAGGACTGGTAAAGACCTTTTGTGCAATGCTGGATGCCGGATGAGCAGAGTGGTATCACAATGTATCGAGTCGATTAGGCGAATCACTAACCCATGCAGTGCATCCTAAAACCTGGAAGAATATGCTTTGTTTCAAGGGGTTGCAGTAGTACGTCTGAGTTTCTGAGCAACTAACCAGGCCCCAACAGACTGCTCTTCGTCAAGTCCAGACGAACACGTACCCACACCCTACGAGGCTGCATGCTATACACCCACCTTCTATGATCCCCTGTGCAGACACTGCGGCGTCCCTGCCACGCTTTACTACATGGTATGGGAAGGCCAAGTTGACCCCCACATTGACTCCATCCCAAACCCTCGCGAGAGCAGTTGGAGAGAGAACTCGCTAGCTCTTGCCCCAGCAGACAGCTGCAGCTGATCGAACGGGCGAAGACGGCGGGTTGCTCCAATGGCGCCCTGGGCTTAGGGCTACACCCACAAGACTTTTAGAAACAATAAGAGTTGTACTCCTCCACCTCCTCCTCCTTCTTCTTCTGAGAAGATGAACAAACAATTATGGCATGAAGCGCTCCATCTTGGTTTCGTCAAATATTCGATTGAGCTGCAGACGCTGGGATGAAAGCAGGATTCCACAGTTATCTGACTTGAAAATACTATTATATATACATATATATATATATATATATATAAGAGAAGAAAAACTTCGAACAAGGTAAAAGCACGATTGTGGCCTACGTTTCAGCAAAGAGAACTTGCTTTCCTCAGGGCAATCTCTCGCCTGGCAGGCAGGGTTTATATAGGGGTAGGACCCCAGGTGAAAGGAGAGGGAAAGAGGGAAGGGAATTTGAGCAAGCTGATTGGTTTCGGAGTGTGTCGGGGGAGAGATTGAGGGGCCAAGAAGGTTGTCTAGTTTAAGCCGCGAAGTAGGTCACACGGAAGTCAGCTGGTGGTTGATATTCGTGGAATTTTTGGACAGAAAGGATGAGAGGGTGCTTATTGACCCGCCGCGGAGTATAGGAAAAGGATCTCAGAACCGCCGGAAGCAGACCGGGCGGTGAGGGTGGGGTCCTTATCAGAAACTATCTGCAAGCCTCAGGTCAAAAGAAAAGATAGAGACGGGGGAAAACTAACTAGGTCAAGAAAAAAATAAAAAAGGAGAAAAAAAAACAGGGAGGGGAACCACATAAACCCACACACAAAAGAAAAAGCAATGGCCCGGCAACTGAAATGGCACGTGTCACCCACGGCAACATTCCTGGTACAGGCCTGTCCTGAAACTCAAAAACGAAAAGATAAAGTTAGAGTGACATACGGGGCACAAGACCACGCGGAGTCAAAAAAAATAGAAATTAAAATAAATAAAATTGAATTCCAAAAGCAAAGGTTGGAGGCATGAGGGCGAGTATTAAGCTAGACACTAAGGAATGAAAAAAAAAAGAAAAAAAAAATTAGGTGACCAGGTACAGAGCAGAGTGAACGGTCATAGTCTTTGGATGAGGTATATGCACGAAAATGCCTAATGCTGTATTCCCGGTGAATATCGCAAGGATTCCAAGTTGCCCTTAGACGCATTAATTCCAGCAGGTTCCATGGAGTTGAATTTGTGAATTAAGTAGGATTCTCGGTATTTCCTGTCCCTAGGGGACTTAAAATTTGACTGAAGTATATATAACTAAGGTCATCAAAATTGTGCTTGGTTGGTTGAAATGCTGCGCTACAGCTATGGAGGATTTGCTAAGAGTATCTAAGAGTATTGATACTCTTAGCAAATCCTCCAAGAGTAAGAGCAAAGAGTATCTAAGAGTGCTAAGAGTATTGATACTCTTAGCAAATCCTCCATAGCTGTAGCGCAGCATTTCAACCAACCAGGCCACAATTTTGATGACCTTAAGTTATATATACTTCAGTCAATTTTAAGTCCCCTAGGGACAGGAAATACCGAGAATCCTACTTAATTCACAAATTCAACTCCATGGAACCTGCTGGAATTAATGCGTCTAAGGGCAACTTGGAATCCTTGCGATATTCACCGGGAATACAGCATTAGGCATTTTCGTGCATATACCTCATCCAAAGACTATGACCGTTCACTCTGCTCTGTACCTGGTCACCTAATTTTTTTTTTTTCATTCCTTAGTGTCTAGCTTAATACTCGCCCTCATGCCTCCAACCTTTGCTTTTGGAATTCAATTTTATTATTTTAATTTCTATTTTTTTGACTCCGCGTGGTCTTGTGCCCGTATGTCACTCTAACTTTATCTTTTCGTTTTTGAGTTTCAGGACAGGCCTGTACCAGGAATGTTGCCGTGGGTGACACGTGCCATTTCAGTTGCCGGGCCATTGCTTTTTCTTTTGTGTGTGGGTTTATGTGGTTCCCCTCCCTGTTTTTTTTTCTCCTTTTTTTTTTTTTTCTTGACCTAGTTAGTTTTCCCCCGTCTCTATCTTTTCTTTTGACCTGAGGCTTGCAGATAGTTTCTGATAAGGACCCCACCCTCACCGCCCGGTCTGCTTCCGGCGGTTCTGAGATCCTTTTCCTATACTCCGCGGCGGGTCAATAAGCACCCTCTCATCCTTTCTGTCCAAAAATTCCACGAATATCAACCACCAGCTGACTTCCGTGTGACCTACTTCGCGGCTTAAACTAGACAACCTTCTTGGCCCCTCAATCTCTCCCCCGACACACTCCGAACCAATCAGCTTGCTCAAATTCCCTTCCCTCTTTCCCTCTCCTTTCACCTGGGGTCCTACCCCTATATAAACCCTGCCTGCCAGGCGAGAGATTGCCCTGAGGAAAGCAAGTTCTCTTTGCTGAAACGTAGGCCACAATCGTGCTTTTACCTTGTTCGAAGTTTTTCTTCTCTTGTGTTCTCTACCATCTTCAAAGTTCTACTACTCCCTGGATTATATATATATATATTATATATATATATATATTATATTATATATATAATATATATATATATATATATATATATAATCTAGAGGAAGATAAACTCACAAAGCGCGCAGAAATGGTATAAGTAAAGAGTCGGATACACAGCAAGAAAAATAACAAACAATGTCTACTTACGTAGCGGCAACGGGACTTGCCTTCATCAGAGTAAATTTACATGATTTTGCTGACTTGAAAATCATCTAACTTTACTCTGATGAAGGCAAGTCCCGTTGCCGCTACCGTAAGTAAACATTGTTTGTTATTGTTCTTGCTGTGTATCCGACTCTTTACTTATACTATATATATATATATATAATGGAATAGGGAGGTAACGGGGGCTCGGTTCTGGATACGAAATACAAATTGGCCCCGACACTTCCGATCCCGTTAGAGAACACCGGATGGCGTAAAGTTTCGTTCCCACTTCGGTCTCGGGAACGCAGCACGACGGCCAGTGACGTGAATTGCGATATGAGGTGGTTTTCACCGCTCGCGACCAATGATTACGCGAATGCGTGTAACAGAGTTTGGTTCTGGATGGTAAGGACTACATCAGCCGACTCTGTCACCACGATAGGCTAAGTAGGTTGCTCCAGCGGCTGTGCGAGATTACTAAAAACGGTCGAGAGCGATCGGCTGTGATGTCACTAAGCGGCAGCATGTTCATCGCTTCATGACGTCACAGACGTCACGTGACATATGGGATTCCGGAGTTATTGATTGCGGGGTTTAACGCGGTGAAGCTACACCTGTCTAGGAGATGCGCCGTCGTGGAAGGCTCCTCAGGATTAATTTCGACCACCTGGGAACTTTTAACGAGAGCCGAAATCTCGAACACACCGGCGTTTTCGCTTTTCGCCTCCCCCAGAAAAGCGGCCGCCACGGCCGGGACTCAAACCCGTGTCCTTCCGCTCAGCAGCACAACGCCTCAGACACCTAGCCACCGCGGCGGGCGATTCGCAAGTTCATCTGGAAAAACCGCGCTTTTACGGGAGACCAAATAAGTAACAAAGCAGATACATGGCAGCTGCATCCAGCAGATAAGATATCTTTTACCTGTCTTACTCAACCAATTTCGCAAACAGATTTTGTAGTATTTACAGACGGCTCGCAACATAAAACCGACATAGGAGCAGCTTTTATAATTCTAGACAAATCCGGCAAAATAGTAGAAACCAAACAATACAAACTTCCGGAGTACAGCAATACCTTTGAGGCAGAAGGAATCGCGATTTTAAAGGCACTTGAATACCTCCAAACTAGCTTCAAAGGTAACGTACAGTTGTATTCTGATAGCCTATCAACCCTAAAAGCAATTAGCAATCCAAATAATCGGAACCCAAATATATTTAGAATTAAAGAAATGCTAAGCAAAATAGCAAAACAGGTGAAAATAACGTCAACTTACATTAAAGGTCACAGTGGCAATGTCGGTAACGAAATAGCTGACGAAATGGCTAAAAAAGCCGCAAAATATGGCGAAAAAATTGACTGGCCTATTTCACTACAATTTATCAAAAAACAGCTCAACATACCTGAGAAAACATTGGAATGTTGAGTGGCAACAAGAAGGAAATGAAAGCTACACATTCCAATGGATAAAGAATATTTACAAAATTCCGGACCACTTTCCCACCAATTATTACACGTCACAGTTTGTCACTGGACACGGTAGATTTCCGTTTTATTTTCATAGGTTCGCCATTGCAAATAATAACATATGTAAATGTAACCTACCAGCAGACAGTTTTGATCCCCATTTACAGGACTGCCCAATAACAAACAACACAGAGAACAACTTCTTGATATTCATAGAAATTATCTCGTAAGAAGGAAACCGGAGCTAATAAAACATACAAAAACATTAAAAATTTTAGAAGAAACGACCAATACTAGTTAACGCTAATATTCAACAATACTAACCCCTCAAATATTTTGTCACAATTTCACTCACGCGCAGAAACAAAGTCAGCGGCAAATAACGCAATAATAGCCTTTAGATCTTTTGTATTTACCATTGTTCTTCAGTAAGTATGGAATGCCAAGTTAACCCCCACATTGACCCAATCCCAAACCCCTCGCGAGAGCAGTGGGAGAGAGAACTCGCTAGCTCTTGCCCCAGCAGACAGCTGCAGCTAATTGAACGGGCGAAGACGGCGGGTTGCTCCAATGGCGCCCTGGACTGAGGGCTCCACCCACAAGACTTTTCGAAACAATAAGAGTTGTACTTCTCCTCCTCCTTCTGAGAAGACGTACAAACAATTACGGCATGAAGCGCTCCATCTTGGTTTCGTCAAATATAGTGTTAGAACACATGTTTAGATTGAGCTGCAGACGCCGGGATGAAAGCAGGATTCCACAGTTATCTAACTTTATATATATATATATAAGGTTAGTAGAGATAGAGACAACGAGAAAGAGTAAAAAAAAAAATAGTTTACTGACGTTTCAGGGAGAGACTCCCTACGTTTTTCTCGTTTATCTCTGTCTCTACTAACCTTATTTGTTTCGCGCTCTGTGGAGTTTTTATCTTCTCAGACTATATAAAATATATATATATATATATATATATTTTAATATATATATATATATATAATTATATATATATATATATTTTATCGGCCTGACGAAGGCCGGTCCCCCCGGTTGAAACGTTAAAAACCACTCCTTTTAAATGCGGAGCATTTCGGCTCCCCTGGTCCCCCGTCGTTGATGAGGGCGCCGTCCACACGTCACTGCGCATGCGCAACTCTCCTCTACACCCACAGCTCCGCGATACTACACTATAAAAAAAGAAATAGTTAGGGGCGCCCGGTTTCGATCCCACGACTCACTGGCCCAACGGGAGGTACGCGGTGCTCTTCCCACTACCCACAAATCCGGGACAGGATCAAGTGCTACGAACGACCTTATGTCCTTGACTCATTAAACTACGTCAAGAAGCTACTAAATAACGAAGGCACGCGAAGCTGAACGTCAACGGAAACGACGAACTGAAAACTTTAGAGGGGGATGCTGAATTTCCCGGGGAAAGCTGTGGCGGGAAGCGCCACGCGCCTTGCAGCTCTACCAGCCCCGTCCGCAGCGCCTCTGATGCTGATTGTGGCAGGATGCCCCTAGGGATTGGCCAACCAAAGAATCCATCACGAGATAGGTTCGCGTTCAACCACCGTCGTCATCTTCCCGTATAGGAACCGCCGAAGAAGAAGAACGAGAAGACAAAGCTGCGAAGAGAAGGGCGTGTGTATTACTCTCAGCCAGTGCACCAATGTCAACAACCCTTACCTCACCAAAGCTGACGGAGACTACCACAGAGACAACATCGACAAGAACATGATGGACAGTTTCGGCGCCTCGAGAACCACTGCCTACTCACCGTACACAACAGCACTTGCGTGCCTTTGCCACCGGTGTGGACCCGGACGCGGAATTCCTCTGGCGCTAGTAAAAACCAGATCACGCAACATAACGGCAACACAATGGAACCACACGGAACCGCCACGATGCTTCGCATCCTCATCAGGGTGCCCCACTGGAAGATGGTGTAATTTTTTTTCGACGTGTGTCCCCTTTTTTTCATAAGTTTGTCCGGTGTCCAAGAAACTGTGTCCTGCAACTATATATATATATATATATTATATATATATAATATATATAGATATTATATATATATATTATTAATCTATATATATATATATATATATATATAATGGAATAAGGAGGTAACGGGGGCTGGGGGCTCGGTTCTGGATACGAAATACAAAATCGGCCCGACACTTCTGATCCCGTTAGAGAACACCGGATCGCGGAAAGTTTCGTTCCCACTTGGGTCTCCGGAACGCTGCACGACGGCCAGTGACGTGAATTGCGATATGAGGTGGTTTTCACCGCTCGCGACCAATGATTACGCGAATGCGTGTAACAGAGTTTGATTCTGGATGGTGGACCACATCAGCCGACTCTGTCACCACGATAGGCTAAGTAGGTTGCTCCAACGGCTGTGCGAGATTACTAAAAACGGCCCGAGAGCGATCGGCTGTGAAGTCACAAAGCGGCAGCATGTTCATCACTTCATGACGTCACAGACGTCACGTGACGCATGGGATTCCGAAGTTATTGATTGCGGGGTTTAACTCGCCGAAGCTACACCTGTCTAGGAGGTGCGCCGTCGTGGAAGACTCCTCCGGATTTCTTTTGGCCACCTGGGAACTTTTAACGCGTGCCGAAATCTCGAACACACCGGCGTTTTCGCTTTTCGCCTCCCCTAGAAAAGCTGCCGCCACGTCCGGAACTCAAACCCATGTCCTTGCACTCAGCAGCACAACGCCTTAGACACCTAGCCACCGCGGCGGGGGATTCGCAAGTAAGAACGTTAAGCGCAGTAAAGAAAACACACGACGAGCGAGACAAGGACCAGCGCCTGTCCTGTGTTTTTTTTACTGCGCTGAACGGAGTTTTAAAGAGTACCAGCTAGCTCGTACCAATACGTTGAGAACGCATAGCTTATAGCGATTCCTAGACCTTTATGCCTCCATCTTAAATTCGCAAAATCCAGTAAGGTGGTGTAGAAGTGGTTTAGTACTGAAAAGAAAACAAAAAAGGAAAAGCTTGTATTCGCAAAAAATACGAACATATAGTTCACATTCTGGTCATTGACCTAATACTTGATGAGGCAATGCTAATATATGCCTTCGATGGCCCTTTAAGGCTTGTTGTAGTTACAACGCTTTTGTGTTTTTCGGTCCGCTGGTAAACACGCGCACAAAACGGATGTTAAAACCAAGCCCATTAGTCCCTTGAGGCTGCTCAGAAAAGCTATCCCTACATTAGCAAGCATATCATTAGCGCGGCATACCTGCCGAACGTAAGTGCATATTTCTTTCCGCCGACATTTTCATGCGCACGGCTTGTCGCAGTGGGACATCATCCCGGATTAATAATTCCTTCGACTGCTACGAAGCACCGTGGCGAGATGGCCGGCGTTTCGCAACCGAAACATGTGAACGCTCTGGTATGTTCACGTGATCTACGCGCTAACGATTGTGTGCACCTTCAAGACGCTGAGCGTTTGTAAAGGCTGATAAAGATACCCTCACGTGAGCATATACTTTCGGGGCAACGCGCAGGCATATTGCCGTGTGTGTTTCCTTTTTCTAGGCTAGTATACACGCCCTTGGCATGCTGAGCGGCAATGTAATAGCAATTTTTGTTGCCTTCATTTTCAACGGGGCGTGGTGGGGATGGTGCAGACGGCGACGTTAATTAAGAAATCTTGCAGTCCTGCCAGGTCGGTGATGTCGTTTCAGTTAGTTTGCTGCGGGAACGCTGCGATCCAAGCCACCGAAAACGCCCGGAACAGTCACCGATTCGTTTCACATGAGGACGCGATTCTAAGCCCATGGTTCGATGATGCGCCTATCTCTGGATCGCATCACCAGCGCAGAGCCACTCGGCTACAAAGGTAACTTTGCATCGAACTTACAGCTGAAGTAAACTCGGATACATGGAACGATTGGTGGAGTCACGGATGATGCGATTTTATTGTCGTTTGAAGGCTACCATTCAAAAATTGCAACTGTCTTGTTTCACTAATGAATGGTTTTGCTATTGTGCATGCTTGAATGGTTGTACTGTGTGCGATGGGAGCCCCGAATCGAAGTCCTGTATTCATTTGCGAGTAGAGCATTCCGTTCCGACTATTACTACGGACATTGAGTACTATACCCATCACTTTTTTCCACCTTTGGTTTGTATCAGCTTTGTGGGTTACGCAATGGTAACTACAAATGTGTCGTCAACTCAGCCTGTATATATATTTGAGGTAAAAAACACAATTCTTTCTTTTGGAAGTGATGGAACAGTAGAAAAAAAAGGTTGTTGGCCTGAGCTGGCACGCAAAGAACATGCTAGTGGTATAGCGTCGGGTTAACGCGCTGCCGATTGATGGGACAAAGTGATACATATTTTGTTCAGTGGCCATTACAAACCGCTCCGTTATAAAAATAATCGTTCCCGCGACCTTACTTGCGTATTGGTTGATTTGATTTTTGATTTGTTGAACGGTCCTGTAATTTATATCCGAACTTTACCGATCTGACCAAATAAATCCAAATCTCATCTCCAAATCTCATCCAAATCTCATCTCCAATTTAAGTGCATGAAAAATTCTCTGGTGATATTGTTCCACCTGGCGCCAGAGATTTTGGAGTGACGCCGCAAGTAGCGTACAGTATTTCTGTTTCCTCAAAACTAGACCGACGGCCTTTCGTTTACAGATTAATATTGTTTTTGGGTAGACGAATGGGCGAATAAACAGGTTTCTCCTATCACTTTATCTTGCTGCCTGGTGCTCATCGATTGTCAATTCTCCTTGTACCATGACTTCAGGTATTTGCTAGTTTTAGTCGCTTTGTTTTACCATCCAGTGTTTCTAACCAAAATTTACGGTGGGCAAATTGGTCATATTATCAGCTGAATTTGTTTAAACCTAGATGAACGAACCAAGAAGACTGATATATAAACGAAAAAAATGAACGCCTCGCAGTTTAAGGTAGCCTTAGATGTTATAATTGACAAAGAATAAGATCTACATGCTAGTCTCACTTTTGAGGGTCTGCGGGGACTTGTGATACAATAGCGCCAAGGGAACGGCGGTGGCACATGCCGATATTTCTTGCCTACTGATAATTTATTACTAAGTGTTTACCATAGCCTCAACCAGAATTAAGAAATGACGTTTTTTACTATAGTGATTAGCGCAAAAAAAGTTGTAGTTGCAGGTGCTTTTTTTTCAAAATTCCTTTCTTGTGTGGAGTACGTGAAACACAGTATAGCTCTGTCATCTGAAGTCCTGCCTTGTGCCGCTTAACTGACATTGCATTCATGTTCCACCTCAAAAACATGAAGACCAGTAGACTGAAGGAAGCGTGGGCAGTAATTAATTCTTGTAGTTTACGTTCGGCACAGTTTACGTGCGAGCGTCTGTAGTTTTTCGGTAAGAATAACATGCCCCTATTTTAAAGCTGCGTACCTTTTCCTTGCATCGTCTGAGCGTGGAAAATGCGAAAAATAGAGGTAAAGTTGGAGAATGTGTGATCAATCAATCAATCAATCAATCAATCAATCAATCAATCAATCAATCAATCAATCAATCAATCAATCAATCAATCAATCAATCAATCAGCTAAATATTGCACGAAATTACCAGCAGTCATCCAATGAATTTGTAAATCTATCAATACATCAATAAATATTTAAATAATCTGTTGAACAAATACTCACTAAATTAATCAATCAACCAATAATGAGTACATAATTCCATCACAAAGCGAATCTTAACAGGTATAAATATATGTCAAGAATCAATCAATCATTCGGTGTGTCTAAGAAATTAATAAGCCAATCCAATGCAAGATATTAACCATTCGTGTCCCATCTCTCTCTCGTTCCGTATCGTTGCAGCAACTAGTGCTCTCGCTTCCCGGAGGACTGTCGGCCATGCCCGTGCGGCGTCGCCGTGGCGGCGGCCACCGGGCGGCCGCCAACGGCTCCGGGGGCGGCCTCTGCTCCTGCTTCTCGTCGGGGCCCGAGGAGCCACCCGAGATCACCTACCACGTGGTCGAGAACGGCGTGGTCACCCTGGCGCCGCCGCCCCTGCTCACCCCCACGCACCCCATGCCCGACGACGTCGAGCTCAACGCAAAGTTCGCCGAACTGGTGGTGGGTATAGTTGTTTCAACTGCGGATCACTTTGGGGGCCCGGCTCGACGTCGTAGCTCGTCCGGGGTCACGGTATATAGCCAGCATTGTAACGCGGAACGCCTAGAGATGCGTTGCGAACCTAAACAGGGCTTCGAAAAGGTCACCGCTTCCCCTAGTCGGGGATCGAACGTGGGTCCCTAAGCCTTACGAAGCCGATGTCAATCCCGCTCTGCCACACAGGCGCACGTTACTCGTATGCAAAGTGTTGGGGTATCTTTTCGCTGTCACACTCCCAATGCCACACCCCAGGTTACGTGGCGATGTGTTTTACCCCCATAAAAGTCTTCTTTCGGGCACCTACCCCTTGGGCGGTAGAAGCAAGTGAAAGGAGAGAAAAACTACCACAAAAGCAGAATGTAATGATTTTTCAGCTTGTTTGGCAGTTGAGGTGCTAATAGCAACTACGAAATAAACTTTGACAAAGAAAATAGAAAATTCCGAAAAAAGCTTTTGTGTGGCGTGCCGCTTTTAAGTACAAAATGCAGTGTGAGTGAAGGCCAACACAAGGATATGACATGCTCCTGTGCATTATGCAGGCAGAGAGCGCTTTATTGCTATGAGATCTCAGGGTGGCGGGGTGGCTATACTCATTAGAGCAGCATACACTTCAGACCTGCGCCACCACACTACGTGAGCTGTACTTCACTCAATCGGTTAATTTCCGTGGTATCTGATAACGCATAGTACACTGGCTCCATTGGTTTATATCGGATGCTTGAAATGCAGTTCAATCTAATTTCCTAGGAAGAAAACATGTTAAAGCGACGTGCCAGCACTGGAAACTAGCGCTTTTAACGTTGTCGTTAGACTGCATGTCAAAGGATGAACAATTAGCGGCGTGCAATTATAGGTACGTCAAGTTATTCATTGATTAGGATTAGTAGTAATAATTTCTGAGGTGCGATTGAGGTTGATTAAAATGCAATAATTCACGAGTCATAGTAATGATTACTGAAGTGTTATTAAGCTGGATTAAGATGTATTAAGGGGGCTCGGGTGGGATAAAGTAGATTAAGATAAATTAAAGACCGTAGAAAAGTCTGGTGGCCGTGTCGGCGAGTGGATATGTATATAATAGGTACACACCCCAATAATACTCCAAGCTTTCACCAGCGAAACTTGTAAGCAGACTTAGTGTCGTGACAAACTTTTTCCGTTGACTTTGAGGAAAAAGGTTATCGCGAATTAGACGAGGTTTCAATACTTGAGGAGGCTTAAGCCACACCTCTGAGAGTGATGACGTTGGTTCATGCACTGTGCAGATCCGGTAAACAAAGCTTTTAATGTGTAGCACTCTTTGGCTCGTAATGTGAGGTGTCGGGGTGAATGAGGGGTGAGAAAAACGTGTATTAGAGACGACGAAAATAAACAAGAAAAGAAAAGAGGGGGGGGGGGGCGCTGGGGTAGTATTTTATAAGTCTACAAAGCTGGGAAAATTTTCATCTGCACTTTTCTTGCTTCGTGGGCTATCCTGCTTCGCAAAACCAGTACCGCCACCTGTGCGCCTTCTATAACAGGTAGCCTGCCGACGACGTACTTAGGCACGAACTACTGTCTCTGGTGGTGAGGTTCGCAAGTACATGTCAACACTGCTTTGCCCACAGGTAGCCCTTGGCAGATTGAAATCGAAAGACAAGCGGATGAACTAAAAGTAAAGCAGTGTTTTAATCCTACATTTATATTGGAATGTATTATATAGAAGGCTGTGTCTTGAGTGCCGTCTGACGGTATTATAAGCATTCCACTAAAGCGACGATGAAAAAAAAAAAATACCGCGTCTGGCACTATCTCCCCCTCTATTCACAGAACGTAAACTTACCCAAAATAACCCAACAAATATAAAAAAAAACAATTTAAAACACTGAAAAGTAAACCAAGTCACGAAAATTACAATTAAAACTTCAGACGTAAAATAAAGGAGGCAGTAGCCGTAGTCGAACCATAGCCCTTAGCAACAGGAAGCAAAGGCGGCACCTTTACACCACAAGGGCAGACGCTCTGGGCCGTGTCAGCACTACCGTATAAATTCGAATGTCATCCGACGGAACTTTAGCTATGGCTCTAGCGCTGAGCTGCAGTGCCGTAGGACGAAGCTCTATAGGACGAAGGACGAAGCTGCAGTGCCGTAGGACGAAGTGCCGTGGGACGAAGCTCTGTTCGTTATCTATAAAAATAGATAACGATCACGATTAAAAATGCTGTTAAAGAAAAGCGAAATAAAAGGCGGAAGATGAACAAAAGAGAAGGAATCATTCTCGTGCGGGAACGAGCGACGCTAAGCACAACATAAACGAAACACACCAATTTGTTTGGTCCGGTTGGGTTGCACAGGTCCGCGGTCAACTCACCCAAAATCGCCTGCAAAGAAAGCGCGGCGAGTTCCACCCCAATTTTTAATGCACCACCGATGGAAGTTCACCGTGCGAACCGCCTACTGCCCCTTCTTTTCTACTCGTGCCTGTTCATCTGCTCTACCACTTCTCAATATTGGGAATGGATGCTAGGATCGCTTTGTTTAATGCTGCGAGAAAGGCAGGCACTTTCAGCTGGACGCGTACCCGTAACGTTTCTCTATTGTTGCGTTTCTGTGTTGCTGTGAGGAACAGGTACGAACACCACCCCAAAAAAGCCAATTGCATGTCTCCGTATAACCTGACACCCTGCCTTCTCGTTGGTTTTTCCAGGACGAGCTCGACCTGACGGCAGCCAAAAAGGAGGTCATGTTCAACCTGCCCCCGGAAAAGAAGTGGCAGCTTTACCTCAGCAAAAAAACGGTTAGACCTTCGATAAACATTGCGCCTTGCTGAAATCGTTACGTAGTTTGTGCTTACTCACTCCCTAAGCTTGAACATTTCAGTTTAGGGCATTGTCAGAACTAGGCACCTGAATGTGTCTGAAATATTGTTACTTAATTTGAACCGTGTCGGCTCACTTGCAGTCGGCTCACTTGCAGAATAAAACAGGCAGCATAATTTGGTACTGGTGCAGGAGCATGGCGCAAGAATTACATGCTGTACTCTCGCCAACGGAAAAGTTTTTTTGGGATTCAGTGTTGATAATAAATTTCTATGTTATCTCTCTGAGACTTAATAATACGACGTGAAATATTTCAAGGTTCCGGTTATACCGAGTTGCAACGATAGTCCCACATAAGTAAGATGCTGAATGTTGTGTAGTTATTGGACAGTACTGAAAGCGCCTGGCATTGTAACGACTTTGTGATGAAGGAACAAAGAGCTGCTACATTGTATGAACAAATAAAAAAAAGCACGCACTGGTGTCGAAGAATAGGGCGGCACTACTGCATTACACAAATTATGCAGCAATTCGTAGTTAATATGATTAGCCTTGACCACCCGAAATTCAACCTCTTGTAATATGCAAAAAAGAAACACTTGCAAAATATTAGCGGGAAAGGCAGTGACTTCACGGAAACAATGTCGCTATAATTCTTGTTATCATTGATATGTGCACTGAAATCGTTGTTTAGAACTAGCATATGGGATAAGGATATCAACAAGTTTCGAACATGGGGGCCAAATTCTGTAAAGCAACAACCGTGGTTGGTCGGTTTGGGAGTCCTGAGAGCGTGCGATAACCTAATCTAAGCACAGAACGACGCACCCATATGATATCAAAACGAGGCCTCAAAGCGGTGCGATGGGATGTGAGCCGGTTAGAGCTACACTCGCATAATGATTGCACTCGCGTAATGATCGCACCCCTTCAGTAGTGTCGTACAAGTTCGATTTTTTTTATTTCCCACGCAACGAACGCACCCCAAACTAGCCGCAGCAATATGTCGTGTGTGTGCAAAGCTTAGCTGATGATGGTCGTGCGTACCTCTGTTTCTTTCCCTTTCGAGGAGGACATGGATACATTATTGCGGCAGACTTGCCGATATTAGCGATATCGGCAAGAATCGTTCATTATTGATGAGGAAAAAACTGTCACTAAATGCAGATGATATACTAACAAGACAAGAAAAAAGGCGCGCTCAGGTTGCTGAGTCGGCTGCCATGTCTGTTTTGATGTCCCGCACTGTAACAGTGGCACCCACTTATTGGTCTGTTGTCGCCTCACAGCAAAGTCATACCGGCGTGTGCGGTATTTCATGAAAACACGGCATTTTGCGTCACTTTGAAAAGTGGCTGGCGGCAGTGTGCAGAGCTTTTATTATGTTTTATTTATTATTTTTATTATTTTCATGAGGACTATCTCAAAAATGTTCACCCACAACTTACTTGCGTTTTCTGTGCTCAAAAATATTTTGCGAAAAAGTTACCTCGCGTAATGAACCCACCCCCAAGTTTACATCAAATTTTTTGAAAAAAAGTGCGATCAGTACGCAAGTAAATACGCTAAGCATTTAACGGTGTTCGTGACGCAGTAAAAAAGAAACGCTCCAATTGGCAGTCACTTTGTAAGCTGAAGCTGGCACAATGTAAGCTGCACAATGAAGCTACATTATGCGTTGGAGGCACCACCAGCTTTTTATGTCCCTATTTACTGCCATGATGAAGAAAAAATAGCTGCTAATAATTTTTTCTGGCCGCAAGTTGAGCTTCGACCTTGCGCTTTTCCTGCAGGAACAGCATGACAACACATCATCCCACTTTCCTGACTACTACATCGAGCGAGTCAACGCCATGTCCATGGTAAGTATCAGGCCTACTGTAGGACGCTGACATGTGTGCTGCTGCTTATTCTTATTATCACTTGCTGGTTTGAAATGATTGTTCCATATTGCGAGTGAGCAAGGGCCAACGAGCTCAATATTCGTGCTATGGGGGTGGCTCTTATTTCCAATAATCCTATGCAAGCAACTTTGAACAATCCGCTGGACTTGTGGCAACAGAACTCCCTTCATGTCTAAGCGTGCACTCAATGCTTGCTCTGACTGAATACCTAGTTCATCCAGGGACAATATCCCAAGTAAATGTGGATCAACCATTATGTACAGTTCGATATAAAGGATACCAGCGTCATATGTGTGAAGATGCCTTCTGGCGATTGCAACAGCTTGCTATTTGTGGGGATCCAATGTTCCAAACTGGTAGTTTATTGCAGCATACGTTCTTGCTATTTGGCTCAAGTCAAGTTTCTTCTGTGTCCAGCTGCTGTTTCCTCGAGAAGAAGAGGAAGTGAACACACGTGCCAAACTTCTCGACAATCTAAAGACAGCCCTTCGGACTCAACCAAACAGGTGATGTATAATTTTGCATGTCAAAGAAAACATTTGTGAAGGGCTCGGCTAGAAATGGGCAAACATGTAGAACGTTTATATTGTTACACGTTGCCGGAAGAAATGATGTCAACCAAGGATCAGTGACAAGACTTATTTTATTCCTAGTGAGCGCCTTGAAACCGTAATGCGCCACTGTCAATGCACCACTGTTAACATTTTCTATCCTGCACAGCGGAATAAATAAAAATTCCCACCAGTTAAAAAAAAACTTGCAACATTCACCAGTCTATAAGTTTATACCTCACGGCGCGTAGTCACGAAGGCTAAGGAAATTTTTTCTTTTGAGCTCGAGCATGTCCGCTCTCAAATTTTCGCGTGCTGGTCGGGTGTGATTGAATTGAAATGCCAATTTATGCGAAGAGAGGAGGAAAAGCAATAGTTTGTCTGACCAGCTTTCATTATGCGTAGCTGCTTTCATTGGTATTGTCGTTGGTGCATCATGCACTCAATGGCGAAGCATTTACAAAAGCAAAACTGCTACGGGAAAGAAGAAATTCGTTTGCAGGTGATTTTGCCCCCCGGGTATGACCGTTGCACTAGGCACTCCACTCCAGTTTCGAGAAACGCAAGCGGCTTGAAACCATATAGAGCAGCTTTGTTCGCGCAAATAAAAACACAAGCAGCAGTTACTACTATGGTAGTGAAGACCTGCTTGGGAGTAATATTTGACTGCCAATTTTAGTTTGTGATCACCACCTTTAGCGGTTCAGTAGTGTCATTGTGCTGCTACATGCAAGATACAGGGGCGTGATACTACAGCCCCTTAGACGAAATTTCTCTACTGCTAATGACCACTATTTGGTTCAAATATAGCGTAGGCTTCCGCTGTGGCCTGTTTGTTCTACTTCACGACGATTAATATTCGAAGTTGCACCGGTTGTCTTGTCGCTTTGACTATGACGCGGGTTCGTTCCCGGCCGCGGCGGCCTCTTTTCTGGGGAAGACGAAAAGCGACAAACGGCCGTGTGGTCGAAATTTCGGCGAACGTTAAACATCCACAGGTGGTCAAAATTAACCCGGGGTCCTCCACTACGGCGCTGCTCATCGCCTGTGTAGCGTCGGCTTGTTAAACCTCATAATCAACCAAATCTTGTAGTTTACTGCTGTTTGTTTCTAAGAGACGGATCTGGTGCGTCTAACAAGGGGCAGATAAAATCTTTACGCTAAGTGCATACTAAACGAGACAGATAAACAGCGTCTGCCGATAACATAGTTTGTTAAAGCCACGATGACAAGGACGTTGGGCTCACCGCACAGACGGCGACGCCCCAATTGCGCAATAGCTCGCACCTGCACGCAGCGTAAGCGGTTTCCTATTAAACCAGCATTCGTATGGAAATGCAATGTGCCAAATCGCCTCAAAAGGTTTAGGGGTTGGCCAAAATAATGAAGGGCGTTGCGACTGCACCGTGCACAAAAAAGGATATGTCTTCAAGAAGTTGTGCACCTAGCGTAAATGTCTTCTTGTCGTCGAGGTTTAGCTGAAGTGGTGCACGATGTTTTGCGCTTATTCTGGATTCAAGGAACACTCTCCTTTCATTGCAGTTTCGTGACGCGTTTCTTAGACCAGGATGGCCTCATCTGTCTGCTCAACTTCTTGGTCGGCATGGACTACAACACAGCTCAAAGTCCCATTCACACATCGCTCATCGGCTGTGTCAAGGCCCTTATGAACAATTCGGTAAATGTTGCGATCACAGCATGTCTTGTCATTACGAAAAAACTTGTGAGTAGTAAGCAATGTTTCTCTGATATCTTTATACCTTGCCGTAAATTTTAAAAGCGCCTATTTTAGCTGGTCTCGCAAAGACAAGCATGCCCTTGTTTACTATATGCCTGCAATTATTCTCGCTCTTAGCATTCTAAGCCCAATGTTTTCTCGTTCGATTGTGCGAGGTTCTACATGCCTCTCTACAGCGCCTGAGCGCAGAAGCTGATAACAGTGTATAGCTTGAGAAAAGAAAATGGTCGTAGTTCCTAAAACTTGCCAATGCTATCTCGCGACTGCAGTTTTGTAATGACAATAAAAATCCCACAATGCTGATACTGATGCCCAGCTTGTAAGAATAATCCCCGTTCAGAAATCTTACTGCAGCGTGTTCGGCGCTTACCTTGATTGGCACGGCAGTTATCACAGTCAGGGTAGTTGCACAGTCTTTGTTTACCCCCAGGTTTTCAATGTCAAAAAGTAGCTTAAGTGTAACGTCACAATCTCAGCAGAAATAGGTGGCTATTGTGTCGAAGGACAAATTGTAAATAGGTGCTATCAACCAGCTTTCTGAAGCAGAATAATGGAGCGGCTTTCCCGGAGCATTTCTTATCACAGGCACTTTGAAAAAAGCGCTATAAATTAGAAAAACGTTGCTCTAGCCTATGAATTTTAACGGGTTATGAATTAGAATAACGTTGCTGTAGCCTCTGAATTTTAACGGGTTAAATTTCCCAGCAGGTACATTGTTCCGGAATAAATCTGGTATGTTTTTGTTTTTCAGCTGTGCTCTCGCCTTTTGTCATTTACTCGCCTTAATGCTGAAGCACAACTACTGAAGCAGAACTATAGCTTACTGAGGAAAACCAGGAGTTCCATTTCCATCTGGTGCAGCAAGCCCTACCAGTAGCAGTGCTTACCTCGTCAGTTCACACTAAAAAGCTCTCTGTCTGATCGAGCACCACCTCATGAGTTTTTTTCTACTGGGACGTATGCGATTATCGTTTATCAAGCAGTAGCTAAGTACGGCAGTTTGGCAGACACCGCAGTTCAGTATGGTTTGGAACACTAGGGCGTGGCACTAAGTCACTTCGGATCGAATAATCGTGCATATATGTGCAGTGCCTATTTTCAGGGTACTGGACGAATGAAATGTTTCGTGCCGACTGTAATCGATTTGTAAAGACAAATGGGAGAACTCATAATGGGTATTATTAACCTATTTCATTCGACTGCTATGCCAGGGTAGCCCCCCCTTCCACCAAATGCAGGAGGGGTTCTCCAAAGCAAGAAATATGACTAACAGGAGAGGCCGGCATCAGCGAAAATGAAAACGCGTAGGCGATGGAAATATAAAACATAAGGGAATTGTTACATAGCGTGAACTTTTTGAATAAATTGTGGTTGTATCTAATGAAAACAATGCACGGAAGTATGTGATAACACGATGGAACATATTAAGATACGCATACGGGACCGATCACATGCGCAGAGCCCGAGTGTTAGTGTCGTTCATGGGAGGGCGCATTTACGGAAATTCGTAGGCCGTACAGGCATTTTTAACTGTTGCATCTCGTACTCATGCTCAGCGAACCTAAGAGCCTCCTAACCTTTTCTACGGTATCGCTCCCGCAGAATGGACGTGCGCACGTGCTGGCGCATCCGACAGCCATCAACACGATAGCGCAGAGCCTGAGCACGGAGAACATCAAGACTAAGATTGCCGTGCTCGAGATCCTTGGGGCCATGTGCCTCGTGCCCGGAGGCCACCGGAAGGTCCTCGAAGCCATGCTGCACTTCCAGAAGCATGCCTGTGAGCGGACACGTTTCCAGGTGGGTGCACTGGAGTCTGTCATTTCTCGTTGCGAGCTATGTTCAGCACTGTGAAAACTGTCCCCTTCGTTTTTTTTGTACAGGAACCTTCCTTTTTGCACCTCTTATGGTGAATAAGGGTCCCAAACCCAAAGCTGCTGGGGGTGAAGTAGTGGGTTTTTGTGCCTGGCCATGGAGGATGTCTTTAGAGACAGAAATAAAAACCTCGACACACGAAAGAATTTCACTGAAGCTTGGAAAAAAATTAGGCTGTGACCTGCTTTGTAGTTACGCTTTTGAGTGTAGCCATGTTCTTGCTCCGTAGGCACTCATGTGAATGGCCGCATGCCAACAAGTAAGGTTATACCGGAATGGTAGCCATTGTTACTTTCTCGTTGACACTCTCCTGCTATATTGTTGCCCTTCGACATTTGCTCAGCATAATTAAATTTCAGCAAGATTATCAATAGCCCTCGCATTATACCTTTCCATCTGACAGAAAACAAGGCAAGTTCCCCGCTTTGCCGGTGATCAGATACTTGTGAAAACTCTGTACTTGTAAGTCTTTTCCATTTTGGACGCTGTGAGTAAAAAAAAGTCACCAACAAAAGACATTTGCAGCCAGACCTAAGCTACTTCCTAATATTTACACGTCTGTAAAGTATTATGTGCTTTGGTAATTTTTTGCGGGCATTACTTCAGGACCCTAATTTTACAGGGTGCCGGATGGCATCCGGAAGGGCACCGGAAGATATCCGGCGGGATTGATTTCCCGCGGGGTTTACGTGACTTCACCTAATTACAGCCAAAACTTATTCACGTGACGCAGGCTGGGTGGTGTTCTCGCTCGGCGCCAATCGCGTGAGACCCCGCGGGAAATCAACCCCACTGGGTATCTTCCGGCGCCCTTCCGGATACCTTCCGGCACCCAGTAGAATTCGGCCCCAGGACCCAAACTGAACCTCTTACTACAGCAGACGATATTGCCAGACTTCTCTGAACAACTAATAGTGCCTGTGGATAAGAATATACCGGTTCTGTAATCACACCTCTCAGAATATAGTGTGTTGTTGTGCGCAAAATGTTCTCGACAGGGTGGCTCTAATGCTTGCATCCTGCAAAACCTCTTCCGACACGCGAGGTGCTTATATTGCGATGCTTTTTTTCTCTAATCTGATCTTGGCTTGGTGGCGCAGACTGTGCTCAATGACCTAGACCGGAGCACGGGCCTGTACCGCGATGAAGTGAACCTGAAGACGGCCATCATGTCGTTCGTGAATGCCATTCTAAACTACGGGCCTGGGCAAGAGCACTTGGAGTTTCGACTCCACCTGCGCTATGAGTTCCTCATGCTTGGCATACAGCCGGTCATCGAGAAGCTCAGAGGACACGAGAATGCCACCTTGGACAGGTATTGATGCCCGAAGCAGGCCATCATACTTCGTGCGCTTTACTTTTCGAATGCCTAGCCTTCGAGAGGTATCTGATGGGAGTTGTGACATCACCTATTAAGAAACGTATTTTCCCAATTTAACCCATTCCCTTTTTGTTCACGCTATGGGTAAAGTAGGATCAGATGTTGCAATTCACCTGATATAAGTCAAATGCTGACGTTCAAAAACCTTCGTTTGCTCAAAATAGGTGACGGTGCTAGAAACGAGGGTGGGGCGATAAAGAAATCGTTGCACTTTCCAGCACAATATTCCAGTAAGCATAGTATTCACAACTGTTATGATTGTTCTTTCACATTCGTTTTGAGTCTCATGTTTTAATACTCGTTAAACGTGTGCATCTGCAAAAACAAGATGTACCCAATTTCAGGGAATCTTTCGCTTTTATTGAAATCGGGAGTTGCACTACTTTAAAATCATAATACTTCAACTGCAACACTCCAACCCATTTAATTTTGATTATTTATCTGTTTTACCTTAAATGCCCCTATTCAAAACCTTCCCTTGAGGTGTGGCTATTAACAGATATTGCAGTGTTGAAGATGAGGAGTTGTACGATGGCTTCAGAAAAATGGATGGGACTGGACGGCGTAGATAGGCAAACAATTACAGCCTTTCTCTGTTTTATAAAATGGAGGGGGAAATTAATATCGAGCAAAAAATGAAATAAAGTGCACAACAATATTTTTTCTCCTCTCACTCTTCCGATGCTGTCCTCGCAAAGACTTGCTCTTCATCTCACTGGGTGTCCTTGTAAGGGAGTAGGATCGTTATACCGCTCAATAATAAGGGCGGCCTAATGAAGCAGTAGACAAAATCTTTCTTTCTATACTGGGTTTATTCATATATGCGTTATACAGTTTAGTAATTGTGGTCTAAAGGCAGTGTTCTGAACAAACAGCTGCACATGTCTATTTTTTCTATTTAAGATATTTAGCAGGGTGTCATTCTGTACAATACCAAAGGCGCCTATTTTGTGCGATGGTTACGTGGCAGCCTTTGCCTTGTGTTACGTGTGCTGTTACGAGATTTGTGGCGGAATTAATCCAAGCTCCGAACCATTAATTAATGGAACGTCATATATTCACTCACATTTCAAGGCAGCCGTTTATAGACAGGGAGCTGTTTTTATGCGGTTTCACGAGATTATGAATGTCCCGTCATGTGTATTTTTCCGATGCCCGTAAACTGGACTAAATGGTGCAAAGAGGTTGTTAGATTAGGAGCTCACCTAAACAGGCAAATGTGAGGCGGAACTATTTTGAGCTGCGGGCATAAGCGTCATGGAAAAAAGTGAGGCGAAGTGATGGCGCATTTTCTTTTAATATAATTACCATGATCCATTGGTTTAACGGAGCAATATTACGGCAGCACAATAAATTTCGAAAACAAAAATTCGGGCTGTACTTGTAAGAACAGATTGATTTTCACTTTACTTAAAAATCGCGCCTCTCTACAAACCTAACAAGAGCGCGTCAGCACCTTGCGCAACGATTTCTCGGATAAAGGGCCATTAAGTAGAGTTGCCTCAGTAAATTATATTACGAGGTGTAAGGAAGGCGAATGACGTAGAAATGAATTTCTAACACTTATATTTCTAAAATAACAGAAGCAGTTGTACACCAGCTCCTCAGGCATCCGCGGGCACGTGACGTTGCTTTTTTTAAAGTGGAGCTTTCTGCGCCTAACTTTTGTCGTTTCCCCAAAACGAACTGCACGAAAGCCAAATTACACAATGGGCTACCTCAAAGAAGCACCAAGCGCCTCCAAAAAAACACTTCCCTAAGTATGAATCGTGCCTGGGGCCATCGCGTTATCAAACCGAAGTCTGTTCGATTGCGTCATTCCGACACGGCTGAAGCAGTTTGGATTTTGTACTTTGACTTTAAGTGAGGTTGCATTGGAGAAAGTCTCGCGCTTTATCCATCTTTCAATTAAGAAAGGGGTTTTGATTTTATCTTGGTATGTCGGGTTGAGGCTTTGAAAAAAAAAGACTGAAGTTCTGCAGTTTAAATCGCTGAAAAGGCAAAGTGGTGATTTTACTGACCATGAAGTTTTCCTTTTCCATTGCTTTGTTTTTTTATTTGTCATAAAATTGATGGCTCCTCCGCCCGTATGTATAGTTAACGTGTCCCTCCTCCTTTTTGAATGCCATGGGCAGAGGTTGGGCTTGTTGTTCTGCTATTGTGTTTGCACTGTTTGTTCACGATAGGCCAGGATACCGACTAGCCAAGACCAAATCCCGGTAAATCTTCAGCTGTACCCTATCCCTCTAATTCAAATGGCCATGGAAGAGCCGGTCGTGCGATAACTGACGTTCTCTTCACAACACCTTAAAGGAGAAACTTTGGTTAGAAATGTTAGAAATTTAATTTGGGTGAAATTATGAATGTGTCTGTTTTCTTTCTCTTGAGGCATCTGGACATATTTGATATGGTGCGGATTGAAGATGAAAAAAGAGCTTGGAAGGAAATTTGACGTGGTAAGTGACATATTTAAAACATTATCTTTTGTCACGCGTGGTAGTAACCGAGATTTTTATTTTTATCTCTGTGCCGTCGGGTTCCCATTAGAAAGAAGTTGTCCTAATAAAACCACTGGTAAATGAATACGCACCGTCCGTTAACGTTTCGATTTATTACAGAGCAGTCGAGCAGAAATTTAAGCTCGCGAAGTTCTTAGCAGACCACAAGAAAGCCGATAAAAATCCTTTACCGGAAGCCACGGCGTTTCGGAATTTACCTCAATATTACTGGTTGTTGGCAGTTTCCCGTTTTAGCTGCTAATGTTCAATTTCTCTTACACAGGCTCACGTGGACACGAAAAGCTGTACAGCGATGGTGGAGGCCATCAAGAAAAAACTGTCTTTGACGCCTGCATATCCTCATTTTCTCTCTCTTCTGCACCATGCACTACTCATACCATGTAAGTTCTTCCCCGTTACACCACCTGAATCTGTCTTTTTCGGACTTTGACACAAGCTTTGTTTCGTGGGAAACACGTACAGACCAGAGAAATTTAAATGTACATGGTTACGATAGGCCAAGAACGAACGAGAACCAAGAAGAAAATACAAGAGCCAGCGCGCTCTAATAAACTGAATTTTATTTTATCGAAGAAAGACCTATATACCTACACAACTGCGCAACATCATCACGAAACACGCTTTACAGCGCACACAGCAAACTCGTGTAGCATTGAGGACATCAGAGACAAGTGAAAGCAGTGACATTTCTTTATCAAATTTCTTTGTGCAATTTCTCTGTCGCTGCTGTCCACTTTCTAGTGTCCTTAGTTCTACACGAGTTTGCTGTGGGCACTGTAAAGCGTGTTTCGTGATGATGTTGCGCAGTTGTGTAGGTATATATGTTTTTCTTCAATATAGTAAAATTCAGTTGTTAGAGTGCGCTCGGTTTGTGTTTTTTCTCAGTGGTCGTTCGTTTTTGCGCAATCGCTACCATAGATCGCTTCCAACTTGGCCGACCCCCTGTATTGGGTAATGGTACAGCTGCCCAAATTACTTGAATTGTTCTTAATCACTGGCGTAATATTGCTAGCTGAGTTTAGAATTAAGGTTACCGCATAAAACAGTACAGTCTCCAAGGAAAGCTGTTGGTTAAAAAAATAAAAGTACAATCTTTCTTTGCTGATCACAGCGGCGATGTCGGAACAACATTCTGTTCACGTAAAACGTAGCAAATCTCTGAGCGAAGACCTTTGCGTACATTTTTTCAGGGTGTCTGGGAACAGGCCGCATATAGAACCAAGTTCTCTTCATCATCAAATACGCCCGAATTTAAGCAAGAGTTTGACTGTGTCTGTTTTCTGTTTCATCATGGCTAACCGGGACAGGAAACATTTTTAATATTTTGTCACCCGCTTCTTTACACTGTGCGGGAAAACATTTTCATGAGAACATGTTTCTCGAAAAGCATTGTAGTTTTATATCTGTGTGTGCTTATTACCTGCTTATTTTAACGATGTTTGAAATAACTCGGATGTATCAGTATTTTTGTGGAAAAAATTCTTTGTGGATTTGCATCGCTGTCCTACGTGTATGCTCTGCATTTCTGTCGTTTCCCTAATTTCTGAAGTTTCGCAGACAGCATACTGATCATTTCGTTAAATTTGTGGGCATACGTGTTAACATGCATGCATGTTCGTACATGTTATATAACTCTTTTGCAATATACTGCACACATGCTTTGTCTTTTTAAGGGTATGTGTATACCTGAGGAGCAGGGTTTAATACACGCTTCTAAAAGCGGGCGGCACACTTGTCACTGGTACGCACCAGGCAAACAGCATAAAAAATGAGGAATTGGTGCAGTGCTTGTAACTAAAATAAGAGCAGCAATTTATGCGCTCAGAGTAACGCGTCGTAAACCGTTAAGAAGGCTATGACGCGGAAATTATGGCATTATGGAAATACGACATTGCCTCCTTCTCAACAGATGTGGGTGGTTCCGCGGAACACTGGATACTATTCGACAGAATCGTTCAACAAATCGTCGTCCAAGGAGATAATGGAGAGAACTACGACCTCGCGCCCATCGAAATTAACGTCAAGAAGATACTCAAAGAGTAAGCTGGATTGTAATTGACCAATATTTGACACTGATGTCTGGTTTATTCCGGTCATGGTGGCCTCTTTTCTGATGGAGGCGATAAGCGAAAACGCCTGTGTCGAGATTTCGGCACACGTTAGACATCCCCAGGGGGTCAAAATTAATCCGGAGCCCTCCACTATGGCGCGCTTCATAGCCCAGGTGTGGATTCGGCGCGTCAAACCTCCCCCAAATTTTGACAGTGATATCTGTGTGCCAGGTGCAATGGACAAATTTTTCTGTTTATCTGTAGCTCGTTTTATAACGGCGAATGCATTTTACCGTGAAGAGGAGCTTAACTTGCCTGATTTGTTTCTGGCAAATATTGATTAGAGATATTTAAATATTTAAACGTTTTTTTAGGAGTGCTAGTCATTTTGAAAATAAGGATGATTCAGTTAGGCGCGACTTTTTATGGCGCCGAGGGACTATTGAGAAGGCTGCGGACTTAACTTTACAACGTATCCTGACGAAGGAAAGCCGCTGTCGTGAGTACAAGCAGTAGAAATAGCTTATTTTAAAAAGGTTGAATACGTTTTACAACAACATAATATAAGCACGTGGAAAAAAAACACCTTCATTCGGTGAACGGGGTCGGAGCTTGAAGCCTCATGATTGGTGATAAGCTGCAGAAGCAGCTCTTATTTCCGCTGTTTTTTATTTTTGGTGTAAGAGTATGCAAGGAAGTTTTTGGAGTGATAGCCAGTGCAGTTCTTGAAATGCGCGGTTAAATTCTCATCGCTCACTTCTGAACAATGTGACGAGCTCTCGAACGGACCGAGTTTCCTGCAAGGCTGTGCATTTTGCCGACTGTAAATGCAGAACAAGTCACTCTCAAATGTTGGGAATAAATGAAAAGACAAGGCAGCAGTTGCAATTCCCAACGGTATGAAAACGGGTTTCGTGCACACCCATATTTCACAACCAAATGGTAGGTGATGGCTCCATTGACATTGTTGGTATTGGAATAATTGAAGTATTGTGTAGTATCCGCCGCTTTTCGCTTGATGACTTGAGGCAGACTGTACTTAAATCAATACGCCATAACAAAAAGTGGCACTTACGCGTACCACTCTAATAAACAGTGCATGCAGGCTGTAGAAGGAAGAGAAGTCTTTCAGACGCAGAGCTAATCAGACTTGCGTATAATCAGGCACGCACCATGGGCAAAATGTGCTCACAAACAGCACAAAGTTACTAGGAACGTTAAAATATTACACGAAGAGAGACAGGACAGGGCTATCACAACTATAAACGTAATTTATTCACTAAACATTTTAAGTAGTGGCTTCGACACGTACGCGCTGCTTGTTACACATTTATTATGACAGTTTGTTTGTACCTCGCATCGGTGCAGCCTTTTAAATGGAGTCTTTAGCTTGATGATAGATACGGAAATCGTAAGTAAACTGACAGCGCGGTGATAACTAGGAGTTCTGTAACTGGCAGGACGGTCGTATTAGCCAGATGGTGGCCACCCAGCTTTATCACGCACAAAAACATATATTAGCCTTGGGAAACAATGTATGTAAGCCTTTACCTGTGGGCGGCTCTGTTTGCAAGTACGAGCCTAGGACCTACAAGAAACAACATTGCAGCGAAGATAAGAATTCTTTCTTAGAATCTAATGGGAGTGGTTATTATCTAAAAATGTTACTTCGTTCACGTAAGCTCTACTTCAGGGTCACTTTTGGGAAGAAAAATGTTTTTTGAAAAGCTTTGTTGATATGAGGTGTGTCAAATTAGTTAGCCCTGTGAATAAATCTGTTGATAGTGGATGTAGTTTCTCTGGTGCCCCTCATAGCACGTGCCAATGCGCCACAAAAGTTTTTCTTAAACAAGCCTACCCATCTAGGCCAGCAACGAGTGTTACTAAACCACGCATACAAGCTGTTTAACCGACAAATTCGGACCAAGGGTACCATAGTCCTAGGGAGTAGAGACTGGATAGCAGCAATGAACCATTGCTTACTCTACCGTGTTCACAGCGAGCTGTCACGTAAAAGAAACGAAAAACGCCTAGGTGGGGCGAAATTTTGGCGCAGTTGGACATCATCTATTAGCTTTTAGCCGTTCAGTATGACATGTACAAAAAAGATGATGCCTTAAACATGAAACTTGACTTTTTTGTAAACTATACTCTGATTGCTTTTATATATAATAGAGCTTTCGTTGCACAATATCAATTCCTCATGCGTCTTCGGTACTGCCGAATTTCATTGTGCAGACTGGCCACAGAAGAAGAGTTGAGAATCGCCAAGGAAAATGCCGACCGGTTCGAAAAGGAGAACATCGAACTAGCCACGCAGATCGTGAAAAAGGAGCAAGAGCTGGAGCAAAGCCTCCAAGAGAAGGTGAGAGATTCGTGCTTGCTTAATTCAAAGTTCAAAGCAGAAAAGTATTCAAGCTTGGGATTTGGACTAGCTTTATTAGCTAATAATTGAAGAACGTGCCAACTTGAATCAAGAAGAGTGTCATTTACTAGTTTTTCTTTGAATACTGAACTGACTTTGATTGTCTTGTACGTACGCGGGCATTCCACTTGCTCTAGTCCTTAGATTCCCGCATTGTATTGCCGATGTTAATTTATAACACAAGCAGCAATATGAAAATACCAAACATGGTTACGGTGTGAAATGAAACCTATTCCTTTATTTCTTGAACAGATGAGTCTTGTTTTTATGCAGATTTCAGTTGCGTTTTTTCGACACTGGGAAAGGGAACAGAATTTTTGTCAGTACTGTTCTGTTCTCTGCAAATTGCGCGTTTTAAATATGAATGACTCACTCAAGCTTTCTGCAACCGTAAAAATGGCTGCGATCACTGTTGTTTACCGTAAGATAGAACAAGACATTGTTCCTGAGGCCATCGTGGCGAAAGTGTTCTAAAGCTTGTTGCTCCCACGATAGAATTCCGGCTCAGCGCAAAATTAGAATTCGGATGCGGCGGTGTTTAACGCGCACAGCCTAATTTCTTGAAAAGTGACGTTTCGGGCAAAAACATGATCCTTTTCCTAATTGCAAACTTGCGCGCTGCTTTAGGAGGACCTGCAGACTGCCTTGACAAAGACAAAGGACAAGTTGGAGCGAGAAACTGTGGGACACCTGGAGGACAAGCAGAAGATCGAGGAGCTGGAGTACCGTATCAGGGAAATGACTCAAAAGGTATTTGTTTCGTTGCGCGTTTTAAATTATTTCGAAGCAACATTACTCAGGGCACAAGAACCGCACAGCTGTCTTGGTGCTGTTGTAGTGAAACAGAAACCTTGTATCGCGACATTTGTTTGGTGATTTTTTCTACATGTCTTGCAACACATATATTACACAGTCTTCCTTCCTACTGATTAATTTCTAGGTATAGTTGAAACTAATTTGCCAAGCATAACACGTACGAATCATCCACATCTTTTGAATTCTTCCGACACTCATTGTGGGATTCACAGCGAATTCAAATACCGAGAAGTGAAATATACCTAATATACTGTCTTAGTTTTAACGAGCAATATTCTATATATTGATATTTATGTTTGCATGAGGAGAATCTGAAAAAAAAGGCTTCACAAATGCAGTCTCGAAAACGTCTTCAATTTCGGCTATTTTGCTGAGCACCAGGTCGGGGGTTGGATTCCCGGCCGGGGTCGCCACTTTTCTGATGGAGGCGAAAAGCAAGAACGCATGTGTATTCATGTTTCAGCGCACGTTAAAGATACCCAGGAGGTCAAAATTAATCCGGAGACCCCCACTACGGTGTGCCTCATCTCCTGCGTTACGTCGATGCGTTAAACCCCACAATCAATCGATTTCGGGCATTTTGCTGTTGCTGATTTTGTTCCCATTCGAGATGGCCCCTGTAGGTTTTGCCTTCGGATATCCTCTCGTATGCATTTTTGCACTTAACTTCTTTTAACTTTTCCCTTCGGTTGGCACTGTCTTAGAGAATGGAATTTATTCTGCGTTTGTGCTCGCTGAGCTTTTTGCATGGTGAGCTCAGCCACGGCTCAGCATGCGTCCTACGCAGATATTCCTTCTACAGAAACAGTTCGTTATTCCTGCGTTGTAGCACAAAGTTGAGAGATTTAGGAACTATCAGTAACTCTCGCCGTTTATAAAAACGTGAGAGACATCCACCATCTTTCAATTTTGGGCACAGCAGGAAAATAATAAATAAAAATTGTTTATGGCAACGAGTGTACGTGTTATATTATATATATATATATATATATATATATATATATATATATATATATATTATATATATATATATATATATATATATTTTTTTTGTTTCACAGAGTGGCTGCCAATACACAGTAAACGCAATAGGAGTCGGTCGAAGCACTCGGTGGAGGGATGAGCAGAAAAATTTCGGAGGAAAAGTTGGACTCAGCACTCAGTAGACGTGGTTGAAGATCTTTGGGAGAGGCCTTCGTCCTTAAGTGGAAACAACCGGGCTGATTATGATGATATATGCAACACAACATGACTGCTGCGGGACTTGCCCTTTTGTGCATACGGTGTTCTGTGCGGTTGTGCTTGTACTCCTTCAAGGCTTTCAAATTGTGGGTTCGTGGGGGATAGAGAACGTCGTACATTATGAGATTAAGCGACATACCTAGGAACGTGTTGCATATGTGCTATATAAAGGACATTCCCAGATAGGGGGAGTTGATTTACAGCAAACATGAGTAGTAAGGGGCTTTAAACCTTTCAGGAATGAAGTATCAGCATGCTTTCAGACCAGCTTGAGGCAGCAGAGTAAACGCAGCCTGAGTTTCAACAAACTAGGGAGTGGCTGGAGTTATCTCAGTGTCCCTTATATACAACGAAAAGGGTCCCTTATTTTCATCTTCATGTGGAGTACAGTTAGGAAACAATGTCGTAACTGCTGATCAGATGCGGGCACATAAGCATTAGATTCTGGTGCAGTGGCAAGTTTGTCTACTAGAGATTGTAACCTGTAGATCAGATACAGACACAATAGGCACTAGAATGAGATGCAGTGACAGGCATGTCTACTAGTGATTACAGAGCTGTATACAACCGCATCCTGTGCAGCATTGTTGCCTGGAATCAGCCACTGATCATGCGCCTCTCTTGCCACCTGTGCAGCTTGACTCTGAGCGGCGGGACAGAAACTATGTCGCCAGTCCAAGCCGCAACGGTGCACCCGATGACAGTCGACTGTTGAGCAGCCGAGGTGGCACGTTGCCAGCGACCAGCTCTTTCAGCGCGCCTCCGCCACCTCCACCGCCAATGCCGTCGCTGGGAGGGACACAGCTCCTGGTGAGCTTGCTAGATGCTGCAGCACTCTCACTGGAAAGAGGCGCTTAGCAGAGCACACCTATGAATGCTTGGTTCAAAGACGATTCGCGCGGAAGTACGATGAGAGTACCGGGGAATCGTTAACGTGTGTTTTTATTCCAGAAGCGTCGCCACAGCAACAACAGGGAGGCTGAATACTAATGGCCTGGGTTCAGGAGAATGTAGTATAACAGAAGCATTTCCGAGGAAACGCCACCACGGTTCTTACTTTTCGGTTACTCTAGCAGAAAATATGCGGCTATTGCGAAAAAAGGTTTTCGTGGCAGCACGCCGCTAGGCACGGCTTCTCTACATCCAGTCAGGCTGCATGTAAGGTTATGCGTACACAATTATTAGCTCATTAGAGGAGAAAAAATGTTGAAAAGCAGCTGCTGGGTCTTCAAAACTCGTAGGCACTAATTTAGCTCGCCAAATGGGTCCTTAAACCTTAGCCCCCAGGAATTATTTGCCTGTGAAATTGGAATGGAGACGAATGGAATGTAGGAAGAGGGTACTGCCATCGGGCTCTAATTTCTAGCGTTGGAAGCGGGCGCGGCGTGTGGGGTGCGTGTTACTAAATTTTGAGTATTTACAGCGCCATTCACGTGCGCCAATATTGGTAGCTGCAGGCCCTTGCGCAGGTTAGTGCATAACGAAGAATCGCAGTAAATACCGCTTCAGTGGCTAGAAAATGACACGTCTGCGTCGTAATCAAGCAACCAATAGCTTCTTGGCTCAGTGCACAGTTTGTATGCAGAAACCCACGCGAAGAACAAATAAAGGCGGGAGATTTAGTGGTCAACCTTGTTAGAACATAGTATCGGTGAAAACGAATTGAATTGTGCGTATCTGTCACAAATCGCTCATCACCCCCCTTTGTTGATCCGTGCCTTTCCTTTCGTTTCCACGAAAAACACAGGATGTTTGGTGGTAGTAATGCTATGTAGGCTCGTCTACGGCGGTCATTTTGTGGTCCTTATTCTTTCCGATGGGGTGGTGGTTATATAAATTTTTCCTGTGTTATAACAGTTTGTCCGAACACCTTAAGAATTTTGAAGTTCTTCTTTATGGGGATCGTGTACAATGGTTTGAGATTGAAGAGTGTGGCTCCGTATTAAAGCAAGAGAGAAGGTGATTTAGGCAATGACACAAAACATAATTTGAAGTGGGAATGCAAAAAATTCGCATACTGCTGAGCCTATGGCGTGCGAGAATATACTTTTAACATTCACAGTGTTCTTGTAAAGCTATAATTTGCAATTCAACAACCCACTTAGCATTATTTCACACTGAGCTTTCTTCTCGGGAACAGGCATGGCGCCACCACCACCACCACCTTGTATGCCACCGATGACGAGGACGCCCAAGATCAAGAACATTCCGCAGCCAACAAACCCGCTGAAGTCTTTCAACTGGTCAAAGTTGCCAGAAGCAAGTATCTTTAGCCCGTCATCATTCTTCTATTCTGCCTTGTGTTCAATTCATCTTTGCTTTCACATTCAAGAGCCGCCTGCACTATTATAATATTTTATTGTGCTGCTTTCACACCCGTTGTCATTACACGTAGACCTTTCAACTCTACTCAATGTTTTGGTTGTAAAAAAATATAAAGGCGGGGAAAAGTATCACGGTGGACACAGCCCCGTAGCTTTTACCTCGAACTGCGTTTATTGAAGCCTAAGACAAAAACAGTCTCGTGTCTATTATTAGGTTCTGATAGATCGTGGTTCCATGTGCTACGTACAATGATCAATTATATAACAATCAAGCCACCCATATCTCACAGTGTGATATGAATGTGTTATGAACTTCGCGCAACGAAAGTATGCTTCAGCTAAAACCTCAGTTCCTGCACTACGTGCTGCAATAGAGTCATGATGTGTGGGAATAGCGCTATATTGTAAATTGTGTTTTACCTTCCAGGCCAGAGTAGACGGCACAGTATGGACTGAACTGGATGACACAAAACTGTACAAAGACATTGACCTGGCTGACATCGACAGGACATTCTCAGCATATCAGAAGCAGCAGGGATGTGGAGTGAGTTACATTAAAATAATAGAAAAATTGACCGCATTTGGGGGATCTTATAAAATATAATATTAAGAATTTCTCATTTCGCCCCGGACACACTTATTTTGGTAGACGCAGTCAGGAGAAAACAGTTAAAACACTACTATGATATAAAAGCTTCATAACCATACCACAGGGAAATTTTTTTTGCGAAGTTTTGTGGCCGGATAGACTTTGAATGCAAAGTAGATAGGAAAAAACGAGCATGTTCTTGCTCTTTCTTCATATCTGAGCCTGTTTCTCACTTGCAACGTGATCACAAACAGGATTTACACGTGTCTGGTCTTGGGAAACGGTGTTTTGAGAAGAAAGATATGTATCACCCGGTCCTTGTTAACTGTATGAGTGGCTCGCAGTCGCTTTTGATTCTGTTAAATAAGGTCACCGTTCAGAATATACATTACTGTGGATATTAAAGTGTAATCGAAATTGGCCATACTCTGACGCATGCTACGCCCAGCAGAGCTAGGGGGCGAGCTATTGCTTACTGTGTTTCCTGTCGGGTCTCCAGAGATGGCCTTCAATATTCGTTAATGCCGGCACCAGCCATATATAAATGCACCATACTGGAGGCCTTTTATGTAATCAAATGACCCTTAGCTTAACTGGCTCATTCACTGTATGAGCTCAAACGCTGTAAATTCTCGGGAGTGCGCTGGATATTAGTCCCACTATGCTGCTGATTATAAATTAAGGCCCAAAGTGCCGCCATAGTTTGTGAAAAGGCGTTCCAGTATGGCAACTGTAGCAAATGACAAAGCTCCATTCAGGAACAGTCGTTACACGGTGAGCATGCGTAACATAAGATGGCTATGTTGTAAGGCAAGAAGCTTGCTTAAATGGCTTTCCTTGGTACCTCCCAGACGAACGGTTCGCTGGAGGACATCCCAGCGCTGACGTGCCGAAGCCCTCGGGTCCGGGAGCTCTCGCTCATCGATGGCCGCCGGGCCCAGAACTGCTACCATCTTGCTCTCGAAGCTGAGGCTCACCAACGATGACATCTGCCGGGCCATCCTCTCTATGGATTCCAAGGACCAGTTGCCCAAGGACATGGTGGAACAGGTATGTGCTCGCCTTCCAAGTCTCAAGTGCCCTGCAATTGAAAAGGTGTCGAATAGTGGGAAAGTTCGCTTTTGGGACAAGTGGGCGCCGTAAAATTTCGATAAAAGGGAAAGTGCACGAGAAAGAGTCCTTCCGCCAGACTGGCAATTCAAAAATCAACCGTAAGACCATAACGAAACAGGTATGCATATGTCAGCTGCGGGAAGCGGGACAAACATGATTGTCTTGCACAAAGAAGTAACTAAGAATGAATAGCAAATAAATAACTTTGGCTATACCTCCAGACGTATTAGTTATAAAATGCAAAAGCTCCTTCTTCTTTCCCTGAGGCACATCCCCCTGATTGTGGCCTAGAAAGCTGCGCTAATGCGCTAATGTCGGTGGTCTTATTGGCAAATATGGGTGGATAGATTTCGTGTCTTGTACTCGGTGTTTGCACGACGTGGTCTAATCAATGTCCAAAACGCCTGCAGCGGGGTATTTTGTTTCTAGATAGCATAAAAAGTTTCTCAGGTGCAACGGATGCTCGATGCATTGACTAGATCATCCCGATTGTTAGTGAAGGGAACAGCATTCGTACAGAATATCTTGCTTCCAGTGGTGGGCTACCCCTATGTGCTTACTGCCTGCAATGCGGGCACTCTACTTAACGGCTATTTTACTATGGTCGTTTTGCTGGACTGCAAAAACTTTGTCTGAGAGTAAAACTATCCACCTCATTATATAATGAAACACCACAAAACGTATAAAAAAAAGAATAGCGAAGAAATGTGACCATCACATAGGTATTTGCATTCCTGACGAGACGTGCACATATTTGGATGGAAGACATGGCCATGCGTTGTGTATTAAAAGATATATCATAAGGGAACGGGCAATCGATGGCTGAGGGAAGGTACCTTAATTTTCGTGCCAATATTTTTGTTTTACTACTAGTATTTCATGTTGGGTGAGGAATGTTGGCTGTTGCCATTCAAATACGTGCTTGTAGATCATATGCTCCATGCATCGCTTTTTCGAATGAACGAGTTGTTAAATGAAGACACTGACCGCTCGTGAGCAGGAAGTAATTGTCTTTTCTGTCCGAAGTACGGTCCCAGTATCGCAGCAGGAAAAACAGCAGGGTACATTTCAGGCACAATGAAGATTTGTTCTTAAATCGAGCGTGTACAGAAAGGCCAAAACATTTTCCCGGCAGAGCTCCTTATCCTCATCATTATTACTCGCCTGCAACTACTGCGCGCTGATGGCTGTTACTTATATATTTTATAACATACACACCTACAACTTTTCTAGCTGCACACAACTACTGGTCGCCATTACAAACGTGGTCTCTCTCTCTTGTAATAATAGGTAACCTTGGGCCAGGGAAGAGATCTACGTTATGCAGATGAATGCATTTGTACCTTTTACTCCGTCAGCGATGTTGTGAATGCTTTGAAATTATTGGCAGTCTATGGAATTGGGCTGAGGTATCGTGCAGAAAATTAAACTGCCCAGCTTGTAAGGAAGAGACTAAATCGCTGTCCACGATGGGCTTCGACTGTGCAACGCCGCCACAAGACATGGTATGTCTTGCAGCCTACAATTAGTGAGAATTTAAAAGCAAGGAGTATCCGCAAATATACAACTGAAGCTCACTTTGAAATAATGCTGGTTCAGGTGGCATTAGGGATATTAACTATAAAGAACAGCCTCATCAATCACTTGGTTATTGTTTGTTTCTGCCGTACTTTATCTCTAATAATAAAAGATGTTTTTGAGTGCATTGACTTCATTCTCACATTCTTCGTTTGCAGCTACTCAAGTTTCTTCCAAGCCCTGAAGAAAAAGTTTTGTTGGAAGAACATAGTACTGAGATGGAAAGCATGGCGAAGGCTGACAGATTTCTTTACGAAATCAGCAGGTATGAACTTCGGGATCTCTGCAAATTGACTTACCTGCATGTTGTTGCTCTCAATAGGGCCGAAATTGCGCTCGCTGTTTCTTGGTATTCGGTTATTTTATGTGCTGATTAACCCCTTTAGTTGCATGGCCACTGTTAATGCAATTGGGTCTTTTAATGATTTGAACCTACAAAATTCTAAAGCACCTATTTAAAAATCTATACTTTTTTTTCAAATACCACACTAAAGGTGCAACACTGACTTTGTGCAAAGCACATTTTTGTGCAAATTGCCCCCTTCTGATAGGTCTATTAAAATGTATCTTTTTCTTTAGGATAATTCACTACGAACAACGGCTGAGAACTTTATACTACAAGAAAAAATTCCAAGAAAGGGTGTCCGATTGCAAACCCAAAATTGTTGGTAAGTGCTAGAGCAAGATACCTGCTACAAAGATACATGTTCGGTTTGTTGTCATCCTCATCATCACATTTTAATGTTCTCTAATCCCTGTCGCCCAGATGTATTGCACGAGCTGTGGTTTGGAAACAAGGGGTGGCGTCTTTTAAGTAACCCAAGTACTTATTAACAATGAATACTTAAGATGTAAGTGAAGGAACTGACAGCTCCCGATTTCCAAAGCCTGGCTGGCATGTATTAGGCTCTTGCATGTTGTCATGCTCAGGGCTCTTGTAGAAGGTCTTAAAATTAGATGTTGGGTGTCTGGTGCGCCTATAAGCTTGTCAGTATTTGGAGCCGTTTCAGTTCGCAATAAATAATTTGAGCTAATGCACAGACCACAGGTATTGGCACGAAATATGCGAAATCTCGTATTGTGCATAGAAACTAAGGTTCATTGATTGATTGTAGGGTTTAACGCGCCAACGTAACGCAGGCAATGAGGCGCGCCGTAGTGAGGGCTTTGGATTAATTTGACCAGCTGGGGATCTTTTACGTTCTCCGAAATCTCGTACACACGGGTGTTTTGCTTTCCGCCTCCATCAGAAAAGCGGCCGCCGCGGCTGGGCATCGAACCCGCTTCCTCATGCTCCGCAGCACAACGCCTTAGCCAATGAGCCACCGCGGCAGGTGGAACTAAGGTTCAAATATGTGCGGCAAACGCACATTTTTCCGTTGAAAGCATTTAATTTGTGAGTATTTTTGAATGATCATTGCTTCTTGATAATGAAGCATTGTTAGCCCCGGCGCCATTTTGTTCCTTAGCTGCAAGTGAACTCGTCATTTCCGCCTGCTCATCATCATCGTGTCTCATGCAAGCACCACACCATCTTTTTCATCAACCAGTATCGCACTTTCATCATAATCGTTGTTTCGAACGGCATGTCGGCGATGTTGTGTCCTTATCAAGCTCTTCCTCCAAGTCTCCCTTGTCCGACCTTGCAGTATTAAAAATACCGGTTCGGTCTCGCATATAACTTCACGATTGGGCAATATAGGCCCTGTGGTTCGCGCAGAAAAGCATTGAGGTATAGCTCATCAATGTAATGCAAGACGATATCGGGAGCTCTGGAGACTCACTAGAAGGCTGCATTGAGAGCTAGCTGCCAGGTGTGACGGAAATCTTCCTCACGTCGGGGCTGACTCGGATATTTTCCCACATCACGCGTTGCAGCGTGCTAGTTCGTGCAAAGTAATTTTATCCTAACGAGAGCGACAAATTTGTGGGCAATGAATTCATTGAATTTATTTAGGCGTTGAATCCAGCAAACTGTGCTGAACTCTTTGGGTTGTCACTGCGAAGTGATATTGAGCAGGCTTATTCAGTCCATGGTTGTGATTTGTGCTTGATTAGAGGGCATTTTATTCCTTCAGCTGTCTTGGAAGCATCGAAAGAGGTTCAGCGCAGCAAGCGCCTGAAAAAGCTACTAGAAGTTGTACTAGCCTTTGGAAACTACATGAACCGTGGCCAACGAGGAAATGCGGTCGGTTTCAAGCTGTCGAGCCTCAACCACCTTCCCGATACAAAGTCCAGCACGAACCGCAACTTCACCTTGCTCCACTACTTGATTGAAACCCTTGAAAAGAAGGTATGTAATTACGTAGATAAAACAATCAGGACAAGCTTATTACCAAAGACTTTCTACTTTTCAGCAGCATTAGGTATTAAGTGTTCACTCTAGGGGCAGGTGTTTCTGTGTTACGGAGATACAAGTTCTGGTATTATATTATTTTTCCCTAGCGGATTGTGTATTTCAAACTGTAAAGCGTCTTCAATTTACCTGAAACGTATTTTTTACTAGCAAAGCATGGGGGTTCCTGAATTTATGTTAGCACCACATAGGCAAGAAGATTGCGATTATCTTTTGTAATGCCCGCGTTTTTTTTATCATTTATTTTTTATGCTCCCTTTATTGCTATCTCAGTAATTGTACTATCAGTTACACTGCGCAGAACGTGTTGTAGATCAACCAAAAGGTAGACATTCCAGTTCTTTGATGCTTAAAGCAGCTGAATACTTCTGAATGCAGTAATTCTGGCAATATGGTTGCTTCTTGTCATTCCAGTTCAAGGATACTCTGAAACTTGAGGAGGACATTCCACACGTCAAGAAAGCAGCCAAAGTGAAGTAAGTCGGCCAGTTTTGTTCTCTTGAAAAATTATTAAATTTTAATTTGTGGGCTAAAAGAAACACACAGAAGAAATGCATTTCTTAACGCGGTTGGTGACTGCCAGATTCTCATATTAAAATAAAATGAAGATTTGTGGAAACAAAGCCTCTTCCAGGCTGCAACTGAATGGAGTATTTTTATGATAGAGTTCAAACAAACATGGCTGACCGAAAGATCAACGCAAATAGCGTAGCAAAGTGAAAAAAAAGGCAATGCAGTAATCACGGGTGGACGAGTAAGTGCAAGGGCATCTATATAAGCAATTAAACAGTTATGTATGAATTGCAGCATGCAAAATTTGACCGCAACGGACGTGCTAGTGACAATTTTAGCAGATGGGCAACTACTGCTGTTTATCTAAAGCAGAAAAATACACTCGTTTACAATATTAAAATTAATTTCAGCAATATCAAACTGAATAAATGTTTTTGAGCCCCAGGTTAGTTATGTAAATTGATTAGTTGTGTCGTAAAAAGCGTTATCATGTACGGATTTCTCGCCCCTCTGGCTTGTTGGGAGCTGGTCTTGACTGCAATGTCGAAATAATTATGTTTGGAAGCTGGAACACGTGGGATATGCTAAGTTCGTAATCAATTGCGAACACCTTCATGGCTAGAGAATACGCACAGCGAATTCTTTATGTATTTTATCTTTGCTGTGCATGGTATGCCTGCTCAAGTATACATGCCGAGAAGGAGTGGATACTACTACTGAACAAAGAAACAAGGCAGTGGAGTCTTGGTTACAAACTGCTTAGTAAAGCACAGCTCTGGGAAAGCGTGCTTAAAGAAAGTTACACTAACTTCCCAAGTTTTGGTGCTGCTGCTTTGATGGAGGCCCAAATATGCACAGTAAACGTCATTGATTTCTACCTGGCGTTCAGAAATACGAAATTTCAAATTATCAATTCTAATAAGGATCAAATAACAAAAGCATTGTATTTACACTTACAAGTTAAATGTTTCTGCAACTTATTTAGTAGTTTATTTGGCATTAAATAGAAACAAATTGATACTGATACAATTGACTGAGCTGTAGAAAAGTAGCAGATGAGAGGTGCATTAGTCACCTCTGGTGCAAAACACAACTGTAACCTTCTATTCATCGCTCCGATGACCCAATGATTTGGAAGGCGTTTTAATTTACAAATAGTTCAAAACGTGCATACGGCGTGCAAAGGTTTAAAATGTGGCTTGCCTTTATTCGATACAAACGCCTCAATTTCATTTTGGTAATGACATTGCTTTTCGTCGGGATTTGCCGGATGAAGTGGCAGCGGTACAGAATGGCCCATCATGAGTTGCATGAACACCTTAGGCTTTCATAAACCTTTACTTGCCTTTGCCATCGTCATTAGAGAGTAATATTTTTGACAAGGGAGTCAAGCATATCTTTAAAAGACGCTGCCGAAGTTGTGTAATACCTGCACGGTTGTTGCGTGACGGTTTATAGCCGTAGTAATAGCGATCGTGCAAAGAGGAGAGCTCACAGGAATAGCACCGCTATTAGAAGACTGACGCTTTGATTTGTGTTCCTTGCTTGGTCGTTTTTTTACACTGCTAGCAGCAATAAATTATGCTAATGCTGGATGGGTGTTACCTGTCATGCCTTGACATTTTGCACACTTGATAACATGCAGCGCTAGACACTTAGAAGATCTTTTTATGAATTGGGATGTTTGACAAGAGTCATTTGCGAAAGAAAATAGGCTTCATTCCGGCAACACGAGGCCCAAATAGCGGGTCATGTATTGCAATGTTAGAAATTCTACGCCTCATGCACATTGCAAACGAGAATTATGCGATTTTTCAGGCCCCAAACGGAAATGTCTGAAACACTATATCGCTATTGCTATTTAACAGCAAATACGTAACAATTGTATTAGGGAGGAAATGGATGTGTATTGTAGCCAAAGTGTCAGAAAAACTTCACCACATCTGTTCAATACCTGTTTGATGCGCGCCTTTAGTGAGGAAGGCTTTAAAACGCCCAAGTAGCTACGCCAGCTGAATTTGTATACTGCGTTTATCCAGATAAAGTGTTACGAAAGCACGTGGGAACAAGGCTTGAGTTGCTCTCGTTTGCCTGTTTTCTTTGCCCTTTACTCATTATACCGAAGTTTGCTTTTGCGTAGCTAAAGAGAGCCCTCACTAGAAAGCAAAATTTGATGTGTGACCATCAGATTAAAGGTGCACAACATTTTATTTTTGGTATAGTCTCGGCGAGTTGACGAAAGAGATCCAGGACCTCAAGACGGGACTCAGCGAAGTTCAGAAGGAGCTCGACTTCCTGCGTGGACAACCATCACAGCCTGGCGACAAGTTTGTCCTTGTCATGAAAGAGTTCATCACAGGGGCAACGTACAAGTTCTCGGAGCTTGAGGACACCTTCCTCGACATGAAGTCTAGGGTAACTATGCATTCTTATCAACTTTTTGTTATAATGCGTGTCTTCTGGTGATCGTATTTGGGGCATGCATGGCCCTTGTGTAGCCACAAGTATTTGCAGTTGCCCTTCCTCTCGCATTCTGCCACAGGGCACAGGTCCATGTTTGGAGGTATTCCCAAGATTATGTGAATGTGTGGGATGCTTTCAGAGCATGGTTTGGCGAAACAGATTTCCGACCAGACCATATTTTTTAAATAAGAGTGAAGAGCGAAAAATGCGTGTCCTGGGACTTGGGGGATCCTTTAACTAAAAAAACTGGGTCTCGGTCTCCCTCAACTTCGTGTTTGTTGTTTGCGCTGTGAATCTTAGAATATAGAACACCAACTCGCCCAAGCATCGGCGTAACAAAACAAATTGCCATTAAAATTTTTCCGAGAGTCACACAGGAGATATAAGCAGGTCGTTACCAGCGAAGATGCTGTGAAGACGGTTAAAAGATGGCCATTTGTATTAACAAATCTTTTTACCTAGCATTTGCTGTTACGTCAAAACAATCAGTGAGCTCTAGCTTCACTTTGCTGTTACTAACATCCACAATAAACAAAAAATTGATTCAGCGAGTAGGTTCATCAAGAAGCAAATATTCCATATTTTAACAGGGGTTTATACATAGTATCAAATACATTGTAGGCTATGTGAAATACGTATTTGTGTCAGTGGAGTGCTCCTCAAGATCTCATCCGTAGCCAGCACAGTGTGGAATCTCACTCTACGAGACTTCACTGTTTTGAAAGCTCTCCTCATTCTAAGCATGCGGTAATGTGTTGGCAATCACGAAATATATCCCAGGAGAGATAGTAGTCCGGCCATTTTTAACACGAAAGTGTTTTATTCTTGGATACACAACCATTTGAGTGACGCCATATCCGTCACGGAAGTGACGCCAGTACAACGAAGCAAGCGGTCTGTAAAGGGTGCACCCCTGCACACAGGGTCTTCTTACGGGGAAGCAACCATAAGGAACCATAAGGAACCATAAGAATAAGAAACAAGGATTACGTTACAGTTAGGTTTTGTTCGTTTTCTGGTTTTATATTTTAACACGGAAGTGTTTTATGCCGGGATACACCAAAATTTCACTGACGTTATAAGCGTCACGGAAATGACGCCAGTACAACTTTGCCGAAGCGACCTGCCAGCAGGACGTCGCTCGCCAAGCATACCCACAAGACTGTCGCCGACCCGCAAATCATGCTCAGCTGCATATTTCACTGCACATTTCACCTCCGTGTTTTACCGATTCATAAGACAGAGGATTCAAGCACAGTTTTTTTCTTTTGTTCGCACATATGTATGCTGTCCAGTGGGCCACGTATCCACACAGTCCCCATTACAGTCATAAGAAAATTTCTTTCTACCAGTGGGTAGAAAGAACCCCATAGGACGCTACTTTTCTGCCGTTTCTAGCGTAGTCTCTCTACAGAGGTTGACTACACCCATTCCTGATTTCAGTACGAAAAGACTGCACGCAGATTCGGCGAGGACCCCATGCAGATGCCCCCCGATGAGTTCTTCAGCATCTTCGACTCGTTCCTAGCGTCGTTCAACGAAGCCAGAAACGACAACGAAAACTTCCGTCGGAAGAAGGAGGACGAAGAACGCCGAACCAAGCAGGAAGCTGAGGCAAGCAGCGACTCTCTATCAGTGCTGTTGGGAAAGTTTCGGAAACTACAACGTTGATGCTTTTTTTTCTTTATTGGAGCGTACTAGTGGTAAGAAAGGGAGAGCTGTTAAAATTTTCCACCGATAGCACCTATTTTACGACGCAGCGCTTTGGCGCCAGATACAGCGGTTTCGTTGCGGCGACGGCAATGCCCACGTAATCCTAATGTGCGAACGAGGCAATCCCAGGCAGAAAGAAAACGGCAGAGCAGCGTTCTGGTGAGGGGGCGGGCTGCACGCGCTGCTAAGGCGTCATCTCCCAGTCCGTCGCCACGGCTCAGTGTGTCTCACTGCCTCCTCTTACACTTCCGACGACAGCTCCTCCGTCGTTTGTGGCTCATCCGAACCACGTGACATCTGCGCGGGAGGTACAAACGCGATTTGCAACAACATTCTCGGCAGCAGCGCAGCGCTGCGAGATAACGGCACGCGATCACTTCCTGAGACGCAGCATATAGGCGCCGTGACCGAAAATACTGCAGTTTGCGCTGCGCACAAATTTCGCATTAGGAAGTATAGTAATCGTCATGTGATTTTTTTAGCAGGCCACATTACCTTCGTGGCAAATTAATTTGCGCCTTGTGTAGAAAACTCGTATAGCGTTAGTATTGAAGGGAAAAACTTGTTTTGAGTGACACGTAATGACACTATGAGGATTCAGGGGAATTCTTAGAAGACACGATGCAAAGCTTTATGGGCAGCTATTCTTTTACGGTGTATTATGCAACATTCCTAAAGTATTCTATGAAAGGCCAGTTCTTTCAGTGTTGGTATTCAACGTAAGAACAGGCTTTACAGAGAACAACACGTTTACAAAATGCTTTCTTCTTTTCATACCCGCGTACTTGTAGGGGAAAATATGAGGCTTCTTTATAGTCCAGTGTTTAGTGACGTAAAGCTTTTCCCACATAGTTAGAAAGTGTAGACGCAGAGGAGTGCGAACCAGTGCTTCGAAGGCATAAGCAGCAAAACTATGAAGGCACATGCCAGTGGCGATAGGAATGAACACCCCACCAAAGAGACTAAGCAGAAAAATTGACGTCTTAAACGAAAAAAAAGCCTTGTACATTGGTGGTTTCTTCACCTTTGATTAAAATGTATTGCGTTAAATTCAGGTATCATCGTTTTTATGACGCAGGTGAAAAACGACAGCGACCTTGCGTAGAGATTTTGGGGCACGTTAAGGCACCCCAGGTGGTCTAAAATAAGCTGTTGACCTTCATTGCGGTGCGGCTTATAGTACAAGTGTAACTTCCGCAGATAGAAACACAAACTTGGATTTTCTCATTTGGTGGCAACATTATTCGAGAACAACGTGGTTTTATTGCCCGTAAAAAGCACTAATGTTTTTAGTATTTGAATCACGTGAAGGTACGCTAAGGTTTCCTGTTTTGCCATAAGTGGGTACGTTTATCCCTTGCTTGAGCTACCTACATTTTTCTTGAAAAAATTAATACAGTTTACTTTCGTTCCCATATTTTCAGACAACACGGACTCTGTCGCAAGATTTTTCTTGCAATCTATGTTATTATAATTAGGTACACTCAACGACTAGATGGAACTCATGACCACGCTGAAATCCAATGGTCGTGTTTTATTTTCCAGCGCACCATATCCAACCACAATCTCTTAATGACTCCCAAACCTAGAGGCTCAAATGTACTAAAGCTTTTACTGGAGATATCTCACTCATGCAGAACGTGCGGTCATTTTAGGTTCTAACTAGTTTAACGTTTTTATGGATATGTAGGCTACTGGTCAACCATCTCTAGGACTGCGGGAATATTTCGAGAACATACACTTGTGAAAGTAATCTAGCAGTTATAACTAGCATTGCGAAGTGTTTTATCGTGAACTCAATAACGAGTACCTTTTGTCTTACTTGTGAAAGTAATCTAGCAGTTATAACTAGCATTGCGAAGTGTTTTATCGTGAACTCAATAACGAGTACCTTTTGTCTTACCTATCAACCTATATGTTCGAATAGGAAGGACAAGTGCAGGGGTTCGGCGCCCGAGCAAAATGCCTATAAGTACCTGAAACCTTGGTCATTAAGACATATTAAGACAGAAAGCAAAACTGCACTCGTGCAGAGATTTCGGCACGCGTAAAGATCGCCAGGTTGCCAAGATAATCCGGGCGACTCCCCCACGGCGCGCCTCAAAGCCCAGTGTTATCCGAGAATTTATCATTTAGAGTGCCAATAAAGCAGCATGACACTGAAGCGTCTTTACCCTTTTAAATGCGAAGAGGGGCGCCTTTAACGAGCTTAGGGGTAATAATAATTGCGGATGCAACGCCCGTGTAAAATCTCGCTTTTTAAATACTTTTGCAGAAACGGGAACGCAAGGATGGTACTCTTCGAGGTCTAGCAACTCTGCGCACGAACGGGTCGACGCTGAACGGCTCGCTGAACGGTCTGAAGCCAGGCGGCCAGCTTAACGGTACCACAGACGACAAGGGCGAGTTCGACGACCTCATATCAGCACTGCGCACCGGCGACGTATTTGGAGACGAGTTCTCCAAAACTCGTCGCAATCGTCGCCGGGGCAGCAGCCCTGCTTCCAACAATGTTTCCACTGTGCTCGCAGAAAATGGACACCATTTGATCGTCAACGGATCGGCGCTCCATGACGGCTCCAGAGACCGCATCGTATCGCGAAAGCTAAAGTCGTGAGGCCTAGGTCCCCGGATGAGTATCTCCTGAGTGCTTCTAACCCTCAGTGTATCCTCTTTCACCTTGGAGCACATCAAAACAGACGAAGAGTTAGTCGAAAAAAGATGTCTTGCTTGTTCTAGATTTTGTACAGCTACTTGGTACCAGTCGGCAATTTAACTCATTCTCAAAAAAAAAAAAAACCTGCAGCAGGCACAGGAAACAAGCAAACACCGGAAATCTGTACTCTCAGAAGTTCAAGGAAATTAGTTTGTTCCCATGTAATGCACGAAGCACATAAAACAAGCAAACACAGGAAATCTGAACTCTCAGGAGTTCAAAAATTAAGTTTGCTCCCAGGTAATAATTTCTTCTGCGTAAGCTATTCACGCAGAGAGGAAATGCTTATGGGAATTTATACCTCGAGCTGTAAACTTCATTTTGCGGCTATTAAATTTTATGCCTGTAATTTAACCGCATTAAGACAAGTAGTAGCTTACAAAAGCCGAAAACGAACTTAATTTTGTGTGGTATATTTATCAGAGATGATTAAAAGAGTCGACCTACGTACCTAAAAATTTGAACACCATGTGGCAAAGGAATTCACCGAATTGCTGTTTTTTTTTGCTGAGTACTTCATGTTTGGATTGTTAGCTGAAACAAAAAGCAGCCAGGTGCCATTCCAGTGAAGATCACAATATAATATACTCTGCACGGAATGCTTAAGCACTGAGGAGGCTACCCAGCATCCGTAGTGTAATGCTCTTTGGCTAATGCAAGCACTTACCCGACCAGGCCTCATCCCCATCCCAAGCAACGAAGGAAACTCGGCATCCACTTTGACTGATGCAAAGTTGAGTGCAACTTTGTCACGTCTTGATATGATGGTGCCTGTCGTGCTGGCAGGCCCGCATCTTGTAAGCAGAGAGTTTCTGAGCTCCCATTGCAGTTCTTTTCTTTGGCTACGTCATACAGTTGAACCTCAATTTAACACTTACCAGGACCCGCCAGTTGCTTTTGGTTAATCGGGAACTTCCTGAAAGGGAGATATAGCATTACGCCGATGAATAACTGGGGAAATCCTATTTTGTTCAATACTTCCGAGAATTTGTAAAATATTGCTTATTAAAATCGAGGTTCAACTGTATTTACAGTGGAGAATTCTCTTGAGTTGGAATAAGCACACCTTGCCAAAGTGAAACACAGACTCCACAGAGAATGAAGAAAAGACTGCACGAACCCTGCAGTCGCGATGTCGTTTTTTCATTTTGTGTGCCCTGTCATTGTTTTCCTTAGGCAAATATATGCTACATTTCTGTGGCTGTAAATTGTGGCCCTTGTTGTGTACATACGACGTATTTGTTGCAGCCATCCACCAACTGCCATTTGTACTAAATAGGTCTGCTTCTTTTGAGTCATTTTATGTGAGACCAATATTTTCCGTGTAGTGATGTACATTTTAACATGCTCAGGATATATTTTTGAAAGTTTTAACCCACCATACTTTACTAATTTTGTGTTTTACCGTCAATAACATTTTAATTACCGCAGCCAACGATTGAGCTTTGCAACTTTCCTGGCCGCATTGAACTTGTCACTCACAAAAATTATAGGTCGTCTTTGTATGTCAATGATTTTGTGCTGTGTATATGCAGTATCTGATCGCCTTTATGATTTGGACTCATGCGCGTTTCATGCTTGGTTAACTCACCACCCCGATAGATATAAATCCTGTTGTGAAGTGTTCTAACGAAGAATGATTGTATTATTCTAAGAGTTAGTTACTTGCTGGTAATACTACACATACTTTGCATGCCGTCAGAGTGAAGAAAAGACTTGGTTTTGCAACTGCGGCTGGATGTAATTATATAATTTTTGTATATAGGAAAGAGTGAACTTTGTAAATGGATCTGTAGTTTCAGCTTTGTATTGTACATAGTCAGTGTTTACATCTATACTTGCATCGATGGGGTCGTCGCCCGAGGAAATCCTTTTCCTGTCTTTTGTTTATTTCGCTGTCGTGATGTGTAAATGGTGTAACGCTCAAAATATTCCGCCTACCGCTTCGAATTGCAGTTTCGCTGAAAGTGCCCGCCAGGCAGTGAACTGAACAAAAGAAACAGATCAGTGTTTCTCTTGAAAATACGACTCCTAGATTCTCGTAGCGTCGTGTGCCTGAAAGCCCATGAACATGCAGCTAGCTGTTACCGCTGAATGTTCGATTTTATATCGCTTTTCACAATTGCCGTTCACTGTTTGAGATCAGCTTCAGCGTATCAATAGCTGCTTTACAATTGCGTGAAGTATAAGGTACAGGCATGTTTTTTGTGCTTACCCAGCGAGCAAGTGGAGAACTTCTTTAACGCACCTTTTTGTACGGAGGCGCTTCAATGTGTTTTGTACTTTTGTATTCTCAAAGACCGCGCTAAAGTCCCACTAGGTTTCCCCTGACGGAGCTTGTGTAGTACCAACGTCTAGTCTTAAGTGTGAAATATCTGATTATCAAAGAGGCGAAGTGTTATTTACACTGGGAGATCACGTAGCAGCGTGTGCGTTTCCTAAGTCAGGTTGCTCTCGCGTGCCCAAGTATGCTCGCCAGGCTGTGGTGGCTTGGAGGATTTGCGAGGCGCGCTGCCCTTGAGCTGTTAAGCTTTGTGCAATCCTGTTAGCTCCATCTCCGAGCTCACCTACTGCGCAATCAATGTGAGCCGTTGAGCTGACAACCTTTACGGTGTGAAAGCGTTTAGTGTTGCGTGCGAGCTCCTCAGTGCTGTTTTTGTGTATCTGTAGAATAAAAATTGAGATACCTTGATGTGAAGCACCACGTTTTTCTTTTGGGCCGCCATCTGTACCGTCTGTGAGTTTCTTCTGCGTGAGACGGTAGGTACCATGAAAGCTACCTTCAGAAACAGGATTACGCACAACACAGTTTAAATGAATGATTAATGTTTTACAATATGGCTGAATAAAGGTTCTACACAGTGTGCGGTCGTTAAAAAGCAGGCTGTCACCCGGAGAGAAGGAAGCAGTACATGAATGAAGGAGCCGTGAATTGCATTAAAAAAAACTGGCAATTGCAATCACATGTAGCTATTATGAGTTTCTGTTGAGAAGTTTCTGACAATCTTAACATTATAACTACAAGGCACAGAATTTTGTGATTCACGTCGTTTTGCTTTGTTGCTCGAATTCGCAAACTGGTGCGATTTTACGGTCAAATCTTTCACTGCTTTTTATTTTTAACATTTGGCGTTGCAAAACTGGAGCCAATGGCATAACAGGCTATCATTGCTTGCTTCATTAAACATATTGGTCTTGAAGGCGCTCTCAAATAGGGACGAAGACAGAAAAAAGAGACGACATGACTCTTGCTTCTGTCTTTTTCTCTGCTTGAGAGCGCTTCCAACACCAGAATGAACAGTTACCAACTGGTCCCAATTGTCTGTTCTACTTCATTAAAATATTCTCGGTCATATCTGACTCGCAGTTCACAGTATTGACGCCTCCTACCATGCAGACGCCCTTTTTATGAAATCTTCATTTTCCCGCTTCTTCAAATGAGTTTTCAGAGATGCCATAACGACTGCTAAGGCACAGAAATCAGTTGAACAGATTGTTGATGTGCCCACGATATCCATGAAGCTTTGCTGTGGTTTACTTATGGTGATGGTAGCTGCGTCTTTTGCGTCGAGTTAACATTGCACGGTTACAACTGGCGAGACAAGGATAAGAAAGAATGAGCGGGGATGTTTCCATGGGGCACCCGCTGCAGCCACACCATTTGACATACAGGCTTTCAAATAACGCAAGTCTCCAGGGGCACCATATTTGTATCAGCACGTTTTATGATTATCTCTTTAAAAGAAGCGAAAAATTATGCACTCCACCATCTCACGACGACGATGGTTGAACGCGAAGCTTTCTCGTGATGCACTCAAGGGTTGGCGAATCCCACACTGCGAGTATGTGCTACTCTGGAGGTACGCACACTTTCCTAGAACACCGACAGCAACGCTCCGGTGTGCACTCCGCAAGCCTATCGTTTGGGTTTGGGGTTTACGGCGCGACTCGGTACCTGACTTGGCTGTTCGCTTCGACCGTGTCGAAGTGGAAGCAACCGGATAGACGCCGGCTTCGTAATGCGAGGGACCCAGATTCGATTCCGGCCACGGGAAGTGTTTTTTCCTTTTCGCTTCACCCACGATTTATCATCATCGTCAGAGAAAGCTGGCTTTCCTGCAGGCCGTATTGGCGCAAAATGGCATCAGTGAGGACCCTAAAGCTTTGCTTTAAAAGAACGAAGCCTTGGTATGTCTTATGTGCACATGACCAGGCATTCAGATACCAATACGTCATACGCGTTGCCATTATTGGTACGCACCATGCGGATGTACTATTATGAGCAATAGTGAAAGGGAACACAGGAACGCGTGGCAAACAGCCTCGAAACAGACTCGGAGCGATACGCGGATGGCGCTGTGAAAAACAGAGGGGGAAAGAAGGGTGCTCTTCCACTAACTGTTGGCACTCCCACCACGCTGGATTTCTAAAAAGCAGCAACTTACGTCATTTCACCGATGATATAGTATCGTCCAAAAGCCGATAAGACGCACGGCGGGAATGGGAACAGTTGTTAGAATAGCGTCTCCCTTTCCACTTTGTTTCGACGGCGGACCGCTGCGTATCACTCATAGCTGCGTCTGAGGGTGTTTTCCACGCGTTCCTGTGTTCCCTTTCATATTGCTCATAATAGTACGTCGTGGGCATGAGCATAGGTAATCGTCAACAAGGACACGTAATGATACGGCTACTCTTTCCGGCTGGATCAGTATATAGAAACCATCGATTATTTCTTTTGTGTCTCCTATGAATATTAACAGCTCCCCAAATGCCTAATTCAAACCCACAATATGGATTATCAGTAGGGAATTAGCTACTTAACATCGAGTTCTTAAAACGATTGATTTTCGCGGGTGCTAAATTGAAAGTTATAAAATAAGAGCATAAAATGACCCCAAGTGGAGTCGCGATGACCTCGGGCACTAAAATAGAGGTTTTGAGAAGGAGTAATCTTAACTGCCGAACTTGGAAAACGATTTTGCGTTTGAAACCTGTGCCCACACGTTCATGCACGGTAATATTGACCCCGTGCACACGGCCACGCAACAGTTCCTTGGGAAACTTAATTATGCCTTTGTGCTTTGAAGTCGACAGCCTGGCGATACTTTTCAAAGAATTTATTAATGCTACATCGTGTTCCTGTCATTTTCTTTGCTTCCGTTCCCATTTTGGCGTGAATTATTTCGGCAGGCAGGTGGGCGACACTTCTGTGCACCGCCACACCAGAATTTGAGTTCTCCGTCGTACGGTGCACTTATTCTAATCACTAGCCGTCACGTTCACTCACCTGTAATGCGATGTGACGAAAGCGCTCTGCGCAACAGGCGCTCCGCCGCTGGCAATGTGCTTATGTTGCGTAGTTGTAACACACTCGGTGTCTACTCTCGAGACTCGAGTTCAATTTCTGACTCACTCAAATACGCCTTTCCTTTCAAATTTATTAATTTAGGTAACGCCATTCATCTATGTACGCGATTTGGCACAATTTTTGAGATTTTTGTGTTTTTTACCCTTGACGGTAGCGGCCATTTTCTGCGTCAGGCAGTCGGTTTGTCGCACCCTGTGGCTCTTAGTACCGTGGCTTTAAAAGCGCTCTGTGTACGCCCTTTCATTCGTTAAGCACTGATAGCATCTTGGCATGCTTTGAACTTCCAAAGCCTAGGGACGAATTGGGCTCCCAGGGGCAGATAAGTCAGGAAGGTGTGTAAGAGTACCGCCTACGATAAGCTACAGACAGCTGCACCTGTAAAAGAAAGAAATGTGTGGCGAATTACTAGGCGATTATGTCGCGTAAATTAGTAGTCCCCTTTGCCGTGTGGTCTGGTCAGTCAGGCGTTTCTTTTCTTTTTCTATCTTTTTAACGCAAAAGTGTTAGTGGCAGTAGAAATATTGATTCAATTTGGTGTACGGAAGCTGGGAGTATAAGATAAAGAAATCATGGAGACACTTAAAACTGCTCACGTGTGGGATTCAATGGCACTGCATTTTATTTAAAGCTACGCGATCCTGTATGTCTTATGTCTGTTGTGGTCATGTCATCCTCTGCTGCGACAATGTCTTCGCCATTAGAGCGATATACGTTGGTTGGTTGGTGCCAAGACAATGGCTCACACCCACTTAGGGGGATTGGCCAGGAAACGGGCGCTAACTGAGAGAAAAAAAAACTGGGCTCGGGATTAAAACAAATATAATGAATGCTCCTGAAAGTACTCGTTTAGGAAAAAAAGTGTGCATAAAAGGGAATAAAAAGATAATAAGTACACTGCCAGAAATTGAGGTACGACATGAGGGGGGACACACCAACTATAAAATCAGCGCTAATTAGCAATGAAACGGGTACAAAGAAGGACATCCATAAAAAGTACGTACAGATGTGCTTGGCTTTTGCATTTCCTCCGCTCGCTTTCTTCTCTTTGTTACAATCACAGAGAGACTTGTGGATGTCCCCTGGTTACCAATACATATACCCTATTAACTCGAAACATACTTTGGGAAGTTTGTAATTGGCAGGCTCAATGTATACACCCGTATACCTCCAGTGATGCAAATGTGTATTTCGTTGTCACGGCCATTATTCCTTTCGTGGGACTTGTTTTCTTTGTTTATTTGGTTATATTTAATTATTTTTCGATTTTGTTATTTCTACATACTGCAGCCCCACGGGGCTATCGCAGGAGTGGGGTATGCAAGGCATACATTACTGGTTACAAAGCATCGATACAAAGTACACTGTACCCGTTAAACAAAAACAAACGAAGGAAAAATAACGAACACTCCAAACATGCATTATAATGAACACAAGCAGCGTCGGCATGAATATATTGGTGCGCATTAAGGAGGAGAAACAACGGATAGAAATGCAGACAAACAGAGCGGGTGGAGTCAGCAAGTAGGTTCCATTCCTCTACGACACGTGGAAAAAAAGCGATATTTGAAAGTGTTGGTCCGGGCGAAATAGGGGATCATGTTTAATTTGAACTGGCTTCTGGTGGTGCGTGTTTCGGCATAAGTTGTAAGGGAATCATGAGAAAGGCGACGCGAGCCAATTATGGTGCTCCATGTACCTGCGCTCTTAGACTGGTGCCAAATCCAAAGAAGATAGTGTTGAGGACGAGAAAAAATAACAGTCGTAGCGGTGACAAATAAATTGTACAGCTTTCTTTTGAAACTCCTCAATTTGATTAATTTCAGTTTTCCTGTTAGGGCTCCAAACTGGAGATGCGTATTCGAGAAGAGGTCGTTTGAGGGCGTTATATAGTTGTAATTTAGTGTCCTTGGGAGTTTTTCTAATTGTACGGCGGAGGTAACCTGTCTTTTTTAATGCTTTGTTGCAAATGTAGTCGGTATGTAACGACCAAGACAGGTTCGGGGTGATTATGATTCCTAGGTACTTTTATTCTGTGACCCTTTCTAGAGTTGTATCTTTGAGGATGTAATAAAAAGATGAGGATGTTTGTTCAGGGCATCAGCGCGTACCCAGGTGAAGATTGTTTTCTTCCACTTTGTTTCCTCCTTCTTTGCCTTTGCAAGGTTAACCTATATTAGTTATGAGCGTAAACGTGATTTTTTATTTGTGTCATTAGTATTGTCAAATTAGTATGTAAACAAAGGCTCGGTGTTGGTGGAGGGGACGCGTGTTCGACCCGCATTCTGTAGGACACAGTTTACCGTAGTTCTATGATTCGAACGTGCCCCCCACCATAACACGAAGTAAAATTCAACACTTGGAAACCACCATAATATTTTGACGCCGATTCTACCACGCACACTAAATAATGCCCTTAACCGATGCTCCAGAATTGTACCGAAAATTCAAGTGATCACACATCCGAACAGGCTATGGGCAGCTTAAGGTTTTTTGTGAAGGTTTCTACTTAAAAATGTGCTGTTCACTTAAAAAGCGCTGCCCGGCTCCTGTCCATTTCCGCTAAGATGAATACTTGGCGTTTAAACGATACTCCTACCATTCACTGCACCGCGTCATTTTGTTTTGTAGTTGGCGCTTTTGGTTTGTGAGGTTTTTGAGTTTCAAGTACGATTTTAAATATTAGGTATTTTTGAACGACTATTTTAAAAAAAAGGTGCGTGCTAGAATCGTGGAAATACGGTGAATCCGAGACCTTACGTAATTTTATTTCTTCCCTTTTATTCTGTTCCCTATGTGGGCCATTTTTCGGCCGAGAGGGAGAGAGGGAGAGAGGGAGTGTGTGTGGGAGGGTGTAGACCAAGGAGGTTGTAAACCTCCTTGGTGTAGACCCTTTTTATTGCGAAAAGAAATGGGTAGGAGTCTTCAGCCCAAGGCGCCTTAAGCTCTTCCAGCCTCAACAGCCTTCAGCACCAGCAGGCGCTGATCAATGATGTCGGAGCTGGTAAGAGCTCTCTCCCATAGCTCGAAATAATGCAAGGGATTGTGCGAATGTAGTGGGGCGTGGTCGCAGCCCCCTACCATATGAAACAGTGTCCCGGGGCCTTCGCAGAAACGGCACAACGGGGAATATTCGGTGGGGTGCAATATATGACATTTTGTGGAATGGGAGAAGGTATTCGTCTGGAGAGCGCGGATCTGCCGCTCGGCCTTTTTATTTAAATCTTCATGCGGTGATGAACCCGGACGCCGCATTTCCGCATAATTGGCGCTTAATCCTTCTGCATTGAAGAATGACAGCAAAACTGAGAGTAAGTACGCTCGCGCACAACACGAGTTCATCTGATGCGACAATGCTCTATTTTTGTATGACTTATGATGCAGGAAAAAGAAAGGCCCGAAAGACAGCGTTTTTTAAATTATCAGTATTCAAGAGCACTGAGAGTTGCATTTCCAAACACGTTAGTTCACCCACCGTGCTTTCTATTATGCCGCCAACACTCGACCCCGCCAATACGAGTGGCTCAGACGTTGACCTACCGGTGACGTTCCTCCCAACTCCTTATCGTCCTACCGTCCCTTATAAAATGCCATATATGGACCATATATAAATTACATGTGGCCATATATAGTTATATATGTGTTCATATATCGCTATCACTTGTCATATATGGCGAAAAACAGGTACATATATGGCGTGGTCAGCCCATATATGGCGTCAAATATGGCCTTATATGGCCCCACGTAGAGCCATATATGGCTCCAATTCAAGCCATATATGGCCCGGCCAACCCATATATGACGCCTTGTCCCACCATGTATGGCGCTAGATGCTTCTTTATATGGCACGAACAACACCTATATGACACCATAAGATTTATGTATTACACGAAATACAGCCAGATATGCGTCCAGATATGCGTCCAGTTATATATATATATATATATATATATATATATATATATATATATATAATTTATTCACGCAGTTCCAAGGCAATATACAGGGTGTCCCAGCTATCATGCAACGAGATTTAAAAAAAGAGCAATGGTGTTAATCGAAGAAAACCTGGTGCGTAATATTTGCAGTACTGTAGAGAAGCGAACACTATTTTTTCATTATTGATGCTTAACTAATTAATTGTAATAAATGATCTAGCTCGAGAATTACTGTCCTAATTCCTAAAGTGCCAATGAGGCCATTGTAGGTACCCACGAGGCATCTAACTGCGGTATTTTAAGCGACGAATTAATTGGGTACTCATTTATTCTGACTGATAAAGAAAACCCACGACATATAAAAACTACCATGTGACGGCGCTTCCGCACGCATTCTAAAGCAGTGTCCCCAAATAAGCTTATTGAAAGCATCTGCTTCCCCTGTCCCCCACCCGAAGACACGGCGCATCACCTCGATAGCGGCATGCATGGAAGGAGCAGCAACAGGGAGATTCGCAGGGAGCGTGTGGAGATAAGCAAGAAACTCGGTCGCGATTTCTTCTTTCTTTCTTTCTTTCTTATGTTTATTTCATTTTGTCTAACTTAGAGGCAGCCTGTTTGAGGGCATTGCTTACGATGCGAGCTAGTGCTAGCGGAGGCGGCGTCAAGTGGTATTTTTCATATTTCGCGGGTTTTCTTTTCAGTCAGAATAAATGTGCACGCAATTAGTTCGTCGCTGAAAATACCGCATTTAGGCCCCCAGTGGGTAGTTACAAGTGCCTCATTGACACTTCAGTGATTAGGACAGTACCTCTTGAGTTAGATAATTAATTACAATTAATAAGTTAAGTCTCATGAACTAAAAAATGCTGCACGATTTTTCACAGTACTGCAAACATTCTGAACTAGGTTTTCTTCGAGTTACGCCATTGCTCTTTTTTTAAATATTGGTGCATGATAGCTGGGACACCCTGTATATGCAAATACTATATTTAGTTAGCGATAGCTACAGCATGGCGCCGAACTGCGCCGCCTGCTGCACCTACCCAATGTCGCCGTCGCTAAAGCACGACATGCGTGGCGCGTGATTCAGATCATTAAAACAGCTTTACAGCGCATGGCATCTTGAAAAAATAATGGACCTTTTTTCAGCAGCGATCTGAGCATGCGCGGGCTGCAGGTCCGCCGTTCTTGGAAGGCATCTCAGGCAAAATAAACAAAGGGGCACCCCTCAGCTTTCCGAAAGCTTGGGGAGTGGCTATGCTGTCTAGCCTAAAGCCCCACTAGCCTTGCACGTTTTTCTTTTTTCTCTTTCGGCAGCTCGCGGTGGGTTCGTAGGGTTCGTAGGTACACCGATTGGAAAGAGAGAAAGCATCAGTTCTTCGCCCTTTCCACTCGCGCTGACGAGCCCCGCGGAGGCGATCACCCCTCCGTGACGTCTCGGAATCACACGTCCGGCTGCAGGGTGCCCCTACTGTGCCGCACATTCGGCATTCCCCGACGTGTCTTTTTCCACGTGTGTCTCTTCGCCGTCGAGTCGCTTGTTTTTTGCGTGTTTCTGTGAGTGTCTCCACGTCTGCAAATTTTGGCAATGTCAAAGGAAGTACGCTGAGATGCCGTGCAAGTGTTGTGTACGACGGTGCCACGGCGACTACACCGCGGACACGAAGGTACACGTGTTCAAGTTCCCGAGGAAAGAAAGACTGAGGCATGCATGAATGGATACACGCGGTGCCGCGAGAAAGCCTCACTGTCACCGAGAATTCCAGGGTAAGCTTTTTTTTTCTCATGTTGGTATAGAATTGCGCTCTCATTTCAAGAAGATATACGTGCACGTGTAACTGGCTCCCAAGCCGCACTGCTGTATGTCAAGCACCGAAGGGCTTTTTTTCTAGGTATGCGAACTTCACTTCGCGGATGCGGAAATTTCCCGTGTAGCCACGCATACAGATCAAGCCACTGGCCTTCGCTCTCGCGGGTACAACAAGTTTACCCAAACAACTGATGTCCGAGCCTTGATCGGTATAAACACACTAGAACCAGTGGGACCGGAGTGTGGTTCAAGAATCGCTTAACCTGGGTGGCACGGCTGAAGTGTTCTATCACTGGATGCTTTACGCTTCCGAATTTTCTCGAAAAGTTGCCGCGGCAACCCTACTTGTTTTAATAGAAGCGCTGTTTTACAGCTCACCCTCTCCGTCCCCTTTTCCGCTGAAGGAAATCGCATTAACGTAAGGGCTTCTTCTCGGTAATTTGTCGTGCGCGTACATACTTGTTGAGGTTGTAGCTAATTCGTTTCCAAAAGTTGTAAGGGTGGTGACGCTTAGTTTTCTTCAGAGCGGTTAACCTGGACATTCAGTGTTTCCCTGTTTTACCGCTTTTTCCTGCATCTATTTTTTCAAGAACTTAATGCGGGCCACCAGTTCGGCGGATGTACAGAGGTCAAAACTGTTAAGAACAACGCGCGAACGCGTGGTTTTCGATACGTGCAGCACAGCCTGGTGATAGCCACCGGCGTGGCCTGCGAGATTAGGTGACGGCGCTGCGGCGGCTTGGCATGTGAAAGCTATTGCCGATGCTTCCGTGTTTTGGGGGGCAAGGTTCGACGCCGAAAGTCTCTCGCCAAGACCGCCGCCAAAGCCTATATTAAACGTTATCTGACGCTGATAACCAATGCAGTCTTGTCGTAGCCTTTGGTATGGTTCCGATAATAAAAAAAGTGGGGAATGTGGGAGCCATACCAAAGGCGAAAATGAGACTGCGCTGGTTATCAGCGTCAGATAATGTTTGATATAGGCGTTGACGGCGGTCGTGGTGATGGACTTTTGGTGTCAAACCTTGTCCCCCAAAATAAGGAAGCATCGGCCATAGCTTTGTCATTCAAGCCGCCGCAGCGCCGTCACCTAATCTCGCTGGTCACGCCGGTGGCTATCAGCAGGCTGCGCTGCACGTATCGAAAGCCGCGCGTTCGCGCATTGTTCTTAAGTTTTGACCTCTGTACAGTCGTATTCTTTATGTAGGCACAAACACCGGGAGCTCGTGCCGCTCAATGCATGCAGGGGGCTTTGTTGAGACGCTGACGCGCCATCGCAGTTTGTGCCCTTAGTGGGCGCACTCCCTGAAACCGCTTTATCGCGCGGCTGCCAGCTGCATTAGTTACGTCATGGAAGATAAAGCATTTTTAAATGCGAATGCATTTCTTAGTCGGGGGTTGTCGTGCGGTCTGTGCCGGCGTCCGCACGCAGGTGTTATCTCTCCGCGCTCCTCCTCGCCCCTAGCAACAGCTGTGGCGCGCCTAGCAACCGGAGCCAGGTGGTAGCTCGGGCGGCAGTAGAGGAGGGCAAGGGGAGAGGAGGAGCGCGCGCGGGCGTGGGAGGGCGCTCGCATCGCGGAGCTCGGGCGGAGTAGCGGAGAGTGAGTGGAGAGGAGACAGAGCTCGCGCGCGGGCTGGCGTGTTTGGGCGGATCTCTCTCTCCTATCTGCGTACCCTCTCTCCGCTCGCTGCGCTCGGAAAAATATATATAAATGCAGTGGAGCGCGCGCCTCTCTCCGTGACTGCTTGCCGACTGGCGCCTTGATAGCGATGGACGCCATTAATAATAATTACTTGCAGCGCACTCATCGGTGCACCCAATGCATTCGCATTTCCGCACGATCCCCTTCGGGGAGGTGGGGGGAGTTTTTTTATCACTAAAGCAGGCAGTGAAAGTAACCGTCTTAATGCGTTCGCTGGGTAATTGACCGGAATATGAGAACGTGAAAAAACAACAGCATCGCTTGTTTGGCAAAACAGGTTTGCGTTCGTATTTATTTGAAGGATGCGGTCTTTATCTGGTGGCTTTTCACAGCTCGGATTAGGATGAAGGTTTTCACAGTGTCCACGCACAAAAGGGCGTTTTCTACTTGTGCTGTTTTGGATGTCGGGAGTTTTTTCAAGTTTCTTCAAAATAATGTGTTAACTTAAATTTTTTTATTTTGCTTTTATATGCTAGCTTCCGAGTTTTGAGCCCCGTGCTAGCCAAGTATTGCTTCATTACGGCCGATATAGCACACGGCTTAATGTTTCCGTTTTGTTATACAAAGAATGTGCCACTGAATTGAAGCGTGACAACCAAAGTTCGTAGTAACTTCGCTACAGCTGATAATTCGCTATATTAGCGTTCGTTATAGCGTCGTTCATCTGTACTCCACTGGGAATTTAAATATAGCTTACACATCTCAACAAAATAATATTCACGAGGCTTTCACTTATACTTTAAAGAAAAGTCGGTGAATATAAATGCATGCTAATGAAATCTTAGTAGCCCTACCGCCATGTCAAATCTGCCCGAGAAATGTGCCCCTTGCATGAGCATCCTCTCCTGCTGAACTTTGTTGATGAATGTTCGGTCATTTCTGTTTGTTGTTTTTGGTGTTAGCACTACAGTGGGGTGGAATAATGAGGTGCTTTTTTGCCTCGTTACATTCGCCAGAAAGGGTCTAAAAGCCAAATGTTTGCACATCCCAGCCATCCAGCAGACACCTCTCCATGCAGGAGTTGATACTATTTTGGGCCGCCTTTTTCTTCCTATCTGCATAGCAGAAAAAATGCTCTGTGGGCTGCAATTTGCATTTACATTTGACGAAGTCATTAGCTGAAGTGCATTTGTTTAAACCTCAAGTGAGTATTCCAAATTAGGAGTTCTTGATTTAAACACAAAAAATTGATTTTGTAAAAGTTACATGAAGGTTTTAACAGAGGCTATGGTGACAAAATTGCAAGGAATTACCTTTCAGCATCATCAATAACAATTTTTCTCTGTATCCTGTTGGGAAGAGTGTAAGGCAGAATAAAAGTATTTCCAAGGGGAAGAAATTGATTCAGGCCCTCTAATTATTTGATGTGGCGAGAGTAAGTTTTACAGAATTTATTGTCAGGATTAATAAAAAAAAAACTTAAAGATTGGCTACTGATAATTCTGCTTGTTTCATTTTATTTGCGGGGTTTAGGAAAGCCACAGCTAAATACAAGAGGTAAATCTAAATAAATGCAGAGAGAAACTTGTGCTTCCATCAAAAGGGGCCAAGCTGGTCAAGAAGAAAGCAGGCACTGACCCGTCGCCACAGCAAAGCAACCTGCCGCCACATTAATTCACCTGCACGCGCACAAGTTTTTGAAATAAAATGTGGAAGGTATGCGATGAAGTGTTTGTCAGCATTTTGGGTGCAGAAATAATTGCTGCTGTTAGCTGAAGTTCATTATATATGCCATCCACGTGGTCATAAGCTCAATCCATATATAGCCATGTATAATATTAGGCTGCCATATATGGTTTACCCATGTATGGCCTCGTCAGGAATTGGGCATATAAGGCCATATATGGCACACATCCATATATGGCCACATGTGCCCAATTCCTGAAGTGGCCATATATGTCAGTTTTTATATATGGCCATATATGGCATTTTCGTAAGGGGTACTCTCGCACTCGTTCACCTCCCGTACTCTTGTCTTAGTTCACCCATGGTACTCGCGTCCTCGTCCGCCATTTTGTATTGTTGTCTTTCACTTATCGTACTCTTGTCCTGGTTCCCCTTTCCATACTCTTGTCCTAGTTCACCTATCGTACTGTTGTCCTGTTTCACCCTTTACTATTCTTCTCCTCGTTCACCTATTGTACCCTTGTCCTTGTTCACCTAGCGTACTCTTGTCCTCGTTCACCTAACGTACTCTTGTCCTCGTTCACCTACCGTACTCTTGTCCTCATACACCTCGTTCATCCTCGTTCAGGTTGCACCACGGAAGAAATGTCTTAAAAGGTCAGAATTTACCCGATTCTCTTCCCTAAGCAACATAGCAAGTTGCTCTAATTGTAATATATTCTGTCGGAGTAATGAGGCAACTTCAATTTATGGCACTGAATTGCTCTTGTTCCCCTGAGAACTTCTTTCGTGTTTAGACACCGTCAGTGAGCGAGGCGTCTTTTCGTTCCGATCGCAGGAGTCGCATTGAAGCATTTGCCCCCGCCATTCAATCGGGGCCGAGACATTCGCGAGGGAGGCATTCATTATAGTCTGGCCAATTAGAGACGGCGTCAGACGGTGGCCATAAAGGGCGGATTTCCGGCACCGTTGCCGAGAAACACGAGACATGCATTCAGACAGTCCTTAATTAGGGATTGAAGCAACGTCGTAGAGGAGCTTCGCCAACAGCTCGACAAGGTTAATGAGCGTCGGCGTTAACTTGCATTCCAGATGCGAGCATTAACTATCCCGAAAGGACTGCGTGAATCTAGCTGAATGAAGCGTTTGCAATGTCTAGCCAGACTTTCTTGGGTAAAACCAGCGCGAACTCAAAGACGAAGGAAGTGCAACGCAGGGACAGCCGCTGGTCTAATAACTAAATTTTATTATGAGGAAGGGCGAATATAAATATTCAACAGAAACAATAAAGTAATAACAAGACAGTGCGCATGGTCGAAACAAATTTACAAAGGTCACAATGACACCGCAACTAGATATACACATGTTACAGTCTAGGCACACGAAGATATGCAACCTCTTTAGGATGGAGACACACGCTTGTTTGGCTTACACACTTATCACCTCGTTCTGATATGTGGAATGCCTTCATAATTTCGCGGGTTGTTTGATACCGTTGCCCGAATTAAATGTTAGTGGCAGGAAACTTAGGTTTGCATCGGCTGCACTTAGCACAATGCGAAGAAAGATGGAATGAGAGAGGGCCTTTCAATGACAATTCATGACAATTCCAACTAGCCCAGCTTGCAACTCTCCTGTAGTCTATCCAGAGTTGAAGGACTCTTAGTTGAATATTAGATGCGTGTGTTTGGAGGTCGCGTTCTGGCAGAGAAGGTTTTTTGAACACGGATAGAGCGGGACAGAAAATCAAAGGGTGAGGAGCTATCGCGTCCCACAGAAGTAAGTGGCGGGCGAATCTGCTGGGAATAACGCAGTTTTGTATAACTATTGACTATACACTGATTAACAATATTAAACAGCGAGCAAGAGTGGTTTAAACTGCCTCAACGCGAGAATGGAATTGTCTGAAAGTTACGTTACATGGGATCGTTCTATGCCACCTGCCTTCGGTTCCTGTTTTGAGCTACACCGGCTGCTGCGTTGCTGCCCGGTGTTATCCACGTGATCGATGGTGGACTGTGCACGTGTTCGTGTCGTGGTCGAGCGGCTTCTTGTTTAAGTATGCGTTGGTTTAAGATGTTCACGTGGTCTATCGGCTGGCCATTGAGGAAGCGTCCTCTGACTGAATGGCACATGAGAATGTGTGTCGCGTTCATTGCCATCTTTGATTGCCTGGACCGTGTCCAGGCAGATTTGGCGAATGTAACACCTGTAATTGTTATAATAGATTAATGGGGATAATTGGTCGGGAAGAATATTGAAACACCAAGAAATAAGAAAAATGGAAAGAAGAAAATTTTCACTAAAATTTTCTGAAAAAATAAAAAAATATGTATTCTATATATATCTACCACAAAAAAAAAACGCAGAATAAACTAAAAAATTCCGCAAGAAACGTCCAAAAAAGGAATAAAAATAGTGAAAATGGTGAACCCTGCGACGCCCTACATTTCTACAAAAAATGCAGACTTTGCGAAAGTAGCGCCTTTAATCGTTTTAATAGCTTAAATGGAGACAATTGCTCGGAAAGCATTATAAATAAAAATAAAAGATGATTTTTTTACAAAAATGATCCCACCAAACAAACAAAAAAACATGCATCTTATACATCTCCCCCTAAACCCGAAGAATAAACGAAAATAGTCCTTGAAACAACGTTGTATACGTATCCAAATAACGTAACAGAACCCAATCGGCAGTACGTCTTGCCTCTTCGCAATAAAAAAACATAATTAAAGACGTAAAAGCAATGAATTGCTATAATGGCATATACTTACATCATTGGCGAAAAGAAACAACAGAAAACCCAAAAAGAATAAAAAATCAATTGTCTGTCGCTACTCGTAGCCATATTTGACTGCAAAGAACCCATGCTCTAGACAAGCGGAATAACAGTTCTACGCTTTCGTAAATATTTCTCTGGATTTCTGCAGATGTTATTTTAAACCCGATAATCTGCGATAGTCTTTGTTGGGCTAGTTAAGCGCGGAAAGTTTGCTCTGTCTGCCGGTCTGTGGGTCTGTACCTCGACTCAGCCGCCCGGCCAAACGTTAATAGAATGAACGAGACGTTTAGGTAGCCAAAACCTTTCCGAACCTATAAATCTGGAAACACACTTAGTACTTGCCCAGAATGTTGAGCAAAAAAAAAAAACGTCATGACATGTATTTGAGGCAAAATCTTAACGCGCCATTCGTACTCCTAGTGTTCTTTTTGATTACAAATAAATGTGTGGCTAATATTCTTGATAGCAAATAAAAATAACACTAAAACAATATTTTGAGAGAAAATGTTAGCAGTGTCTTAGCTCGGCTATGCCAGCATATACGTAGCGTGAGCCACGGTTCAGCTGGTTATTCTTAGCTTTCCTGGTTGTCTAGGATTACCTTCAATTTCATGCTTAGTGCTGCTTCAATGACACCCACTTCGGTACCCGCATTATGTGACACGTATATATTTATCAAGCGGCTACGGCGCAGTGTCACCATTCGCCCTAGAATTTATCTGGTCTCACAGGCGCACGCCGGTGTTGCTGTGACGCACGAGCCATCGGTTCCACACCCGGGCACCCCTCGCATGATCATCAAGTGGACCGGGCCACCACGTGCGGAACGGAGGTCAGCGAAGACGCTGGGCGCGTGGGGTGTGTGAGAGAATCCCCGCAGCGAGCAACGTTCTGTGCGCCGTGTGACGTCACTGCTCTTCGCGCATGCGCAGTACGGCTCTCCAGGAGCCACGCGAAACTGCTCAACCTTGGCCAGTGTAGCTCACACTAGAAAAAGCGCTCTAGTCAGCGGGGACCACGTGGTTGTTAACCGACTGCAACAGTGGCAAACGTTTCCAGCAGATAGCGCAACCAGTGAGACGTTTTGAAATTGAATTGAACTTCGAAAGCCTCCTCCGTTTTTACCCTGGGAAGGCTGGAAGCGTGTGGGAGGGGGTTAAAAGAGGGAGGAGAGGTAGTTATGCGGCTAGGGGGGAGGAGATCGTCGTCTTTTGAGGACATTTGCAGCGACGTGAGCTGACTGATGTGAGCAGACGATGTGACAGACAGACTATTTGATTTAAAATAGCCCGTCGAAATTGTTGGTGTCGCTCGAGCTGACACCGCCACATGGGGTCTTACTTGAATACTTGAATGGGGTCTTACTTGAATACTTCAATGCTCGACTGAGCGAAAAAACGGCTCCTTCGTGAGGCATTTGATTTCTCAACACGAACGGTACCGAAGCGGTCGCCGCCGATAAAAGACAATAAATAAATAAATAAATAAATAAAAATATCCGCGTATCTGCACCTTTCACTGCAAATGTCTACGCAAGACGATAGTCGACTGGCTCTTCTGGCAACTAAACGCATCCCTTCTCTTTCCCGCCCACCACTCATGCTGTTCCTCTCCCGCCTCGTTCCTTCCAAGATTACACGCTAGAGGTTTGCTCAGTCAATTTAAATTTACCGCGTTCCACTGCTCCTAGTTGGGTGCCTCGGTGCCAGCGCTGCCGTACGGCGGAGACGAGCGTGAATCGACGCACCCGACTACAACGTTTATAGAACCACGTCGCACCACTCCACGAGCGTTCCAAGCGGAACGCGGAACCTATCTAGTGGAAACTTTCGTTGCTGTTGCCGTTTGATTTTTTAGGATCCCGCCAGGTAGCGCGGGCAACAGCAGGCGACCGTTTTCTGCAGTTGATGTAGTATTTTATTTGCTATCGCAAAAAGCAAGCATCCGTAAATTCTTTAATAAAAGAACACTGCAAATATCACTCATGTATTGATTTTCTGCCTTATAATAGCGTAATTCTTGTTCTTGTTCAACAATGTTGACAAGTATGGACATTAACACCGGAATTAGACGTTTAGGTTTGGCTGTGAATATATAGGACTATTGCGCAGATAATGTTGCACTTTGGCCTGCTGGCTGAATCGAGTGACAGACGGACAGACAGACATACAGACAGGCAGACCAAAATTTTTCCGTTCAAGTAGCCGGACAAAAACTTTTAATAAATAAATAAATAAAATACATTTGGGCTGGTGTGAGATTTGAACACGGGTCTCCTTAGCGGAAACCAAGTGACTTACCATTGTGAAAATTCGGCACCCTGTCAGATGGCGAACAAGAAGCAGCCTGGTGCGTGCCACCTGAAAAGTGCTCGTAACGGCACGGGATTAGAACAGGTGCATGCGGAGAGGAGGTCCGACTGTGGAGAACCTGCCGCGTGAATTGTGTCACTCTGCTTGTCGAGGCGATTCCAATCAAAAGGCGAAGAAACGAAAGGGAATAATGAGGCGCAAACAGGACGTTGCAGTAAACAAAACCAATATTGGCTAGACTTTCTCCGTCAGAGTACGGTAGCTGACTTAGTTTCCCGAAGAATTTTTCATGCACTTGGTGCAGCACGCGTCAGGGCGAGTAAGGGATTTTGTCTGCTATGCTCTTGCTTTGCTTTTATCTTGCCTCTTGCCGATGTCGTTACTACACCGACTTTTATTGAATTTCTTAAATATCAGTCAGAAATAGGTTGTTATTTAAACGAACGCTGCCATTATTGCTTGTCCAATTTTGTTTGGCCCTTTCTCTTCCCAAGGTACTGGTGCACTAAACAATGTCGACATATATAAGCCATGCTAGAAGAATACTTTACCTATATATACGCTATTATGAAAAGCACATAGATGGCGTTAGTGGCTTGCTCCCTGCTGAACCCCTGCTGAACTAAATGCGAGGTAAAAACTTAATCCCAACTTCCAAGGCATACCCAAAGAAAACTATACGTGTCAAAAAATAAAATAGGTCCACCAACCTGTACACCTATGTCAATATTAGGGAGAACACGCTTTGTCCCCGTTTCCCGTTCTGCCAGAGTAAACAGGGAGACTGATGGGAATTACTGGGAGGGGTTTGATGTTTCGTGCAAATATTTCTTCACCGAAGTAGCGCCAAACTTCAGATTTGCGTTTTTTGTTAGCACCACCAATCTCCTATTGTGTACGGTGATAGATTGCACCCCCAGGCGGCAAAGCTCGGAAATGTGGCGTCACTTTTGATATTTTGTTCTTCCTCGACTTTGAGGACTGCGGACGTCGTTCAACCGTCATCGTCCCAGTGTTGCAACTCAGTGACACTTCTATAAGTCGTCGGAACTTTCTGCGCAATTTTTGTTGTTACCTTACCGACCGTAGAGTTTCTTGCACTATACACTAGAGAGGAATTAGGCGCTAGCGTCTATGCGGCTCACAGCAAGCCCGTCTGTGGCATCATGGGCCGCCATCAATCCGTACGCTCGCCTCAGTTTCATCGTTGGATTGGATTGAAACGCTTTAGTGGCCGTAAATTCATATACAGTGCCACAAAAGGCACATAAGAGCGTGTAATTGTATAAGTATGAAGAAATAAACGCTGTTTTAAAGCTCAGAATATTGAAAGCAAAGCGTACTTCTTTTACTGAGAGTCTGCCGGAATGGTTGTGCCCATACTATCCTGCAGACCAAGCTGGTAGTTAACAGCAACGTAAAATTCTGTGAGAATACTCTTTAAAGAGTCTTATTTTGCCAATGTTAAAAAAAATAAATGGTTTGAAAAGTTCAAAAAGGTTTTATGCGCGCACCTATAAAAACCTCGCCTTCACTATGAACTGAAGGACCGTCTGCTGCAACTTTCGTGGCGACAACTTACTCACTCAGTCAAGATGGCCGGGCGCTGTTAACATATGTACTACTACTGCAAGAAAGAACAGGAAGCGAACTCGCCTTGCCACAAACTATAGTATCAACATCGTGAGTTTGTATTTCGGTAACTATCTACCGATGGTCGTCCGCCGGCGCGAGTCCCCCAAGTTGTTTACACTGAAGCACCGCTGTTTTAGCATGAACAAATTGAGCGAATTTCGAGTCTCCAAGTAAAGCGAGAGAAACGAAGCAAGTTTCGCCCATGCCTCCTACAACCCAAGAAGACGCTTAAGAATCCGATAGGCATGCCAAGCCAGCAGCACTGGTCTTCTCATAAGCCCTTACGCCGACATGTATTACAAGCCGCAGTTTCCTCTCCAGTATACTTACCAAGAAACTATATGGCCTGACTACTGCAAAAGTGTCATGGTGTACGTTGTTTGCACCGCACTGCGCCTCATTTGGACTGGGCATGCACTGATATTCATCTGAGTTGCCAAACGTTTTTGGTGGGCTGCAATTCTAAATATTGCCTCATTACCACACCAGATAGAAGTATAGAATACGTAGTCAATATTCTAAGCTTCCCTCACGTATTTCCGCGCATTTTACCACAAACGTCCGCTAAGAAAGTGCCGTTTCCGTGGCACCATTATTTTGCTCATTTGCTGACGTAATCTCTGACGACACACAGGCGGGTTTGCAGAACTAAATTTAGCGGATTTATAGACTAGTTCAGGCTGTGGATGAAGGACACAAAGCCGACGTCAATGACGAAATTTTAAGGCTGAGGTAACATAAAAACACATTACAAGCAGTCTGACGTCATCATGGTACTTGATGGGGCGGCCTCTGCCTCTGCCGCCCGTGACGTATATAAGGTTTTAGGCTTCCGACAACTAGTCAAATAACAAATGTTATAGCCTAAACAGCAACAAACATTTACAAACATTTACTAATTTTTCCTGTGTCCCGTTTGGGAAGTCCTGTGTTATTGCAGTAAAATTATAAGTTTTATTACAGCAAAATTATCATACGGCTCTTCGCTGAAAACTGCCGCCCCGTAAAAAAAAAAAACATTTTTCGTTCTATACGAAAGATTTTTGGACAACATGAGGAAAAAAATTAAGGAGGGGAAATTCTTGACTCTGCATTCCTGACACCCAAATGAGGCAACGAATTGGCCGTTCTCTTTTTCAAGCTTCACCAGGATTATTATACCGATGGCGACGTCCACCTCGTCATTAGGGGTACAGGACTATGAAAGACTGACCTTTCAGCCAAGCTTTTGTGGTGCCGCGTTTTACTATTTGAGAATGAGCCAAACTGAAGTGGAAAATGCTTTTGCAAGGGCGAGCGGCATAGCGCCGATATGGTCACGAAGAAGGAAAATATAGCGTATTGAATACCCATTGCGGGGTACTCAAAAATGGTTAACTTATGCGCAGCTGTACCAGGAAGAGCGGAAGGTGAGAAGCTTGTCGATGTTGGTTTGTTTAAATTGATTTGATTGATTTATTGTAAGGTTTAACGCGCCGACGCAAACGCAGGCGATGAGGCGCGCCGTAGTGGAGGGCTCCGGATTAATTTCGACCACCTGGGGATCTTTAACGTGCGCCGAAATCTCTTACACACGGGCGTTTTTGCTTTTCGCCTCCAACAGAAAAGCGGCCGCCGCGGCCGGGAAACGAACCCGCGACCTCGGTTTGTTTAAATGTCAAGGTGATGCAGAAAGTGATGGCTAAAGGAATATGGCACCTTGCCCTGTCGAGCCAACACCCACTCGATAAAAAGCCTGTGAACAGAATGGCAAACTGATTAATGCCAAGTATTTCGGAAGTTTAAAACCGTTCTTCAAGTCGCGAAGAGTGCGGCGGGACATGAAAGAACAAGAAGAAAAAGTGTTCTTTTTGTTTGTCTCGTCCTTTGTTTTCCCTTAAACCTTTGCTGCACGAAGAGCGATACTTTCACGACAGAACCAAGATTACGCCTTCCCGTTGACTTCCGTCTAAGATAAGAACACTTATAAGAGACGGGGAGGGACTAGAAGCACGTAAATTGCCTTCTAGCGTGTTGTTGGAGTTTCGGGAACCATTCTGGCCATTTGCCATTTCAGGCCGTGTTGCTTGGGCAAATGTAGAAACCGTGCAGTAATTGCAGCGGGCTCAACGAAGTCCTCATGGGAAAAGAGGCATAGAATGGCTAGGATGTAGCGAAATGGGGTAATGTGTAAAGGGCAATGCCCCAAACTTTCTGATTTAAGCCTGCACTATGCTGGGAATGACTAAGCAAGCCGTGAACGCCAACTTTGAGCGACGAAACAGCTCGACGCCATTGTTGGCACGATGTATCTACAATATAATTTCTCCTTGTCAGAAATTGATAAAAATGCTTGTGTATAAAAATCAAAAAGTATGGTATAACTTGGAGCAGCTACGGCCTTTACGGAGGACGAGGAGGTGCAGAAATCTGAGTAATAGTCGGCCCTTGTTGGAAAGCCTCCCTAGACCATGAAGCCTTGCTCCTTTGCTGCCCGGTGGTCGCTCTCCACCCCTCGATTCTGGCCTTCAGGGCGTGAGCTCGTGAGCCGGTCCTGCCGCTGCTTCATTTAAGTTCTTAGGTTGTTGTTGATGGTGAGTGTCGACAATCCTAAACCATATGGTAGAGAGTGTGTTGTGGGGCAGCGTTTACAGTCAATGTGTGTTAGCTGAGTACATGACGCGTAGTAATCCCAAGATGGCCAGAAAAGAGGCCTTAGCTCTCAGACAGCTCCAATCAAACACCTATCTTTACGGACAAAATAGATTTACCTAATCCTGTCGCAGATAGCCGCACTGAGTAAGAAGGGTAGAACTTACTGTAGGTTGCTTGTTTATAACTCTTCGTTGAGAACTAGAGCAACGCGGGGCGTCACCGTCTGGTTAATTATTACCATGCCCGATGTGTTGACTTCAGGATGCCTGTTTTGATACACAGGTGAATCGCTTGCAGTGATAAGTCGTGTTAGCTTACAGAAACTCTGTCATCATCTGCTTGATACAGAATGCGAAAATTAAACTTGGATGAAAGCCTGGCTACTTTTGTTAGTGAGAGCTGGATGTACTAAAACTAAGGCTACTACCCGCAGCTGGCCGCTGCTGCTTCGGGTTTGCTGCAAAAAAGGAGCAGTAGCAGTTTGAGGGGCTTCATTGTCGACGTCACAATTTTTCTATAGTGGGTTTTCGCATAGCGACAAGGGCACGTAAACCTTTGACGAAGTTAAGCGAAACTGTATGGTTAGCTTGCAAACATTACCAGGAAGCTGTCACTGTCGTGCTCAAAATATATAAAAAAACTTGCGACGTATTAAAAATATAGACGAAGGTTAACGCTAACGAAATAGGCACATTTCTGTGGTTAAAGTTAGCGTTAATACCCCAAGTCCATCCTCATTACCGAGGGCCGCACACTCAGCAGGAGCTTTCGGTCGAAGACGCTCTACGCGGAGGCGTATAGGTTGCCAAAAGATTTTTGATTTACCTTTGCTATCTACTTACTCGGGCCTTTGAAGCTGGCGCAGTCATAAGATCATCAAGCGTCCGATTAAGGCATGGTGAGACGTCATTTAATGGAAAAGGTGCGTGCTGCTTATTTTTCCCAGAGGAGCTCAGTGCTTTCTGATGAGCCATAAATATTAATACTGTCTTAAAGGGGGAATGAAGAGAAAACGTTAATGTTCTTAAGTTGAAATAACCAGTCCTTCGTAACTCACCCAGCTCTATTCCAGCTTCAAAGACATTTCTAACGGAAAAACACAAGAAATATGAAAAAAACCCCAGAAGTTTTCAGTTATTGACTAATTATGGGCAGGAGGTAAGGTGGACAAGAAGACAAAATACAAGTTTGGTGCATGAAAAGACCCCTTCTCCCCATTAAAAATGACACCAATTTCATTGCTAACTCCGAGAAGTAACCGTGAGATAAAACAAATTAAAGCCGCTCCACTCAATGTGAAAGCTGTAAGAAGAGCAGAGCAGTGGTTCGCCATAATGGGCTGTGGCACCGTTATCCGCTCACTCTTACCACCCATCACGTTCTTCGCCACCCTCTCTTATTCCTCTCATGATGAATTTAACGGAGGTTTGTCCAATGCCTTTCACATTTCCCACCTTCGCAGTGCTCGCGCGCCCCCTGCCTGAAACTACGCCAGAGGTATTTCTGTCCTTTTTGTGCTTGCCTTTCATCCCGCACGTGCCGGCGTTGCACTGCCACTTTTTCCTGCTTACTGTCGTAAAAACCAACCCAACGAGCGTTCCTAACTAAATGAACGCGGGCGCTGCCGGTTATTTACGTATATTTTGCCTCAAATGTACGCGCAGTTTTCTTTGCACTAAACAACTGGAAGATGTAAGACACGCGCCAGTGGTTCACGAGTTTCAAACGCTTGTGACTATATAAACCGCTTCGCTTTCGAATCTTCTGTGGGACGCCGCGACGACGGAACGCCGTGGGGCTCTACTGGGGTCAAGCGAGCCAGCTACGATGACAAGGGGAGCCCCTAAATTGCACTGCACTTAAAAACGTGAAGCAGTGGCGACTTCCCCCGTCAATTTCCGGCAACTTTTCTATGACGTCACATAATCTTGTTTGTGTGATTGGCTGCCGTCGATGGAAGCCATCGCCAAAAAAACATGAGTGACGGATTGTAGCGGCGCCTCCTCTTTTGGCTGTTCGTATCACTAGATTGCGAACGTGGAGTTAAAACACCGATAAAAATGTTTTATAGTCCTGGAACATACGACGTCACCCCCACCCGTGTTACGCCACTGGAGCGCGAGATTTGAAATGTTTCCTACATTTTTTTTGGTTTCTTCTGTTAAAAAGTCTACCGTGGCTAGAATGGAGATCACTGAGTTACGAAAGGCTAGTTTTTTGAAACTTAACAACGTTGCATTTTGCCTTCATGATCTCTTTAAGGAATATCGGCCAGCAATAAAAAAACATAGTTATGACGTTTACGAGTGCGGCGAACTGGGCAAGTTGGTGAATGTTCAGGGTGAAAACAGCGCATCGAAGACGAAGACAGAGAAGGGAAGGGGACAGCGCCGTGTTTGGGTTTTCCCTTGTCAGTATTCGTCTTGGATGCGCTGTTTTCACCATGAACATGGTTACCAGTGTGTTGATTGTAAGTTAGCATACAGGTGATACAATCAAACGAAACTGAGGTACCACTAAAGTCATGCTTCTTCGCGGTGCACTAAATCAGCGGCGCCAATAACACAAACACCATTCTGTGACGTCCTGAAGAAATCATCAGAAAGTGACTGCGTAGTCGCCAATGCTTCATCTGTTTTCTTTATCATCTCGATTGTTTCTTTGATGTTTGCGATAAAGCTGGTATCATTTATAAGAGAAGCTTTGAAATCTGGCACAAGCGATGTTTTGCTGACATGGCCGACAGCTCAGGTCTTCAAGAACATTTTTACAACAGTGCAGAGCAAATGCAGTGAATACCACTAGAAGAGAGGAAAGAATCTTCGAAGTCAATATTGAAGAAGAAAAAAAGGAGGAAGGAACACCATCACAGCGAGAAAGACATGATCGTCGAGAAATAAACGTACGTGTCAACGATAAACCCCGAGAGGGAGACCCGAGATTGCCGCCCTGGAAATGGATGCCGCTCGCCCAGCTTCCGTGCTATTGAGATTAACGAGGTTTTCGCCGGGAGATTCTTGTCCCGGGGCTGTGTTCTGATCCTTATCTAATATCTTGTTTGTTACAGTGGAGAGGCCAGGATGCATTTTTTTTTTTTTGCTGCAATAGCGGTGATTCTTTGGCTTATTACGTCTGGTAACTAGCGGTGCGTAGGTACGTCTGCCCCATGTCGCGTTCAAATGAGAAACACAGCTGAATTATTGGCAGAGCATACAACGTCGTTTGTTGTAAAACCACGTGCATGTCTGAACAGACGTACTTTCTAGAAAGTGAAATGCAAGCAACTGCAATGTCCACTGACAGTCCTTATGGAAACTTAGTGGGTCATGCAAAAAGTTATTAGGTGACAGAAAATCCAAGACAAGCTTATTCATCGAGTGATACTAACATGTTTTCAGGTAAGCTGTGAAAATCGCGTTATTCTTTGGCTGGAACAACATTGTTCGGCCGCGTTTGAACGCAAAGCTTTTTGTTCAAAGTTTTCGGGAACTAAAATTTTGGTGCGGCCGAGAACCTTTCTACAAAGGCTGCACATAGGTGTGTATGTTTATTACTCACAGCGCCAAATCTCCAAACCAAGAATAGAGAAAAGTTTGTTGTTTTTAGTTAGCCGCTGGTTTTTCTCCGTTACATCGTGATTCACGAATTACCAGCTAGCCGGTAGCTTCTTGCTTTTAGGTGAGCATGTTTGTTGCTTATTCGATGAAAATATTCTGTATTGGTGGGTCGATTCGTTGTGAGTCGAAACTTCAAGCTAAATTTTACTCAAATTGTAGCGTTATTCACAAATTCTAGCCAAATTCCAGTTCAGCGAGATTGCAGCCATGCCAACGTCTTGCGTTTTGCGTCTCGCGGTATTGTCCGTCGCGTCCGTGGTTCGATTGTCGTCAGTAGCCTCCCTGGGCTGAGTTCGCGCTCATTGGCGCCTATTTTAATTCTTTACGAGGAGGCTTCACCGTGCAACAGACATAGCGAGAAAGCCACCTTAGATAGACCAAGCTTACACTGATATCCCCAAAGTCGGCTTCACTACTAAAATAAATGAAGGAAATTTGAAGGAAATTTTCAACACATCGTCCGCCATCTATATAAAAATATGAAGCACGGATGCGAACATGGCGCAAAAGGGAGAGGGTGCACCTCAGTAATAAGAAAGAGACCTACTTTTTTTGTACTATACGCACGTAGGAAAGCGGTGGAGCGTAGGAAAGGGAGAGGGTGCACCTCAGTAATAAGAAAGAGACCTACTTTTTTGTACTATACGCACGTAGGAAAGCGGTGGAGTTAGGCTGAGACAGCTCCCCTGTGAGAATATTCACCAAAAACGCGACACTCAGAGAACAAGAATTAACACGAAGAAAAGCGGATCATTGTGGCCGTAAGCGGTTCAGAAACTGGCGTGACCAGATTGTCGTGTTGGTATTACCCAGGTCCGATGCGAAAATTGTTCGGTACCACGCGTGAAGGAGTTTATTTGAAACTTCTCACACGCTAGCAATGTTCTGTATTCAAATTGTCATTTATGTGTCTAGAAGTAGTGACTTATAGAAACTCCTGAATTGCAATTAAAGGGGTGCTATCTGAGCCTACAACCAATGAAGCTAAACTCGCCGGAAACCCGCCGCGGGGGCACAGAGGCTAAGGCGTTGTGCTGCTGAGCACGAGGAGGCGGGTTCGATTCCCGGCCGCGGCGGTCGCTTTTTTATGAAGGCGAAAAGCGAAAACGCCCGTGTGTGCGAGATTTCGGCGCACGTTAAAGATCCCCAGGTAGTCAAAATTAATCCGGAGCCCTCCACTACGGCACGCCTCGTCGCCTGCGTTCCGTCGGCGAGTTAATCCCTACAATCAATCAATAAACTCGCCGGAACACTCAAAAACAGCCCGCAGAGTTTATTTCATATCGGCAACACCATACAAATAATTTATATTACAGGCGATGTGCTTATGGGAAGCTCTTTTGTCTGCGTCACACACTTTAGCAGCTTAGAATTTTAATTAGTAATACCACTAGTACAACAGAGGGCATGGTGAGCGGGACAGTCGACAGTTTAACCGAATAACGACAAACAGGCGCTTACTTTCATTTGCGTTTCCTATTTTGGAAACAGAACATTTATAAAGCCACGCTACTATCATCACATAATGTGTATGTCAGGCAAGGCTACACGCCACTCCAATAAGCAGGACGCGCCGGAAGAACCATGGAACAAAACACAACAAAAAATTTGCGTGGAGAGGCCCTGCATAAAACTAACTATTGAAGAAAATATTGTCACGAAGCCAAGGACGACGCAGTTGTTTGGAAAAGAAACAAGTTTATTGGAGCGAACTTGTGCTCCCCGAACAACTGAAAAGAATACAGAGGCGGCGAAGCAGCGGTCAACAAAGTGACGTACGTGCGTCGGCGAGCGTCGCAGAATCGAATGCCGCGGCGTCTGCTGTGCAGGTTTTTATCTTTCGGCGCGAGAGTTTCTGGAACCGTCGATTCGCATCCAGAACATTGTAGATCACAGAAGATTATTCTGGGCTAGCGGCGTTAGGGCGAAACACTCTGCTTATCCGAATGAGATAGCCCGTGCGGCATAAAAATAAAGAATGGAACACGCGCTTCGCATGGGACACAGATAACAGAGCCGGGTGCGGCCGGGCATTAAAAACAAACAATAAATAAACAAACCCGTACATGGTTCGCGGCAATATGAACAAATTCGTGGTCCGATATATGACCAGGAAGTTGTCTACTACAGCTGCTGTTGATTTTGTTGATTTTGAGAGCTTTATTATATCTGTCGTGTAAATTTATCTGAGTGTTTGAAAAAGGTGCAGTTGAACCTCATTGTAACAAAGACTGATATAGCGAATTATCGGCTATAGTGACCTAAATACAGACTTTGGTTGGTGACGCTTTATTTCAATGACACTTATTCTTTTATAGTGAAACTGAAACCGTGAGAACCGCGCAATATCGGATATAACGAAGAAATATTTGGCCAGAAGGATGAGAAGCTAACTGGAAAAACCCCCCGTAGTCCTAAACTGCAGAAGGATAAAGGCCCTTTTGTTCGTGGACACTGTGGGAAACTTCATCCAGCTCAGTGCTGTGATTATCCGCTAGGCGAAGATCACAGCCTTCATCGAATACATAAGGACGCAGTCCTATTTTATCAATTGAACTCGGAATCAACTGAACACCGGAACTCATGTTCCGGTGCACTGAGCTCGAAATGCAACAAGGAGAAAGTTAAGGGTTACCTTGCGTATAGTCGGTTCGAAGCCCCCAAAAATGCATTCTTGTATCAAATATTTTTGCGCGACCCAGATTCTCGATTTGTTATAGCCGATCTTTGCCTCTACTGTTATAACGAATATCGGTTATAACGAACTATTTTGCGGTCCCGATCCTACTTAGTTATAAGGAAGTTCTAAACTATGTTCTAGAGTAGGTTCTAGGGTAGGTTCTAAGGTAGTAGAGCGAAAGGCGGTCGTCTCTAAAAAACGTACAACGAATGACTAAGTACGAGTTGGTGGTTCCCTTTAGAAAGTTAGCTTGTTCACATACCCACAACTGCACATTAGAGCGACTTTCTTATTCCGCAAGAAAGGCGAATGAAACAAACAACACTATTTGTAGATGGAAAAAGGCAGCTTGTTCTGTTTGACGTCACACTGGGAGGTTCCCTGCGTAGTTCAATTTTCTTAACATGCACTAACAATAGGACGGGCTTTTAGTAATCTGTTTGGGGCTTTAGAAGCAACACCCACGCCATACTTTACACTGACGTAGTTTATGCCACGTGACATTTGGTGCACGCAGACGATGAGCGCATAGTTTCAGTGCTCTTTGCCCAAGTCAACTTGATCGGCTTCGGACCACCCACGTTGTTGAACGTGTTAGGCATTTTTTTCACATAATAAGGAAAGCTGATATTCAAGGAATTCCGGGTTTCTAAGCCGGCTTTCCTGTGCGGTAAAACTGCGTTTTATGATGGCGCTATTTTTTAAGATCCGAACGTAGGAAAGAAGTGGCAAACTTGAGAAGAGTTAGAGACGTAAAAAACACCGACAAAAGCAGAATTAAACACGATAGACAAGTTCGTTTCTTGTTTTGTCCGTGTTTACGCGCCTTCATCACCTTAGGTACATAACACCAACTCCTTGCATAAAGCTTTTGCTACGGTATAGGAAATACCCTTCTGACCTATTTTGAGTGACTCGGAGGCTAGTTTAGAATCGGTTTTACACACATTAGCATCTTGTGATTCAAGGTTCGATCAAGAAATTGCAGAGAATCAAATGTCGCGAACTCTGCGTAGGGCTAAGGTCAGACGAAAAGAGGCTGACTATTTTGCCTTGCAGTAACAGTAAATTGAAACGGATAAACTAAGGGTACCGCGCACTGAAATGGCAACAGGATTTCGATAAAAGCCCTTAGCGGGCTTTAAGACATTTTCGGAGAAATGTACGTGAACTTTCTGAAGGAAAGAAACAAAATTAAGGGTTATATTCATGGACCTAAACCTGGAGGAGGGCTTACTTTACAAAGAAGAAAAATCTAAAAAAATTAGTATGATACATTTATTTCAGACCTAAAACAATCTATGCGGGGACGCCTATCCGAGCCTTTATCAAAGAAGAAGGAACCCGGTAACTTTAGGCTTCCAAGACTGCTCTTCTAAAATCCCCCCCCCCCCCCCCCCATAAAATGCGGCAAAATTCTTCTGTCCCAGAAAGCGGGCTTAAAAATGCAAGATTTCCCAAACACGATCTTGCTGCTCTATGTGTTAATAAATGTCTAAACAGTTCGCGAACGAGGGTAGTGCCAATCTAAGAGCAGAACCAAATCAAGTTGAGTTTCCCGAAAACCAAAGACAATACGCGGCCACCCCTGCGTGCACCATGTCACGTGACCTAAAATACCTAGCGGCAAGGTATGGCATTGCGTATATGTATTACTTTCTCGCACAAAATGAGCTGTTCTCCACTCTGAAAAAATGCGTCACCAGTGAAAAAAATGCGGCAGCTTCAGAAACATTCCGGGCACTTCTGTGGAAACTTTGGCCTTTTATAAAGACGGTACCATAACTTGGGGAGGTCAAAGAATTTGACACCCGAAATGCGGCACCCGCATTGGATGAACTGCTGCGCCAGTGCAGAGATAAACTTTCTTGGCAGCGGTACATATGAAGCAGATACTTCCTTAAAAAGGTACTCAAGCCTGCATCTAGATATGTGGATGATTTTCTGACCACAAAACGAAAACTTCCGTGCTCTTCTATTCTGCGAAAAAGGATGACCAACGAAGCTGGGAGCAGTCCAAAGAGCGCACCACACAAATCAAGTTTGTTTGTAATTTGCGACTGAGCGTGACTGCTAGCCAATTACCTGAATAAAACTAGGAAAGACTAGACTTTTATTTTCGCGCTCAAACATGGGGCTGTACGTTTCGCACCCGCATCGTAGGCGTCTTACTGTCTTCCTCATACACCAACACAAACCTATTCACCATGGAGGACAGCGGTAAACGGCATCGGGCCATGATACGTCCATGTTGCATGATGATGATGATTGATGATGATTGCTATTGGTCTCCCCTTTGAAGCGGGGTGATGACATGTCATCTTACCAAAAAGGACTAATATAATCATGTTTTACACTCTTGGTTTAATACTAGCGCTGCTTAGGGCAGGCACTAAAGCTTATTAGGCCCGTAATACTTTTTTTTCCCGGTTACAGGTGGTAACTGTCCTAGGCAATATTCCCCTCTCTGCTTTTCGTCCACCAGCATTCTAATCATCTTTTCGTCCCCTCGACAGCCTCGAAGTTAACTTCCTCTGTGATACCCTTAAATCCTAGGGCTTCTGGAAGCCCAATATTCCCTTCATGTAGATTGGATGGATACCCTCACATTCTAACACTATGTGCCGCATAGTTTCTGTTTCTTTTCCGCAGACCACGATACACCATCATTTTGTTGAATACTTCCCACAAAACTCTTAGTTCGCAGGCAACCTGCTCTAGCCTCAAAAAGCAAAGCACTGCCCTGGGAATTATCGTAGAAATTTTTCCTTTCTGATGTTCAATTTATCAGCCTGTACATCTCAACGACGTTTTACCGTCCAATTTTTTCTCTCCATTTATTCGTTTCAATCTGCTTGCCTCTTTTTTGGTTTACCTGGCTGTTTGGATTCCCCACTGTTCTTTCCGTATTTCATCGTTAGCCTTCTCGTCTTTCTTAACCACTGCGGTGTCCACGCTTTTCTAGTATAGGTACCAAAAACCTTGGCTGCCCACCTTCATTGATCCATTGCCCTCAACCTCATCTCAAAGCATATTTTACTCTGAGCTTCTCTAACTTCAAACGACGCCCCAGCCCATATCTCCCTGAACTGCTTCGTTAGTTGTTTTTCATGCACGCCTAAGGCCAACGTCCCTACCGTTCTTGGTTTACTTCAAGGCCTGATAGAACGTCTGATTTTAGGCAGAGTACAGCATTCGCAAACGTGAGACCCGGAACCATTACTCCTTTTCCACATTCCTCTTACTACTTCCTATCTGTTATACCCCACAGAACTCTATGCTTCATTATAGCTGCGTTCGCTTTCCCTTAACCTTAGTTGCTCCTCGTGAGTCTTAAGTAGTTATCCCCTTCGTTTATCCACACTCCCACATATTTATATTCCTTCACCCTAGTAATTCGCCTTGCTGGATAGACACTACTCAGTGGTAGCGTCATTGAAAACCATTATTCCTGATTTTGCTGCACTGAAATCTAACCCGAGGTCGGTGGCTTCCTGGCCGCTAATATTATTAGCCGCTGCATATCGGTTTTGGTTATCAGCTAAAATAACAATGTCACCTGCGTATAACATTCCCGGAATATGCTGTTGTACCACTTTGGTTGGATATCCCCCCTTCCCTCCCGCATCCCCCCCCCCCCTAATTCCATAAGCGGGCAACCGGTGATTTCCGCGTATTTCAACGTGGAAGACACCCCGGCCAAAACGTCCCTGAGGAAGCCCTTCAAAACAAGACAACCAGAGAAGTAGAACAAGCAGCGACACATCCCTTAGTGGGGCGGTGCATAACGGGAAAAGCTCGTTCCTGTGATTTAAACTTATAACTTTATTGTTATCAGTGATTGGGCGAGGTTTATCGACCATTTTCGGAACTAGGAAATGTCGTTTTCATCGAAACGTTGCCTCCACGGCAGCCTAATATAGTCAGATAAAAATGGTTTTGCCAGGAAGTGTCTTATGAACCAAGGTCTCGACACACCAGGTTTCTGTAAACAGCGCAGCATTAAATTTTAAATTCCGTAGTTGAAGTAACGTTACCCCCTTCTTGGCTTTTTGCGGACTGCTCGGGAGTCAAAATAAAAATCCCGCCATCTCCACGAAGTGAATGATGATGAGAGGGGCGAAGCTAAAATGCTTATCGGTAAAACCGTGAAACATTCGCCGCACATCATATAAAGACTCGACACGTCAAGCTTTCCACCGCTCCGTTGACAAGCCCGTCGACAACGTCGATGTTTGTGGTGATTAAGTAGGGCTTGTTTGGGACGATGAGAATCTCCGTGGGTAAATTGGTGAATTGGGTGTGTGACATTGTAGCCACCTTGGCCGTCGCCTTCTGCAGAGCGTCTTGTGTCGCGTACCCCCGGTACGTGTCTTGAGCTCGCAGGCGACGAACGACAACCTCTTCTTCTTCTTCTCCTCCTCGTTGGGTAGCAACGAACGTGTTGAACGTTTTGACCTCTTCGGCCAATCTTTGGTTGGCCAATCCCTAGGGGGATTCTGCCACAATCATCATCATTCCGCCGTGTATGGCAGCAACGAGGGACGGGACAGGGCCCGAGCAAGAGTCTTGAGCTCGCAGGCGACGAACGACAACCTCTTCTTCTTCCTCTCCTCCTTGTTGGGTAGCAACGAACGCGTTGAACGTTATGACTTCTTCGGCCAATCTTTGGTTGGCAAATCCCTAGGGGGATCCTGCCACAATACATCATCAATGTGCCGTGCACAATGTGCCGTGTACGGCCGGGACAGGGCCCGAGCAAGAGGAGCTTCGCCCCGAAAACAAATTTCATCCATTTGTTCAGTTGTCGACGCCAGCAATTGAAACAATTCTTTTGTTTGGTAGAATGTCAACGATACTCATGAAAGAACAAAACAAATTCTATTTATAAGCAGACCAGCCTACGCAGGGTCACCTGCTACCATTTCGTCGCTATCACTTTCACATACACTTGAAACTACGGGCGTCTCCTCGGCTCGACGAGCAACGCGATGCACGGCATCGTCCATGTAAATGCCTCTGATATCGCTTTCGTAGCGGCGGTAGCTGTGAGTGACTTCTCGCCTCGCCGGGAACACGTATTGCCGTTTTCTCCCCCAACAAATTCCTACTGGAGCGAGCGTTTGCGCGAATGGGCCATTCCGAGCAAACGTTTTATTCCAGGACATAGGTAATTCATTTATGTAGATGGGCTCGTCCGATCGTAATTCAAGAGTGTCATTTGTTAGTCGCATCGTGCGCGCGTTTTCGAGAAACTTGTCGCGCTTTTCCGGCGTTGGAATTGAGCCACGATGTGCGCAATGACGGAGTTTTTGGTTGGTGTCTTGTGGCACACGTGGGTGTCGTTCGGTAACATGGTTTTGCCAAGACGTTAGTAAATCTTTTGCATACTAGCTGTCAAGAGAGTTTACGATCAGATCCTGCGATACGCCTCGAGTTTAGCATTCCTATTGCCGGAATACTGTTAATTTTAAACATGTTATCTGATATGCGGTCATCTCATCATCGATACCGTACGCACTGCGCCGGAGTGCGTCCTGTTAAAAACTTAACGCTCTGGTCCTGCTAAGAGCTTCGAGTTTGCACGCATATTGCGGGAATACTGCTCGTTCCAAACATGTTAAGGTGCCTTGTCGTCAGCTCCTCCTCGAGCGTATATACATTGCGCCGAAGGGCGTCATGTCACAAACGTTTACTCTCAGGTCCTGCTTAGCGCTTCGAATTTGGAATTGATATTTCTGGAATACTTCTCATTTTAAGCAGGTTAGGTTGACTTGTGGTCAGCTCACTCTCGAGCGTATGAACTTCACGCCAGACTGCGTCATTTTCTTTTGTCAAGGCAATGTTTCGTTATGCGTCGCTGAAAACTCTCCGTTTGCCTCACCTAGACCAACCTCATGTAGTCGACTTTTAATTGTTCTGTCTTTGTACGCACAATTTGGTCGCCACATCGAATGTTACGTTTCAAATAATCCTCGGAAACCTGATATCCCTCCTCGGCTCTTCGTTAGTTATCAAGGCATCTTTCTCACGTCCTTTTTAAAAGCGAAGCTGTTTTGCAATTAGTCGATTCCGGCGTTTCACAAAACTCAGTATAACAGTACAAAGAGAAGAAATCTACCAGCGTCTGTTGATCTACCAGCGTCTAGTAGATCAACAGTGTTAAAGTCAGTTCGCCTTACCCACTAGGCTACGTCTGTGGGTTAGTGCGCGAGAGTCAAACGGCTTACTCAATCGTCTGTGACGTGGGGAGAGGAATCCCGCCACCTGCTCGGCACAGAACACGGGATAGGGTACAGGTTGCCCCTGCGGGCGCCTAGTTTAAGTGTGCACGTTCCGTTCGTTAGTTCTGGTTCTTCGATTTGCTTCTTCGCCGCTATAGCAACAAAGATGGAATAAAGGTCGTTGCGGCAGCGACGAAGAAGTAAATCGGCTGTAATCGTGGTTTTAACCCGTCACGATGGCCGTGAATGTTGCATATAGCTTCGCTACTTCGCTACCTTCAAGTCTTACGCTTTAGTGTGAGCTTCCTGCATTTTTTTATTTTGGTAATTACAAATAGCATCCGACGAGAGGAAGACGTAAACACTGGGGAGCAGGCACAGCGACAAAAAAAGTTACGGACTTGTGAAAAGTGGTTCTTACGTACATTCGGGATGGGGAGCGACTGATGAGGTACACAGGAAACGTTTAGCGCGATGCGCGCGGTGACGTCACTGCTTGTAAGTGTGGGGTTCCTCGGGTGTCCAGGCTTTTATGGAAGTCCAAATGGCCCCGTGACCATTTGGTCACCAGTTGGTGTTTTCGGTACGTGACAGGGAGTGATCCACGTAACGTACACGGCTGAGTGTCGCCTTTGCAAATAGGGATGGCCATGATGATACCCGCAAGGTTGTTGGCCCGTTGGAAATGCTCACTCAGGTCCGCGTCATTTTCTACATCGACTCGGTCCTGCAAAATGCCCAACAGACGTTTAAGAGAATTCCCGAGGCGCCGTCACTTCTGGCTAAGAGATCAGGAAAAAAAAAACACTGAAAGAGAGAAAAAAAAAAACACTGATTCGTCCTGTGCATGACTACGCATGTCCAGTTTGCTACCCTCACAAGCAAAACGAAATCGATAAAATCGAGGCCGTTAAAAAAGCTATCAGATCTATTTGTAGTCGTTACGACTGCTTTCTTTCGCTTTCCCTTGCCATGATTCTTCCTGGAACTTTCGACCCTACGCGCGCGACGACTCAACGATTCCATGAAATTGCTCCACAGTTTTATTCATTCGGCGTTTCGCATGTCTGACGATACATACGTCACATCTGCCTCATCGTCTATTACTAGAAGCAACCACCTTCTTAACATCAAGCCTTTTCATTGTAGAACTAACACATTCAAGTTTTGTTTTGGAACACTGGAACAGACTGCCTGGTGAAGTACGCTCGCTTCCTGTGAAAAAATGCGTACTTCCCTTTTTGATTTATCCTGATTGTGATTTTTGATTGTATTGCTCTGTTGGTGTGTTTAATTGCTATTTTGAGTTGTTCTGCTCAATGCTCACTCCTGCCATAACCCCAAGGGTGGGGGGCTGCATTATGTAAATAAATAAATAAATAAATAAATAAATAAATAAATAAATAAATAAATAAATAAATAAATAAATAAATAAATAAATAAATAAATAAATAAATAAATAAATAAATAAATAAATAAATAAATAAATAAATAAATAAATAAATAAATAAGATATAAAGTTCACGCAGTAAACAAAAAACGCGAAGCGAAGCAGTTGTTTTTCACGCTAAAGCACGGTGAACGCAGTGCTGTTGCGAATAGCGTTGGGGATTGCGATTGTCTTACGCATACAATATACTTGAGTAGCGGCGTGCCATATCTCGTTTCCCCTCTCGCACAAACAATTTATTTCCTAATTTGTTTTGTAAGATGCATTGCAGAAGAAATACGTCCAGTGGAATTACGGACAACGTATTTTCAATACGTGCCTGATAGAAACTGAAGCTGACTCTCCCTTGAGAATGTTCTCGAGTGCACGAAGCACCGAAGTAAACTTCCCGAGAAAGCGAGCAAACAAACAAACAAAAGCAGCCATAACCAAGCGAGGGAGTGAGAGAGCGAGCGGTTGGTTGAGTACTTCTTCGTCAACGAGGAATAAACCCACCTAGACTGCGTTCGAAACCTGTCGATAGCATGATTTTTGTTGGCCCATCGCTTCTGGGGCTGTTTCTATATTCCAAGCAATATTGGTAAAAACAGCCTGGTTATAGAGTTTTCTCAAACCGTCCAGGGTCATTCGCGCCTATTGATAAAAAGTGAATAGACTATAGAGATTGGTACTTTCCTGTTCTTTTTTTTTGCTTAACTTGGCCTGCTCTTGAGTTCACAGAACATTTTTAGCCATATTGTGAATGGTGTGAAAGGGCCCGCAGGCATGGCCATACGCGCTTTCAGACCACAGGTACGACCTGCCCATATGGAGTTTTAGGAAACTTTCAACACCCTTAGGGCAAAGAACGCAAAGAACGCTTAATAGAAGCGCGTTCCTTTCATTAGCATCCTAAAACGCGTTGCCACAACCTTGCGAGTGCTCTGAAAGCGAATCACAACTTTTTCGTATATTACTAACCCCATACCTGCGGGCAAAACCCACCACCGGCCTTTCTGCTACAACAGCGCACATTACCTTCATTCAGTGCGGAGCTCATCCAATCGTGGCCGGAAGCTACGCACATTATCCTCAGGGAAATCATGGTGAGTTTTGTCTTTCTTTTGCATTCGGGTTGGTTTTCGTGAGACTAACCTTTCTGCTCTCCAAGTCATATGAGTAGAAGCAAACGAATTTGCTGCATACTGCGAGTGGGGAAGAAGAGAAAACTAGCCTGCAAGTCATTTGCACAGCGTTTGCACGTGCTCCACGTTGACTTCAATGAGCTAATGTTCTCCGGCCAGCCAGAAAACGCAGCAGCCGTTGTTCCTTAACTCGACAGGGCGGCCACACTTTTACCTCTGCATCCACGCTGCCCTTGGAAGGATTTATCGTCGCGCGCTTTGCCGAGAATCACGCATGAACGGTCCCCTCAAACATTAACCATGCACTTAATCCGAGCCGCTCCCAAGTCATGGGCCAGTTCGGAGGCCTCCGCTGCATTCAGGGGGTGTTTCACAGCGTAGTTCTATAGCGGTGTTTTATTGCGGGAAAGCTGGCTGATTAACTGTGCTGGCGCAACCGTCCACGCTCGGGTAGTAGCACGGATAAAAAACACTGGTACCTCATTAAAAGGGGGTCGATATGTTAGCCAGGTAAATGTCTTTTGTTTTGCGCACCCGCTTAATAAGCCTTCTGGTAAAGGAAGCTTAGGTACCCAAAGATTTCCGGGAATACAGAAAAGGGGAAAAAATTGCAGCGGGATGGCCTTTCGTACCTTTCCCGAGATCAGGAGTCGGCTGAAGCACCGTGGCTGGGAACGTAAAACAAAACGAACCACCCATTTCGCTGACCCCAAGTGCTCCGTCAGAAATTCTTGGAACGTACGATGACCGTTGTGTGTCATACGGCCAGAATGTGCCTCGACGCGGTAGGAAAGCAGACTGCCCAGTGTTCTTGTTCTTTAGGATAATACTATCGTCGTTCCAAGTTTCATTCGGCTAATTAGCTTGGAAACTACGTACAATCGAAAATGACAAACAAATCGTGTTTTGTTTAATCACTCCCATGGACTGCACCAAGCTTTGCTTTTAATCCCTTTTCACGGAGTGTAAGGGCAATCAATAGCTGTCCCATCTTTCGCCCACAACAACAACCAGAAAAACAGCGCCAACGCTTGCCTTTATCTTGGTGGGACATGTTGGAATTTCACATTTAAGCGTCGAAGGGGACCAGTGGCTTCGCGAGCAAAACAGAGACAAGGAAGGCGGGTTCTCGGAATCCTTACGTAGCTATTGGAGAGTAATAGTTACCTCGTTATATGTGCACAATAACATATGGAGGGAAGAATGTAAACCCCCATGACAGTGCGAACTAAGCCTGAAGTGCTTCTCAGCAGCTTACTGTACGGAGGAGTGAATGCTAATCTGAGGAATATGTAATCTTCTACTCGATGTTTTGATTACTCCTACAGTACGGTTACCGACGTTTAGTTTCCGTAGACTGACAGAATGATCTTCACATGGCGAATTTTGTGATCATTGGAATTAAGAGAGGAAACGAAGAGGAAGCAAACGAAGGATTACTAGTTTTTTTTATTAGCAAGTTCCAGTTCGCGCGCAAGGTCCGCGCATCAACCATGAATAAAGGTGTTCTTTTCAGAGAGAGAGATAGAGAGAGAGAGGAAGCTTTTAATGAAAGCCGAAGAGGTCAGCCAGCCCCCTTAACGAGCGGGCTTGCTATTCCAGGTGGAGGTGAATGTAGTGAGATTACAGGGGAAAATAGGTAGAGACAAAAGAAGAAAAACAGAAAGGGGAGGGGAAGTGGAGATGCACACATATATAAAGTGTGTATGTTCAGAGGGTTCACAAAACGTCTTCTAGCCCTAGAAAAGTAAGCAGACTTTTTCTTGCCAGCACTGCCTCATCACGATTTCGCCAGGGTCTAAGGAAGGGATCTGCTGTATCATAGTTTTAGCGCGCTGTAGTTTGAAAATGAACCCTGCAGTCTAGAAAGGTTAGGTTAGGTAGTTAACGCTAATTGCCATACAGAAAGCACTGAAATGAGGATGGACATTGATTGCTTGGATAAACTTAGACTGTACTGGAGTTAGGTGTCGATGGTGAAGAACTTCTACGACCACATGGCAAGGGTTACCCGTATTGTCCAGAACACCGTGGCTTCAGCTAGCTTGCCAGCCCCTCTTCACCACGTCGTGCTGGGTCACAGAGTCCTTCGTTGTCGAGCGAGCCAATAATAGCTGGTACGAAAGGAGGGAGGGGGTCCGGGGTTACCCGGCACTCCCATACCAACTACTGTATGCTGAAGAAACGCCAGAAATGATATAGGCGGGTTTTTATGTGGGTAAAATGCTTGTACAAGGGTGATTTAGGGAAATCAATTTTTTCGATACCTTCGGAGCAGTGGTAGGATTCGTCTTTTGTCAGTCATTGATGCTGGCCAGGGAAGTGTCTTTTTCTTGCCGGTAACGGAACAGGATGTCGGAGTACCAGAGCTAATGCACAAATTCAGAATGCGAAAACGACAATATTGACAGAAATTGCTTGAAAGGAAGTGCTTTGCATTCATCTTGTTTTTTGTCCGGTTCTTAGCGCAATGGATATTCGAATATATAACTGTTTGGTGGAATAGTTCAGTACTTTCCCGACGGTGCGAGCGGGGAGATATTTCGCTATAGTAAATAAATTGAACTGAGCGTACATTAGGGCTAAGTTGATGGAGAGAGAAGGAAAAACAAGCTGCTAAAACCGTTTGAAGAGATCTGGTCATCGCATAGGCAAAACACATAGGCACATAGTTAACACGCATTTCATAAGAAGCGTAACGAAATTTTAAGTACAAATTTTAATAATGATGAACGCCGGGTGTAGGCTGAAAATAAACGGTCCCAATGGTAATATGATAGAGGATTTAAAGAAGACTACTGCAGATTGGAGCACCATAATTAGAAATCTTCTCCTCAGTGCACTGCACGTACGGTGTATAATTGTATAAGGCCATATTTTGAAACTTGGAGCTTCAGACATACCTTTCTCAAAAACGCGCCCCAGCAATTTCCACACGCCAAGAAACAATCCCAGTTTGCCTTGTCAGTTCCTTCAATCATGCTTCACATCTATTGAACATTACTTCCAAGCGACTCAACACCATTATTCCTATGCTTAGAGATGCAGATATAGAAAAGAACATTTTGAAACGTAGTAATCAAACACATTTTTCCTTTCTGCCGTGTCGTTCTTATGATGCGCGTACGCCAGTGCGTTCCATTTCCTCCGGCGACGTCGAAATATGTCACGGAGGGCGAAAATACGAGCGTTCTAACACCACTAGGTAACCAACCAACCAACCATGAGTGGAACAGAGCACTTCACCGAAGACGGGGGAATTATTTTTCCGAACGATACACAAAGCCCTGACAATTCCTTCGCACGCGCAAACCCAAATCATAACTTCGTTGTTCAGCGCTGCCTGAGTTCTTTATTCAATTAAGGGCGCAGAACGATTCAGGCGTAAACGAGATCCAACAAAGGTCTCGAAACCTGTTCACAGAGATAAATAACGTCGGGTACACATCACAGCGCGACAACATTTCCAACCTCTTTAAATTCGCGACTGGCGCTTCAGACCTGTCAGCACTTTCTGAAAAGGGAGCAGAGTCTAAAAAAAGTAGAGCTCCAGACACTTAGAAGGGCCTCCTCGGGGCTTAGTATTTGCGGCAAGTAAGGAGTACCCATACAAATCTGTATGACGAGAATGAAGATAGAAGGCGACACGTGTTGTCGTCGAGACAAGGTGAGTACAAAAACGTCCCCACTGTTTCCCGTTTATTTGGCGGGCGTCAGGCAGAACCTTCGGTGGTTTTAGCTTTCACTTCCCAGAAATCTCAAACTCGCCCCCTTTTCTCGCGACTCATTTCTTTGTGCATTGCTTCAAGGAGAGACAAGTCCTGAAGGTCATTCTCTGGTTTCTTCCTCTCTCCTTTTCGAAGGTCGATAGGCACGCCTATGCTGCTCTCTCGACGCCACTCAGGCTGCAACGACAGTCCCTAAAAACACTTTGCTGACAGCTGGGCAGTGGAAAACGAGCCTTGCTCGTCAAGTGCAAAAGCAGGAACGTCGCCGCAGGCGTCGTTGTTTAGTTTTGCTGCCGCCAGTCGCCGTTGACTGCTTTTGAAATTCTGCGCTGTAAACATTACTTGAGTGTCTAAAAGGAGCTGCAGTCCCGCCGAGACATAAGTCTGCTTTTGCTGACCTTAACACTCATTGAACGCTAGCTGCATCGATGTGAACAAAATGGAACCGAGATTCGGACTAACTATTGACACTATCTAGCGAGGCTATTTTACTTGCGATAAATGTAGTCTACACACACTATTAAGGCATAGTGTTCTTTGGCTAGAAACCTAATTTCGTTTCAGGAAGTCGAGTCAGAGCAACTATAATACACAGTTCCCGTGTTGCAGTTTTAAGGGTCTAAAAAATCCCTCGCGCCACCAGAGTGAATGGCACGCTCGCGGGCTGTCGTATGCCGTTGCAAGAAGTACTGTTATACCGTAATAGGCAGCTTAAAGCTGAATACGTGTGCGACGAGGTAACGAGTGAAACCACAACGGGTCGGAAAAATTCACTTTAAAAAGGTGAATTCTCCGGAGTTCCGCCCACAATGCTTCAGCAAAGGATTTTCACAAGATCAGGATGGCTGTAGGTGCCTCTAGAAGATTTCGATGCGTTTTTATTTGATTTGACGCCATTTTGATGTCACTTTACACATAACATCGGTTTCTGGGTATGGGCGATGTTTTGGGCTAACGGGACCAAGGTGTCGAGAGGGACAATTACAATTACAATTGCACATTACAGTGTACCACCACGCAAACTCGCGGGGAAACAACAAATAAACCCCTGCATACAATCCCACCGCACTGTGCTCTGTCCTGTGTTCTTTCTTGTCCAAGTTTTGTTTGCGCTGTACCCATCAAGTACCTATACGTGGTATTCATTGAAAAGTTTAGCTGTCATTTTTTTTGTTAGGCAACACTGAAATGGCCACGGAAATGGTCGAAGCGGCCACGAACATGGCATGATCGGCTTTTGGCACTGCGGCCGCACGCCGAAGAAAAATATAACACCCGCGTGCGTCGCCTGCTCCGTTTCAACCCGATTCTCAACGATGGTGTCAACAGAGATGTTATTAATCGCGCTCACATTGGAGTCGAGGCATTACTTTGCGTTCGGCGTGCTAGAGCTTGGAATGTCCAACCCATATCATGCGCATAGCACGGACGAGTACCGCCATTCCGGGAAGCCCGACGTAACCAGTTACGGCGCACTCACATGGTTGCCTGCATGCGTGCCTCGCGATTGAATGCAGGCTACACCAAGACGCCCAACTCGCAGTTGTTCCTAGTCACTTGAGTGGCATATTATCTTTTAGCTACTAATTACATTCAGGGATATACGGTCACAAAATAAACTGAGAACGTTTTGAGCTCTGCACTAGTGAGGCCACGGGAAAACCTGGCGTCGTGGGACCAGGAGTGGGGTTAGGAAGGAAGAAAGAAAGCAAGAAAGAAAGAAAGAAAGGAAAGAAAAAAAAATGGAGGGGAGAAAGGAAGGCAGGAAGAAAGAAAGAAATAGAAAAAAAGAAGATAAAGAGAAAAAAGAAAGGAAGAAAGAAAGAAAGAAATAAAAGAAAAAGAAAGAAAGAAAAGAAAGAAAGAAAAAGAAGGAGGAAGGAAGGAAGGAAGGAAGGGGGAAGGGGAAAAATTTAACCTTGCTAGGGACTAGTTTGCTATTCGGCAAGTGGGAAAGGGATAACGCTCAAAAAAAGTCAAAGCAGCGAAAGCGAAAACGCCCGTGTGTTCGAAATTCCAGCGCACGTCAAAGATCCCGAGGTGGCCAAAACTAATCCGGAGCCCTCCAATACGGCACACCCCATCGCCTTTGAATCGTCGGCGCGTTAAACCGCACACTCATTAGTATCAATTATTACATAAACTTAATTAGAATCTAACCAATATGAAACGCTTCTTATCAAGTCGTCGTATTTATGAACAGCTGCGAATTTGCTGAGTCTGCTGTGGCAGGCCTCCCCACTATTGACGGTTGACGGAACAAATCTACGCTGAGCTGAAGGTTTATGACACATTTTTTTTTAATATGTGGAAAAATACCTTACAAACTGGCCCACGACTGTTAGCGAGGTTACACATCGTTCACAGCTCTGTTCGATGTTTTTATACTGCAAGACCTGTTTAGGCCCAAAAGTGAACGCGGAAACTCAAGGAGAAAGCAGCCAGTAGCAGAATTTATCATAAATACTGTAGCAGGAGCAGTTAAAAGGGCCATAAAGCAAAAAGGGCAATAAAACAAAGGGCCATAAAGCTACTAATCAGACCTCGAAGCTATTTTCAGAAAACTATCCTGATATCTCTATATAATGCATTTGTTCGCAATCATCTTAATTACTGCTTCTCGTCATGGGGAAACACATATTCTACTCATTTGTCATGTCTCTGTCATTTACAAAACCAAGCAGTTTGCCTAATTACATTCAGCCCTTACAACGCATCGGCGCTTCCCATCTACACCAGTCTGAAGATTCTACCGCTAAAACTTGCTTTTCAACTAAAACTGGGCACTATCATCTTTCGGGCTCGCACGCACGACGTTATCATTAGTAGCTTTTCAGATTCCCAACTAACGAGCACCAACCCCACAAGACTTGCACAAGGCCTAAACTTACTGCTGCCTAACGTCTAGACCAATTACAGCAAAAACAGCCATTTTCGCAGGCATTCAACTATGGAATTCATTACCAATAGCAAATAAATTGTCTTATTCTATGCGTTCGTTCTACACTAGTTTAAGATCGTTTTTACTTAACAATATTTCTGCATAAAAGTCTCGTTTAGTAGTTAAACCTGTTTCCAGAGCTAATATTGTATGATTTCATGTTCTAGTGCTTGCATATTTTATTGGCGTCTTACACTGACCCGTACGCAATAGCGATATTTTAGTACTTCTACAGCTTCCTTCTTTATTGTACTGTAGTTTAAGACCATGCTTGCTAACAATTTTTTCTGAATAATAATTTTTGTGTTTTACCCTGTTTAAGGTACTCAAACCTGTTTTTCCCAAGCTAATATTGCGTAATGTCTTGTTATAGTGTTTGCGTATTCAATTACCCTGCTCAACTGACCCGTACCTCGACTGCGTACATATTTTTAACAATATTTTCGCGTTTATTACAGGAGGTCGCCTCGACAGTTTTACTTTGGGACCTTCTTCTGTACTAATAACTATGGTGCAATGTGTATGTACCGAAAAAAATGTTTAATAAAATCATAGAAATCCTTGAAATCCTTGAAACTTGTAGCGCACACAATATTTGCCCTCAACTTTTGCTTACTAGGCCCACAGACCTCGTCGTCAACCGAAAGGGAACCTCCCAACGTGCTCTGCGTGCGGCGCTGGGTCAACACCTCAAGCCTTAAAAATTGCTTCCCTGGGCTGAAACACACGTCGTTGTTGCTGGAGCAACGATACGTCATTAAGAATTCAGTACCACTCTTGGTTGGCCACCCGTCTTCGTTGTTTACGCTGCCACCGCCAACGCTTGGAGCACTTAAGAAAGAAGGTGTGATTTCCTGTACTTCCGTGTTTGTTGTAAAGGTACTTAGCGTGCCTTTCCTTTGTTATTTATACTCTCCAAACTCAAACAAGCCGCGGGGTGTTCTGGCAGAAAGAAAACATCTTCGCTTTTCTTGCCCATTATCAAATGGTACTGAAGGTGACTTCACACAACATTTTTTGTGCATTATCGCTAAGAGCAATACAAATGGTCCACAAGTCAGGAAAACGGACTTCGCCTTTTTTTTGCCAAGACACAATTGTAGCTCTTCTTTATCTAATGGAGGTGGCTTTACGTAATATTTTGTTTGTATGACCGCTGAGAGCAAAAAAGGCGTCTACTAGTCAGAACACAGAACTTTGAAAGTAATAAAATATGCATTACATTTACCAGGGCAGCGCTTTTCCGTCTCTTCGTGCGTATTTTTGATGCTTCTGGGATGTTTTCGACTGGTTATCGAATTCGCTGGAGAGAAAAAGAGCTGTTGTCAGAGAAATACAACTGCTGTGATTGTTGTCTTGTAAATGAAGGAAGGCGCAAACCTACGTCACTAGCGAAGTCAAAGTACTGATTACTTCATGGAGCATTAACTACACACACACATACACACACACACACATGCATGCACGCACACACACACACACACACGCACACACACATACACACACACGCATGCACGCATGCACGCGCGCATGCACGCCCATACACAAACACCCACACACCCACACGCACACGCACGCACAGACGCACACACACACGCACGCACACACACACACATGCACGCAAGCACACACGCATGCACGCCCATACACAAACACACACGCACACGCACACGAACGCGCGCACACACACAAACACACACACACGCACACACACACACGCACACATACACACACACGCATAGACGCACACACGAACGCACACACTCACTCACGAAACAAATACACGCACACAAACACAGCCACCCACATGCACGCCCATACACAAACACACACACACATACACGCACACGCACACAAACACGCACGAATGCACGCACACCCACACACACACACGCACGCAGCACGCACGAACACGCACACACAAACGCACATGCAAACACACACACACACACACACACACACACACACACACACACACACACCCCCACACACACACACACACACACACACACACACACACACACACACACACCTCACTCACTCTAAACACTCACAATCACACTCACAATCACAATCACAATCACACTCGCACTCGCACTCGCACTCGCACGCGCACGCGCACACACGCACGCACTCACGCATGCACGCCCATACACAAACACACACGCACGCACACGCACACATAGGCGCGCACGCACCCACGCACGCCCACTCGCACGCACACACACAAACACGCACGCACTCCCATACACAAACACACACACACACACGCACACACCGACGCCCACACGCATACACACACGCGCGCGCACACACGCATGCACACACACAAACACGCCCGCACGCCCATACACACACACGCACACGCACACGCGCGCACGCGCACGCACAGACGCACAGACGCGCGCAAACACACGCACGCACGCATGCACGCCCATACACAAACACAACACACACACACCCACGTGCACACGCACACGCACGCACAGACGCACACATGCACACGCACACGCACACATACGCACACGCACACACATATTGTTCCGTGGCGACAAGGTAAAGCGGGGACCAATATTTGACGATGGAGCAGCGATGTATTTACAGGGATGAACCATGTACAAGCGGCCGTGACAGCTCTCAGCTGAGCCCGTGCCACACACTGCTTCATCGTCGTTGGTGTGTATCTCGGAGAGCTATGGTCCAGTGTCTTTTTTTCTTCTTTCCGTAACACACCACTTGTCAAGAAGACAGGCGACGCGCCAGTAGCCGGTTGAGGTAGTTTATTCGCGGGGGAAGCCGATGGCAACGCAGGTCCGAGCATTGAGATTACCAAGCTCGTTTTCTGGCGCACGCAACTCTTGGGGTTCATCGTATTCTCTGACACCTTTTTGGCGCATGGTATATGCTGGCGAGGCGCATACCCGACGACTTCATGGCCTTTCGCGTCTGTTCACTAACATCGCTAGAATATATATATATATATATATATATATATATATATATATATATATATATATATACCCGCCGCGGTGGCTCAGTGGCTAAGGCGTTGCGCTGCTGAGCACAAGATCGCGGGTTCGATTCCCGGCCGCGGCGGCCGCTTTTCAGATGGAGGCGAAAAGCAAAAACGCCCGTGTGTACGAGATTTCGGCGCACGATAAAGATCCCCAGGTGGTCAAAATTAATCCGGAGCCCTCCACTACGGCGCGCCTCATCGCCTGCGTTGCGTCGGCGCGTTAAACCCCACAATCAATCAATCAAATCAATTATATATATATATATATATATATATATAGATATATATATATATATATATATATATATATATATATATATATAGCAGAACAGAAAGATACGGATGAGGGACTCGGTAAAGATACATATCAAGGTTGCAGTCGCCATTGCCAGTGGCTATTCGGCTTTTTCCGAAATATTTTAATAGGGCCGAATGACGTGTGTTTGTCCCGTTTCTTTGACACATTGATAAATAGGCGAAAATATAAGCCGAGAAAAAATCCGCCGTTTTTCCGGGAGTGGGACTCGAACCCATATCTCCGCATAACCGGTGCGGTGCGTTCGCCATTACGATATCCCGTAGCGGCTTCTCTCTCGACTTTACCGCGGGGGTTCATATTTACAAGAGCTCTGAGGCCGGTCAACTAGCGCCGCCCCTCGACCACCGCGGGAGACGTACAACGTCTTATTTGGTTATGCGGTTATGCGGAGATGTGGGTTCGAGTCCCGCGTTCTGAAAAACGGCGGATTTTTTCTCGACTTATTTTTTCGCTTATTTATCAATGTATCAAAGAAACGGGACAAACACACGTCATTCGGCCCTATTAAAATATTTCAGAAAAAGCCGAATAGCACTGGCAATGACGACTGCAACCTTGATATATATATATATATATATATAGAAAATAAGGGTTGGCAGTCATGAAAACCTCGGAAAGCAAAGGGGAGGTTGTGGTAGGTCATGGAAACAGACAAAGAATTTGGAAAGAAAGAAAGAAAGCGGAGAAAAAATGCCCGCCAGGTGGGATCCGAACCACGACCTCCAGAATACCGGTCTGGTGCGATAACCACTACGCTACCGGCGGGGCGATATTCTCCCCCGCTTTCTGGGGTATTTATGTCAATGTAATTTTTTTACCTGTGCTTGGGGGTGGTAGCCAGCGCCACTCTGACTTCTCGGGGTGAAGGGGACCTTCTTTTTAATCCCCGTGCCGTGACTCGAGTGTCTACGACATGTCGAGAGTGGTCAACAAGCGTTGAACCCTCTTAAGCTCCCTATGGCACCAAGACTGCCAGAACAGAGGCCCTCGCTATGCATGTAGCGAATCAGAATAGGAAATGAGGGGCTCTAGAAAATAACACAGAAAATAAGGGTTGGCAGTCATGAAAACCTCGGAAAGCAAAGGGGAGGTTGTGGTAGGTCATGGAAACAGACAAAGAATTTGGAAAGAAAGAAAGAAAGCGGAGAAAAAATGCCCGCCAGGTGGGATCCGAACCCACGACCTCCAGAATACCGGTCTGGTGCGATAACCACTACGCTACCGGCGGGGCGATATTCTCCCCCGCTTTCTGGGGTATTTATGTCAATGTAATTTTTTTCCTGTGCTTGGGGGTGGTAGCCAGCGCCACTCTGACTTCTCGGGGTGAAGGGGACCTTCTTTTTAATCCCCGTGCCGTGACTGGAGTGTCTACGACATGTCGAGAGTGGTCAACAAGCGTTGAACCCTCCTAAGCTCCCTATGGCACCAAGACTGCCAGAACAGAGGCCCTCGCTATGCATGTAGCGAATCAGAATAGGAAATGAGGGGCTCTAGAAAATAACACAGAAAATAAGGGTTGGCAGTCATGAAAACCTCGGAAAGCAAAGGGGAGGTTGTGGTAGGTCATGGAAACAGACAAAGAATTTGGAAAGAAAGAAAGAAAGCGGAGAAAAAATGCCCGCCAGGTGGGATCCGAACCCACGACCTCCAGAATACCGGTCTGGTGCGATAACCACTACGCTACCGGCGGGGCGATATTCTCCCCCGCTTTCTGGGGTATTTATGTCAATGTAATTTTTTACCTGTGCTTGGGGGTGGTAGCCAGCGCCACTCTGACTTCTCGGGGTGAAGGGGACCTTCTTTTTAATCCCCGTGCCGTGACTCGAGTGTCTACGACATGTCGAGAGTGGTCAACAAGCGTTGAACCCTCTTAAGCTCCCTATGGCACCAAGACTGCCAGAACAGAGGCCCTCGCTATGCATGTAGCGAATCAGAATAGGAAATGAGGGGCTCTAGAAAATAACACTGAAAATAAGGGTTGGCAGTCATGAAAACCTCGGAAAGCAAAGGGGAGGTTGTGGTAAGTCATGGAAACAGACAAAGAATTTGGAAAGAAGAAAAGAAAGCGGAAGAAAAAATGCCCGCCAGGTGGGATCCGAACCCACGACCTCCAGAATACCGGTCTGGTGCGATAACCACTACGCTACCGGCGGGGCGATATTCTCCCCCGCTTTCTGGGGTATTTATGTCAATGTAATTTTTTTACCTGTGCTTGGGGGTGGTAGCCAGCGCCACTCTGACTTCTCGGGGTGAAGGGGACCTTCTTTTTAATCCCCGTGCCGTGACTCGAGTGTCTACGACATGTCGAGAGTGGTCAACAAGCGTTGAACCCTCTTAAGCTCCCTATGGCACCAAGACTGCCAGAACAGAGGCCCTCGCTATGCATGTAGCGAATCAGAATAGGAAATGAGGGGCTCTAGAAAATAACACAGAAAATAAGGGTTGGCAGTCATGAAAACCTCGGAAAGCAAAGGGGAGGTTGTGGTAGGTCATGGAAACAGACAAAGAATTTGGAAAGAAAGAAAGAAAGCGGAGAAAAATGCCCGCCAGGTGGGATCCGAACCCACGACCTCCAGAATACCGGTCTGGTGCGATAACCACTACGCTACCGGCGGGGCGATATTCTCCCCCGCTTTCTGGGGTATTTATGTCAATGTAATTTTTTTCCTGTGCTTGGGGGTGGTAGCCAGCGCTACTCTGACTTCTCGGGGTGAAGGGGACCTTCTTTTTAATCCCCGTGCCGTGACTCGAGTGTCTACGACATGTCGAGAGTGGTCAACAAGCGTTGAACCCTCTTAAGCTCCCTATGGCACCAAGACTGCCAGAACAGAGGCCCTCGCTATGCATGTAGCGAATCAGAATAGGAAATGAGGGGCTCTAGAAAATAACACAGAAAATAAGGGTTGGCAGTCATGAAAACCTCGGAAAGCAAAGGGGGAGGTTGTGGTAGGTTCATGGAAACAGACAAAGAATTTGGAAAGAAAGAAAGAAAGCGCAGAAAAAATGCCCGCCAGGTGGGATCCGAACCCACGACCTCCAGAATACCGGTCTGGTGCGATAACCACTACGCTACCGGCGGGGCGATATTCTCCCCCGCTTTCTGGGGTATTTATGTCAATGTAATTTTTTTACCTGTGCTTGGGGGTGGTAGCCAGCGCCACTCTGACTTCTCGGGGTGAAGGGGACCTTCTTTTTAATCCCCGTGCCGTGACTCGAGTGTCTACGACATGTCGAGAGTGGTCAACAAGCGTTGAACCCTCTTAAGCTCCCTATGGCACCAAGACTGCCAGAACAGAGGCCCTCGCTATGCATGTAGCGAATCAGAATAGGAAATGAGGGGCTCTAGAAAATAACACAGAAAATAAGGGTTGGCAGTCATGAAAACCCTCGGAAAGCAAAGGGGAGGTTGTGGTAGGTCATGGAAACAGACAAGAATTTGGAAAGAAAGAAAGAAAGCGGAGAAAAAAATGCCGCCAGGTGGGATCCGAACCCACGACCTCCAGAATACCGGTCTGGTGCGATAACCACTACGCTACCGGCGGGGCGATATTCTCCCCGCTTTCTGGGGTATTTATGTCAATGTAATTTTTTTCCTGTGCTTGGGGGTGGTAGCCAGCGCCACTCTGACTTCTCGGGGTGAAGGGGACCTTCTTTTTAATCCCCGTGCCGTGACTCGAGTGTCTACGACATGTCGAGAGTGGTCAACAGCGTTGAACCCTCTTAAGCTCCCTATTGGCACCAAGACTGCCAGAACAGAGGCCCTCGCTATGCATGTAGCGAATCAGAATAGGAAATGAGGGGGTCACAGAAATAACACAAAATTAAGGGTTGGCAGTCAAGAAAACCTCGGAAAGCAAAGGGGAGGTTGTGGTAGGTCATGGAAACAGACAAAGAATTTGGAAAGAAAGGAAAGAAAGCGGAGAAAAAAGATGCCCGCCAGGTGGGATCCGAACCCACGACCTCCAGAATACCGGTCTGGTGCGATAACCACTACGCTACCGGCGGGGCGATATTCTCCCCCGCTTTTCTGGGGTATTTATGTCAATGTAATTTTTTTACCTGTGCTTGGGGGTGGTAGCCAGCGCCACTCTGACTTCTCGGGGTGAAGGGGACCTTCTTTTTAATCCCCGTGCCGTGACTCGAGTGTCTACGACATGTCGAGAGTGGTCAACAAGCGTTGAACCCTCTTAAGCTCCCTATGGCACCAAGACTGCCAGAACAGAGGGCCCTCGCTATGCATGTAGCGAATCAGAATAGGAAATGAGGGGCTCTAGAAAATAACACAGAAAATAAGGGTTTGGCAGTCATGAAAAACCTCGGAAAGCAAAGGGGAGGTTGTGGTAGGTCATGGAAACAGACAAAGAATTTGGAAAGAAAGAAAGAAAGCGGAGAAAAAATGCCCGCCAGGTGGGATCCGAACCCACGACCTCCAGAATACCGGTCTGGTGCGATAACCACTACGCTACCGGCGGGGCGATATTCTCCCCCGCTTTCTGGGGTATTTATGTCAATGTAATTTTTTTTCCTGTGCTTGGGGGTGGTAGCCCAGCGCCACTCTGACTTCTCGGGGTGAAGGGGACCTTCTTTTTAATCCCCGTGCCGTGACCTCGAGTGTCTACGACATGTCGAGAGTGGTCAACAAGCGTTGAACCCTCTTAAGCTCTCTATGGCACCAAGACTGCCAGAACAGAGGCTCTCGCTATGCATGTAGCGAATCAGAATAGGAAATGAGGGGCTCTAGAAAATAACACAGAAAATAAGGGTTGGCAGTGATGAAAACCTCGGAAAGCAAAGGGGAGGTTGTGGTAGGTCATGGAAACAGACAAAGAATTTGGAAGAAAGAAAGAAAGCGGAGAAAAAAATGCCCGCCAGGTGGGATCCGAACCCACGACCTCCATAATACCGGTCTGGTGCGATAACCACTACGCTACCGGCGGGGCGATAAATACCCCATAAATACCCCAGAAAGCGGGGGAGAATATCGCCCCGCCGGTAGCGTAGTGGTTATCGCACCAGACCGGTATTCTGGAGGTCGTGGGTTCGGATCCCACCTGGCGGGCATTTTTTCTCCGCTTTCTTCTTTCTTTCCAAATTCTTTGTCTGTTTCCATGACCTACCACAACCTCCCCTTTGCTTTCCGAGGTTTTCATGACTGCCAACCCTTATTTTCTGTGTTATTTTCTAGAGCCCCTCATTTCCTATTCTGATTCGCTACATATATATATATATATATATATATATATATATATATATATATGACGTCGCTTTGCTGCCTTGCTAAGTAACTCGGGAGACGAATTGCAAAAACTGCTTTCTGCACTGTTCAGAGAGAGTGAAACCGTGGGCCTGAAAATTAAAAATTATTATGCAGAAAACCAAAGTAATGATCAATAACCTCGGGACACCAAAGCGGTTTGAGATAGGGGGCGATGCAGTGGAAGTGGTAAGCGAATATATCTACTTAGGACAAGTTGGGACCCGAGATCCCAACCATGAGGCAGAGATAATTAGAAGGATCAGAATGGGGTTGAGTGCATACGGCAGACATTCTCAGATAATGAATGGCAGCCTACCATTGTCCCTGAATAAAAAGTCTATAACAGCTGTATCTTACCGGTACTCACCTACAGGGCAGAAACTTGGAGGTTCACTAAGAGGGTTCAAATTGACAACGACTCAGCGGGCAATGGAGCGGAAGATGATAGGTGTAACATTAACGGACAAGAAGAGAGCAGAGTTGGTCAGGGAACAAACGCGTGTTAAGGACATATTAGTAGAAATTAAGAAGAAATGGGCGTGGGCAGGGCATGTAATGCGAAGGCAAGATATCCGTTGGTCATTAAGGGTAACAAAGTGGATTCCTAGAGAAGGCAAGTGTTGCAGGATGCGGCAGAAAGTTAGATAGGAAGATGAGGTTAAGAAGTTTGCAGGGATAAATTGATCGCAGTTAGCACAGGACCGGGGTAATTGAGATTAACGGGAGAGGCCTCTGAAGTGGGCGTAGATGGACTGATGATATATATATATACAGTAATACCTCGTTAACTCGAACTCGCATATCTCGAAAAATCGGCTAAGTCGAACTTTTCCGCGGCACCAAGCCATTTCCTATACGTCCCATGTATTTTTTGTCCTTTATTTCGAAGTATTTTTTGGCCAAACTGCGGATATCTCGAAATCTTGAATGAGACTGGAACGAAAATTTCGCCGCCGCAGACCGTTTCACTATCTTTGCACGATGCTGCCGCACCCAAGTCTCTCAATTTTTTTTTCTCGTTTAGCCGGGCCTACCACAAAGCCGATGTTTTCTGCGAGGGTAAAGTCTGTACCTAAAGGAATATCAACTTCGTCAAGCAACTCTGTGGCACGTCATGTGACGGTAGAGACATGCGCCGAGGTACAGCGTACTAGAAAGTAGAGGTGTGCCGTGCAGGGAAAACTCATTGGAGGGTGCGGGTCCCCATTGCGATGAAAAAAAAAATTGTATGCAGCGCAGGCGTTCGCCTGAGAACGCCTGTTGCAGCCAGCGCCACCTATAAGTTTTCAAACCAAATTCAACAGTTAATAGAAGGGTTTTATAAACCTTTATGCCATAAAATGAATTAATACGACCATTTTAGGTAATAAATACGGATTTATTTAACAAACAAACCTTCTGAAGCCAAAAAAACTCGATATTTCATGGCAATTCGCGCAACATTGCTTATATCGAAAATCCGCTTATCTCGAAATGTTTTCCGGTTTTTACTACTTCGACTTAACGAGGTATTACTGTATATATATATACTAGCGCCGCCCCTCGACCACCGCGGGAGACGTAGAACATCTTTTTGCCCAGCGGCCGCCACGTAAGACGTGGTCGGAGGTCGGGGTTAGCAATTGGCATATCCGAACTGCTGGAGCCAGAGCCCCCATAATGCATGTAGCAGAACAGAAAGATACGGACGAGGGAATCGGTAAGGACACATATAAGGTCGTAGTCGTTCTACATCTCCCGCAGTGGTCGAGGGGCGGCGCTAGTTGACCGGCCTCAGAACACTTGAAAATATAAACCCCCGCGGGAAAGTCGAGAGAGAAGCCTCTGCGGGATAGCATAACGGTAATGCGGAGATGTCGGTTCGACTCCCACTCACGGAAAAAAACGGCGGATTTTTTCTCGACTTATATTTTCGCTTATTTATCACTGTATCAAAGAAACATGACAAACACACGTCATTCAGCACTATTAAATATTTCGGAAACAGCCGAATAGCACTGGCAATGATGACTGCAACCTTGATATGTGTCCTTACCGAGTCCCTCGTCCCGTATCTTTCTGTTCTGCTACATGCATTACGAAGGCTCTGGCTCCAGCATTTCGGATATGCCAATTGCTAACCCCGACATCCGACCACGTATTACGTGGCGGCTGCTGGGAAAAAAGACGTTCTACGTCTCCCGCAGTGGTCGAGTGGCGGCTCTAGTTGGCCGGCCTCAGAGCACTTGTAAATATAAACCCCCGCGGGAAGGTCGAGAGAGAAGCCGCTGCGGAATAGCATAATGGTCAGTGCACCGCCCGGGTAATGCGGAAATATGGGTTCGACTCCCGCTCGCGGAAAAAGACGGCGGATTTTTTCTCGACTTATATTTTCGCTTATTTATCACTGTATCAAAGAAACATGACAAACACACGTCATTCGGCACCATTAACTATTTTGGAAACAGCCGAATAGCATTGGCAATGATGACTGCAACCTATTCTGTGTTTCTCTTTTTTTTCCTTTTTTCTGCTGTTTGCGGTCCGGTTGAGCTGTAAATCATACCTTGTACGACCTTTCCCCCTTAGATAATGCCTTCGAGCCTTTAAGATGAAAATAAATGAAATGAAATTCCGAAGTCCTCGATCCTCATCCGCCAATGTTATTGAACTGACTTTCGAAGGTGTACCCGAATTAGCGCTTAATTATACTGGCTTGGCAGCGTCCGTGTTAACCTCTTCTAGCCTGAATTTATTGTAAGGCAAAAAAAATCTTTTTTACTGTCGGGTTCTCTAGTCTGCTGACAAAAAAAGTCACAGAATAAATTTGACGCATGCCGGACTATTTGGAACAAAGGTACGGCTATGTCGCGAAAACGCGACAACAGGTCACAATAGGTCCGAAAATGTTTATTTACAAACACATTTCACAAGTCATTTCTTCGTGCTCAGGAAACTTGGCATTCACCCCTTTTGAAAACAATGAAACAATTTGAATTCTCGTTAATACAAAGATGGGTTTAGCACTTCGTGCAAAAAGAAACAGGTTGACCTTTGCAGCCGGGCATTTTGCACCGCTGTCGCTGCGGTGCAACTTAGGCCAGTGTCCTAGCGTTATCGTGACGGCCTTCAACATTACGAGTAGAGCTGCTGGCCCTCTTCTTTTCTTCTTTTCAAGCTGGGCTTCAACAGAAAGAGAAGGCCGGCCCCTTTTCTTTATCATGTCCTTGTTCTGAGCAGAGAGGCAGCTGGCAATAGAAATCTTGAATGATAAGAGATCCAGTTGCTCTTTCTTCGGGATAGCGAGAGCATCACAATCCCTGCGGTAGAGCAGCCAGCTGCTCACAACGGCCATGTCAACAAAGTGTAAAAAAAATCTGAGGTAGAATTTTTTTTTATTTGAGGAAAATTCGGTAATATGACATCAGTCCATCTAGTAGGTCAACTCCACCCATAAATGTGTTGTATGTCTCCGCAATGGCGTGCTGCTCAACTTGACATCTTTCTTTTTTCTTGCGGTCGTACCGCTGGCAGCTTCCCAGGGGCTCAGCGCTCGCGAATGTGCTGGCTATAATTATTCCTTGACTGTCGTACCACTTCGCTTCTCTCACTTCAACCCCTTCAATCGTTGCCTGCCTTTCCACGTGGCTACCTCTTCCGTTCTTCTTCATTTCAGCATCACTGGGCAATTGGCAACCAGAAATCCTATTGGCACGCACAGTTCCCATGGCAGGAATCCCGCGCTGGTATAGATTGACAAGCAGGTTTATAGACGTGAACCAGTTGTCAAAAAAGAGTACGTAGTTCTTGTTCTCCGGAATAGAGCGCGAAAGCCCAAGTGCAACGTTAGAGCTTGCACCAAGGTCAGATAATTCTGGAACAGGGGAATCTCTCCAATGTAAATGGAGAAGTCGGCAACAAGCCCATGGATATAGCAAACAACAAATATTTTGTATCCACACTTGTGAGGCTTGCTGAGGACGTATTGTTTGAGTGATGAACGGCCTTTGAACGGGACCATTTGCTCGTCGATCACCAGCGTTTGCGACTTTGGAAGCGCTTGAAATGTGGGCAGCAAATTATCAATGAGTGGTCTTATTTTGAACAGCCTGTCTTATACAGCGTTCGCTACAAGCAGATTATTGTCATTGAAATGAAGGCTGTTCTTTATGGTTTGCCACCTGTCACGTGACATCACTTCTGCAACCTTGTCCACTCGCGTCTCATGGCTCCAGTACATGCGCGATCGCGGAAAACTGTATATAGACATATACATTGTGGTGCTCAGAAACTGCTCCAGCTCACTGCATGTTAGGCATAATGCCTTGTTAGCATTCTTTTGTATGGCGAAGAGGTTTGACTGCTCCGTTATTGCAGCAAGAAGCTCGTCGTCAAAAAAGAACCCGAAGTACTCAATCGGAGCTTTGGGCTCGTCTGGAGGGTCAGGAAGAGAGTTTTTCCATTGAGGGAGGCATGACCACAAAGGGGTTACTTGTTTCTAGTGAAAACTTCTGCCACTAGCCGTTGACGTGTCTTCCACGTTATCTTCGTCTTCTGCAAAAAAAAGTTTTTGTGAGGTTGGCATACAATTACTACTTTTTGTGATCTTCAAATGAAAACAACAGGGCTACAACTAGGAGCGGAGGGTTCATATAAAAAGAAAGTCCTGCAGAGTTGGTGAGCTGAGCAACGAAATGAAAGAGCGCGGCTGCACTATGAAAAGAAAAAGCGCGGACCGTATTCGTATCAACTAGCGGCCCATGCGATCAGCCCGAGAAAAAAAAAAAAGACAAGTCGCAAGCACACCACCGCAACACGACGCGACGAAATAAGGGGTATAGAAGGGAATGGAATAAGGGGAATATATAAAAAAGAAAGTCTTGTGTTTTCATCCCTTCATGCTCAAGTGACCGCGTGTGAACAAAGGATAAAAAAGGTAACTTACATGACAAGCTCACAGACATCTTTGCGGAACTTTGTCACAGACATCTTTGCGGAACTCAAAAGAATAACAGTGAAAAAAGGGCTTTTCGAGATATCTCAGTAGCGAATTTGCAGATACCTTAGCGAGTGTTACATGGGAAAATGTATATTCGAAATCTACGTCGGACGAAGCGTATGCGTGTTTCATAGGTGAATTTTGCAATGTTTACAAGGCCGCATTTCCTGTTAAAACACTGCACTTAACTAAACACTGCCGAAAGCATTGGATAAGCAAAACCATCTTAGACCTAATAAGCTTGAAAAATAGCTTGTATAACAAATTCATTCGCCTCAAAGATCTCGCCGTGTTTGGTGAATTCAAAACCTTGCGTAACAATCTGGTGAAAGTTATTAGAAAAGCTAAGGTTTCTTACTACAACAACGTATTTTCACACGTTGTAGAACGCTCAGACCTTACGCGGAAAAAAAAAACTCTATGCTACCTGGTTTCGTAAATAAGAATGAAAACCTGGTCATCTGCTATGAGGGTGAAAAGGTATCCCAAGATAAACTACCTAACTTATTTAATGATTTCTTCGTAAGCCAATTTTCTACTTCAACAGCCGACGATAACTTAATGATTGAAGAGTTAACACCAAACCAGAGCTCGATATTTCTTTCACCCACTGATGAGCAAGAAGTTATGTCCGCATTTATCAATCTAAAAAATAGCAGTGCTACAGATGTAGACACACTACTAATAAAGCCGATTAAGTATGCGGCCAACTTAATCGCTCCTCCTTTAACACATCAACTTGTAATCAACTTAATCGTATCCACAGTATCCTTCCCGATAAATATGCAAATAGAAAAAGTAATTCTAATTTTTTAAAGGAGGTGATAAAAACGTGTTCAAAAAGTACAGGCCCATATCAATCTCGCCCCTATTTTCAAAGGTTGCCGAAAAATTGATGCACTCCCGGTTCACTAAATTCTTCACTAAACACTCAATTCTAAACAGCTTTCAACAAGACTTAAGAAAAAATTGCTCAGCTAAAACTGCGCTACTAAAACAAAAGGAAATAATTGTTCCTAGCTTCAGATGCCACAGTTTGACCTTAGGGATTTATATAGACTTGTAAAAAGCATTCGACTCAATCAGCCATAGTATCTTGAATAAAAAAATGCAGTTTTACGGAGTGCATGGCATGGCGCTTAGTTTGATTGCGTCTTACTTAAAAAACCATAATGAATATGTGTCGTTAAACGAGTTTTCTTCAAAATTTAAAAACCATAAGCACAGGTGTCCCTCAGGGCAGTATTTTAGGGCCGCTGCTTTTCAGTGTGTACATAAACGATCTTCACACACTATTCCAAAAGCCGGAACTTTCGTTAATTTGTTACGCTGACGACACCAGTCTCTTAGTCACAGGATGGAGTACTTGCGAAATCGAAACAATCTCACACCACCAGCCTATATCAGCTCTCTAAACTGGACAAAACAAAATGCCCTAACAATTAACCTAGCAAAAACAAAAGCAATTCTTTTTCGTCCAAAAAATAAAATTGTCACTTCGCCTAAAATAACACTTGGTACTCAACACATTGAGGTAGTGGAATTTTTAAAGTCCTAGGGGTTCATCTTTCCAGTAATCTTAGTTGGGATAAGCATGTCGAAGAAATAAGTAAAAAGGTTTGCCAAACTGTGGGCATAATAAACAAACATAGGTTTGCCTTGCCTGAGCGTATAAAACTTTTTCTGTGTAATTCTTTCCTTCTAGCCCATATCAGATACGCTCATTTAGTCTGGGGAATGACTACTATGAAGAATTTGAACACGCTTTATCTGTTACAGAAAAGAGTTGTGCGAATCATTGCAAACGTGCCGTTTTCGCATCCTAGAGCGGAATTATTTCGCCAGTACTCTATAATCACAGCAAATAATTTTTATAATTACCATTTAGCGCGTTCATTTTGCCTACGAGTGAATAATAATGATCCATATTTAGCTGGACTATCTGAAGTTAAAGAAGAAAACGGGATTGTATGATACACGCTTTACTGAAACATGGGTTGTACCGATACCACGCAATAATTATGACATGCAATCACTGTCTTATGTTCTTCCACAACTACTCAACAAATTTCAAGCGCAAAACATTCATATTGCTTTTTTGTCAAGAAAACGTTTTCACGATTTCTTCCTTTGACGCGCTCTCATTGTTGGTTTCTTTTTTTTTCAACTGATGTTCGCAACTGGAAAAAACGAAGTTGCAGAAGAGGACCCTTTTCTTCTGTTTTCTTTTCTTTTGCTATCCCGAATAGTCAGATAGCGGTTATCATTTTGTTTTTTTGTGTACGAGTTCAATTGTGTTCCTCGTTGCGTTTTTTATGTGTATGCTGCATTAGGTTACACGAATGAAAATGTATACTGTGTGTAAGTATGTATCACTTTACTTTTCTGTTCAAATCTGCGCCGTTCATTGCTGCCAGTACTGGGCCAGCCACCTCGTCAAGCTGCTTGAAACAGCAGCTCTTTGTGATTGGCACATACTCTGTAACAAAAGGACAATAAAGACGTGAAAGGATCCAAGGACGCACTTGCGGAAAGTCGTTCGCTGTAGCGAATGACGCAGCTCCATCGCAAGCGACTGCGCGATCATCATGAGAACGTTTTTCCACTTAACCGTAAATGGGCCATCGCGGCCACTTTGCAATGAGGTTGATGTGTCTGGAGCATCTCGAAAGCGTATTTTTTCTACATCTTTGTCTCTTCTTAGCTTGTCTATCACCTTGGAAACACAAGACGCAAGTGCAGCGGAGCGGCTAAACGGAAAATGTCCTCGGCTTTCCCAAAACATCTCCGAAAAAAACTCCGTCCCTCCTCTGAGATAGCTAGCAAGTGGAAGTCGTAAAATGACCAGCACTCACTTCGCGGTTAGTTTCACCGTGCGCCGACCCGCTTAAAAGACAACAACGAATAGGTTTTTGAGGAAAAACCTATGCTCGCGGGGCGAACATTTAGTGGGCAAAAACGGCTGAGAGTACCGCGAGTTGTAAGCGTTCGAAACTTTGCCGGTGTCGATATGCGAGTGGGCGTCGTTTGCAGCTTCTCGTTCATACAAAATTCACACCGGAGGAGCGTTTCGCGCGGTGGCTTTACTTTTTCATGCTCGAATAGCGGCTGCTTCGCCGCGAGCCGATTTTCAATAATTCAGCGTCGAGTGGGCCCCACCGCTACGAACAACACGGCTAGAGGCGTTTTCCCGCCATCCGGGGTGTAGATGGCGGCCAGATTAACGTTTTACGTGTTAGGAGCACGGGGGCGGGGAACGCGTGGGACGTTGCGGAACGAGCAATTCAGCGGCTTTCGTTCGTGAGGGCGCCATGATCTCGGAAATGTTTATGATGTGCTTCGAAACAATCCCCCACCTGTGAGACCTCAGCTATCCTAAGAATTTCACTGGCTCCTTTTTAAGGCGAAACCATTAAAGGCGCCATGAAGACAAAATGCAAGTTTGGTTCATTCAAAAGATTGCCTCGTTAGAATCATACTGACAACCACTTTTAACGTAAACTTCGCTGCAATAAGCTGTATAATTAGGAAAAAAGAAAATGGTCATGCGACCCAAAAGCGCATTTCCCGCCACAGAACCTATGATGTCATACCAGCCAGCTCTGCGATTGGCGGAGGCCGGTAAAAAAAAAATGTAAATTAGGGAGAACTTACAAACTTGACGAACGAGCTACTTGCGCTTACATTTAGGGCACATTCTTTTTACATAAGTAAGAATGGTCGGAGAAACAGTGGAAGTTACTAACGGACACGTAAACATAGAAATAGCGATGCGTACTGCTGTTGGTACTGCGAGCACTATGCTTGGTTTAAAAGCTCAGCACTGCGGCGCTTTGGGCTTGTCTCAGCTGACAGTGCCTGATTGACGCAAGCGACGGTGCCTTACGTTACCATATTTGTCTAGCCAGCACCATGTTTTACGAAACGAGTATTGTCTCCACGAACAAAAACGAGCCAGGTTTAAATACGGTCACAAACAAACCAGAGGCATAAAACGGCTTGCCGCAGTGTGATGGCGCAATCTAGGTTGACTAACAGTAATCAAGTCTCCGCTCCCGTGGCCTCCGCGATCGGCTACCGGCGGCGCGCCGCCGGCAGCAAATCGCGGGGGCCACGCCGCTCCACACCAATTTTAGCAGAAAGACCTGTTCTTATGATGTCATTGGAAATGTCGTTCGAACACACGGCTTGTGATTTGGTGAATTGATTACTTTCGCAATGAATAAAGCATCTTTTGATTCCGGACCAGCTCTGGGGGCACTGTACAACACGAAATCTTTCGGATAAAACAAACTTGTATTTTGCCTTCATCGCACCATTAAGAACCAAATTCTGCGAAAAAGCATGGTTGTTGCAGTTGCTGTCTGGTCAACAAAATGGCCGCCGTTGCATAGAGTAAAAATAAAAAAGGATCAAAGCCCCTTCCATCTAACGAGAAAGATGTTTCAAACTCGATGGTTTCTCTGTGCGAAATTGTTAGTCAGTCGCATCAACGAATTTTTTTTTCGTAACAGGAGCTGCACTGGCTGATGTTCAGCAGTTTCGCGTGGCTCCTGGAGAGAGAGAGAGAGAAAAGACTTTATTGAACGAAACCGGCGTGCAGGGTTACACCGGCCACGCAGGGCTCGGTTTCACCCCTGTCGTAGACTTAGGTAAGAGTCCTAATGTCTTGGACGTAGACCTCGGAGACTTGGGCCCGGCTTAGCTCCGGCTACTTGGGTTCCTCCGTCCTTCCCACCGTCCCTGGCATCGCTGCGGGAGGGGTAGGCGGATTGGAGATCCCCTTTCGCCTTTGCTTCGCCAGGGCGTCTTCGAGCCGCTGGATCGGCCCGTCGCTGTTTCTTGGAGTTCCACGGAACCCACGCACACGCGCACTTCCGGAGGGTATGTGTCCGTCGGGCACAGCACATTGTCCCCCCCCATCGCGCACAGCACTGTTGCATCCCACATTATATGGGCGAGCGTCGCTGTCTCCAGTTCACAGACGCTACACGTAGCACTCTCATAGAGTTCCGGGCACACGTGACGCGCAAGCGCCGGGTGAGCACGGTCTCCGTTTGCAATTGCCGGAACTTCGTTGCCTCGGCCCGGGATAATTCCCTATGCGGAGGTGGGAAAGTTCTTCTTTGGTCGCGGTGCCAGCGGAGCACCCCGCCGTAGTCGACGAGGGGCTTCGCTTCTTCCTCTTTGTCTTCCTCACCGTCGTCGACGAGGTGTGGCGGACGATCGGCCGCGGCCCGGCACGTGGCGAGACCACGAGCCGCAGCGTCCGCCTCCTCGTTGCGGTTGCAGATGTTGGGTGCCAGCTCCCTACCCCGCGTGGGCCGGGAACCACTTGATGACGATAGTCTTGGCGCGGTCCGGTCGCGCAGCCCGCGAAGCCTCCAGGGACTCCGCCAGTCGCGCCGTACCGCTCCACACCACGCCGCGCGCGAAGTTGCGCACCGCCGTCTTGGAATCGCTCAGCACCGTGTGGGTTCCCGGTAGACCCGCGGCCGCGGCGATCGCCATCTCCTCCGCCTGGCCGGCCGTTCGAGCTCGCACGCTGCTCGCCGTGATCAGCTCCCCAGTGCTCGCCCGAATCGCCACCGTCACGTACGCGTCGCGTCTTCCCCGGCACCTCGCGGCGTCCACGAAGACTGCGCCGTCGTCGTTCTCGTACTGCCGGGCGAGCGCGAGAGCGCGTGCTGCCCTTCTTCCGCCGTCCCGCTCCGGGTCCGTGTTATTGGGGAGCGGGTAGACCACTAGTCGTCTGACGAGGTCGTCCCGCAGGGGAACGAGCTCGTTCGTCGTCGATGTTGTCGTCGGCTCTTCGCCCGGAGGCAATAGGCCGGCTCTCGCCAGCAAGCGTCGGCCCACGGCAGTACTGCCCAGGCGCGCCAGCTGTGACGCTCGTTGTGCCTCGCTGATCTCCGAGAGCGTATTGTGTACTCCCAGAGTCAGCAAGGCCGTGGTCTTGGTTCCCTGCAGGAGCCCGAGGGCCCCCGCGTACGCCCTGCGGATGGCGGCGTCGATCTTCTGACGTTCCGCCTGCGTCCAGCGGGCGGCTTTCCACCGCTGGACGCAGGCGGAACGTCAGAAGATCACCGCTGGACGCAGGCGGAACGTCAGAAGATCGACGCCGCCATCCGCAGGGCGTACGCGGGGGCCCTCGGGCTCTTGCAGGGAACCAAGACCACGGCCTTGCTGACTCTGGGAGTACACAATACGCTCTCGGAGATCAGCGAGGCACAACGAGCGTCACAGCTGGCGCGCCTGGGCAGTACTGCCGTGGGCCGACGCTTGCTGGCGAGAGCCGGCCTATTGCCTCCGGGCGAAGAGCCGACGACAACATCGACGACGGACGAGCTCGTTCCCCTGCGGGACGACCTCGTCAGACGACTAGTGGTCTACCCGCTCCCCAAGAACACGGACCCGGAGCGGGACGGCGGAAGAAGGGCGGCAGGCGCTCTCGCGCTCGCCCGGCAGTACGAGAACGACGACGGCGCAGTCTTCGTGGACGCCGCGAGGTGCCGGGGAAGACGCGACGCGTACGTGACGGTGGCGATTCGGGCGAGCACTGGGGAGCTGATCACGGCGAGCAGCGTGCGAGCTCGAACGGCCGGCCAGGCGGAGGAGATGGCGATCGCCGCGGCCGCGGGTCTACCGGGCACCCGCACGGTGCTGAGCGATTCCAAGACGGCGGTGCGCAACTTCGCGCGCGGCGTGGTGTGGAGCGGTACGGCGCGACTGGCGGAGTCCCTGGAGGCTTCGCGGGCTGCGCGACAGGACCGCGCCAAGACTATCGTCATCAAGTGGTTCCCGGCCCACGCGGGTAGGGAGCTGGCACCCAACATCTGAGTCGTGCTGCGCATGCGCGAGGAGCAGTAAAGTCCCAAGGCACACAGAACGCTGCTGGCTGCCTAGCGTCCCTCACACACCGCACGCACCCAGCGTCTTCGCCGACCTCCATTCCGCACGTGGCGGCCCCGTCCACTAGATGATCATGCGAGATGTGGCCGGGTGTGGAAGCGAGGGCTCGTGCGTCGCAGCAACACCGGCGTGCGCCTGTGGAATCAGCTTAGCTCTGGGGCGATTGGTGCCGCTGCGCCGGAGCCGCTTGATAAATACACATGTGTTACATAATGCGCATAACGTGTGTGTATCATTGAAGCACCAGTATGTATTACAATCAAGCTAATCCTAGACAACCAAGAAAGCTAAGAATAACCAGCTGAACATTAGCTCACGCTACGTATATCCTGGCATAGCCGAGCTAAGCGACTGCTAATTTTTCTAATCATTTATCAAATCGTCTAACCGACTTGTTGTTACAGCAGTATTGAATTTTCTTTTTGTTTTTTAGGTTTTCAAATTGTTACCATCACTATCCCACTTCTATTTCACTTAGTTTTAGTTCGCGAGCTTCATCAACAATGGGACCACAATCAGATTTTGCCAATCCTCAAGAGTGGGTGCGGGCCATTTTTGTTTTGGCTCCAATCAACCAACAAATTATGTAAGTTGGCGTTTACAGCTGATTTGTAGGGTTCAGGGTATCCTTGTGCTTCTTTCGTGAGCCCTGCCATACTGATATGGACACCAGGTCACGCAGGGCTCGACGGAAACGAGCGAGCACACGCTACAGCCCGAGCATGCACCCTCCAGGCACCGCACCAGTCGCTCCGTGACCCAGAGCCTGTCCAGCAGCAGTTCCGTGCACTTCTGCAACACCACCCCCTTGCCAGATGTGCCTACCCACCACCACACCAGAAGCTTACCCGAGAGGAGGCTGTAGCCTGGCGGCAACTACAGACCAAGACATACCCCCACCTTAGCTTCCTGCACATCATACACCCCACAATATATCCACCAACATGCCCACACTGCAGCGAACATGCAACACTGTACCACACCACGTGGGCTTGCCAGAACACACCAGCAGCCCCCATTATTCGCACCCCCACCCTCGAGCAGTGGGAGGCCGCGCTCTGCAGTTCGGACCCTGAGGACCAGCGACAGTTGGTGGACCGGGCACGCAGGACCGCAGCCGCCGCAGGGGCCCTGGACTGAGGGCTTCTCCCACTTTCAAGCGCAAATCTGTTGAATATATGTTTTTACCACCAGCACCAGCGGATTTATTTGAATTTGATTTATTGAGAAGTTCCAGTAGCTTGGAGTACGCGGCAATGCTTCCAACCTTTACGAATGGCGCAGTTGAAAAAAAAAATGGCCGCGTATCTGCTGATTTCAGTTGCAAATGTCGACAAAAGACGATATTTTCCTTCCTTTGTTTAGTCCCATGTAGGCGTATCTCAAATACTCGATCTGTGTTGCTGCAGCAGAAATTCCCCTACCCGTGCACGGGTAGAGATTGGGTCGGGGGGGGGGGGGGGGGTTACGTGCACGTGAGAAGCTGCAGGTTTCATGCCCTTACTGATGACATATCTGCTGTGCTGGTGAGAGGTTTAAACGTTGACGTCAAACGGCCCAATGCGACTTGTCTGGTGCCTTTCAGTGGTCGAGCTGATGGGGTTGGTGTGTTGCACAAACAGTAAGATGCTTTCGACGCGGGTATATAACAAACAGATCCAGGTTTGTACGCGAGACTGAAGCTCGGGTCCTTTCAGGTTTCATTCAGGTAATTGATTACGCAGTATTCTCAATAGCAAAATTACGAAGAAACGTGTTCTATTTCGTGCGCTCAATGGAGTGCGTCCAGCTTCGCAGGTAATCCTTCTTCACAGAGTGTAAGGCCAATATTTCTTTATTGAAATATTGCGCCGACCCAACTAGAAGAAAGCCAATGGCGAAAGCGGCTGAGCGATGGGCGGTAGCCCGGAGCGGTTCCGTTGATGCGTCAACCGGATGTTCTTCAGGAGCTTTTTTTCGAGCGACCGTGCTCGCTCGACGCCCTAATCGATCACTGTAAATGACGGGCGGGAAGGTTTAATCTTAAGCATCGGACGTAAACTGATTTCACAGACGCGGTAGCGTCTGTGCTGTGTAAGGGGGCGGTTCAAAGCCTGCTTCAGCTGACTACAGTACCGGCAATTTAAGGTTTGCTTTGCTTTTGTCTCTCGCGTGACACGTACTTACGGGAGGATTGGCCATGAAAATTGGAGCTTTAAGGGCTTATGCCACTGCTAATTGTATCTATAAAACACGAACATAGGTATCGATTCAAAGAAAAACAAGGTTCGGCGAACTGAGAATAGCAGAAAGATATAATCAATCTAGGTCAACCTATTCGCGTGGGTCACCTTATCTCCCCAACTTTTTTTCTTTGGTTTTGTGACAAAGTTGTGCTAAGCTTGAGTAATTAATGAGCCCCGAATTTTCCAGCAATCCTCGGAGGTTTCTCACGGTAATTGTATTGCTGTTCAATATGCCGGTTGAATTGCCGCAAATATGCAGTGAAAAGATGGTGAGCTTAGACCGTAATTTGATCGGGGACGAGTGTTACCATTTTTTTGTATATTTTCGTGTGACTGCATCGGAATTGTTACGAAGTTGTTGCGTCTCAGTGGTTGTAGGTATTGGAAAGGGTGGACGACGCATATCGTAATTGTTTCCAAGGCAACGAATTTTTCGTGAAGGCCGTGGAAACCACGTGGATATTATCCACGTGTTAAACTGGCTGCCTGATTTTTTGTAATTCAGTTAAATGTTTTCCCGTTGGCTAGAATTTAGACTACCACTGATCTGAGTGGTGCTTTTGGATTTCCAGCTGATACTTTGGCCTCATGATAAAGTTACTTATTTCACTTTTATTGCTCACTTCTGCTTTACATGTGCCAGTTTAGTGAGTCATATTTTTTAGTTTACGTTTTTGGGCTTTTTTGGGGTAATTTGTATTTCCTTGTGAGTTAAGCTACTACAGTGTAATGACACTGGTGTGATGACGCACGAAGCCAAAAGTGAGGTACCACATGACAAGCTGTGCAAGACGAAACAAGTTGTCAGCAGCGTATTCTTCCTCTAGCACCACGCAAGAGGAAGCCGTTAAAACATGGTGATCGTACAAATAATCTAATAGGTATCGGGTATATTGGCCCTTTGTGAATTGCAAGGGTGGTTGTTCTGCCCGAGATGTCACCCACTTGCTACCATACCTTATATTTGGCGACATGTATGCATATTTTACAGCGCAGCTGTTCTGGAGCTGGCCCTGACAACAGTCTCGGATGGTATCGTGTCATGCTATCTCGCGAAACAGTTTGTCTGCCGCGCAAAAACCGCTTCACAGTATCGCAAAAAAATTCTTAAAGAAATAAAAGGACCCAGTGCATTCATATTCTGATACAAGACGTTTTATATTGCCCCTGAGAAACTGTCTCCCCCGCAAAGTCTTTATGTTCAGAGGTAAAGCAGGCTTTAAGGAGATCTCTGTAAGCTTGGCCTGTGTAAGCTGGTTTTTCCACATTGTGCGTTGCACAGTGCCGCAGTGTTATTCACGGAGGAAGTACGATTACATAAAATGGCACTAGTCTTTGTGTTATCTAAAGTATCACGAAAGAAATTAATGGCAAATAGCCGCTAATATCACTACAACATTAGGCCGAGCTTCGTTTACCGCTCATAATTAGTTCATAGTGAAGTCGCAAACGTTGCAGACGTATTGTCTGCTGCCAATACATAACCATTTATGGAGGGGATACGGTTACAGAAAATGGCTGTAACTGGAGTTTTAGTGGAACTATCCTGAAAGAAATTATACGACAATTAGCCGCTAAGACAGCTCACACATTACGCACAAGAAATAAACCGAAGGTAAACGAAATCCTTGTAAAGACAACCCACGGTTTAGTTTTTTGTAACTCTCAATGCGTCGTGAAGATGTCAATTTTAGGTTGCATTCAGAGGTAACTCGATGCAACCACCAGGAAGTAGTTTCTACGTTGAGGAATTACAGGCATGGAACTGGACTTCCAAGCCATTCCACGAGTGGGAATGGGCAGAACTTTGACATTCCAGGGAATCGATAGGAATGAAATTTCAAAAAGTTATATTTTGTGGAATGGAATTGGAATGGAATGGGCTTCCCAATCTGCAACACTGCTCTCCCTCCACTTTCCGGAGATCTTTCTATGACGTCACAGAATCTTGTTGATAAAATTGGCGGCAGCCGGGCACAGCCACCTCCAGGAAACATGACAGTGCGATTGTTGTAAGGCATCTAGTTATGCTTAATTATTTTACTTGGATGCTAACATGCAGATTATATATTGATTTGTTTATTCATTCGTTCACAATACCCCTAAATGCCCTTGTAAAAGGGTATTACATACGAGGGTAAATGACAGTCAACACACTTGTAACTACGTTTCTCGTTGCTACCCATGTTATGTCACTACTGCCCATAATTCGTCACTCTAACACGAACTTTTAACGTTTCCACACGAAAGGGTTTTATTCACGGATACACAAAGATTACACTGACGTCATATCCGTCACATAAGTGAGCCCTTGTAAAACAAAGCAAGCGGCCTGTAAAGGGTGCACCTCTGCACACAGGGTCCTCTTGCGGGGAAGCAACCTTTGTTACTAAAGAGTACGTTATACTTAGGGTTGTCCGTTTTCGGGTTTTATATTTTAACAATAAAGTGTTTTATGCCGGGATACACCAAGATTTCACTAACGTCATATCCGTCACGGGAATGAGGCCAGCGCGCCTTTGCTGAAGCGACTCGCCAGCAGGACGTCGCTCGCCAAGCCGATTCACAATACAGCCACCGACCCTGAAATGATGCACAGCTGCAGATTTCGTTGCACATCTCACTTTCATGTTTCACCGTTTCTTATGACAGAGGAATTAATCACAGTTATTAGATGCGGAGCACCTCATGCTCGGGGCTGTGTCCCTCCCTCCCTTGTTGCCGTTGTTGTCCGCCGGCCACACTCTACTGCGCATGCGCGTCTCTTTCAGCCCCGTCAGCGTTTGGCCTGACGTCAGCGCAGCCCACTATAAAAAGAATTAGTTAGGCGGCGCCAGGTTTCGATCCCTCGACTCTCAGGCCGCAACGGGAGGTACATGGCGCTCTTCCCACTGCGCTACAAACCGAGACGGGAGCATGTGCCACGAACGCGCCTTATGTCCTTCACTCATTCAAACTACGTCAAGGAGCTACTGATACTGAAAATTAATTGGAACTTCAGTCGACCCCATGGCTGCTTCGCATACCGCTCAGGGTTCTCGTACGGGAAGATCGTAGAAATTTTTTTTCTTTTTGAATATTCCGTACGTTTTTTTGGCTGAAAACGTTTTTTGCGGTTGGAATGAACGTGATCGAGTTACCAAAGGTCAGTTCTTTCTAACTGAACAAAGTTGTGTTTTGTCTTCATGGCCCCTTCAAAGTGAAGAAGTGCCGGCAGCACAAGTGGCAGTAAAGCTGATTGCGCAACTCTTTAAAAAATCATGTTCTCGAGGCTTGCACCCGAGCTGTCCAGGGTGTTATGGCCCGGGGTCATTACGACCTCGTCATTACGGTGATTAAAAAAAACGGGCGTGTCCCCGCAGGGGTGGAAATGGAAGTTTTTAATCAGATTTCGTCTAATCAACTTGCTTTCGTGTTTCTCTGCGATAGGTAGTTCGTTTTCGCTGCTATTTCTCAACGATAGTAACGGCACGTGGTCTCCAAATGTCGTTTGTCCGTTGCGGTGCCTATATTTTTAAGTGCGAAGGAAATTAAAATTGATTCACTTTTTTCCCCGCAATAAAGACTCGACGAAGATAAAGGACGGCTCATTATGAGCGGAGCGCCCGGTGTTAATAATTAACTTCACCGAGCCGCTTTTGTGCCTGATAAGTGGCTGTCAGCCACAATGGCCGCGACCAAAATATGAGAAAACAAACTGCGGCACCAGCGCAGGTTTGCGCCGGCATTTTTAGAAGAAAACAGGCGCAGTAAATGCACACTTTTGGAAGCATGAACAGGACAACAGTTTCTGTGCATTTGCGACCGTTCAAAAATATGTCCTCGTTCCAAAGGGGATTTTTTTATCCAGCGATTTTTTAAATAAACGCTAAAATGATTCAAATTGCTTCCCATGGAAGTTGCCGATATTCTAGAAATAAAGCATCCTCACGATGTTGATAACCATCACTGAAATCAGCAAATCGCCCTCTTGGGAAGAAGGAAAGAAATATGGAAAGATCCATTGGTGAATCTTTAGAGGAACAGTCAACTGCCTTTTGTGGACTGCATCTCCCCTTTCTGAGACGAAAGCAGCGTTTTATAATAGTGAGGTAGTCACAAAAAATTTCTTAACAAATGCGCGGAAACAAATTCTAATTTGTCTCTAAACTTTCGGAAATCTGAAAGATGGCGTCGTATAGTCTCTAAACGGGACACTACCTTTCGTATGTCGAACAGCTCTGTTTCGGTTTCAATGGTTCATTCAGAAACCTAGTGAAGGAATATTGGAGACTGCACTTTATTGACCCTGCTGGGGGGATGTTTTTTAAACACCTCTTTTAATCTCACGTAGAGCTACGTTACTGCAGGGTCCAATGTGATGGTTGCCAGTATTCCTTTCGGCACCATGCTGGAGGCTGAAAATTCCGCTTTCAAACGTTCTAGGGCGCTATCAGGGGAAGTGTTTAGGTTCAAGGTGTTCCATGTATTGCCATTTCATATGGCATAGGGAGCATATAAACTGTTGGCTGTCCCTTTAACAATGCTCCTCCTCTCGCGCACTTGACCTTCGGTCGGTTGCGAACGACTTGCTACAGCTTTACGAGCCAGCCACATGGCAATTTCGACAGCCCCTCGCACACTTTGGCAACCATGCGTTAGGTTGCAACCGTATTAGTGGTAATATTGGCTCACTTTAGCAACGGCATTGGGTGCCTGTGCAGCCTTTCGTTGTCCACCAGTACCGGAATCCCGTTACACCATACCCAGTTTCTACTGGCCTCATTTGCGTCTATTCGGCCCTGCATTCGCTTTACACTCCATTTAACGCGGCGGCGCCCGGCGCCCGGCGCGTAGGATGGTGGGAGGATGGTTGCTTATGATAGCCGCTTCCCTAGTAGCTAGCCTCGCAGTTACGCGAAGACAGCGACACCGCTGTTACCTGGTTAAGACCAGGGCGAACTAGAATATGTTTTAGTTCCCACTGAGTTCAGACGGTGATTTGGGCTAGTTGACGCATATTGAAATGAGTATGCGTTCGTTCGCGCTGTTTTTTATTTTATTTTAGTCCTCCCTTGTTTATTTCACCGTCTCCTCATTCGCTCGGTCTCTCTCCGTTCGTCGGTCGCTCTCTGGCCGTAGCTCGATAGCGATTTTTTTCCAGAATGCATGTGCAGCTTTTCCACTCATTGCAGTCCTTTAACGGTGATTACTCTGTAGGTATTTAAAGAAATGTGAAATTGTTTTTCGCAGCTAATATTGGGGGTGAAAACTTGCTTTGTGCACAATTTCAAGTCTCGCACGTTGAGCGACTAGGGTCGTGAGCCATGGAAACTGTCCCATAGAAATGCGCGGGGAGTAAGATTTGACAGCGAATTGCATAAAAAATATTCAGAATCCTGGAAACGTCTTTTAGTGTTTTCATCTTCACGTCGACTTCTTGCTTTATGCCAAATATCACTTTACTGAAGTAGTTTTGCGAGGTTCCTGAGAGGCCGAAAATTTGAGCGAGAAAACTGGGTATGGCTTCATTTATTGCTAACGTAAAAATAGTCCTTGCTTCTGCAATGCAGCAATTGCATAAATGAGGTGCCCTCCTTTCGCATGTGAAATACGCATGAAATTTAAATACGAAACCTCGGACTGAGCCAGCCAGCTTACGAGATGAGCGCTGCCGTCAAAGATGCGTCCACTAACTTCTTGGCATAGTAGCTAGTCGCAAAGCTGAAATTGGGACGCTCGATAACGCTTGGAAGAGGTATACCCGCGCTAGGTGAGAGCCTAAAAAACAACGAGACTCTAGCACACGTGAAAACAGTGCGGGAGCAGAACAGTGTTTCCATTTCAACAGTTCAATTGTGTCTGGTGTCCGTACGGAAAAACGCATCGCGGCAATGGCAACTGCCTCGAGAAGACTCTAACTGTGGTTCTCAAATTGATTTAGAATAACCAGAGTCATACTATCATTCCGCTACGTTCATGCCTATCTCGGTGCGCACTCACAGGTTTAAGTATTCGTTTTTTCTCAGGACTATAACCGACTGGAACAAACTCACCCCTGAAATTATTTCTTCCAGTAGCATGTTGAAATGTATTGATGCAATGCTTGATTTCTACAAAGAAAATCCACATATGTACCGCACATCCACAAATCCACAAATCCACAAATTTGTACTGCCTTGTTCACACGTTTTGTTTAGCCGCTAGATATTCTGTAACTGGTATTAACACAATGTAACACCACTACTCCTGCTTAGGCCCATTCGTGGCCCGCACTATTGTTTAAATAAAATAAATAAAATAAAAATACCGCTATTATCCGCTAAGTTAGATTGCGCCCAGTCTTATTAGGTGTAATCGCTGAGTTCACAGCGCAGTTGTTAGCAGTCAGGATTTCCGTCTGCTGTCCATGAATGGACTTCAACGCGAGGAGTACGCTTACAGAAAATGATTGATTGATTGTGGGGTTTAACGCGCCGACGCAACGCAGGCGATGAGGCGCGCCGTAGTGGAGGGCTCCGGATTAATTTTGACCACCTGGGGATCTTTATCGTGCGCCGAAATCTCGTACACACGGGCGTTTTTGCTTTTCGCCTCCATCAGAAAAGCGGCCGCCACGGCTGGGAATCGAACCCGCGACCTCGTGCTCAGCAGCGCAACGCCTTAGCCACTGAGCCACCGCGGCGGGTACGCTTACAGAAAACGGCTACAAGGTGTGTTCTACCGTGATTATCTTGGCACAAATTATGTAGGACTTAGCCTCTTGAACGTAGGTATTTTAACGCCAACTTGATTAACGTATCCTAATTACTTAGTTCACCGGGCAGTTAGTTATAAATAATCAGAAATGTCCGTCTGCTATCAATACATGAGCTTGTACGCAAGTAATTGGACGCCCAAACCGGCTTTCGGGTTTTATCGCAACTACCCCTAAACAAATAATGTTGTGTTGGATTTCTCAAACAAATATATAACCATGGCAAGTTGGAGCCCTAGCAAACGATATTGCGGTGACTTTACAACGCATAATGTTTGTCGCATTGTTTAGCCTTTCCAAACAATGTCAGCAGAAAATCATCCCTTAGCCTCGAGGCGCTGATTTACGACGCGTCTCACACAGACTGTGATCTGTCTGTGGGAGGCGGCACACCGAGAAAATCTGGCGGAATGACAGTGGGTTCCGCTCCCGAACTAATTTTATCCTATACGCGTACATTATTTATACACACTTTGGCATGTCTGGCATTTGTGCTGTTGAGTATCCCGGCAAAAAATTAGCACTGGCTCAGCTCGGCTATGCCAGGATATACGTAGCGTGAGCTAAGGTTCAGCTGGCTATTCTTGGGTTTCCTGGTTGTCTAGGATATGCTGATTAGCATGCTTACTGCTGCTAAAACGATTTCCAGTCCAATCCAGTCCAGTCCAGTCGCGGCGGTGGCGGCGGTGACTCCGCCACGCCAGCTGTGCGCCGTGAGACGTCACGGCTCCTCGCGCATGCGCAGCACGGCTCTCCAGGAGTCACGCGAAACTGCTCAACCTCGACCAGTGTAACTCACGCTACACAAAACGGGACAGCTTCACACTAGTGACGCTAAGACTGGACAAACAACGAAGCTTGCGGCCGCACCTAGCTTATTCTCGATTCGGTAAAGTTTAGGAGTTGTTATGGTTCAACATTCGTTCAATTTTCGTGCGTGGCCGGCGTTAGCAGGTGTTAGCTTCCCAAAGAACATTGAACACTGGGTCATTAAAATATGTACGATGTACACGTGCGCGCCGGCTTTGCAGTAAAGCCCCAAGAGAATCGGATGGCCCAGAGGGACTAGCATTTGTTCAAAATTTTTGTACTCGTTCAGAGGCCACCATTCGTTCGGCTTGTGTGGAGTCTGATACGCTGAATAATTAGCGACCAATACGCTTCTTAATAAGCGTCTGGGAGTCTAATTATGCAGTTCATGAACGATATGGTTTCTCGGCATTCCAGCTTCTTTAATTTTGGCATTAATTCTTCTTTTTGCACAGTCCAAACTCCACCACTCGTCGCAACAAGCGACAGAGCGAGCCACCCCGGGACGTATTTCCGAAACCGTGCTTGAGTCAGTTGTATCGGGCCTCCGACAGGCAGCGCCACGAGTGATGCCCTAGCGCGGCGAGGCAACGCTACGGTGGTGCTGGCGCGCGCGATGACGTCATCGCTCGACCACGGTTTTGTGCGCACATTCGCCGGCCCAACCTCCCGCTTAAACAGCATCGCTGCTAAATTGTCCTTCGCCTTATAGCACATGGTTGCTTTCCGTTGCCTTCTGGGAGACCCTGGTGGAATGTCGTCTGATTCCACAGTGGTGACTCCGTTCTGAACGTCCCGGGCGTCGGGCTCTCGCGTAACTCGCATTTTCAGCGATGAAAACGTCTGGAATCGCCTAACCAGATAATTATTCACGCTCATGATTATAAGGAGGAGGATTAACGCAGGGGCTAGCACCATGCCGAGGCTAGCGTAGCAGTGACTTCTGGTTTTGCTTGTGTAGCGTGACACCACACGAGCTAGCAAGATTAACTACCCTTCACATCTTTTTTTTTTTTTCAGCCCACACCGCAAACTACCGTGCGTTTCCACGTGTGAGGGGGATTTCAGTTCCAGACACGTTTTGAGGTGCTAGGCCGTCCTCTCTGCGTGCAGTCGCGCGTCTCCACTTCTATCTGTGGTATCGGTTCGTCGGTGATGAGGGCTGCTGCTAGAAGACGAAAAGTTGTGTCTTCTCAAGAAAAGCACACAATTTTGAATGCTGTTTGCGCTGGCGAGAAAGAAGAACGTCGCGTTCCGGTACACCATCCCAGCTAGCACCCTCTCAAGAATCTTGAGGTGCGGTGAAGAGCATAATGTTCGTATAAAGGGACCCTTTCAGCATAAGTTCGGTTATTGTATCGCGTTAAGGCGCCGACAAGTGTCAAAAGGCAAGACTGAGACTGAAGTTAAGTGTGTTAATACGGGGGTAGGTGAACTCGCTTCTTTGGAGCACCATGTAGTGCCTAAGCTCGTGCGAAAGCAGGAGGCGCAGTTTTTGGCTGTGAAATAAATCCAAGAAGTAAATCCATAAATTCCAAATTTTGGCTTTGTTTCTGCTTCAATCCCGCGAGCCTTAACTCTAAACCTGCACGCAACGGAAACATGGATGTACCAAAAAACTGCAAACTTTTGTCAACTTCGTTACATTCATGTTTAGGTGTGCTACATTCAGGGTACTTGGAAGTCCGGTCGAATTTGAACGGTGCCGGTGGTAAGAAGGCTGCTGTCGTCATCATGCAGAACGAGTGGAGGGTTGGCGCCGCAATGCCGGCTGGGACAAGTAGGTTCATCCCACTTTTGACACCATGTCGAGTCCTCCCCTTGGGGAGCGGTGATACGAGCGAAAGACAGACGCCGCTCTGATGTAGCCCGTATCGAAAAAGCCCGTGTCTATAAGGCAGTCGCGTTTTATATAGTTCAGCAAGTGACGTCACATCGACCTGTGGACCGCAGCGCTCGGCCCCAACAGAGATAACAGATAACGCGACAACGCCGTCGCAGGAGCACCGGAGCACCGCGATGGTACAACGAAGTGGGGAGCTGCATGTTTGTCTGCTACCATACAAATGTACTGTTATTTTGAATTTTCATTAAAGCAACATGGCTGAGAAGTTTTTTAAATCTCCAATGAGAGACAGTAGAAATTCCTTTTTGAACTCGTTTTGACTGCGGCCCGGGACAATCGTGTGTTGGGTCATTCACTCATTTGTCTTAGCTGTTCATTCAGTTCTGAACAACCACGTTCATCATACAGACTGAGCACTCCGAGGTGGTGCTCAGTCTTTTCGTGGCTTAGCTCACGTTACGGGTAATTGTTGTTAGGTGGGCTAATACAAGAATAAGCCCACCTCGTGCCCCCAAGGCGAAGAGTTTACAAAACAGTCAATATAAAGATTACAATTTTTAAGCTATTTGAGATAAATATATTCCAAAAAATATTTGCCCTAATGTATCCTTCGTGGGTTAACGTCTTGGCCACGTGCGACTGTGTCAGCGCGTTTCGGGTACCTAATTGTGAATCTTAAACTATGTTCCCGTTTTGTCTCGTACACACCTTTGGATGATGGTGAGCGTAGGCAAAACGAAGCAAGGGAAGGAGCACATTTCTTGCGGCATTAAACTAACAATTACCACTAGTAGTCAAATATTCCTAAGTTCATATAAGACTGGAAACCCCACAGTGCAAGCTACCGTGCCTCTCTTTCCTGACAAGCTGAAGGTACCCGGCCTTCCCCCTACCACCCCAACCTCGACACGTACCCAAAATCTCATTCTAGAGCCCCACCTGCTCTGAAGGCACAGGAGTAGCCACGCCGTCTAAAGCACGGACGCGGCCAGGAGAAAGCAGATAAAAGTCACCGTAATCTCGATTTACCATGATTGCTCAACGCAGATGATCTTCCTCCTCTTTCTTCCTTTCTCAGTCTGATTGCCGACGTCGCAGGGAAATGACGAAACTCCGGAAGTCGAAGAAGGGAGCCTAGTTCCGGTGCGCACTATCTTCTTTCGCTGCGCTGTTGAATGCCACGCATAGGTCCTCACGCCACATCGGTGATAGTTGCGTGCAGTGGAAAGGTAGCCGTTTCGGGAACGGCGATTTTGGAGCTGCCTCCTCTTGATTGGCCATGTGGTGTCTCTGCTGCCGAGTCATTTAAAGTTTCGACATGGTGGTCGTTTGAACTTTGTCCTTGTGTCCTTGCTGACGTCAGTGTCAGGTAATCCCGATTCTTGCCCAATCGTACTAGCACCTCAACAGTTCTCAATCATAGCTAACGGGAGACAAGCAAAAGTTGCTTGGCATTAGAGGGATGCTCCATCTCAAAAGCAGTTTTGAGGAGGATGGATTGCGAACATATTGTGGGGTATATTCAACATTACAAACAATTTGCAGCAGCATGAGATTGCCACTCTAAATGGTCGGTACGTGTCGTGAAAGTACAATCTATGAGCATCAAAGCCAGCGGTGATAATACTTCATCTCACGAGCTGGTTGTAGCACGATGGAAGGTACACGATCAGTGACGATCATTGTAGGAGCGGCATCTTTTCGCCACGCCGCATATAGTCATTTCCCGTTAGGGTATTTGATTCCACCATTAAAATGTGCATTGTTGAGCATATTAGTACAATTTAAAACCCACCAAGAGGCTTAAACGGCTGCTTTTTAATTGCTTGGATTTAGTGCTGCAAGAAGTTTTTTTTACTTCCAGCCGACGGGAAATTTTCGCGCTAATCTCTTTTGCTGTGATGCAACTGGAAAACAAACGGATGGGCTAACATAGAAAAGATTGAAACAATCAACATTAAGGCATCCTGGCACGTGGGTGATAAACTACGCCAATATGCACAACAATCCCTAATCTAGTGATGGTGCGTTGGAACAGAACGTTCAATGCGAACAGTATACATGGCGCTACAAAGATACACCCCCACTGCGCGTGTCACCGTTTTTACTCTGCTGCAGTCGGCTTGGGAGTTGAAGTACTGTAGATCAAAAACAATGGCAAGGGGCTTAGAAGCGACGCTATCTTACTAGTGAACCTCACATGCTTTTAGTTTTCAGGATTGACCCTCTCACCGTAAATCGCTGGAGAACAAGCATTGTTACGATGCTGACGGCCGAGGGGTCGCTGCCGGGCGTCGTTCGCCACCTCGTCGGTTTTTCGCTGCGTGAAAGCTGGCCTGAAGGCACTGTCGTGGTGAAGCTAAGTCGTTTGTTCTAATGGCCATGTCCACGGGACTTTTTAAATGCAGAGCATTTCTTTAACTCACGATGTCACCCGTTCTTGGCGTCCGTAGTTGTCCGCATGTCTCGTCTCGACATGCCCGGCTCAGACGTTTCGCTATCGGCGCGATCAACATTCCATAGCGCGCCCAGGCACGTTTAAAGGACACTCTCTCCCCTCTCTCGGACTCAACGTGCGCCGAGGCTGCCAATTTTACTGCTGACGAGCGCTCTCTCGTAAGCTGTTGCCACAAGTGCAACAACATTAACGTAACGCAAACTACTTAACGTCGTGCGCCCCCGGAAATGCTCTGCATTTGATCGTGCCCCTCGCGAGGGGGATGTTTCACTGCGTCGCCATGCGAACAGTTTGCCAAGCTTTAGTTTCAGTTCCGTATCTCCCCGCCGCGGCCGTGGAGAGAAGGCGGCCGGCCGCGACTCTCGCCACCGCGGCGCTGCGGTTGCGAGTTGCGCTGGGAAAGCGAGCGTCGTCTGCTAGCGGGGAGCGGAACGCGTTCCGCTCGGCATCTCCGGTCTTCGAAACCTTTTGGCTGCGCACTGCAAAAGAAATAACTTTGTCTTTCTTGCGGGGGCAGCGGGCACCGCTTAGCGCTTCGGCTGGAACGGGGAATCGGTTGGCCCTAATTCTCAGAAGTTTTAGCTTTTCATTTAAAACGGCCACGGCGGCCGTTTTCAAGCATAGCTTATCTTGGTGGGGTTTCATACATTTTTTACGTCCTGGAACAAAAAGTGATTGTGTGTCTTTAGAGCGCGAGGCGTTCTAAAGTGCGAGACGTTCAAAAAGGAGCTATTAATTAGCACGCGGTCACTACTTATGGCGCACGCCATTCCAACTTGATTTGGAATTGAAGCTTATACGTTTAATCGATGTATATGTATTTGGAGCAGATTAGTTATTATTAGGCAGCATTTAGAAAGTCAAGACATGAATGAGACCTCAAAGTTCGCGCCTTATCAGATAGATATGCATTTTCAATGGATTAGTTACCAATAGGCACTACGGTAAGACAAGTAGATCGAGAATAAAAGTGTGTGCGTGTACGTACTATCGTGATAAATTGAAATGCGAACAACGGAGCGCGTGGCTTTCAGTACAGACCGCACCCCGGCGACGCGCCGCGTGTGCACAGTGCGAACAAGTTACGAGAGTTTGTCTCCAACGTCGATATGGAAACACCGTCGTCCAGCGTGTGAGTGTTTTAGTTTGTCTTCCCACCGCGTTCGGCCCCCGATCACGCAAGCTTTATCTAACTTTGTTGCCACGATGAGGGAAAACCGCGCTTGCAGCTATATTCCTTTATTGTTTATTTCGTTGTGACCACTCAACAGACGATGGAAATATGATTATCTTTTTATATCAAGGTATGTCACGAACTCTCGCAATTGTTCGCACTGCGCATACGCGGCCCGTTGCAAAGGATGCGCGACATGTACTTAAAGCCACGCGCTCGGTTGTTCGTATTAAAGTTATCACGATAGTACGTGTCTTTCTTAAGAATGACCCCCTCCAACGTTCAAGAGCAAAAAAATTAATTTTACTCATATTTCTACCCTAAAATCTACGTAACCTTTATCTTGTGGGCTAAAAGGCTTCTCTGGTCATCCAACTTCAAAGAGTGAAATGACCCATATTTGTTTTCATGGAGGCAAAAATAAAAAAACGGAATTGTGTCTAAATTACGTGCGCGTATAGGATCTCCGGGTTGACTAAATTTACTCGTAGCTCTACCCTACGGCAGACCTTATAGCCCAGTTGTAACTTAGAATCTTGAAACCCCTATTTTTAGTCTAGAGATCAAACGCCGAGTTTTCTGCTCAATCTCACCATTCAGTGCCTCTGTTCATATTTATCTCCAAATAGTTGTTTCACTTCTAGGTTGAACATTCCTTCATGGCACAATCAAAAATGTTGCAGAAGAACCCGACAGTGAGGTAGTTATGGCTTCTTGAGCAACTTTTAGATTAGTTATCAGGAAAGAATCGTTCAAGAGCCACCTCAATCGCGAATTGCCCTTCTGCGCATTGAACTGTGCTTAATTTGCGGTATTCTGTCTCTCCGGACGACACCGAACCGGGTTTACCGAAAAGTGCTGCCGTCTTGAAGACACCATGGTAAATGTATGAAAGATAAGAAAGCCCATCGGCGATGACATAAAGGGGGTGAGCCTCCGTTCTGTGCGTTTCATATTCTTGAGATGGTAGTGTCATTCCGTTCATGGCTACGCTGTCCGAAACGCAGTCGCCAGTATTCTCTCCAGGTTGCCATGTTTCCTTCAAACCACTTCTGCATGACCGCCAGCGAGTCATGACCCCTCTTCACCTACTGTGTTCGCCCCAAAGTCTGCTGAGCCTCCTGAGAAAGCCCCGTTCGGTTGTCAGTACACTGTCTAGGCAGGAAACCATGATTGATTGATTGTAGGGTTTAACGCGCCGACGCAACGCAGACGATGAGGCGCGCCGTAGTGGAGGGCTCCGGATTAATTTTGACCACCTGGGGATCTTTATCGTGCGCCGAAATCTCGTACACACGGGCGTTTTTGCTTTTCGCCTCCATCTCATATATAATCATGACTTCTTACAAAGCGATTTCTTCACAAGGAGAGTCTAATGCATGTGGTATGGGACTCGCTATGATAACCTACACCCGCTCATTAATATTCACCGCTTTGTGCAACCTTTGTCTCGTACCTGGAAATAAAGACCGAGCACGCATGAGGAGGTCAACGTCCTAATGTATCAAGCCTTATACTGACGTATATGCCCAGAGTCGTTGTTTTGTCGATATAATCGTCTGAATACTAATGAGCAGTGTAGGTCATAGAGAGCGCGATAGTATGTTGCACTGTCGACAGAGCTGCAATGAGCATATGCCCACACACCGAGACTGTCATAAACTGCAAAACAACAAGCACAAATCGTTGTAACAGAAAACGTCTGCAAATAAAACGTAGGCGAACAAAGACTGCAAGCTGCAAGATTTCGCTTTTTTTTGCGCTCAGTAAATAAGTGCTTCGCATAAGCAGCGGTGCACCCAACATCCCGTCATTCCGATCCGCTTCATTCGGTTTCCCTTCCTTGCTCATTTTGGAAGTGAAGGTGCGCGTACAGCGTGCTCCCGAGAAAACAACGTCGCTGGTGCGGCGTCCAGTTTCAGGCAAATGTTTACCCCGGTGACTGTGACCTATGGAAGCCCGCCGGGCTATGTCCATCGATCGGATGTCTCGAGAGCGGCGCGTCTGCCTCGCCTGTTTGCTTGCCGAAGAGAGCGCGTTTTCGCTCTCCCCGTGGACTTGATCTCGGTGTTTCGGCCGCTCCGATTTTCGTAGCAATTCCGTACACTGTGGGTGCACGTATATAACGAGAAAAAGGTACGAGGAAGTTTAGAAGTGATGCTGCATTGGTTAATGCACTTGTTTAGAAGTTATGCATTATATATGTGTATATATATATATATATATATATATATATATATATATATATATATATATATATATATATATATATATTGTTCTTATCCCACCCGGCGGGCATTTTTTTTTCACCACTTTCTGTCTCAAAAAATTAATCTGTTTCTAAGACCTACCGCATTCCCCCCTTTGCTTTCCGAGGTTTTCTTGACTGCCAACCCTTATTCTCTCTCTCTCTCTAATATATATATATATATATATATATATATATATATATATATATATATATATATATATATATATATATATATATATACATACATAATGCGACCTAATGCGACGGAGGCCGCGTTCCCCCCCACAACTGAGAAACGTTTAATCCTTTGTGATCTATGGACCCTACCTATTTCCTGTTGAGTCACTAGCTCTTGTGCAATGCTCTTATGTGTACTGCGGGGGCACACTCAAAACACATCCTTCGTTCATGCCTGTATGGATCCGTCCGAACCAGTCTCCCCACCCACTGGATACCTTATTGTATACTTTTCCCTTCCTTTTGAAACCACGGTTGTCTAGTCTTCCGCACTGTCTGAACTTGCAGCCGATGCTAGGTACGTTGCCCCGTTGTGGAGCAACCTTGACAGCTGCCTTGTTAATACGACCCCTTTCTCTCTCTCTCTCCCTCTCTCCGTTCTCTCTTTCATTGTTGTTGTTGTTGTAACATAGACATAGCCCGACTGCATGCATACTCTCCGTTTTCGAAACATCTTCCGATCCTTCTCACGGTTTTCTGCAAATCTATGCAAGAAATGTGTTCCTAATGTTTGTGACAGCAAAAAAATGCGTGGAGCTTCGCACCTTCAAGTGTTACCCGTTAATGTTAGGTTTATTCCTCCATTTTTTTAGCATCCATGAGAAAAACAACCACCGTGGGCGGTATTGAACCAGCGTCCTGGTTTTCAGGAGCATGGCGCCTTAGCCAAGGAGTCACCGCGGATGGTGCATTTTAAGGGTCAAGTGAAAACGCAACGGCCTGGTTAGAATTTATCGATGTGCGTTGAAAGTATAGTGTGTGGCAACTGTACATAGTTAAGGACGAGAAAGATGCCGTTGGGGGCGCGCACAGCGTGTGCACGGGGAACGAGACCAGGGACTGGGGCAGTGCGTGTCTGGGCTTCGGGGAAATCGGACATGTGAAGACGGGCTCGGATCTGACTAAAGCTGTGCTTTTCTGGGACACACTGTCTTTATTGGGAGCCGTGACCGGGCGCTAGAACGCCGGTACCACAAGCGATACAAAAAATGGCTGTGTAGCTTTGCTTGCTTTCGTGCAAAGCCTTCGAAAGACAACTGTCTTCTCAGTGCCTGCCACATAACAATACCACTCCCACTCCTTCCTCTTCCCTCTCATCCCTGCCATGGTGACTGAACGGGGGTTAGCTCAATTCAATTTTCCCGCGTTCGGGGTGCTCGCCCGCTGTCTCTTGATGATTTTTGTTCGTGTAGTGCTTGGAGCAGCATGTCAATCCCTTTTGTGTTAGTTTGTTTCTCTAACTGAGCATTCCTCGTCACTGCTTGTGAGAGTTCAATTTTTTTTCTCGTCAGAACAACTACAACGCGTATTCCTAAATGAAAGAGTGTTGGCGCAGTCGGTTCTATAGTTAATTTTTTGCTTAAAATATTCCTGAGGATTCCTTGGTGCTCCATAATTGGAACATGTACAAGCCATCAAGCCATAGCAGCACTGTTGAAGCTGCCGCACCTTGTGGTATAGTGTACAGTGAGATTGAAAGGATTTGCATGTAGGCGAGAACTGGGAGGGACGATCTCGTAAAGTCCTGTCCTGTGGCAAAATACGCGTATTTGATTGAACTTTGCAGAGATTGTGTAGCCTAAGCTGAAAAAAGCCCCGAAATTCGCCGTTGAAGCCTATGATGGACCAAGATGTCGTTGTACCGAGGTGGTACATGGAGACCTCGCAGGGTACGGTCTTGAAAACCTGCCGATACTAAGGACGCCTGCGGCTTGAGGACGTGAGCAGAGGTACGAGATGCTTCATCCCTTGGGAGGGAGGCGGGATCCGCAAACCATGGGTAAGGACGTTAGAGACGACGGTTGTTTGGGTGGGAGTCTTGAGGACAAGGGTAGAGGTGCGACCGGACGATAGTGGCTACAGGGTGATGGCGAGTCGGTTAGAATAGTGGCGGTGTAAGGGTCAATGTGGGAGGCCAGGGCAATGGTGGCCCCCTCGGGGGCGTCGAAGTCGTCTTCGTCAGGAAGAGTGAATACATTTTCTTTCCTTAGAAATACATTTTAGATCGAAACTTTTGGCGTCTGCTACTGTTGTTTAAAGGTTGCCTTTACATCGTTACTGAGCGAACGAGTGGGCAACCGAAGACAAAAAAAAAAAATTCGCGCATCTCCAGGAAGTAAATCATGACGAGTGGGCAAACCACTTGGGATCGTTCTTACCGTAAATCACCCGTGAGAGTGCTCACTGCTGCTAAAACGATTTCCAGTACAATACACCTCAATTTAGTTCAATCCAATCCAATTCATTTCAATCCAATCCAGTCCAGTTCAAATCAATATCCATATCCAATTCTATCCAATCTAATCCAATGCTCCTCGCGCATGCGCAGCACGGCTCCCCAGGAGCGCGCTCTCAATCTCTCTCTCTCTCTCTCTCTCTCTAACCTTTTGTGAACCTTTTATTTGGTTCTTGTTAACTTTCTGTAAACCTTTTGTTCACAGAGGTTTCGATTTACTCGGTGCTGTGCTGTGAGCACGGACGCCGAGCGCCGAAGGACAAGCCTCAGCCTTAAGGTGATTCGCCCCTAAACAAACGGGGTAGGACTGCGGCAAAAGTGTGAGGGGAGGGAGGTATGCCGAAGCGGAGCGAGACACTCCCCAGCGGCGACGCATGGGTAAAGTGTGAGGGGGAGGCAGTGAGACATGACAGTCACGACGCGTGCGAGATGACGCCATAGCAGCGCATGCCGTCGTGCACTCGACAATGACGCGTTGACTTACAGAGACGCAGTTTGCGCTCCCTTCCCGAGAAGCCCATTGCGATCACTTCCTGAGACGCAGTTCGGGCCGCCGATGCCGATGCCTACCACGTTTAAACACAATCTTTAGCAACATGTTCGTGTGACGACGGGCTGCGGAAAATCGGCACAGAAGCGGTGCGCCACCGTGCGTTCGCTGATCACGCGATCGCTGCCTGAGACGCAGCAACAATGCGCCCTGACCAAGAACAGACAGGCAGACAAGGAACTTTATTGGTTGTCCTGAGAGACTCCGATGACCCCCTTTTCAGGGGGGTGATGAAGCCGCGGGTCGCTCCCAGGTTGGGACGGAAAGTCCAAGCTTTGCCGCCGCATCGTGGGCTCTCTCGGCAGCCCATAACTGACGTGAAAACTCGGAGCTTCGTAGCGCCGAGCTCTTTTTAAGAAGGGGCATCCCCAGATCATTTGTTCTAAATTAATTTTCTGTCCACATCTCGGGCAGTCGGGTCTATAGCCGTCTGGAATGATGGAGTGAATTAAAGCCAAGTTTGGATATGATCCTGTCTGAAGCATGCGGAGTGTGATAGCCTGTGGTCTTTTTAGTTTACCGTGCGGAGGAGAGCAGACTCTCCTGTCAAGATAGTAGTGCTTAGTTACATCATTAAAGGAGTAAACAATGTCTCGGAACTCGACAAACCTAGGTTCAACAAGACCTCGACTCGCATTCGCGTCCGCGTTGTTGGTTGGTGCGCGCGCTTGTACGCGTGCGATGTTGTTGAGGTTGGCGAGGGATTCGAGCTGGGAGTTGAGATGTGCCGGGAACCACGTGATAGTGTGTGGATTTAGTACTCTACCGGGGAGGATTCTATATGCTTCTTGGGCAATGGAGCCAGAGGCGAATGCCCTGACCGCCGCCCTCGAATCAGCGAAAGTTTGACCCATAAGACTGCGATTCGCTTTGCGCACAAATTTTTCATTACAGGGTATATATTAATCGTGCGCCCTTGTTTTAAAACATTGTCATTCGTGCATGAACCAAAGTGGCGTACGGGAAAGTTTACGCAAACACTCCCGAGCACGTCCGCAGAAAAAAAAAGCAGAAATGCAATTCAGTACATGTTGAGACACTTTTATTTGCGTTAATTCGGCCCACCGTCGCCGGCCTCGAACTGGAAACGCCGACATTTTGTAAACAAATAACACAAGATTGGGCAACTACGTACATTTGCATGCAACACGCGTTTTTTATAGAACATTTTTTCCAGCTGCTGACACACACTGCGGCTCAGGTAGGCGACAAGGAAGCAACCGAGATACAATAAAGCTTTCAAGAGACGGGAACTTATCAACACGGTGAATTCAATTACTTCATGGGGTGAGCCATGCTGTGCGGCCGTTTTTGACGTAGAAGGAAAATACGCCGCACCATCCTACAATTGTTTCAATGTTCACCTAACACATAAGCTACTTTATATAACAGAATCATTTTGCCGCTCGTTTGTAGCTGATACATATGCCAACACCAACATCATTTTCGCAGCCTGATCGGTAAACATTTTCACTATTCTTTTTACACTTTAATCACACTTCACATTCCTGCAAAAATAAACTAGGAATGTCTGACGATACTATGAAATTTAAGAAGCATTTAATCCTCCTGGTTAGCACGTATCTCGGGCAGCCCTGAGTTATTTGAAGGAATACGGAAGTGCCTTATCGCATGAGCCGCAATTTCAACTGATTTCCCTCAAGGTTTTCCGGCAGCCGCCGCAAATTTGGCGTTTTTGACATCTCCTGTACTGCCCCGGCCGAGGCGGTGCGAAAAAAGGTAAGTTTTAGTAATGAGGGTTACCAGGGGTAGCTTATGACTAGGATAACCATAATTATGGTTTAATTCGTATATCGAATTTCTTGCTTTTCAAAATAATAAAGCGCTGTGAGCGTCTGAAGCATGCAGCTCTACTCACAAAATAAACACCTTTAGATTTGCACATAGAGTACCTACACTCAAGGTGCACTGGGCATGTCGTAGCGCTAATAAAAAGTCGAAGACATTCTCACTTCATGTACAGAGGCGACAGAGGGTTTCAGCCGTGAACTACGATGAACTACAAGGTTTCTTAACTTTTACGGTTTTCAACCAATGACAGAGGGAGTGCACAGAACGCCTTCTACGAGTTTCGCCACAACATTTGGGAAGGGAAACAACATGTACGCCTACAATGACGTCATATCCGGAAGCATGGGTACGTGAAGACAAGCAAAACCTAACCCTCGCTCACATACACACACAAACAACAGAACGATACCTCTGCAGCGGTGGCCTTCACCAGCGATGTATTTTTCGCCAGTCTGAAAGGGTGAAAGTGATTGTCTGAGAAAGTAGCTTACACAGGCGCCGAAGTCACGATGAAGTGTTCGTTGGGGGAGATTACACGAGTGAACAGAACATCAGAAATGGTCACATATACAATGTGACTTTAAAAATCCGAAAGGGGTTTTTTTATTTGCAGGGTATCTCTTAAAAGGGAGTGTTTTAGGCCGAAACACTTGCTACCATACAGCACCTATTATGCTGGTTACATTCAGCCGTGCTAAAGGTCTTTGCCGCAATGTCATCAATCATACTCTGAGTTGCAGCACTGCCTGCATACTTCCGTTCTGCATACGAAGCAAGCACGAGCCCTTACTTCAGGTATTCTCTATATATACAACGGAACTAGAAAACGTTTGCAATGAGCACTTTTTATTGTCTAATCGATGACGGTTATTAAACAAAGATGTCAGCAGTGGCTGAAAAATATAAGCATGGTGGCGAAATTGCTGGCGCTCCTTAAGCCTAGTATGAAACAGCCGTTTATTTTAGTCTTGTCAAACATTTTTCTACACTGAAAATGACTGGGTTCCTGACTAACTCATTTTTTTAGTAGAGTCTTTCGCCGTATACAGAGATCATGTGTTCCGGAAGGAGCAGTATTTGCATTTTTCTTCATTATTCAAATTTAATGATTATAAAGAGTGAGCAGCGTCGAGCTTACTAAACACTGGAATATTTCCGCCACTTTTATGTACCTCGAATATATTCACCCTGTTTGGAAAATAATTCAGTTATTTCTTATGAGAAAAGTCACCTAATTTTCTTCATGCTCGTTCACGTTGTTGTCAGTGATGAATACGCGGATTTAAGAAATTGTGCACGCGAACTGACAGCCCGTTTAGTATTACGAGCGTATTTCTCTCTTTAATATTTTTGTCCCGGTCATAAAGGCGATGCGGAGTTTGAAAGTGTTTTGGGTTGATTGTCGCTATTACGCACGTCTGGATAAATAAAACTCATATGGAACTCGCTATTCTATGACAGCCACCACTAAATGGGTATCTTAATCACAGGAACCATTTAAAAAGCCGATAAATTATATCATCTTTATCACCCCTGACATCCTCTCCTTCCTAATCAAAACCGTCAGTTAGCAATACTTCTTGCATTAGGCTCGAACACGGGTGTTTTTTCTTCAAATAATGGCACCTCGAAACGCCATGTTATGTTTCCTAACTGAAGCTGCAACAGGTGTAGAAACCTACCTCAGGCCATTGGTACACGTGAACGAAAACGGTGTCGCCTATCACCAAACCATTCGCAGCAACCGCTACCACTGCCAGACTTTAAGCGCTATCCTGCAGTGGCATTATGTGAACCTCTATATTCTGCACAGGGTTTTTAGGGTGCTATTGGTGGGGAACTAGTTGCACGTGCACCCAACAATTTTTTTTAAAGAGATGATAGTTCTGACGTAGCCGGAAACCACGGAACACTATAGTGCCAGGATTCTTAAACCTTCTGCCTGAATTTCTGTAGAACAATCCATGACTACCCATACTGACTGTACACCAGGTGTACATTTTAACAAACACACGGACCTCGAGAAATGGCTTCAATGCCATCCAGGGATTTAACATTTTGCTCTTGTTTGACTTCAACAAAAATCGGCTGGCGTAGCAGTCGTCATTTTAAGGGACACGAACCTCCTGTGTAACATGAATTTCCGGAACTATGTTTCTGGTGTAAACTGAACACAATCTCTTCAAAAACATAGTAAATAGCCATGCCCCCGGATATAACGTCCTTTAAATATCTAGCATGATTGTTTGCTACTTTTTCGCGCTATTTGGTAGGACTATTTGCGCTATTTTTTGGTTGTTATAACTGTGTTTGATTTGGCGAATACAAGCGGCAAGTCAGCTGTTTAGACACTGAGACTCATGAAAAAAAGTAGTAAAAACAATGCCGCGTTGCACAAACAGTTCACCTCCACGGCACAGTGGATAAAACATTGCTTATTGAGTAGCACAGAAGTACGATATTAAAAATACGCATTTCTGATAGATTTGCAGCAATTTTAACAGGACCCACAAGTTGAAAGACAGTGTTTAGGAAAATATTAGGCCTTGAATACGGTCATACCGTACAGTTTATCACGCGATGACTAACGAGACCTTTAGGGTATTTTATCCAGCAGAAAAAGCTGCAACAACTGCCTATAAATATCCTCTCTCATGAAATGCTATACTTGCACCATTCACAGTATCACATCGAAGCTGATCTGAATAGTTTGATGACAAATTTCTGAAGCGTTACCATAGTCACAGTACAAAAATAAAGCAGATTGAAAGCCACCTTGCCACAGTTGTCTGTGTTCTAGGTTTATTGGATTTTGTGCGCTCTGAAGCGACAGTCAATTTTACAGGCTATAAATGGTACCACTCGACAATTACACTGGACATTGTAGCATTTGTGTCCACTTCAACAAGCATGTTCTATTATACAAGAGAGTGTATTATATTTTTAGGGATGTTTCTGATTAGCTGAAAACATTTCTTGAGAATTTTTTTGGTTCCTTTGTAAATATGTATATATTTATATAATACAACAGATATAATTTATTGATGACCATTATAAGCTAATCTGCAGCAACTCGTAACAAGTTACAACGTCTGCAGAACACTCAAATAATCGCTTAGACATTTGTATCCACAGTTGTCAAAAGAACCTTTTCGTTTTCGGCACGCGAAGGAGCTAACTCCTTCAATTTCATTTTGCGCCTATATCGGCGCACTCATATATTTTTTTACCGTTTTTATCACCTTATTTCACCGGATACTTGATTTATTTGACCATAAATATTTATTTAGTCAGGTTGTGTGTTAAAGTCAATAGAAAGACCTAGTTTATAGCCCTTGACGCACTGTCTTGTGGGATTGTTTTTGTTTAGATGCCCCATAAGGCTTACTAAACGCGTGGGAATAACTTTGTTGACAAAGGAAATGTTTTTCTATGTGCCCTTATGAAACATAAGAAGCATGTTGTATTTACTCCTGGAATATCTGCATTTAATTGTAATTATTCGTCACTTTCAGAGGAAAGACGGCAAGTTAAAGAGAAAGCAGTGTGTGCGCTTGTGTCTTTCCAAGCTTACGATTAAGAAAAATTTATTTGCCTACCATCAACAAAATTATCAGCCTAATAGTTTTGGTTTTATTGGCATCTGTTCCAAATATTTAGTTTTTCTGCGCTTTCCCTGGTGCCCAGAGTTCCAAAAATTCGACTGTGCAAGTGTGAGGCTGCAATCTTGCCAACCACCATGCCATCAACGCTGTCAATATATATTCGTTTTCTATTCGTGTCAGAGGACAAGCTTTGCAGTGCACTGTATAACAGCTGTAAGCAGATAATTTGCTGCCGATCGAAATTTTGGTCATAAAAAATCATCTCGACAATTAAACTGGACATTGTAGCATTTGTGCCCACTTCAACAACCATGTTCTATTGTAGAAAGCTTTTGAGTCTTTCCTACAAGCAACTCTTCGCACGGAATGCATATCGTTGATTTTCTTTGACATCCTCGTCCCAATGATTCCTAAGGGAATGAAAAATGTTTTTTTTTTCAAGTTAGAATGTAGGAAGAGCAAAGCGTATAGAATTATTAGCGACGTTTCATTGTAGTTTGACTGCACAAAATGCGCTATCACAATATCTTATTAGAAAGAGTAGGCGCAAATTGGTATGCTTTTGGAAAGGTTTGTCGTTAGTCGGCTGTCAATGCTGGACGATATTTTGTATGGAATAACTGATACCGTTAGTTTTGAAAGTATATTTGTGGTACGTTTGGGGCTTCTCCGTCTGGGAAGGAATGCACCATATATGAGACTAGTGTTGTCACCTACTGTGAGTTAACAAACACCTAAAAATTTGTACAATCATTCCGAGTCATGTTTCCCGCAGGTTATTTTGACGCCACCAGTTTTCAATTATTTTTTCACTGTTAGGCTGCGAGAATGTTTTAATGTACGTAACTTCTATACATGCCGCAATCATTTTAGGCAGAGCGCAAGGGTAGGATTACAATGCTGCAGTTAAGCAAAAAAGACTGTTGAGAAGATTCCCTACTCAAGAATATGCCACGAGCTGGAACTCCTTTCGCACAGGTCAGAGCATCAGCGAATATAGGCGACAATATTTACAACTTTCCTTCACACTGTTTTTACAACAATAACAAAGCCAAGCGCACAATGCCGTTGCTAATAACACACGCATAAATATTCCGCACATCGAATTACTTTCCAAAGTGTGCTCAACAGAACTTTTGTCGGGTCAATTCTTCCCCGAACTCTTTTCAAACAGTTTTATCCTCTGGCTCAGTTTGCAAGAACAGAAATCAACGCACACAGCAAAGACGTGAGCGAGAAGTTCAGCAACAACCATACAATGCAGGAGGACTTCAGTGCACAAGACCAACGAGTACTGTATCTTGGATGCTCGTGCACAGGCAAACGATACCTGAAGAGCACGTGGCTTCGCTATCCACACTGCTCTTCGTCAGATACGTTCTCATACCTCCAAAAGGCCTACAAAAAAAAAAGGTTTTGGGGGTTTACGCCCTGACGCTACACGTGGGCTATGAGGAGCGCCGTAGCGGAGGGCTTCAGATTCATTTCGACTACCTGGAGATCTTTAACGCGCTTCGATATATTAATATACGGGCGTTTTCGTCTTTCATTTCTATCTGAAAAAGCATAATGGCTAGTATCGAACACATCCTTGTGCTCAGCAGCAGAACCCCTTAATCCCTCAGCCACCGCGGCGGGTTTATGCCAATCGGGAATGCGGGATTGAAGCTTGTTCGGCACTCAGCCGAGAGCCTCCTTTGCGTCGGCCACTATGAAATAGGAAGTGCCTAGTGAATGGGAAGCTCACTAAAAACAAACAGTGGTCATAGACATAGAGAATATGCTAGGTTCGTTCCCACGAAGTCGCTCGCGATTGAAAGAAGGATGAATCGTGTGTTTTGCAAGACGGCTTCGTTTAGAAGACATGCCTTCTCCTGCATGCTAGAGCAAAACCTCGGTGGTACATTTTCTGAAAATCCTGGACAGCCAAATCTCACCTGTTCCACACGGTTTTTATCACTGGAGCACTGATGTACGGTAGTTGATTTAGCTTGTTGACAGGATTAAAGCTTAAGCAGACGCATGCCTACTAGGCATGATGGCGCTGGTTAGGTGCCAGCCTGGAGAAGGAATTTCGGAAATTCCGGGCAAAAACAAAAGAGAACAAAACGAAAATAACGAAATGTGACGTGGTGCACGCCTCCAACCTTATACGTAACTAATAAATCCTAAAAGGGTCTCAAGAGTATGGAAAAGTGTAAACTTAGGTCTTAAGAGCCAGATGACAGATCGCTGAATAGTTGTGCAGTAGTTGTATGTTTGAACAGTGCGTTGCTGAAAAAAAGCATTACAACGCTAAGCCATTAGGTTTGAACGGCTCTGTGACTGCAAAATACTGAACCTTTGGCTGTGAACAAATGCGCTCTTGTCACTCATTTTTTGCATATGTTTCTCCGACATTAATCGCAAGAACACATGTCTCGCCCTCACTGCAGCTTTTTACGACGACCTGTGCATGAATTTCTCGCAAAGGAATGCAAGCATCAACAAAATTATGATAATGATTTCCCATTTTCAGTTTGGTGTGCCTCAATAATTGCGCGCTACACGAATCGTACGGATCATGTGCATTCGAAAAACAAGGTAATGGGAAGAAAATGACGCCTCCTCTGTTTGAATGTGATATTACAGCAGTTTCTTCCTGACTTGCATTAGGAATCATGAACTGGGAGGAATCACTGTGGCCTGTGCACGTTAGAAAGACGTGTTCCGGACCTTCGTGCTCTGTCCTTATCTTTGCTTGTGATATTCGGAAAGCTGAACCTGACGTGTGCACATAGTTTTGGAGATTACCTCACACGCCTGCAACGGTCGAGTGTCAGGAGGAGCACGAAGTGTTTGGTATGGTTAGGCTATTGAAAACTTCGCACTAAAAATAAGTATCGTCCAGGGTAAATATGTCGGATCGCCAAAGACAAAATGCTATGCAAACCATTATTGTTCTCCTTTACCCACGTGATTTTCCTTTATGCACACTGGCTGTTCTTTTCTATTTGTAAGAATGGAATCCTCTCCAAGACGTAGCACACGTGGCGAACTGTATGTTGGAGCAATTAACTGGAGCCGTGACTTTTATGTCAACCTTAGTTGCCTTCGCGTTTGCGTCTTGTGACGTTAGTATTTTCTTTGTGGCAACAACTTCGGACGTTTCACGATGCAGTGAAGCCCTAAGATTTCTATTCAGAGGTCAAAAGATGGCTGATACACACTTGCGTTTAGATCGGTGGGAATAAATAGCGTTTACATTTATTGTGCCTGATATTCAAGAACAACTGCTAATGCGTTAGCTGGACCGAAAACATACCTTCTCATATGAATCTGTTGCTTCCGAAACCAAACATGCACTCGTAATTAGAACGTAGGTGGTGGGAGTATGGTTTTTGCATGAAGTGTTAGGATGCTCCCATCAATTTATCCAGCAACGTTTGCGGAAAGTTCACAATGGACGCACTCGTTGCTCACTTTCGCTGGATATTTTTTGTGCTGAAACAAATACATGTAAATGTGCCTGCCAAGCTTATAGAGGCCGTGAAGACAAAGTACAAGTTCGATTCAACTTGAGAGGTTACTTTCTTCCGATAACAATGATGTCTATTTTAGCAAAAACTCGAAACAAATATGGAGATATTAAGGACAACACATCAAGTAGTGGCGACTTTTCAGACACTTTCAGGCGATTTCTTGAGGACGCCTCAGAATCTTGTTTGTCGGATTAATGACCACCAACCTAAGCAATCCCTAAAAAACATAGCGGGGCCATTGTAGTGTGGCTTCTGGTTTCGCCTGATCACAACACCGGAATGCTAGTGTGCAGTTACCACACTGATAACTATGTTATTACCGCTGGCCCACACTGACATCACTCCTGCCCATGTTACGTCACTTCAGCGCGAAAATTGAAAGTCTGTCAACGTTTCTTGCGTTCTAAGGTTAACAAAACGTCTGTCGTAGGTTGGAATTTGTATAAATGAGCTACCAAAGTGTAATTCCTACAAAAAATAAACACAGTTGTATTTCACCTTCATGGCAACTGCACGCCATCTTCAAGCGAAAAAATCTCAAAGCCATTTATCGCCATCCAAGCAGAGGAATACGGCACATCATGCACATCCTTTGAGGCGAGAACCGGTGGTAGCAAAGTGCGCGTTCCAGGTAGGGAGCATCAACGCATAATGTGGATCCGTTAACATATCCACGCGGGCAACCAAACATGATGAGCGGGAGGTAGCCTCGATGAGCCGGGGGGGTCTGGCGGTGGGGGACGGCTGACTAATCCATGAATCCGGTGGCCACCAGCTTGTCGAGGAAGAATTTGACGTCGGCCAGCTCCGAGTCCCGGATTCCGAGGGAACGGAGCAGGCTGATGTCCCCGCTCTCAACGGCCATGAATACACTGCGCAAGTGCTCCAGGTCGGACCGCATCAGGTGCAGAGCCTTGCCGAAGTCTTCCAGGGTCTCACCCTCTGCGCAGAGAGGGACAAAGACCGGAAAAGGACACTATAGTGAATTCGTTTCCTATTCCGCGCCATTAACAGCGCACAGGTTATCTATCGTTTATGCAAAGGTTTCCAAACACTTCCATCTCCAAAGATTTCCAAACACTTCTAGTGTGTTTTGCGTGTCTATTCTTTGCCCCGACTTAATAAAAACGCGTATGTTCAATTCCAGTTATCGTTGGTTTTAACACGCTGGAGCTACGCCTGAGCTTTGAGGTGTGCTGTAGTGGAGGCCTCCGGATAACTTTTTTCCTCCTGTAGATATTTAACGTGCGCTAAAATGTCGGCCCACGGGAGTTTTAGCTCTTCTCCTCCATCAGAAAAGCTGCTACAAGGGCCGGGAACGAACCCACGTCCTTGGGCTCAGCAGCACAGCGCCTTCCGTGTAAGTCACATTAGGTGATACCAAGGACAACTGGAAACCATCGCAGAGCTCTCACGTGACGTAATATGTTGGGTACCGAACACTTTTATGTTTCAACGAAGCATTGGATACAAACCAGGTGTTTTATGGCTGCCTTCTCTTGTGTTTTGGTGCTGCCAAGATGAGGTGAAATTGCGGTCGCACCAACGCGTTCACAGGAGCGGGAATAACAAACCCTCTTATAGCCTTGGGCGCTGCATTATTCGGTCAGTGGTCAACGTTGGCATACAGGGGGCAATAACCGGAAAGATTCTCTGCGCCAGGTGAGGAAATCAAATTTCTGTGCCGCATCACTCCCAATAGGAACAGTGTTTACTTCCCCAGGCAAAATGAATGATTGAGCGTGGAAGCCATCAGGGTGGAACTACATCGTCAAGCAAGCTAGTGCGTTATGGGTCCGTAGCGCCCTCTCACGAGCGTCCCCACAACGAGGTAAATCAATTTGTGGGCGTCAGTCTTGTGGAACGCAAATGCGTTCCTGTTGCTTTAGAAGTTAGGACAGACCACCCGTCTCCGCTTTCGACTTAACCGATACTCGAGCAGGAAATGTTCCCAATGGCTTTCCCGCAGTGCCACCCTCTGTGATCGTTGTGAAGTCTCCCGTATCAAATATTTTAGGTGCCTGTATTTTTCTTCCTTGCAATAGAAAATTTTGAAACAGTTGCTCCCGTTTCTAGCCTCACCAAGGGAGCCATTCTTTCACCGTGGTCCCCCTGCAATACAGCTAGCGCGGTCGGCAAGAAAAGTGGACTGTATCCGTAAAATTTTGATAGGCGGTAAGCCACGTGTAGTATTCGCCCTTCGAAACGGTTTTCAAGACTTCCTGGATTATTCAGGGCATCACAAATTTCCAGACTTATCGCTTGGAGAATTTCATAGACTGATACATTTTATGATAAAAAATGGAGTGCATATGTTTGAAAGTCTTGGCATTTTGGCGTCAGTGCAGAGACATGAATAATTCAGAATGCGCCGGCCCGCCTGGAAATTCAATATCCGAGGAGGAGATAGAAAATTGAACCTGCGTATAAACTGTAGCTTTACCGTGTAGTGACCCCTCGATAGAAACTTTATTCTTGCGTCATTCTTGCTGGGGTATTTTGAATTTTACATCCGAGTAAAATAACGAATGCCGAGACGGAACATGTAAATTAAAACGACAAACAACGCGGAGGATGGCGAATTGCTTGAAAGAAGCAATTTTGAGTAAACTTGTTTCGGAACGATCAACCATTAGTGAACTGGATTGTGACGTGAGGGGTTCAATGTAATCCTCCACATTTCTTTCAGCGCGGTTGTAACAACTGACAGAGACGCGCAGACCCGATAATCGGGAAAGCCAAAGTTGATGTAAGTGGTATTCAAATAGTCTAGAAAATGTGGAAAAAAGGGGTGTTCTGCGGCCATGATTACGTGCTATTGAGTGGCTGTGGTTTAGGCGGGATGACGTACTCAGTCATGGTTTTAACAAAGGATGCCTCTCACGTGGATGGCAAATTTTTAATTATTTAAATAATTATTTATTAATAAATAAGTAATAAATAAATATTTTATTTATTATTATTATTTTATTCTACTTCTTCATTGCCTGAAATGATTGAGGCGATTGATTGAGTTAATGTTGACCATGTGTGGGCACGCCTTACGATTGCAGGTTTTGAATGTGTGCGGTCTCGTAATAATACTAACCTCAGCCGGCACATGCCCCCTCGCATCTCCAAAGAGGGCACCTTTAAGGGAACATACTTTGCTACTCGTGTAATTGTTACTTCTGTAACTAACATGCTCAAATGAGTCATGTTGGCATAAGTACACGTGTGTAATTCATCTTTAGAGGTAAGAGGCCCCAACAATTCACTAGTCCCACTTTTAGTTAGTTAAAGCTATGAGGCCATAGTGCCGTTGGAAATGCGTGCTTGCCTTGCGTTCCGGAGGCCATGGGTTCAGTTTCCATTCAGACCCCAATTTATCCAATATTATGTTCCGTCAAATTACTCCAATTTCACTCTCTTTGCTGCTTCAGCCATTTTGTCTGGTTTCTCTCGTTTCTGAAGCTGCTTTTTTGACAGGACGAGTTAGCTAATGCCTTCGCAAAAAAGAAATTTGGCGTTACACTCAGAAAGTGCGCTTCGTGCAGCGCAGGATTTTGCTGTAGTGCAACAGATATCCTGAGTAAAACTTAGAAAGGGAGGTGAAGTTGGGTTGAACCTGTGGCGTGATCGAAAGAAAAACAGCAACTGGACGGTGTTTGAAATGTTGGGGCTGCAATGAAAAAAAAATCGTTGAGTGGTGAGATAGATAATTAAGGGATAGATAATTAAGAATAGCTGGGCGTGGAATCAGCTAGGATGGAAGTGATCGGGAAAACCCGCCCTGCTTCAGTGACTTGACGGCGGTGATCAGAACGGTTCTGATGATAAAATTCGGTGCCGACATTACAAGACTGCTATGCTATCGTAACGACGGTGGTATCAAAGTGTTAACAAATGTGTTTACGAGGGTTTAGGTATGTCATCGTTTCAACTTTATCTTCCGGTTTCCTCCTTAACGCAGCGTATGCATAATGAATATTTGTGGGTTTGCTGACCTGATCTTTCTCCCGACACATGCGAGAAATACAGGGAACTCTCATGGGTGCCTGGACAAGCCGTTCCACCATGTGGCGGCATTAACCATTACCCGTTCTTTACTAAAAATTTATTCTCACTCGCACGAAATAAAGTGACCATCCCAGATATAAACTACAGCAGCTTTTTTAACAGCGCAGTCAAGCGCACAATAAAGCGAATGAGTCAGTAAGCTCACAACCACAAGAAAAGGTGCGATTTTAAATGATCTAAGCAGAGTATTTTCCTTGCACCTACGGCGTTTCCTTACTATCCTACGACATCAAAAAATACAAAGGAGTTTGTCTTGTACCCAGCGCACAGGATAAGAACAAAAAAAAAAGCGGGAAGAAACTTCGGCCTTTGCATATATCCCAGCAAAATATCTCTAAGTGACAGCGAACTCCCGCTGATCCCAATATTTATACATCAAAATTAATAATAACGAGATTTCTCCGCCTCTTTTCTTAGGCATACCCGGTGGGAACTCGTTCCTTATATGCCATCTTTTATTCATAAACCCACCCTCCGTACATTCTTACATATCCATCTTAATTAATTTTCCGCACGCAGCTCATTATTTACCGTAAAAAACTTAATTAACTTCACATATTCAATGCTGAGAACCGTCTGCGCTGCGGGAAGGCTTTTGGCAGATGTCAGAGTTTCACTTTGCTTGTCCCACAAGAACATTCAAAAGTCAGAAAGTTCTGAGGTCTTTGTCGACTTTAACAACTTTCGGCCTCCCCTTTTGTGAGCGGTTGTTTTGATAATGATATCAGTGCAGGACAAGGAAATCAACGAGTTCATTGGATGGGTGCACCCCTTGCGAAGTGCACGATGACGAAGTCGACCCGGCGTTAGTTTTTTAGGCTACAAAGTTTTACTTTCCCAAACCTCCGGTTCTCGGCATCTGTTCATCGGGAAGAAATCGCGAGGGTAACACCCTGGTGACGGTTGTCTCTCTTTTTGTCAGCAGTCAGCTGCGTACAGTTTCCGTTAGCAAAGGCGCTTTTTATTTTAACAGCGAAGCGGTTTAGTAATTTGTTGATTCCGGTGTTTCACAAAACTCAGTGTATACTGTATAAGGAAAGGAAATCACCGGCACTGGCAAAAGCACCGGCAGGATTCAAAGCCGTGTCAATTCGGTCAACGAAGTTGAAATCAGTTGCAACATGGATCGTCAGTCAGTCATGAAATCAGTCATCTTACCCACTCGGCTACGACCGTAAGTTGGTACCCAAGAGCCAAATGGCTTATTCAATCGGCTGTGACTGTGACGAGAGGAATCGCACCACCTGCTCGACACAGAACAGAGGATAGGGTACACGTTGCACCTTCGGGCGCCCAGTTTAATCGTGCGCTGTTCCGTTCATTCGTTCTGCGCTTTAACAAAACTTGTTGCTGAGCTAGCTCGACAGTACTACATACGGCGCGTTGTCTTCTTTCGATTCGCTTCTTTTTCGCTGTTATGGCAATCAAGATGGAGTAAAAGTCGTTGCGGCAGGAAGAAGAAGCAAATCGGCTGCAATACCGGACTTAAACCGTCGTGATGGTCGTAAAGGTTGCGTACAGCTGCGCTACCTTCAAGTCTTGCGTGTTAGTGCGAGCTTTCTTCATTTTGTTGCGGGAACCTCTATGAGACGCCAAAATTTCAAGTATTTAGGGCGGATATTACACAGTTAAGAGAATAGTTGCCTGGGGTCAGCGACCAAACCGAAAAAGGGATGCTTGCAGTGTACCTAAAGCGAATCTGCAAAAGGTCGTCGGTAATTGTTATTAAGAAGGCGAACAAGACTATCGAGATTTAATAACTTTGATCCACCTACCTTACAAGTTGCCTCGCTAAAGTTATATCCCGAAATATTCACAATCGTCTAACTAAATATCTTGACGAGGTCAACTGTTCTTTTCAACGAAGTTTAAGACAAGGAACGCATATCTCAACGCAGGACGCCCTTTTGTAGTGGTACAAAGGCATCATAGGCACCCCACTATGGCAAACTTCCCTGGCGTACCAGCCGTAGAAGTGTACAAGCCTTATGACAAGAGAGATAAATTTCATTGAAAGGAAGAAAACACAGAAAGGTCAGCCTGATAATATCAGGTCTAGTCAGCTATTTTGTGGGTAGGAAGGCTCAGGGCAATAAAGCGTGGGTAAAGGATGATAAAGATGAAGATGGAGCAGAAATGGCAGAATGGCTATGTTGTTACATAAATTAGTGTAGCAACAGCTCATAAAGACGGGCTTCTAGTACAGTATTTAACAGGAACGGTTTACTATAGAGCTGGCAGCGCAGCGTATTCACATTATTAACTTCTAAAAAGACGGTCCCGTCACAACCAAGCTTGTGCCGTGCTCACCACCCCGGGCCGAGCCGACCCCACCCGGGTCGAAGCCACAGCAAGGATCGGTGTTGTTAGCAACCTTGCCTTGCGTGTCCTTTCATTCTCAGTGGCTTTAATACTGCCTTACAACCTTCCTGTTGAATACCGGTGTTTAAAACTCGTCACCATACCCGATATTTTTCTTTTAAAACCTTACTGAAGACTTTTAAAAGTTTTTAAAAGAAAAAGGCCTGAATAAAGGTATTTTCTACTCTACTTTTCTTTTAAAATTTCCGTGTACGATATATTCTTTATTAACCCTGCCACTCTTAAATATGTAATCCCCCAAAAGCAAAACGAAGAAAAATCGGGTGAGAAAAGAGAGCCCTAAGGGCAACATGATCGTGCAACAGTGAAGGTAGGTGTAAAATAGGAGGGCCTCACCTGAAAGCGCCACGGCTACTTTCTGCACGCCGCCTAGAGGCTGCCAGGGCGTCCCGGGCCTTGGCCCCGAACAGTTTCTCCAGGTAGTTTGGCCCATGGTTAGCCAGCAACGTCTGCAGGAAGTTGGCTGTCTCCTCCACTGGCGGCCGCTTTGCTGCACATTCAAAAGAAGGAGCTTTTTTACAGTAAAGGTTAACATCAGACTGACACATACTCTGTGTAACTGTTCTTGGGTTTCAACTGGGGTGCAGTCAGCCACCATTTAATGCATAGAATACTAAGACCTAGGTACCCTGATTCGCCTCGCAATCAACGCAGTACGGTCTGAGTGAGTCGAAAGGTAAACGCCGACTGCTAGAGCAAAAATGTTTAATATAGTTCCACAATTTTCATGCGTGCGCCGTGAGACATTGAACACGACACTTCCAACAATATAAGTACCGCAAATGTGAATCGCATCTCAGAGAGAGTTGGTCACTGAAGGAATAAACTTGATTTTGACGAGGATCAGGCGCTAATGGTTGGGCGCCCGGTAACTTGGCGGAATCCTCTAGTCAGAAAGCCCTGGTCCGCGCTGCGTGCCCAGGCTTCCTCCACATAAAAATTTAAAGCGATCGATGCAGCTTTCGTGAAACATCACGTACACCAGTCACGAACATAATTTTTATGTCTCAAGTCTTTTTTGACAAATCGGGCTGCCACTCTCCCCATTGGCCCTCACGGAGAGAGGCCCTTTCTACACCCCGGCAAAGGGCAGTTCCAGGGCCGGTTGTCTCACCAGTACTTTTTCAATATAGCGCTCATGGGAACTCCCTACCACTACTGAACAATACCTCACGTGTCGCATGCCTTATGTGCAGACGACCTCAACATATGTTCTAACACAGGCTCTCCCGGACAACATCAAGACAGTCTTCAACAGGCAATTGACACTACGCTCCAATATCTCCACACCTGTGGTGTCTGCTGCACCCCATCAAAACCCGCTTTACTCGTCCTAAGAGAACGAACCCGGGGCCGCCCACCAAACCCTACGCCAGTCCCCTCACTCACACTCAATGAGCAAGCAATCCCCGCCGTCAAAACCCTTCGAATAATGAGAGTCAACTACCACCACGATAGCTCCGGGGGCGGCGTACCTCCCCAAACTTCAACAGTCTCCCAACTTGCCTAATTCAACGAATATGCTCCTGCCAACAAGGACTAGAGGAAATTAATAACTGCCGCATCCTACAAGCAATGCTGATCAGCCACATCACCTACAGGCACCTTGTCGTACCTACGAAACACAGTAACATGCCAAGATCGACGTCCTAATACGCAAATCTTTTAAGACAGCCCTCGGCCGCACACCTTCACTTCTACCAACCGCTTACTAAGACTGGCTCTACTCAACACCCTCTCGGAGATAATTGAAGCCCATCTCCAAAACCAACTACAACGCCTACAACTCAGCCTTGTCAGTCGTCATCTGCTCAAAACGCTAGGCCAGCAGATGGTACAAACTTCAGACTCGTCACAGCGTATACCTCCATCAATGCGACTAAACATCCACGTCCTCCTCATTCCGCGTATATGCACCCTACATACAACTCTGGCCGTCGTCAGCATCGTACATCGCCTCCTCATCAGAAAGTATGGCACCGACCCGACTACCCTTTATACGGACGCCTCTCTCCACCCTCAACGACCCGCTCACGTCGCTACTGTTGCCCGCTTCGACAATTCCTTCTTCGCTGCAGCAACTGCCTCCACACCTCACTACCACGGCCGAAGCAGCTATTGTCGCAATGACCCAAGCCACAAGTCCCAGCATCACAATTCTGTCTGACACCCAAGCTGCCTGTCATCGTTTTCACCATGACGAGTCTCGGCTCTTATCCTGGCTATCCTTTCACAATGCCCCACCCTCCCTCATGCCCGCATAGTGTGAACACCCAGCCCCACTGCCCTCCCTTGGAGCGAGGTGGCACAGGCCACCGCCCTAACTCTCCTTCACAGGGCATTCCCACCAGAGGCCAACAGCGCAACTGGTATCGCAAACTTCCTTACGCCCCTCTCCCAAACCTACACTGACATTCTCTATTACTGAAGAGCAAACCGACGCTTATCACCCTCCTCACTCTTCCTTTCCTACCGCAGACGCCCGCATTTGGCGCCGACGTCAAACCAACACGTATTACAATACCTCCATCTCCACCACATATACCCTACTAACTACCCACTTAACTGCCTGCCCCCAATGCGATGAGGCTAACACCACCACTCATCTAGTCTGGACGTTCCCCACCAATCCTCCACCACTCAGATCCCATACCCTGGAACAGTGGACGTGCGCGTTGCCGAGCTGCCAGCTCGAAAACCAGGAGGCTCTGATCTCTCGGGTGAGGATGGCAGCCGCGGCACGCGGCCTACCGAAATAGCGCAAGGCCAACCACTACAGCTCCTAATCTCTTTTCTACCCTAGGCCGCGATGTTATTTAATTCACGTTCTTCCTCTCTCTCATCCTCCCTCCCCTCTCCTCCCTCAAGATTCCAGCGAAATGTCTAACATTCTGCGTAAGACACGAAATCACTATTCACTTTAAAAAGGGTTTATTTGTCAGAGTATTTAATTTAGGATGCTTTCGCGTTCACACGTGAATTTTTGAGAAGTTCCTCCTTTCCAGATTCTGTTTTCTCGCTTTTGTATACCCTTCGTGCACAACTTACGTCAGTCCACATTGGCGTAGCATGATTATGTGGTGGCAATGGTACACAATCCACAATTTATAAATAGGTTTTTGTCTTGTCCATGGAAGGCAGGTGTGGAAAGAAACTCCAGTGCCTACCAGCCGTTTCCTAACTCCTCTGAGCTTTGGAGTGAAAAATTTTGGTCTAATTGCATTAACATAGGCATATTGTTGAACGTTCCGCCGGTTGTGACCTTGATTCGGGTTCACATATGTCCTTGCGTACTCGAGTCTGATACGGGGAAACATTCAAAACCTTGGGGGAGCATGAGGGTATAGGGGCATGTTTGGTATGAATCCACATAAATAATTGGGGTGGATTGTTGCCGGTCCCGCATGAAGGCAGTGACGGTGGCGTTGGCCCCGGCCGTATCCTCAGCGCGTTTTTATCTCTACCAGCTTAGAATATAATTGCTCCTATATCTCGTAGTACAGAACCCCACTTTTAATCCGCGGGATCATCTTGAAAACGGCCGCCGCGGCAAAATTCCCGAGAACCCTTCGTACCAGGGGGCAAACGACAGGTGTCCCACCAAGGGGGTGGGGGTAAGGGCATGTGCATTTCCAGGAGTAGGTGATGAGCATTGCCCTGAACTTGCACTTTGCAACCCAAATTGAAGTTCGCTCTTCTGCGACCATTACAAGTTGTTGGCGAAGTCAGCCTGGAGTGTGTAGACCCAAGTGTAGCGGATGCTGGTGCTGGTGTCACCTGGGGTAATTTAGAAAGGGTTCAGTGTGGGGGAACGTTACGTATGGAGGTGTACTATAGTTCTCATTAGTGATCCCGGAGGCGACAGACCCAGCTACTCTCGATCAAATATTGCCAACAAGTAGCATGTCAGGAAGCTACTTGATATTCCGGCACTGTGGTCACAGCCAGGATTTCAGAGAGCAATCAAATTTTGTAAAAGGCAACGTCATAAAGAGAAAAGGTTACTGCACGTAAGAAATAGTAAGCCTTGAGAAAAATGTTCGTTTCATGACGACGACTGACCGGCGATACTAACGAATGGGAAATGGGGGAGGGAAGGATTGGGAAGGGGGTCTTGTCGGTGTGCGTATTCAAGTCATCTGGTGCACAAACTTTCATGCGCAGCCCCAGGGAAAGCCTCGTAGGAGATCAACCAAGCATATAAAATGCGTTGGTATGCAGGGAAGGGGGCTATACCAGCAGCCACAGAGTACATCTTTCAAGTCGGTTTTTAGCTCGACAAACACGGTCGTGTTGCTGCGGATTTTGAGGCCCGGGGAAGTTATTTTACCGGAAACGCAAATAGCAAACCTTTTCCGCTGCATCAGTGCGCTAGAGCGTAAAGTCAGCGGTGTCGAGGAGAATCCTGTCAGCCATACAGAACAGCCGTGTTTCACAAATACTGACACGTGTTTATGAACCATAAAATAAGATGAGGTATGTGCTTTCGGCCGCTGTACTCTGATGGTACAAGGGACGAAGAATACGGTGGTCCCCCGCTGCCTGCTTAGCACGCGTTGAATGGATGGGCGCTTCTGTGGCTACCAGAGTATTGTAAATATTGTAGATATTGTAAGTATTGCATAAATTTTAAATATAGCTACGCTGCGTCTCCACATCGTAACAATACGATGTTACGATGTCTCCACATCGTTACAATTAGGAAGGATATAAAGGGTGGGTCCACAATTCGGATCGCGAAACTCACTACTGGCAAGCTTTCATCACACTGCGAACCATTGTTTTTGGATTGAAAGTTTGTATCCTTTTTCACCGAGACAAACGAATGTATTGTGGCGTATTAACAGCGCTTTCGTACGCATACACTGGCGGTAGAAACCATTTTGTATGTTACCGGACTTGGAGTACCGCAAGCAGTGAGTGACTGAGTGCTCTGAAAAACGGCAGTGGGCAGGTTGCGTATTTCAGTCTATGGCCGGCCCGAATATAGAGACGGCGAATTTTGGTAACAGTTTTTATACGCAGTTATGCATACGAACAATCTACGGAGGTGACGCTGTGTGTGCCAGAAGTCGGCACCATACTGCGCCCAACTGGAAACCTCACGCTATTGCCATGCGCGAAGAGGCTCATCAAGCCTCGCGAGTTTGAGGGCACACGGCAGCAGGACAGTTTCAACAGACGAGTTTCCTGTCCACCATGGAGAGGAACCGTCCAATGAATCAACTACCGGCCAGATACAGAAATTTGGTTTGCCAGGTTATAGCCATGGTCAGTCAGCCTCAATAACTGTACATCACCTGAGAACTCCTCATAATTTGACAAATGCGAAAGAATTGATGTTAAATTGTCGAACGCATGTGCCCTTATTGTGTGCGCAATGTAGTATTAAGGTCGACGTCTGTGCGAGTTTTATTCCCATTGTACATGGTACTGCTTGAGCACCATCTGTTGGTGAATGTCCGTATTATCGCATTTTTTGCGGAGCTGCTATTGAGGTAGATCCCTAGTCGGCCATCAGAGTAGGTTTTGGTACTTCGCCGTAGCGACTTCTGGTTCCCCTTCGCAGCGTCTTCGCGTGGGTGCGTCAGCCCCATTGTGTCGTGGGAGACCACGGCACTTTACAGCTGCTGTTAAAGTAGACGTTTGAGAGTCCATCGCCGTATACACCACACCAAGTGAATTGTAATAACAAGAGTCACGTGCACTCATGTGCGGGGATCCAGGCCATGCTGGGATCACTGGCAATGAGTTGCCTGATCAAAAGGCCGCTGCTCGTGCTCATTTATGAACACAGTAGACATCACAACGTTACCCTACATAGACCTCAAGCCACACATCGGAAAACACTCTTTGTAATCACTGGCCATGACATGCTGGCACTGAAGTGAACAGACAGACAACAAACTACACGCAGTAAGACCACACCTGGGACGGTACACAACTGACCCACATAAGAGATTCAGTGAAGTTCCCTTAGCTAGATTACGGATAGGCCGCAGGCATGCGCACTCCAACCTGCTGTCTGGCTCTTCAAGACCCCTCTGCAGCTGGTGTGGAAAACACCTATCCGTAATTCACATTAGAATTCAATTTAACGCACTAGACAACACGACACACTTTCTCCAGCTCTACAGACAACACATCCCACTCTACCTATCGTTGTTTTTGGGTTACGAAAATATGGCGGCCATGAAGCTTGTGTCTGAGTACTTAACAGAAGTCGAATTTTTCAACGTGTTCATGGAACCATAAAACGAAGCTAAGCTGTGTGATTAACGGCCGCTGTACTCTGATCGTACAAGTGATGAAGAAGGCGCTGGTTCCCTGCTGCCTGCTTGGCGTGCGCTGTATTGATGGGCGCTGCGGTGGCATTGTAAATATTGTACATATTTGTAAATATTGTATATATATATTGTAAATACAGTATAGCTCTGTCTCCATATCGTAACAATGCCACGCAGGGCTAGGGATGATGGGAGGATCCACAGTTCGGATCGCAAAGTTTACTACTGGCAAGCATAGTGTTTCAGAGAAGTTTTATCCTTTTCGCCAAAAAGAACGAATATGTTTTGGCGTGTTAACAGCGCGTTTGAACGTATACAATGGGGTAAAAAGCATTTTGTATGTTATAGGGCTTGGAGTAGCGCAATCAGTGTGGTACTGAGCGCTCTGACAAACGGCACAGGGCAGGTTGCGCAGTTCAACTATCGTCGGCTCCAATATAGACTTCTGCGAATTTTGACAATAGTTGCTGTCTGCGGTAACGCATAGGTACTGTAGATGGAGGTGACCCTGTGTGTACTATAGATGTCGCCACCATAGTGCGCCCAACTGTAAGCCTCACGCCACTGCCATCGGCGAAAAGCCCGGCGATAGCATGCTAATGAAATCTCGTGATTTTTAGGCCACAGGCCAGCAACAGACACGTTTCCTGTCCACTATGAAGTGGAACAGTTGAATGACTCAACTAATCGCCAGATACAGAAATTTTGTTCGTTGGCATGTAGCGGTGGGCAGCCTCAGTATTCTAGGTCAGCTAAGAACTCCTTATACTGTGAGCAATGCGAACTGATTAGTGCTGAATAGTCGAACGCATGTGTCGGTATTGTGTGCGCGATGTACTTTTGAGGTCGACGTAGGTGAGTGTTTGATTCCCGTTGTACATGGTACGGCTTCCGCGTCATCTGTTCTGGAATGGCCGCACTATCGCATTTTGTAGAGAAAGCTACACTACGCTACCTCGGGAAGCATTCGCGGGGTGACCAGTTTTGCCCTTGAGTGCTACAGGTCAAACCACACCCCCTTCCGCAAGCACCCGGCACAGAGCAGCGGCGCGATAACGGAAGAGGTAGGCGGGGAGAGGTAGGCAAGGAGAGAATGGAGACTTGCGCGGGACCCGAGCGCGGGACGTTGCGGAGCAAGGCACCGCCACGGTGATAAGCGCGCGCCACAAAGAAAGGCCTCGAGGCCACGTGCGGTGCAGAACTGTGTGCGATAGAGAAAGATGAACATCCAGCTGTGGTCCCTCGTACAGCGACGAGGCTTAAACAGCGCCGTGAGGCGAAAAAGAGGAAAAACGTCACTGTTCCGTACAGATTCGCTACCTTCAAGTCGTAGCATTAGTCTGAGCTTTCTTCATTTTTGTGCACAACTGCTGTTGAGGTAGATCCGTAGTCGGCCGTCGGTGTAGGTATAGGTCCCGTCGGCGTCGGGCCTTCTGGTTCCCCTTCGCGGCGTCTTACCGTGGGCTTGTGTAAGCCCCGTTGTATGGTGGGAGACCACGACACTTCACACCTGCTGTTAAAGTACGTTTGAGAGTCCATCGCCGTATGCAGCACACCAATGAAATTATAATAACAGGTGTCACATAGACTCTTGTGCTGAGGTTCAGGCCATTTGAATCACTGGCAACGATTTGCCTGATCAAAAGGCCGCCGCTGCTGCTGCTAAAATAGGAACGCAGTGGACATTACAACGGTACTCTACACTGCCCTCGAGCCACACATCAGACACCATCTTCGTAAAACATGGCAAGAACACTGAAGTGGACAGACAGACAACAAACTACACGTAGTAAAACCCCACCTGGGACGATACACAACTAACGTGCATAACAGATTCAGTGAAGTTCCCTTAGCTAGATTACGGATAGGCCGCACGTATGCGAGACACTCCAACCTGCTGTCTGGCTCTTCGAGACACCTGTGCAGCAGGTGTGGAGAACACCAATCCTTAATTCACATTCGAATTCAACATAATGCACTGGACACAACACGACGAATTCTCGCCTGCTCTACAGACAACAAATCTGGCGGCACCTATCGTAGTTTTTGGGTGATGAAAATATGGCGCCCATGAAGCGTGTGTCTGAGTACGTATCAGAAGTCGAGTTTTTCAACCTCATTTCTTATCATGCATAATAAAAAAACTGGCCCTCTACAGCGGCCATCCCCATCGCCCTTAATTCATTTTACAGGTATTTTAGGCTACAGGTTTTGTACCTAACGTTTCTTTTTTTAGCGCAAGCTGCATTACGCTACCTCGGGCAGTCTTCGTGGGGTGAGCAGTTTTGTCCTTGAGCGCTAGAGGTCAAACCACACCCCTTCCGGAAGCGCCCGGCACGGAGCAGCGGCCCGTTAATGAGGACATACAGCCGAGGAGGGAAACGAGACGCGCTCGGAACCCGTACGGTGGATATGGCGGAGGAAGGCGAGGAGGCCACCACCGCAGGGATAAGCGCGCACCACGAAGGAAGGCCACGAGGCTACGTGCAGTGAAAGACCGTGTGGGGTAGAAGAAGAAGGCAGCATCCAGTTGTGGTCCCTCGTACAGTGACGAGGGCGAAGCAACACCGTGAGGCGAAAAAGAAGAAAAACTGTACTGTAGCGTACAGCTTCGCTACCTTCAAGTCTTGCACATTAGTGTTAGCTTCCTTTATTTTTTTCTTAGACGACTTCTGTTTGGCGCTTTTTGCACCAGCTGACATTGAGTCATAAGAATCCTATCATCATCATCATCAAGAGTCACGTGGACGGTAGCACGCTTAGTTTTTGTACAGTTATAAGGGGGGGGGGCATACAATGGCGCCTCTTTTGCCATATCGTCTTGGGTGGCATGTGTCTTGGATTGAATCGTGCGACTGTGACCTCTCAATGTCTCCAGCATTCTTTTCCCTTCGTGACGTTTTCTTACTTTCTTCATTACCATGACTCAGAGGCTTGGCCAATAGGGCTTTGCAGTGCTATTAACGGCAGCGTGGTGCGATAATCGTTGAATTACTACTTCTGCACTTAAATGCCAAAGTTACTCCTTTAGAAGAGTACACGTCCCTAACATGCGTTTATAATTCGAGGCCTCAACCCCTGAAGTGCGTTCACCTTAAATCAGCGAAAATCACCGCGCGGCTTTTCTACTGGCTAGTTATTGACAGTACACGTAAAAGGAGTGGCAGAAAATTAATATCAATGCTATTTCCTACACCCATCTATAGATCTCTTTCTGGCGGCCTAGGCGGCACTGATTTTTCTTTATAAAAAGGCATCTTTCTCTAAGTATGCAGGCTTTCTTGTTCAATCTTCCCAGTGCCACCTTGCCCGCTGAGAAATGACTCCGTACTAGGAGTATTTTTATGTCGTCTGTGAACTGTTGGCTTTGTGATGACCGGAAATAATTCAGCACTACCTTATGGACTGCAAAGATGCTATACTTATCTGAGGTATCCTTCAACAGGCACTGTAAAATTAGCTTGACTGGACAACCAACCGTCTGCGATACCTTGTAGCTATTTGCAGGGATGAGCCTTGTGGCTTGTTTTTTTTGGAAGGCCATACGTATTTTATTTTAAAAATGTTGAACGTGCGCTTTTATCAATAGTATCCTATAAGTTGTACATTATTGGAATAATGATTAACCTAAATGGTTACTGTAACAAAAATGATTCCAAACCTTACTTCTATCCTGTTTTGCTTTTATGCACATCGTTATGTGCCTATTGATGTCATTTTTTTTGTTTACGCCAGATTTCAGACTGCCGGCTTTATTGCATTTTATAAATATTGTAATATTTAAATATATATTGTATGTATCATTTGAATAGGTGTATTAAATATCATTAAAAAGCTGCGCTAGTGAAGGGATTCCGTGCGTTTCTCGCGCACCAATAGCCGCTGGTTCGAAGACCACCCAGGGCCAACTCAATTACAACTTCGTGTTTAGACGTTGACGCAAGAAATGGGGTATCATTATGAACGTTCATCAATCTTCTTTTTTAATTTTTCGCTCACACGCCCATTTCATGTACCATGCGCCGGCCATTTTGTGTGGCAAGGACATCGAAAGTTTTGAATGCTGCAGTAGCCCCCCGTTTCGAAATAATAAATCCAAACCTTGTGATGATTTTTACGTACGCTCGAAGGCGTTTCTGGTACATATTAGCTCAGTATAGGTTGGCACAAGCGTGTTCCCCGCAACAGGAAACAAGGCTTGCCTCATTATTATCATCAACAAAATAAATTAAAACTTCGGCCTCGAAACGAAATTTCTCCAGCTGCGCAGTCTTGTCTCGCTCCAAACGCAACCACACACACACACACACAGCTAAAAAAGAAAACACGTTCAGCGTATACGAGGTAGGCCTCTAAACAAGACGGCAAAACAAATGATCCCCTGGTCAGCCATGTTTGTTATATATAGCAATCTGCCAAGTTAGAGGCGCCGCTATCAAATTGGATTGCAGCTCCCTTGCAGCTTCTGCTGTTAGGCAATAATGGCGAAGCGGGCCGCGGGCAATCTCGAAGAGCAATCTTCCTGATCGAAACCCCATTACTGCAGTGCCCAGGCGATACCAGTTACACGAGCCCTGCAGACACTACCTCCTTCGTAAGCACGCTTCTGCACCGCGTTCCACTAAAATATCCCTGCCCAAGGAAGTTTGCATTATTTATGTCAGCCGAGACCAAAATAGCGTCATGAACAGCAGCATCCGCTTCACCCCACAAATGATGTGATTTGCTACGGGGAGGAAGGATCCCTCAGGCTTTCGCTGATCAAGGAGTTGTTGGTTTTTCCCGTCTCGGGGGAATGGTTTCTTTCCAAGTGTCAAATTTGGCCCAAACAAGAGCTCTTGAGAAAATCATGGCCTGTTTCAAAAGTTTAACAACGCAGTGTAAGAAAATAACGACAAGGCATACTGGGAACTACCATTACTGACGCAGGCCATGGTTTAGCCCACCGCAATGTCTTACCGTCTGTAAGAGGGTTGCTGGGCTTGGCCGTTCACTTCCTTGTTACAGGGTTCCTTTTTTGTGCAAATTTGTGGCTCAATATCTCGCCTTATCTGTTTAAAGTTACAAATCTTTGGCGAGTCTTGGCCGGTCGCCGGAGGAAGAAAAAATAGGCTGAAATTGAGGCAGACCAGATTGTCCTCATACAACGAGTCCCTTCAAGAGGCCATGAAGACAAACTGCAAGTTTCATTCATAAACGAAAGCTGGCTTTGTCCGAGTAAGAATGATACAAAGTTTATCCCAAACTTCAAAGAAATAATGGACATATTAAAACAAACATACGAAGCAGTGTCGACTCACCATCCACTTTCCCTCAATTTTTTATGCGGTTAGGGAATGTTTGTGCGATTCGCAGCCACTGAGAAGAAAGATAACTGGGGGATTGTAGTGGGGCATATCACTTGAATGATCATGTGCAGCTAACACACCGATAACTATGTTTTTATTCCTGGCATCTTTGGTGTCCCTGTTTCCACATTATGTCTCTGAAGCGCAGAATTGAAAGTTTTTCGACGTCACGTTTTTCAGCTAACAAAGCACATTTCGTGGTTGCAATGGCGGTACGTGAGTTACGAAAGGCTTGTTACTTCAGTCTGAAGGAAGTAGAATTTTGTCTTCATGGCACCTTTGTTATTTGTAGTAATAGAAAAGCATTATAGTTGACTCAGTAGGCTGAAAATTCGGTATGGTCAACACCGTAACTCACAGACGGCAGAAATGGCCAACGGGGCATAGAGAACACACGTCAAGTGAATGAGATGAAAGAAAGATTGGTTGAACTTGGGTTCGATGGTAATCGAACCCAGGGCCTCCGGAGTTCAAGACGAACACGCATCACCAACGCCATGACAGCTCGATACCCATAGTTTACTACAGGTGTACCAAGTGAGTCGTTGTGTCCTTTCACTTAGACAAACGTGTGACAGGCACATACTAGGCATACATGAGTCATAGCAGCGGGCTATTTACTGGAGTAGCAGTTAGACGAGAAGCTAAGACGCCTCCGCCGAATGTCGTACTTCCTCGGTGCTGCGAATGCAGGTGTGTGCCGGACTGCTATTAGGAATTGTTATGATCGGGTTGGTGACCCGAGATACTTAAGCTGCCAGGGGACGTTGACGCTAATTAGCGCATTTTAGTCGCCAGCGGGCGATTTGATCCGTGCCGCGGACGACGGCTTAATCAAGAGAGAGGGCGCGTTAATGAAGAGAGATCATCAACCCTGCGTCAATACCACGCATACAACTCTTTGAGTGAAAGACCACGGCAGCATGACAAAGAAGGCGACTTTTCCAGCGCGTACAGTGGAATCGGTAATCGCCGAGGTACGTGGTTCAGCCAGTCAGGTGTACCCCGTGCTCGGACAAAAGGTCTCCCCGTCGTAGCGGCGCCAAAGCTTTCTCGCCCTCGTGGTCACGTGGAGAAGCATCCGGGATGGCTTCGAGCGTGGGCGGGACCTATGTCTCTTGCACTGTGGGTTTCTGGTTGGACCAGACTTTTGGAGTTGAATTCCCCAGGGGAAGCCTAGGGACTTTTCCTGTGAACAAATAGGCGGTGTTGTGCTCCACCGACTGTTGCTCGTTGTGCGAATTGATTGGAGACTCGGAATCCAAACGTGTATATATTCATGATGTAAATAGTTGTGTAAAGTCCCCTTCTTCATCAGCCTACCTCAGAGTGCTGATCAACGTTTGGGAACACCAACCAGGCTTACCAAAATGGAATCCCGAACCAGGATCGACAACAGCCTCACGTTACGTTTGGAGGTCTGAGTTCGTCAGCCAGTACCTGCAGCTTTACGCGTCAGCTTAACGTTGCTTGGCACGTCGCAAATATCGACGTTACGCCTACCCAACTTCAAGTCTAGGATTAGGGAAACTATCTGATTGGCCAAGTATGCCATCTATGGTGACGAAAAAACCACTTCGATGCCTTCCACTACTGTGACGGTAGAAGACCAGCGGAGCTGTATTGGTGGTTAAAAATATCGAGTTATGTAGCCTGAATTTCTACATTGATCGAACAAACAGATAAAGATAACTTCCATAGAGTTAGTTCACAATTATTTATCATTTTTTTTGTTTCGCAATAGCTTCTGCACAACAACAGTTACAGCCGTTTTTTGAAACAACATTTCCTCCTTAGATGGCCATGTATAGAAAACAGTAGGGGATTCTCTAACGTTGACAGCTTCGCTCTGAACTAATTAAGACACGTAACTGAAACTTGGCGTAATGAAATTGTCGTCCTATATAGCGACCAATTTTAGTACAGTTTTTTCCCAAGGTACCTATATTATATTAACAGCTACAGAGAATTTTACACCAACTCTGGAGGGAGCGAGCGCGATTTTTCGTCTACGCCACCCGAGAAACGCCCGCAGTTGTTTAGAACGTAGGGTAAGATAGCTTCGCTGCAAAAGAAAATGGTAAATGAAGTGGGTGTTTGCGATAAGAAACGGGATTTTGAGGTGCGCCGTGCACCAAGGCCGACTAGACACTGTTGATGTCAACAATGATGCCACAATTGTTGATGACTACACTACAACATATTTTAGGTACGTGCTAAAACTAGGTGGTACCAGCTTATGGTGTTTGCCATAAAGGACGGGTGTTGCGGACCCGTCAGAAGAGGTATGGGCTGTCTTGAAGGGACCGTGCAACACTTTTTAGAAGTTTTTTAAAATCTTACATTATTGCAGAACGTAGTCACCAAACATATTCAGTACTTAGATTAGGGAGTCGCAAGGTACCTCAGCCAGAATTTACTGCTCTATACACATCAGATAACTTGGGAACTCGCTCAAAAGATTTTCCTCTCTTTCCCGGTCTTGATGTTCTTCGACTCGAATTACGTCACTGAGGCCATGTAGCGGCTGTTGACCGGCTTTCCTTCAGTTCCAGAAAAGAACGCTTTTCGATAGCTACTTTAAAATAAACACACAAAAAACAAAACAGGAAGGGAAGGTGTATCTGGTGCGACGAGCGAATCACGCAGTGCCTCTCTGTGCTGGCGATAACTGCAGCTTTCGCAGTGGTTCCAGACGCGAAGGAAAGAGTAAAATCGTTTATCGAAACTGTTGCAGGGTCCCTTCAAATGTTCTTTCAAGTAAGGCCGGTTTCAGACTGTTTCTGCAACTGTCGTAATAACTTTCAAAAATGACGTCATTTCACGTCTCAGCCAACCGAACTGCGTGACATGCCGTTTTTTTTTCGTCCTTAGATCACGATATGGCTTTTCCGTCGATAGTCTGAACATCGCCTAAGTGAGCGTTTAGCCCAAAAATCTCGGCTTGGCCATGAAAAGGTTTGGGCGAAGAACCGGGGCCATTGGTCACGTGATTTCGTCCAGAGGTTTGGAAGGAACAACAAAGAAACACGGGTAAGCGACCTGTCGACGTGTCGAGGACTGTTGAGATGTGACTCAGCCCAGCTCTTCACGGATGCCTGAACGCAAACCGAAACGGAAAAGTGGAACAGACAGTGACCAGGGCTCAGGTCTCGCGTAAGCCATCGGTGTTGCCACAAGTTGCCGATGAATCGGTGATGTTGTGCTATGCCCCGGTAGTAGCAGGCAGTGGTGTTGAGATGGTATAAATCAAGCAGATATGAAGCTGAGGAGAAAGCAGTGAGTGTAATTTACGTCCACGGCTCGTCCCTTCTGAATACTACAAAAACGGGCCGTATACTTGGAAAAACGTCTCGAAGCAACAACAGTATAAGCTGTGTCGTCCATCGGAACGGTTTCTAACCAACCAGTGAACCAATAGAACGTGGTCAAAATGTAGCCGGAAAAACACACCGATAATATATTTACACAGCGCCCGTTTCAAGGAAAGTAAACAGGCACTCTTGCTTTTTTTGTGTATTCTCCCTCCTAAAATGCGAGTGAAAGCTCAGAGCCAATGGGATGAAAGGCGGTCTTACGCAAATAATCGTAGAAAGGCACTGTGGACTTTCCCTTTAACTTCCAGAGCCTGAATATCAAGCGAATGTATGCGTAGTCTGTTTTGGAAGTTATTTCTAGGAGGGCGCTTTTTCTATAAAAGACTACGGAATGTTTACATTCAGCTGGGTTCTGCTGCGCTTTATCCTTACCTCAAAAGCTGCACTGAGCTTCGGAACCATCTTTCGTAAGACGTGGAGGCTTTCGGCAACGTAATGTTTTATTCAGGTGACCTTGTTTTGGCTGTTACAACAGCGAAAATTCTTTTTTTCTTTTGTTTAGCTGAAGGCCCACAGAAAGAAGGTAGAAAATTTACTCCGGGGACCAGTGCTGCACTTCCTGGGCATTACGCTTATTGGAACGATAGCCTTAAGATCTCTACGTGGCAAAAACGAACACGAAAAAGAAAAAAAGAATAAAATAAAAAATAAGAGGTGAAATGGCGTTTTTCGTTCAGGCTGAGTGTTTCAATCTCACCAAATTTGATGTTGCAGTTACCTTGAACCGTTTTTTCTTTCTTTTTTTTTCCTTGATTGGTGGTGTTGCCTTGATTAATCACTAATAAAACAGTGCCGTCGTTTTGAAACAGATAAATCTACTAGTTTTATCTGAATATACGTCCGAAAAGGCTTTCGTCGCACCAGGTACAAAGCCGTTTTCAAGGTTTTAATTCAGTCGTTTCTGATTTTGCAATTAACGCTTCATTACGACAACAACGGGTTTCCTAGCAAATACAGGAGCGTGTTTTCAAGATGTTAAACAAGTTAGGCAACATAAGCTTATGAATGCAATGCAGCTTTAGTTCAATTTTGCTCTGCATTTTCTTATCCGGGTGTATGTAATTTTGAACCGAACTTTTTTATGGACTTTGCATATTTGTGACCGTACCTGACAGGATTCCCGAAAGGGCAGTTTCAAATGAACATTTTCAGAGAAGGCACAATTTGCTCTGTATTTCCAGAACATGTTTATTTGTATAGTGTGAAATTTTATGACGGTGCAGTTTATTGGTTTTGAGGCAGTGAAATACCGCACCTGCTATACGCAGAGCTTGACAACACAGAATAGCCTTTTCACATTCAGGCTGAACTGCGGAACAAACAATAAAAACTGGCTCTGTATTTTTGCTCTCGCAAAATTATGGGAGTGGAGGGAAATCGAGGGTGGGACGTAAACTAAAGAATGACGTCTGGCATGGCTAGCCTGAGTTGGGGAAGGAAATAAAAACGATGACAACTTTACAACGCAGAAGACAAAAACCTATGTTTATCAATAATTATGTATTCCGCCTGTCGGGTGATATAGACCTTCTCCGAAGATGGCATAGTTGCATGCCACTTGCCTCAGTACTCGAACCAGCGTGAATCCAAGTCTTATTAAAATGGCCCGTAGCGTGCACTGAGGGAGACCTAGGCATACGAGAAGTGTTTGGCCTTGTATACTGGCATAGAAATGCTTTTGCGCAAGTGTTGGACCACAAAATCATCCCCGATGGTTCGTGAAATGTTGGTGGTACAGCTGAAGCATTTGTATCGAATCAAAGCGCTTGATCACTTGTCGCTCAGAAAGTTAAAAATGCGGACAGTAAGTTCAATCTTCAGGAACGATACGTGATGTCCCGATGACAGAACTACGTCGGTGATGCCACTCGTGCGCCTTGTTGTAGCGAATTGGCTAAGAACTGGTGGAAACGCATATACATTAGTAAGCTTGCCTGTAAACACAATTGGTGTTCAAATTCTTATTGTAGACATCTATTTCGAAGGAATGAGTTTGTGAAGAACGCATATTTTTGTAGCCGCGCACGTTGCAGGAGACTGGTTTTCAATGACTCCCGGACGTATATATTGCGTGCACAAATGGAAAGCTTGGATATTTGAAGCAAAATGTGAACGCTACTGATGGGGAAAACATAGACGAGGGAAGGAGCAAACATTTCTCTTAGAGGCACTCAATGATTGACGTAAAGAGGTTGGGCAGCCCCATGCCAGAACAAGCTCCTCTTGTTTAGAACCCTCCGTATCTTTCGAATGGTGCGACGGCCAATTGGGATATATGAAAGAGCTCTAAGAATAGTTTCATGATGCAGTATTATAGGCGCCCTGTACCGCGAGTAAAGAAGCAGCGGATGGAGGTTTGCGGAGCTTTGTGCTCCAGCGATTTCACAACGTCAATGGCAATTTCTACGTAGTATCGGCAACGCCCGAAGCCAGCTTTAATGCTCGAATCTTTCCAGTACGACTTGCCCGGATTTACGACGACAAGCAAGCACTCCTCTGATTAGCGAAGATTTCCTCTCATTACAACATTTTCGTTTTCCTATTTTTTATCTCGGTTACTTTTCTCGTTACACGTCCGTGACTTCATCGCTACGCAAACGAATCGCTGAGTCGGATTTTACTTTTCCAATCCGCTAATTCATCTTCTGTAATTAGCATGCTGCAGTCAGTCACGCAGGCCGCAATAGTTATCTCCAAAAAACGTTTTAAGGTCGAAGGCCAAAACGCATTTACTACCTCTACCTTTACCCTTTACTCTATTCGCCCTTTCCTTCTCCGTTAATATGACTCGCCGGTATCGGCATCAACATCGCCAAGAAAAGAGGACAATTAGTATAAATGTACCTTCTTACTCGCATATTTTTCCGCTTCTTGAATTAGCATGCTCCGGCTTCTTGTTTAACCTTCAGTTCATATCTCCTAGTACATACGATAGAAGCAGTACACGCGATCTAGGGAGGTATTTTCAAACAAAAAACCGTAAAGGAAAAGCAGGAGTTCATGTTGGGCTGGGTTTGCGTGCTCGCCTCCCATTCCAGAAACCCCTGGGTGGAATCCCACCGAAATTATTGTTTGCTCAATTTTTCCTTTTAGCTTAATACCTCTGTTTTATTCATTGGCCCTTTGTTCATTTTGTGTGGTGTCGTCCGTCAATCGGTTTTGTCGGCCGCCTTTGTGCGAGGAAGGCAGATATTGGACCTACCGAGTGACCAATGTTTTCACATAAAAGCAATATTATACTGAGTAGAGACTTGCCATGCTTTAGCAAGGGAACAAAGCTGCTGGTCTTGGCGACTTCGAGAACCAGGTCACGCACCCATGACTGACTGAGCCGAGAACAAAGTGGTCGTTTGTAGTATTGAATGGGGTTACATAGGGCGCAATAAGTAACGCCTGCTTGGCCGCCTCTCTTGAAAGTGTTTTGTGAGCCTTACTCTCCCGAAACGTGCACGTAACCGGGCCCCCGACTCTAATGCTTCTTATGGTGTCACAAAGGAGAAGGTATAGATTTCTGACGACGCCTTATGCTCATCGTTGTTTAAGTCTTTATAGAAAGGAACATCAAGTCATACAAATATATATAGAGAGTAAAAGCTCGTTAATTAGAACTCAAAGGGGACCACAAAGTTGTTCGTATTAAGCGGAGTTCGAATTAGCGGGCGGGCGCTAGAATGAATGGAAATCGCGCCACACTGCGTGGGCAGACCACAAAGAAGCCACCTCTGGACTCGTTATCACGATTTAGGCGCTACTACACGCTTGTGGCAGGGGATTTCGTAAATAATGTTTCGTAAATAATAATGGCATGCGCTAGAGCACTGGCGCAGGTGGCGCGGCGCCCTCTGTAGAAGCGAAATAAGCTGTTGCAGGAGCCTAGCGCGCCACGCTGTTGTTTTTCTGTTTTGTTGCTTTGCATCTCTAAAAAATTTGGTTCGGTTTGGCTTTGCAGCCCATTGAAATTACTCTGGGCCGACTTCTTCTGCGAGGAGCGATGGAAACCAGGGGATCATAGTTCGAATTAACCGTTCTGGATACCGACGAGTTCGAATTAACGGGAGTTTATCCCTATTGAAATATACAGGGCTGTGACTGGACAAGTGCCTGAGTTCGAATTAACCGGAAGTTCGAATTAACCGAGCTCAAATTAACGAGCTTTTACTGTATCAGGTATATTTTATATATCTCAGATATTTTAAAATGTAGATTTTAAATATAGTTTAAAGTATATTTAAAATAAATTTTAATTTATATTTTCAGTGATTGTAAACTCCCCTCCATCCACGAAAGACGTCTTCTTAAGCGAAATACAATAATAAATGGCAAAAATGACGGGGGATGCTTCGAACGTTCTAGGAATATGAAGGCGAAAGCCTAGTTAGAACTTCTGATGATATGCTCTTGATCGTTCCGTTGAATTTTGCGGCCGCGCCAGTCACCCACTTGACCATTCCGCTCGACCGCACTCTACGAAGCAGGTTCAGCTCCCTCACCTACTGCTGATCTGCTGTTAAGATTTATGTTGAAGTTTTGGGCTGCGCCCGTTACCACTTAACCACCCCCCTTGACAGATAGCGCCTTCCGAAGAATCCTTCCGATCTCTCGCCATCGCCGGAAGCATCAGCTCGTTCCGCTCGCAAGGAGTGAGCGGGAGCATCCTGTTGGCCCTCGTCGGCACATTCCGCTCTCAAGGCGACCTGTATCGCACGTGTTTCAGCGGCCTATCCTCCTATGGCGCAGGCTTTTCGCTAGACTGGCGTCCGTGGCGCCGGCTTTTCTTCGAACCCTAGTTTGATTTTGTTACGATTCACCGCGCCGCTGTGCTCCAAGCTTCGTGCAGTGCTATGGTGCTTTGTGGCAGAGCCTACCACCACTTGCGCCTTCTGTGTGGGGGCCTCTTTGTCGGTGACTCAAGCTTGCAGCGACAGCCATCGCATCATCAAGTTTAGGTATGACCCGGCGTGGCGGACACCGCAGTGACCTCCTCTCTCCCTTCTCTCCAACTCAGCGTGCGCCACATCTACCGACCCCTCACGAATTGTCAAAGATTGTTGTGTGTGTCTGTACCATGTTCGCGCCGTGTGCGAAAAGCAGGAAGAGAACTTGTTTGACTGTTGGCGCTTTGGACATAAAATACGGGGCCCCAAGCACAGAAGTTCATTTGTTTTGGAGCAGCGAATGAATGCTGTAACTCTGCTCGAGCTCTGTCCTGTAACCTTGCCCGTAAGGGCATTGTTCGTTTCTTGCTTCGGCTCATCTCTAGCCATGCAGTAAGCCAGTTACGTTTGGCTTCGGCTTCTTGTCGGCGTCACCTGACAGGAACATTTGCTGGCCGCTCTTCACCACACTACCTCACATGACGGAGGCGACGGAGCCCGGTGCTGGGACGCCTTCCCGTCAATAACACCCTCCTCCCGGACTGCTGTTTCTCTTTCCTGGCGTGCCATCCCGGGCTCACGCTCCGATGCTCGTAAAACTTCATCATTTTTGGAGAAATATGTGTCCCTCACAGTGATTTTTGTATCTCGCGTCTTCCATGAAACATAACGACCTAAGGCTCCCGCACAAAATAGTTTCAATTTTGCGCTACGTGATATCCGCAGTGATGTATTGGGGAAATCCCAAAATATGTATCGATGCGTTCACTCTATATTTGTGCTTAAGTTCTGCGATTATAGAGAACCAGTAAACAACTCTAAACCCAAAATAGTTCGTTAGTGGTGGCACTGGTTGTGAGCGGTCTATGGCCCAAACAAGTCTCTGCGATGTCACGTGGACCTGTCAAGAAAGTGGTTACTTAGGCACCACCTCTTCGTTGTCTAACATATAGATTAGATGCCTAAAATTCAGGTTAAAATTTGCCTGGTTGTTATAAAGAGAAAGCAGTCCTTCGAATGAACGAAACGTGTTTTGCCTTCGCGGCCATTTTAAATCTTTAACCTTAGGAACAAAGGCGAAAGAAAGCTTTCCATTTTTCTACAAAAAGATCATGTTTTTCCCGCAGTCGTCATGAATTTTTTTCAGAGGATATTTTTCGAGTATCTAGTACAGAATGCGGTTCATTTAAGCCCGCTTTGCGGGAAAGCTAGCAGGAAGAAACAACATCCGCTGCTACAAATTATTCAAATCACGTGTCCTTGTTCATGCATCGGTAATCGACACGACCCTGTCTTTTTACGTGACGGGACGTACGTACCATGCCGTAGTGTCCGAATCACTAATTCCGTGAGCGCAACATGGCGTCACTTCCGTTCATGACGTCACATATATAGTGTTTTCATGTAGGAATTTGCAAAACTCCCAAATTTGCACCATGCATTCAAAGCAGTCTGCGGTAAGCCCCTTGCACTGAAGGAAATGTTGCGGAAACAGCGGCAACCGGATTACCCTGCCATCTGTGGATAAAGAAATGAAGTCATGCTCAACTGCTGGCTGCCGGTGCCGCTAGACATATCAAAAATGCCATAAAATATTACTGTGACCTAATTTAATGTTTCTAAACTGGAAAAAGCAAGTGTTATTTAATAAGTCAGCTATTTAAAAGTACATACTATGCAAGTTGAGTTTTTTTACCATAAATGGTGTGCCACTAACCTTGCCCTTCATTTACAACGAAGCATGGGTGCTCGCATGGCCGGGATGCTGAAGCCAAGTTTCGGAACTGTTGTATTTCAAGAACTCGGGTCACGTCGTCATACGGTGACGTCATTACCCGTGGAGCCGGAGCAGTGCATGGCACTGGCAATGCCCGCACAGCGTGCATTAAACCAGCTGTGCGGGCAAAAAATATATATCCTGTGGCCGATAAGGACTTTAGACTAGCCGAATGTTGCTTAATGAAGTCGTGGTTATCTATGAAGTGCACTAAACCCTCATTATACCGCAGTTTCTTTGCTTGAAGCCTTGCTGCTACTCGAAGTGTTTTATGGTCACTAAAGCAGTCAACACAGAGGAAGTCTTTCTCTTTTTAAACTAAGAATCAGTTTTAAAAAAATCAGTTTTATATCCGTAGAACTTGGTTGTTACGACGGTTTACTATATTTATTGAAATGCCACAGAGCTTGATTTGTCATTCCCGCTTTAGTCGATGTAGGTCCTACATTTCTGCCCAAAAAGTTCGTCACAAAATGAGAGGGTCGCTGAAGCCGAAAGTGGAGTTGTTCGCGCGGCAGACGCTATGAACAACAGCTGCGTGCTATCGATTTCCCAGATAGGAGGTGCAACCACTCTGTGTCGAGCCCTTCTTACTTGTTTTACTTGTGGATCATAAACTTCTTCCGCTTCTTCAGGTGAAGTGGTTGCAACTGGTGTTGTCACACGTTTCCAGTTTTAGCAAGAACCTGAGACGGCAACGTTTGCGTCATTTGCGTAGGTGGTGGTTAAAAGTTGGTCGCTGTAGACCGACGCTTGTTTAAGCATCGAATAACACGCTTGTTTGACGAGAGCGCCAAATGGGCGCTGTATGTAGTTTCTCTCGTAGAGGGAATGATATTTCTGAGGTTAGTTTGCAGAAAGAAGACAAACTGAAAAAGAAACTTCTTTAAAAGGATGCCACTACCGGCTAGGGCCACAGGCGCGTTGGACAAATCTCCAAAAATTTGCAAACATGTACCTCTATTGTTGATATCGCCACTCCCTTTTTTTCTACCAAGACTGCATACTTTTAAAGGAGTTACGATATTTTTTGGTTTGCTCAAAGCATTCTTTGCAATAAAAGTTACAAACTTGACACATGTACAAAAATTTACAAACCATCCGGTCCTTTTTTCTGCATTTTTGCCAGCTACGCAGTTTAATTCTTAGTATTATTTGTCCAGCATTCTTTATTCCTGATGCCGACTTCAGTTTACGTGGAAAGAATGTTGAAATTTGAAAATTGCAGCGTGGTATAGGTCATTCGGGGGTTTTGGTGCAATTTGACCAGTATAAAGGAAAAGGCTGTCTTGGATTTTTTTCAAACATTCGCAAATAGAAGCCAACCTTGTTATTTGCACTGTTTGCCTTGCTTGCATATTGCATTATTTCTGTTGTTTTTCGGTTACAAAGCACGAAATATTTCCTTGTTGCTTGTATTGCGTTGATATATGAAAAATGGTTTCCAACAAACTTTTAACGTCACCGTAAAACGAGAAATAACCGGTACAAACTTGTCCGCCCTATACGTCCTGAGAAAATAACGACTATATCAGGTACCACGGCGCTCGCTGCCTTCGCAGTGATGACAAGGATTGTCGTGTTTCAGTTTCAGTTTATTTATTGCGTTATACATATTACACAAGGTAATGAGAAAAAAAAGTTTGGAACAGCTTGGCGGGCTGTGATTACTCTTAGGCAGTTTCGGCAAACAGGGCAGTAGGCATGTGCACAGCAAACACCAGAAATACAAAAAGTGAAATAATAGGAAAGATACAACAAAATGACTACATTTCGGCGCAAATTTCTGAAATAAATGTTGGTTAGGTCAATGTTAGAACAGCGCAAGTCATTAAACATAGTAGGAAGACAGTACTTAAGCATTTTTTTTCATAATTTGTGCGACACCTGGCGACCTTATATAATTAAGGGTGGCGGGTATTAAAAGAGAGGGTGGTTTGCGCTAAATTCGCTGGCTTTTTTATGGGCGTGTCCTTCTTGTTTAGCTATACTTCAAAAGAGGGGGAAAGCTTATACCGGTATAAATGTTTGATCTTAATGACATTTTTGTTCGTAACAAGTAATCTGGTGTAAGCAGGGTACGGAACATTGCATACTATGCGTAACGCTCTTTTTTTGCAGTAACAAGAGTTTGAGGACATTTTCCAGAGTGGTTGTGTCCCGAACAAGGGCGCTATAACTAATTAATCAAGAGAATAATGAGTCATAGATTAGGATATTAACAAATTTTGGTAAAACGGTGCAGTGACACTAAAGTCCCATTACGCGTGATAGTTTAGCGCCAAGGTAACTAACATGATATTCCCAAGTCATGTGTTGAGAACAGTGAACACCAAGTGTTTTATGTGAAGGAACAATTTCTATTTTTGTGTTCCCAAGTAAAACAGACAGGTGCTCAAACACCTGATGGTATGGGTGAATAAGGATTGCTTTTGGTTTGCGAACATTAGCCTTCGAATTATTGTTTTTGGCCAATTCAGCAATAGAAGCAAAAGTTCAGTTTGCACCACTGGCTACAAGTCTACCCGAGTCATGGGAGAAAAACCGACTAGCTTCATCCGCACAAATGATGCGCTTAACAGACGAGTTTATATGTAAAATTTCGTTGATATAAATATTCAAAAGAAATGATCCCAGTATGCTCCCTTGGGGTACACCTAATTTTAATTGAATTATATTGGAGAAACATGTGAAAGGTTAGACAAAGGAAGGGATGTCCAGGGAAAGCTCTTCCCCTTGGTTTGGTACCTATTCTAGTGCTGAAGGTATCGAAAAAAAAGAAGAAATTATTGAGGTATGATTTCTTGCCAAAAATTTGTGACCAAGTGATGGGCCATTTGTTTTCCGGAGGAAACACTTGTCAAAGAGTATCGGCCCGTTTCCAATACACAAGGGCCATTATGCATTGCAAGGCCGCAGAAAAATTTTAAACAGGTGGGATTCTTTACGAGTGTCTAAATATTGACACAGACATTTTCGTGCTTCGTCTGCATCACAAAAACGGCCGCCGGGAGGCGGTGATCGAACATGCACCCGTTCTAGCGGCTTTGTCACTGAACCCCTCCTGCGGATGACGCTGGTCAGGTGTTCGATTTTTTAACTGAAGTATGAAATGCAACAAGCAGGCATGTTGTGTGGCCGTGCCGCTTTGCGCAGTGTAGCAATCATGTGGCCTGATTGCCCCTGTTCAGTCACAGCCACGGAAGCGCAAAGTAGGTGTTTTATATGAACTGCAAAATGCCTGAAGTGTGTCATTTCTTTCACCCAGCTTCGCTCTCCACACACACGACCAGCAGTGACATACCGTTGTAACTTTGGTGGGTAAACCTTTCCCTATGTTCAAGCGTTGATATTGTGGGGTGTGGTTGATTGAAAGAGGGAAAAGGCGTTAGAGGTAAAGAATTTGATCGTGCAAGAAGTTGGTCTTGCGGGCCCTTACAATGAGTCCAAAATTACACCGACTGCGCATTAACAATACCAGGTGGTCGAACCGTTTAGTCGTTACCCGTAACCGTTATAATTTTTTGTTTCGTTTTTGTTCCGGCTCAGAGTGATTAAAAAATAAAGGTTCGGATTTCGGTTTAGTTCCAACGAAAGTACCGGTTCGGTTCCGGTTCGACAAATAAATACCTTATTTCTCTCTCGCATTGTTTTGTATGACAGATCAATAACTATGCTTTCTGGTAAAGGATACAAGAAAAAGAAATAACCGAAACTACATAACGGTGCGAGGGATAAGTCCCGTTTTTTTATGTAATCGTGTATTGCTAGAGTGCAGTTGCATTTGCCACTAGTTTCGTGCAGTTGTTCTGCGCAGTGTCTGCCTGAAATTTCCTTCAAAACATGGTAATTAGATATGAGGCCCAATTACGCAATAGTAAAAAAGTATAGAGAAAAGTTGCGGTTGGTGGACTTTGCAGGTGATTACAAGATTTATAACCTTGGGAGAGATTTCCGGGAGCGTTTGTTCGCGTGCCTTGTCGGCTTTATGTGTTCGTTAGTTTTTCTTTTCCGGACAGTATCTAGACGTATTAAATTCCGGCCTTAAATGCTTTAGTCTGATGTATGCGATCCCTCTGGGCTTTTCTGTCGTTCTAGCCAGTAGCGAGCAAGTCGAGGTATCGTGCAAGGAATATAAGGATCCATTTTAAGTATAAGCATCAACGTGGTGGCTTTTACGTGTTGTAACGCCCTCCCAATTATTGCGCGGCCATATAAGCTTTCAAAATCCCCTAACCATGTTGTAGCGGCACCTTTCCTGAGAGACAGTTTGTAGGAAGGATGCAACAATTTATGTCGCCTTTCGAGTGGAGGGGGGCCAGGGGAATTTTAACAGCAGAGCTCTTTAAGCTTTTTTTCTGCCGTCCAGCGTCACCACAAAAAATAGCATGAAAATATACCGAGCGTACGTGAGCGTGCGTCTCGCGAGCAACGCCAGCGGTCGGCCAGCTCGACATTCGAGAATACTCTGCCCAGCGTTCGTAGCGTGATCTCTCGCGTGCTCTTCAACTCACCAGTTCACGTGCCTTCGCGCCTGAAATGGGCAGCACAGACGCCGAGTTCGCGCTACAGACGCCGAGTTCGCGAAGCCGGTTACTGCTGGTTCTAGCGCATGCTAACGTGGTCTACTTTGGGAGAGAGGTGCAAAGCTGCGGACAAAACAATCCGGGCTTGCCAGTCATTGACAACTTTCGGCGGCAAGCTCGGAAATTCATGTGATGTGCAAGAGCCGGGTCTCCGACAAATTGGGAGGTGCTGCCAGCTCCGCTGTTTCTCCAGCCTTGCACCAGTGGTGCAAGCTGCTCAATTTTTTCGGCAGCAAAACCGTTTGGAAGAGACTTTAGCGAGCCCCAAATTTTTCTGTAGGCGTCGCTCGTTATTTCTGGCCTAAGCATCAATTAGGACACATTTATTTTTTCTTTTCTGATCTATCCCCATAGCTGCGGTGACGTAGAGGGCGTACCTGCAGTACAGAGCCTCGGGTCCTCGTCGTAGCCGTCGGGGCAGTCCGGTGCGCCGTCGCACAGATACTGGATGGAGATGCACACCGTGGTCGAGGCGGGACACCGGAACGGCTTCGTCGGGTGGCAGCGCTCCGTGTCCACTGCGCGAGAAGGAAAAAAAGCAGCATGTGAATTCTCCCTCCCTTTAACCGCGCCTTTTGTGCATTCTTCATATTTTCCTCTCAGAACATTACTTCCGAAGGTGCTGGACATAATTGTGCGGCCTACCTCCGATTCGTTTCCGCCAGCCATTTCTGCGGCTTTGTTTGAAATACATTGTTACTTCTTCGATTCTCTCAAACTAGCGATGCTATTTGCAAATGCTAATAGGACTTGCGCTCCTTTGTTTAGAGCAAACGCTTCATTACTCTAGGTACCCAACCAGAAAACGGCTGGTAGCGTCAGTATGACCTTCACGCGCAGTGAAGGTCAAGCCAATGCCGGGTGCACTTCGGTGGAGCGAAAGCTTCTAATCGCTTTCAAGGGAGAGGGGTGGAGAAAGGGACACATGGAAAGCGTGAAGGCGCGTGCAATCACAAAATTGTACTAGGCGCTGGCTGCATCCTAGCGCGGCTACAGCGCAGAGCAGCGCCTGTGTATTGTTTTGCGGTGCAGTTGTGTTAGTGTCCACTGCACGCTTTTAATGCGATAAGCGAGCTTTTCGCAGGACAAACTTGGTTTAACCACGTTCAACCACGGCAATAATTTTATCATCGACATTATTCCCTCATTTGATGCCGGGGTTGTTGATGACGATGCAACAACCTAGAACCGTTCAGCTGATGACATTGCCTCGTGATAATTTTGGAAGCCCTTAGGAAAAGTTGGGACACAAATTAGGTGCACCGGGTTCGAGGCAGTGATACAACACCTGACGTAGCCGAAGATTGGTGGGGTTTTGGCTTAGTTTTGACTGCTCAGTGTTGTCACTCATAGAGAACCACACGGCAGTGGTGGCTGAAGGTAAAACTTTTGCCGAGAAACAAAAGGAGCTGTTCTGCTTTTGTGCTGTCATGCCACTACACAAAGGATGCAATGCTTCCATCACAAAGAAATGATGTTGCGTGCTTCAAAAAAGTACAGTGATTTTAGCCCAGACGAATAATACCCCATCCTCGAAGTAAAAGCAAGCACCATTGCTTTGTACGAGTGGGGATCTAAATTTGCGGAGAAACTTCTTGCACGTTGTATCTGAATGTCGAAAGTTGAATAGCTTACTAAAATCTTGCTGACACTGGACGGCATTACGCGCCATATTCTGAGGTACAGAAAGGCCATAAATCGCGAATAGAGGCTGCTACGAACTAATTTTTTGTTTATTGAACCAACTTTGCGTTGCAGGAAGCTGGAACTTAAAGATCACTGAAACAAGATTTCACAAAATGTTGGTCATTCTGTTTTAAACGTGCTTCTTAAATTATATTTTCCCTAACTGCGTCACAGTTTGATCATTTGGTTATTTTAACTGAATGGGCCCCGAAAATAAAGAAAGAAATTATTCAAACAAAACAAAATAGTTTGAAAAGATGTCGGAACGTTGACCGATAATTGAAAATTTAATTCATTTCGTAAATGACAGTGTCCCGCAACACGCATCGGATATGCAACAAACGACTCATATAAAGCAACAAGTCTAGGCGTGATACAACCCAGACAAAATTAGGACAACGAAGTGGAGCTGAGCGAGGAAGAAGGGGCCACCAAGATAACAGAGTGGCTACTTTTAAGCAGTAAATTAGAAGTCGGAACAAAATAACGAAATGTCGCTGCAAACAGTCAATTCGGGCAAGGCAGGGGAGGACCAGTTGGAAGTATTTAGAGGCCGTGGTCCTGCAGTAGGCATAATTGAGATGATGATGATGATGGTGATGATGATGACGATAATGGCAGATGACGTGGATGCAATGCATTTCAACCACGCGCCACACGCACAGCGAAATATTTCACGGCTTGTGAAGACAATAGGCTTCCTCGGGATACTTAAACAACAAAATTTTCGTCTGTCTGTCTGTAACTCGATTCAGCCACCTAGCCAAAGTGAATCACAAGATGAACACAAGTTTATATACACACAGCCAAATCTAAACATTTAACTGCGGTGGCAATATTCATAAAGTCAACGTTTTTGAATAAGAACAAAACATTACGCAAATGCGAGGCAGAAAATCAATACATCAGTAATATTTGCAGTGTTCCTTTATATTAAAAATGTTGATGCTTGCTTTTTGCGATAGCTAATGATATTCTACATCAACTGGAGAAAAAAAATTGACTCCGTCACCTGCTGTCGCCCGCGCCACTATAGCTCCTGGTGGAATTTTAAGAAACCAAATGGCAATAGTAACGAAAGGTTCCACTAGATAGGTCCCACGTTCCGCTTGAAACGCACATGGAGCAAGGAAACGGGGTTCTATAAACGTTGAAGTAGGGCGCCTCGATTCATGCGCAGCTCCACCGTACGGCAGCGCTAGCGTCGAAACACCCGGCCTGGAGCAGTGGAACGCGGTAAATTTAAATTGACTTGAGCGAACCTCCGGCGTGTTTACCTTGAAAGGAGGGCGACGGGAGAGGAACAGCATAGCAGGTGAGCGGGAAAGCGAAGGGAGCCATTAACTTGTGCAACAAACGGAGCAGATACGCGGCCAATGTTTTATGCACAGTTTCCCCTGTATAGTTAAAAAAAAGAAACACAGCCTGCGGTTGGCCGCCGGTGGTAATCCCGACTTTTCCGCCCACTTTCAGAGTTTTAGCGGCGTCCACACTTCGTCACGTTAGCGTTTTATGGTGAAGAGGGAACCAAGCCGACCGTCAAACTCGTCTCGAGTCGGCTAGTGTGCGTCCCATTTTGTAATTGCGCGGTAGGAGGGTCTGGCACAAGTGCCGCCCTGTTGCCATTATTAATGATGCGAGTCCTTCGCTCGCGTGATCCCGTTGTGCTTTTGCTGCTCACCAGAGCGGCAGGACTAATTAACGACGCCAGGCGTGAGTGCACAACGCGACGCGCAACTTTTCCGCTGCGAACTGCGAGCGAAGTACGTGATCGCGAGTCGGCTGCGGGTGCTGCCCGTCGCACAAAGCAAGACAAATTTCCCAAGATCCAGACGGCGCCCATAACTCGGGGGAGATATTCTCATTCAGATGAAGCGCCATTGTTGCGGGATAACTTAAGGAAAAAATGTGCACGTCTGAGTTTTTGTCGCGAAAATGAATGAAAAGATATGTGAATCCTGGTCCTCCTTCTCCTACTCCTCTATTAGTGGCAGAGGGATTCATCTGGGCACTTTGCCATTATGATGTTGACCGCAGGGATGGTAATGCGGATTATTAACGTGCGCACGCTTTTGTCTCTCCAGCCAGTCGCATATCCTACTGCCGGAAAGCATGTTTTTAAAGCAAAACCGTTCTTAGTGGAACCGATGGCGTCCTGTTAAAAACTAATCCATTTTCCCATAGACCGGTTGGTCGACAGAAAAGCTCTGATAAGATCTCTGGACACACAGCGCTTGCGTGGAACCGGGCTCCCATTGTTTCAAAACGGTTACTTGAATATCGCAAAAAACAAACCATTCTATACACGCGTTGATCATGTCGGCGGAGCACAATAGTAGACCTTTATCTCACAAACCACGTATCGGTATACATACAGGTGGTATTGGTTGAAAAGTTTAGCTGTCAATTTCTTCGCTAGGCAACACTGGAAACGGCCGCAGACATGGCCGATGCGCTACAGACATGGCGCGGCTTGGGCTACTGCGCCCGCACGCCGAAGAATAACAAACACCGGCGTGCGTAGTCTGCTCCGTTTCAACCCGATTCTCAACGGTGGCGTCAACATAGATGTTATTAATCGCACTCACATTGGACTAGCGGCAATGCTTTGCGTTCATTCAGGTAGAGTTGGTTAACGTGCAGCACAGTCATGTGCTTACCACGGACAAGTGCTGCCATCCCGCGGAGCCCGACGTAACGAGTGATGGCTCAGTCACACGGTTGCCTGCATGCGCGCCTGGCTAGAGAAATAGGTCGTTCGTAGATGCGCTAACTTACGGCACTGAAAAATCGTCGCACGGATTCGTTCTTCGTTTGCGATTTGGGGCTCTGAAGACTTGACAATCGATTGGACGCACCTTCAGCGACAGTTGGACGTAATTTGGCTATCGAGGTTGTCTCTACTTTGTTTAGAAAGGAATGTTAGTTCTTTATTTGTAAACGTTCCCTGGCATCTTTCATTGTTTGTGCAAAGCCAGGCACGGCGCATCTCACTGCTCACTGAAGTGAAGCTGAATGATATTTCTAAAATCACTGCGCTCCAACACTGATACATGCGAACCAAATGCGGCGGAATTCGATTCACATAACTTCGACGTCGGACGTCGCGCTTATGCACTTGCCACCATCAGTTGTTTTGTAAATATACTTTTAGAGCGCTAATGCGCTCGAAAAAATGTGTTTCATTACAAAAGCGTCATCCCATCTCTCAATCCATGATCACGACTATAACTCGTCGTGACTAACTTGACGGTAAAATGGCATGCTCTGCGACGCGTTTGACTGCTTTAAAATTGAACGCTGCTCCGCGGGTTGAGTTTGTAATTTTCGTGGGATGACACACCAAAAAATTTACCATCCCTTCCTAAACAAAGTTGAGATAAGCGCGAAAGCTCAAAGGAGCCATGAAGAGAAAATACAACTTCGTTTAATTTGAAAGAACTAGGATTCAGTATCTCACTAAGCTCCATTGCAGGCACAAAAGATGTTTTTTAACGAAAAAAAGGCGAGAAGTATTTAAAAACTTTCAAATTTTGCGCCACAGTGACGTGTTATAAGCAAGTATGACGTCATCCGGGCCAACAATAAAACATCATTTTCAGTGCGCTAACTGCACGTTAGCATTCAAGCGATGCGGTCATATGGAACTAGAGGCCCAATTACAGACATCCAGTCATGTGTCGTCGCGACAGGTCAGTTAGGCGGCCGCCAATCGCACAAACAAGGCTACGTGACGTCATAGAAAAGGTGCGGGAAATTGGCTAGGGGGTCGCGACTGCTTCACACGTTTTTTTTAATATCTCCGTTATTTGTTCGAAGATTGCGATGATATTGGTATCATTGTTATCGGGACTAAGCAGTCTTTCTAATAAACCCAACTTGTATTTTGTCTTCAGGACTCCTTTAAGCGCAAGACGTTCCCCGCCTAAATCTCGGAAGAATGCCGCTTAATTTTCATTGTTTTATTTTAAATCATGTCTTTACATAGTAATTCTTCAATAATCACGTCCCAACACAAGTGGGTTGCCTTGGAGTTCAGTTTCTGTGCTGCCAGCTTTGATATTGGTAGCTGTGCAGCCTACATAACGTCGTTAGAGCTAAACATAAACTTAAAGATCTTTCACGACGCTCCCAACATAATCACGACAGCGTATTATGTTTGACTTGATGTTTTTTTTTGGTGGCAAGGCTTGAGAACAAAACACTCAACAATTTCCTTTGTAGGGTCTTAGAGAACAAAATCCGAAGCAAAATGACTGCTTCATAGCGACTGCTTCACACGTTTCCTTTAATATCTGCGTTTTTTGTTCGAAGATTGCGATGAAATTGGTATCATTGTTATCGAGACTAAGCAGACTTTATAATAAACGCAACTAGTATTTTGTCTTCATGGCTCCTTTAAAGCGCGTCCAATCTTTGTTGAATGTGCGTCCAATCGATCTTCTTCAAACCTTCGAAGCCCCAGATCGGAAACGAAGAATGAACCCATGCGACGACTTTTAGCGCACTAAATAAACGCATCTACGAACTATCTAAACGTATACCGAAACGCAGTTCATGAGATAACGGTATACTTGTGTACTACTTCTTCATGATTGATACGTGTATTGTCTTATCTACTACCCTTCTTTTTCCGCGATTTTCAAGCAACCGCATTGACACAATGGAAGTCGGGTTTTCACACTCGCGAAGTGTGTCCAGAGACCTTATCAGAGATTTTCAGTAGAACAACCCGTCTACGGAGAAATGCATCGGTTCTTTGACAGAAAGCCATCGGTCTCACTAAGAAAGCTTTCACTTTAAAACGGAACTTAAGAACAAGAACACGGTAGTTTATTTCATCGAAGTACATCACAAAAACATGTTGATTAGGCACTTGGATCCACAGCCTGTACGGCTGGCATTGGATCCATTACAAAAATATTTTCAGAAATCCAATCCTGGGCAAAAATGGTTGATTGTTGCACAGAAGTAAAATAATTGGCAGAACGTTAGGCTGTTTTAGTGTGTTTTCACAGCAGTGATGCTTACATGCTTCTTTAGGGCCCCAGAGTACGTGTATAAACCTTTTCATCTGTTAATTTTTAATAAGATCAGAGGATGTTCTGCGCTCGGTTGCGCATGCGCAGTTTCATCTTCTTGTCGAGTGCAACAATTGTAGGGCCGCAAGCACAGCCCACTGATAAAATGGAAGCTCCCACGACCAAGAAAATAAAATGGTCTATACGTGCTTTGAATACGAAAGCGTCATAACTTCCCGCGGCAATACTTAGGCAGACCTAAGTGCCCTCAGAAATTTTTCATTGTTTTAGTTTTTTTGTGTGTGTTATATGAACGCAGTCATCTTCGCTTCTCTCCGCTTGTTCCCCAGAATCAGTTTTTTCTTTTGCTTGTGTGCGGGGGTTCCCGTTATTTCCGTCACGTGTTCTCCCCACTCCGTGATGTACACGAGTGTTTGTTTCCATCCACTGTAAACGATCATCACGCCAGATTTTTTCAAGCGCTTCACTTCAATGCGACTGTCATGCCCACTAACCAATCCTCGTACTTTGCACGTGTCTTTGTGCAAAGACACGTGCTTTGTTCTTTGTACAACCTTCAATTGGAAGGTTGTCAAATTCGCGACATTTACGATTACCACATCGGCACATATAAAGCGATCGTACCTAACAAAAATGACTGAAATGCCTGGTCACGCAAACGCGCGATTGAAGTAAGCGGAACAACAAAAGAGGCAACAAAAGCTGCACGGAATAAATTCATTTTGTCTGTGTGCGCATTTTTTAGCTTTTGCCCGGCGTGCGTGTATTGGTGGCGTTTGTCTATATCAAGCAATCACAGTGGCGGCCGTAACACGGATTGTGTGGTATACTGGTACATGCGATACGCATGTTCATTACTTCCCAGGCGGCGCTAAGGAAAACGTAAGAGTGCAGATGAGTGTTTGTATATTTGTGAGCAAGACCAGTTGAAAGGGATGGGGCTGTAGAAGACTGCCGTGCGCCCCTTGTTTGCACGACAGCGTTTACGCTTGGGAGACGGACAACCCTGACGCCGCATCGGGCGCTTTGCACGCCGGGCACGCTCTGTGATTAGCTCCGGACAGCGCGACGTGCTTCCGCGAGTGAAACTTCCTGTTTTACGACAACGGTTGCAGATTCTTTCGGCACATTGATGCTTGCGAAGGCTTGCTTGCGTGCCCGAGGTTTTACTTATGCATGCACCGAACATAATCTTGCATTGCGCCGTTGATCCACGCTAGCGACACAACGCGTGCTCCAAGGGGCGTTGTGAAAGTTACGAGCCGGGTTTTGGTTTCCTGGATATGTTTACACGGAAAAGCGACGGCCTTTGTTTTCGAACGTATCACAGGAAGATTTTATGGGACATTTCTCTATCCGAAGTCCAGACGCACGCATACTGGAGAGCATGCATCCGATGTGTCATCAAACAAAAGTTAATATATAACAGGTAAAAGAAAGGACACAGCCACTTTTATGGCCTTCCGCGTTCATAAAAACGCGTAGACATCAGTTCTCATACGCCACAAAAAATACATCGGCAGGCCACTGATACACCGTATGAGAGCCTCAGCAGAAATGGGCAATGAATCGGCGTGGTTCACAGAGCTGGTTCGTTGACCCTGCGCCAAAACAAAAGCAAGGAAGCTCTCACACAAACCACACCAATTAGATTATATGACAGTATTCGCGGTGTTCTCTAGGGCGCACCCTCCTAAAGCGAATTAAACGGAGCTGTTGTGGAGCGACATGCGATTACTTAAGCTAGTCCCGTACCATAATTTGTCCAAATGAACGCAGGCACGGAGAAACTTTAACCGTATTTTCTGCGGTTTCCTGGTTAGCACAGGCGCATAGGCTACGTTGGGGATCCCCAGGAACTGCACACGCCACGCGCAAGTGACGAACTTTGTGGGCACTTTAGTGGGGAAAGGGCTATGTACGTGCAATATTCGTCATATTGGGATGCAGAACGGCTTTGTCATGCCTGCACTGGATACTCGGCACAATGAATCTGTCATTAGTGTATATAGCGATGCGTATCCAGAGTGCATGACTTGAATTATATGCAGCCCAAAGAGCAAGAGCCCCTCTATATCGACTATCCAAGGCCACTGGGATATCGATGGAGTCGGAGTGAGCCGAATGAGCAGTTAGGTCGAACTCGGCATCTACGGTAGCGGCAAGGTCAACACCCCGCTGCGGCATAAAACAACATAATGCATATTTAAGGGCTACTAAAGCAATTGGGGTTGTTTCCGGGCAAGCTTTACCTGTGTGCAGTCCTATCAGGTGCTGAAGAGCTCAGCGTGGGACCGTAATTTTAGAGTATAAGGGGAGGTGGTTGAGCTCGAATGTGTTCTAATGCGGCGTGCAGGCCAGCCAGCTCCACAACATTGGCGATGTTCTGTGAACGAGCTTTGCGGGGATTGCCGTACAGCTTGACGGTGCGCATTTTCCCATGGCGGACGAAACATCCGTCACCGAACCCTCTACGATAACGCAGCACTATTACTCTATTTAGGGGCGATGCGCTCTAATGCACAGTACTTCAGGGAGAGCATATCTAACGTAGCTTTGCTTTTGACGCCTGGAACGGGGAGCCTAGCTGTCCGAGGGCAAAATGCTCGGGGAGGCTTCTCATACCTAGTTCGGCGAGGATGCCCCACCGTAAAAATAGTACACCAATTTTTACCCAGGCAAGTTGAAATGTTCAGGTTGGAAAGATCAGGTGTGCACGAGGTAGTTGTATTTTGGAGAGAGGCGCGTAGGCTCGATCTCTCATTGAGAAAGACCCAAGGGTCAAAGTATTTTATATACACTAAGTCAGACACGGAGCAAGTTGTCTTAATTTCAAGCCTTGTTCCTTTAAAATAGGTTGAAGGGAGGCTGGCTTTAACGAAGCAGTTCCTCGTAGAGTGTATTGTAGAGCCTCATAGGAATCTGACTGAGCACCTTGCGACGCTGCTGCACATCGCGAGAAAGATGAATAAAAACTCCTCAAGCTTTTCACTGAAAGGATGTACATGCGATGATCACGTAAAATCTCTGTAAAGCATGCCTAAGAAATTCATTCCGTTCATTATGCGGCATGGAAACGACCGCGCGTGAAAGACAGTAGTGGGAGAGGTCATTCCGGGTAGAAGAATGGACAGCAGACTTCTAAGAACATGTCTTAAGGACCCGTGCTGCAAGAATGTTGCCGGAGAGTTGCAGTCATTTGAACCCTTATACAAAAGCACCATATGCAGGTATCATAACCATAAGCAATGATGTACACGGATGTTGTGAAGTCTTCCTCAATTGCAATAAGATATACTTTAAACAGCGTCAGGCTCAAACTTACGGCCTGCGGTACGCCACGAACGACATCGTGAAGTGGTATCGTCCACCATGGACATAAGAATATCTTTTATGTACTCACAAATAAGACGAAACCTCGCAATTAAAGTGGGAGTCCCTTCGTACTGGGTGGGCAGATATGGGGTATTGAGAATGATTTTAATGTTTAATATAATAAATATAGTAGCCAATCATTTTTTCGGACACCGAAAATTTGGACTTGCTGGATAGCTTGGACTTTCCGGAGGAACCACCAGTTTTCCCATAGCAGTAATGACTTCCCGGAAATTTTCGGACTGCTCTTTTATGCGGACTATTTTCCGCGTTCCTCCTAAGTCCTAAGTATTGGTCGGGTAATGTATAATATTGATATGATGATCGGGCTCCTTTGCCGATACCACCTTGCTTAACCTCCAGACGTAATGAGGCGGATATTAAAGCGAATGTCTAGTGTTCTCACTAATGGCGCCTGTAACGTGAAGACGCCCGGCGCGAAAGCCAAGTTTCTCTGACGGTCATGATGAATGATCGTGGGTGAAGCGAAAGGAAAAAAAAAAGCGCTTCAGTGGCCGAATTCGAACCTGGGTCTCTCGTGTCATGAAGCCGGCGTCTATCCGATTGCTCCATTTCGACATGGACGCAACTCACTCCCAACTTAGACGACTAACCAAAGAATATATCACGAGGAAGCTTCGCGTTTGACCATCGCCGTCGTTAGAAGGAGGGGCGCATGATTTTGCCTCTCCTGTTCGAAATTCTTCACAGCAGATTCTGCAAGATGTTCCACTCTATGTGCAGCAAAAGTCCACCAGAAAACATAAAAAAAATTTAAATCCCACATGTGAGCGTGGCTCTTGCCCCGTGTTTCGACTACAGTGTAGAAACAATCAATACTCTGTATATCTAGATATGTTCAATAACTCCCCTACTCTGTTCAGCAAACCTGCCAATGAGCTTGTCATTTAAGTGACTTCTTTTTTATCATTGTGTTCATGCGCCATCACTTAGAGTATGGAATGCCAAACAAATGAATCCTTTGTATCTTTTTAAATTCCCTTTATTCAAATTCTTGTCTCCTCCACATGTACATTCATTATATACTCAGTTCCTCGCATAGGTGCTATCTTGGGTCGCCCCGTTTTCACACAGTTACATTGTTATCAGTTATGTAACAGGACCGTTCACTTGTGCGTTGTCACGTGCCTTACTGCTACGTGTTGCATTGTGAATTTGTGTGTGTGTGCGTTTGCGTGTGCGTGTGTGTGTGTGTGTGTGTGTGTGCGCGTGCGCGTGCGCGTGTGTGTGCGCGTGCGTGTGCGTGTGCGCGTGTGTGTGCGTGTGCGTGTGCGTGCGTGCGCGTGTGTGTGTGTGTGTGCGTGCGTGCGTGGTGTGTGTGTGTGCGTGCGTGCGTGTGTGTGTGTGTGCGCGCGTGTGCGCGCGTGCGTGCGCGTGCGTGTGTGTGTGTGTGTGTGTGTGTGTGTGTGTGTGTGTGTGTGCGCGCGTGTGTGCGCGCGTGTGTGTGCGCGTGTGTGTGTGTGTGTGTGCGCGTGCGCATGTGTGTGTGTGTGTGTGTGTGTGTGTGTGTGCGTGCGTGCGCGCGCGCGCGCGCGCGCGTATGTGTGCGTGGTTGCGAGTGCGTGTATTCGTATAGTTGGATGTATGCCAGTGTGCATCGCAACGCTATTCAATAATTACATTACTTGTGAGCTGTGTGCATCGTACGTTGCTTGCTTTTTTTCTTGCGCCAGCACAAAGGCCGCGCTGCTGTTCCTGGGCACGTCATTAAAGGATTGATCGATTGATTGATTGATTGATTGATTGATTGATTGATTGATGATTGATTGATTGATTGATTGATTGATTGATTGATTGATTGATTGATTGATTGATTGACGCCCGAACGGGCTGCTGCTCGTGCTGTAATCTGTTTTTACACTGCAAGGCGAAGGCTCTGCTAACCATTCTGTCACTTTTAAAAGATCGAAACAGATTCTTTTGAAGCTGCGACCTACAGCAACCAGAACACACCGACTTTGGTTGTAGTGATTCTTTATTCTTTCGACCAATAGTATATTTAGTACAACCAGAAGGTCCACCAGCTGTGAAAATTTGTCTGGAGAAGCTTTTAGCATGTACACAAGGGACCAATTTTGCATCAGCGTTCCTTAAATTACCTTTTTAATGACCTAGAGACACTATATCGGCATGCCGCTTATAATATAAAAGTGCGCTTGATGAAACTATGTCAACAGAATATACAGCGGCCTCTTCCTGCACCAGCGTTTTAATTAATCCAAGGGAGGCGTCAGTATAATCCATCCGGGACGTTGTTTTAGTGACACCAAAATCTGCGGGTTATGTGGAGAGGAAATATTATTTCAAACGCAGAGCACTCGTTTTTTTTGTGTCTCCTTTGTTGCGGTGATTATATCTAAGTAGAAAACAAACATAAAACTAATCAAACTTACATTTTGGGTTTCATAACTTGTTCGACGAAGTTCTAATTAACTCCTCCGAAGCGGAAGCGTAATTACAAGACACTTCAACACGGCGCAAGTTTTCTGTCTAGCTGCAAGGCAATCAAAATATCTGCGGGCGTGCTGGCTTCGCCACAAAGAGCCCTAACAGCCCTCACATGAAAGAATCGATGCATAGAAAAAACTGGAGATACTTCCAGGTGTGTTCTGTGGAATATATAAAAAAAGCCCTTTCCCTTACTTTGAGCCTCCTAAAAAGGGCTTCACCTCTTACACAAGTGCTTTGCTGAGAAGGCTTTTAAAAAATACCTTGTACTCTAAAGTATTTTATAAACACCCGCCATAAGACGCAATGCATTCCCTCGAATCACTATTTACCAAACCTCTTAAACTCGGCTTCAATAATGAACACAAACACTTTGGGGCGTTATATAAGAGGTTTTGTATGAGATTATGAAGGCCCGAGGGACTTTTAATAAGTGTCCCTTATCAGCTATATACAACGCGGCAGTTCGAAGTCAGCTTCGCTATTGTAAACAAACGGATTTCCGGGAGGAAATCTCTTAGCGGTAATATAAGGGTCCTGATATTAAAGTATCAAGCTCTTAGCACTTTGTATTCACATCATTTTTGCATGGGGCGAAAGGGTACAGACGGACAGACACATTTCAGGCGTTGTGCTGCTAAACACGAGGTCACGGGTTCGATTCCCGGCCGCGGCGGCCGCTTTCCTGATGGAGGCGAAAAGCAGAAACGCCCGTGTGTACGAGATTTCGGCGCACGTTAAAGATCCCCAGGTGGTCAAAATTAATCTATTAATCCGGAGCCCTCCACTACGGCGCGCCTCATCACCTGCGTTGCGTCGGCTCGTTAAACCCTAACTAATTTCAATCAATCAACAGACACGTTTCTTCGTTGAGCCCACAGAGAAAAGCTTAAGCATGTAAAAGCCACCTTGGCAGGACGCAACGCAGATGTTCGGACCAAACAGGCCGATCGAACAAGTGCCCTCTTAACGTGCACTTCCGCATTTCGTAAGAAAACATCTAATCAGGCCTGCTGCACGGGTCGTTACTGAGCAGTGGCAGGAAAGTGATGCCTAACAAAAAGTGCCTTATCCATGTAGTAATAATAATTTAAATTTTAGCAATATTAACATCCGACGGTGCTAAAGTATGGAAGCAGCTTTATCCGTCCCAGACATATTAGTGAAGTTTAGAGCACATTTCATTTCTCATGTTTTTAAATTACTACATTTGTATTAAATTCGTTCCAACTCGAATAATTTATGAAACTACCGATAGAACCATAGAGTTATAGTCCGATGAAGGTCACACTCGGGTGCCGGCAGTAAATTCGCATCATCAAGCCATGGCTGTGGTGTCGTTATATTACATTAAATTATGGAATTCAAGGCGCTGGGCTATGAGGCGCACCGTTGCAAGGGCTCCGGATTAAGTTTCACCACCTGGGAATCTTTAACGTGCACCGAAATCTCAACACACGGTCGTGTGGTGTCATTCCGCGTACATGACATTTGGTGACCACATGACACTGCGTACAGGACATTCGGAGATTGGTAATGAATCAAGCTGCACAAGCAATTTCTTTGCGCCTCCTCCGAACCCTAACCTATTTGATGTATGAGTAACTAGTAATTTCTCTAGAAGTACTAGGAATAGGAGTATTAGTGGTAGCAATAATAATCAACATTTAATACGTCCACACTCTTAAAAATCGCCCCAAGTGTGCTTCACCACAACACTTCAGAACGACAAATCATCGTGACCAAATGTGCAAAGTCGGCGGATGACGAGGCCCAGCGTGCGAGTAGAGCAAAATAAAGCATCCGCGCTGTGACATCAGCACGGATGCACCACATTTGCACTGATGTCACAGCGCGGATGCTATATTTTGCTCTAATCGGACGCTGGGCCTCGTCATTCGCCGAATTTGCACATTTGGTCCCGATGATTTGTCGTTCCAGAATGTTGCGGTAAAGCCCAATTGCGGCGATTTTTGAGAGTGCAGACGTTGGTAGAAAAGGGGATACCTGGAAGAGGTTTACGCCCCGGTTCTCCTCAGACGACGGTCAATAGTCCATTTGATGTAAATAGCAGTCTTTAAAAGAAGGCTCGCTCAAAGATTAGGGCTGTCATTTTTAAAAAGAAAGTATTCTGCGCACGACACACTCGCGCAGGGAATCGAAGTTTTGAAAAAGTGTAGTGGGAAAAGGGCAGCAGATGAAATAAATTGTTCTTAGATAAATAGTATTCTTGGTAATTAGACTGAAGAACACGGTTCCTTAATGAATGCCATGTCCATGGACTTGCGACCCTAAAAAAGCGTTAATTAGGTTCAAAGAGAACACTTACTCCTCCAATGAAGATGTCGAAAGCAGTGCCGAAGTCCGCCTCGTTAAGTATTTGCGAAACATCCTTCCATTCCCAGAGATAACGGTCTCCAACTGAGCTCGTGTTTGTTATGGTAGCTAATTTTACGATTCGAAGCTTCGTTACGGCCGTCCAATTTACGCTGCACTTTTCAGGAGTGCTGAAATAATCACAGAGCAGAACGTGCTTTCGAAACGGAATGCAGGCCACCGTCGTCGGCAAACTTCAGCGCTCGACAATAAATGTGTTTCTTCTTCTTCTTCGAATGAGGCAAATATCAGCCGAAATGAATGTGAATGGCCCCGAAGGTCTGCTCGTTCTAGCTTGCAATGTTCTTTCTGTAACTGCCTTCATGTTGGAAAAGAGGCATTAATAAACTTGCCCGTACCCTGAAGGTTGTATGTATAAAACACTACCGCCAGTATGTTCTGCAGAACGAGTCGCGTGTGTTTGCATGACGGCATATGCTTCTTTTACTTGTGGAGAACCACCGCCAGGAGTCGTTAAATAACGTAGATGCCCGGAGCGGTAATTTCATCATCATATTTCACTTCAACAGCCGAGGCGTGTTCTGTGTTCTCAGAGCATGAACATAAACATTTCTCTCCCATTTTTCAAGTTCTTCACTGCCGCACTAACAATAAAAAATTTGCTAATCTGAAACGCCGTCGTGTTACAAGTATAGTAAGGCGCCAGAGGCGTGCACGTGCTGCCAACTTCCATTGATGGTTTAATGTGTAATCAACCTATCATTCTCCCGTTATTTGTGCTCACCTTGTGCGGGGCCGCTTCCAAGAACCAAGCAAACAAAACAAATTGCAAACGGCTGATCGTCTTTCAAAAAAGAGTTATCCATCTATTTGACTATTGTCACGGGCACTATGCCGACTTGAGAACGGGTCCACTATTTGTTCAGTACAGTATGCTTAAGGCTGACCAAATTTATTATATGAATCTTTTACAAGTTATACACAAGGAATATCTCCATGGCAAAGATAACGACAATAGCAGTATATACTGTTTTAGGTGCGCCAAAATAGATACACCGAAATTGCGAACAAACTACAGCAGGCAGTCTTTTTTGCTTCAGCTCACCGACATACTCAACAAAGTTGGAGACCACATTGATTTCAACTGCAGTAGAAACATATTTGAAACACAGGCGAAAGAATACCTCTTAAATCAGAATATCTGCTTCAATGGCTAGAACGGTGGATGTGGTTCAGACCTGTTTAATGCGCATGTCTTGTAGTTGTGTCTATCTCTAAAACTCAATCATAGTTCTACCCTGATTGTACACTTGGACGTTGTTTTACTTTACTCTATTGTACTCTAATGTACTTTACTGTACCTTTCCCATATTGTTCTCTAATATCTTGTGCTCTACATGTTGCTTGTATTTTTATAACTAAAACATTAGAATTTCTAGCTTGCTTGATTTTGCTTCTTCATTGTACTGTACCAAGGAGGGCTGGGGCCTCTTACAACAATAATTGGTCGCAGTTAGCACAGGACAGGGGTGATTGGAGATTAATGGGAGAGGCCTTTGCCCTGCAGTGGGCGTATATAGGCTGGTGATGATGATGATGATGATGTTGACAACAGCTTCGCTGGACATACACCTTCGCAGGGCGTTATGACGACCATCTTTTTAATTAAAATTGGTGCGAATTTTATTTGAATCTATTATTTAGCTAACAGAAATTTTAAGGTTCCACAGTAAAATGCAATTCCTTCGCTTTTTCGCTAAGGTTAAGACAAACGGCGGAAAATTATATGGCGCGAAACTTACAGTTTAACAAAAGCGGCTTTATCCTAAGAAGAAGAAGAACCAAAAGCAACAGCAACCACAACAACCCGTTACAATTTCATTTCAGGCTCACAAAACAGAAGCGCGAGTCTTGAGGGCGAAAACGGTCCTGCCTGTGTAGGTGAATGTGAAAATGATTAAAAAACATTTTACGATTGGTTACGCTGATCTGAATGCAAAACACGTGTGTTTTGTTGGTTATGTTAGTCCTCTGTAAACGCAAGCTATCGCTTTGCACCTCCTTGCACTCCTTTTTGTTTTTGTTTGCGATAGCACTTAGGTATCTTATACAATGATCACTTTTTTAGTACAATCTTGCATTCATGATTTTTAAGCTTCTAAACAATCAACTTCCTTTTCATGTGATAGGCGTTCATTTCGTACGCAATATAAACCCCACAAGGTTTGCCTCCCGTAACAATTAAGTGCAATGCACTTCTTAAGCGACCCTGAACCTGCGTCCACCGGCGATGTCCGCGCACGTGGAGATGGGCGCGCGCAGCCTGGCCGCTGACATGGCACATACCCACGTGGGGGATTGGCCAGGAATCTCCTCGTCTTCCTTGGCAACGGGGGAGATGGGCGCGCGCTGCCTGGCCGCTGACATGGCACATACCCACGTGGGGGATTGGCCAAGAATCGGGCGTGAGCAGGGCTAATGCACCTGCTTAAAGGAGTACTGACACGAAATTTCAAAGCTGAGATCCGCTCTAGCAATCAAGTACAACGACAACACAAATAGGTGTCTGTGAATAAATGCATCTTTCTTTCTTTGTAGTTGTGTGTGTGTGTGTGATCTCTCTTTCGCGAACATTACCGAACCGCGCAAATTCAACTCGTGCATTCGCACTTTCACATTCTTCCCCTCGGGGAAATGCGGGGAATTTTTTTTCTACTCCCTATTGTTCATACAAATTACGAGGAAAAAGTACTCAATTCACCGCTATTCAACTCTGGAACAGCCTGCGCCTTATTCTGAAATCATCTTTGTCGTTATTTTTGTATTTATACCAGCTCTAAAGGTATTTCTCTTAGGGTGCATTAGATGTTTTTGTTGTTTTTTCACTGATGTATGTATTTGCTAAAACTGTTACTTGGTGTAAAATAAAAAAAGACACGGTACAATGCACTTTCCTGAAAGAAGAGAATGTTTTCTAGTAGTCGTTAACGTGGTAGTAGGTATTGCATATCACACTGGATAGACTTGTCAAATTGAATTTGTGAAATTGCTAATGTTTGAAGTGTTGCATTTATTTCCGTAATTATTTGCGAATAACAATCCTGTTCGCTGCGATTACATGGTACCTTAGTATTGAACTACCCAGGGTCCCGTTTCAGCGTTATGGCTTTGGGACCCTCGCCTGTATTTACGCATGTGTGTAAAAGTTCTTTTGAAAAATTGAAAAAATAGAATAAAAGGATAGATGGATTCCCTGAAACTACGGCTATTTTGAGCGACATCATTTCGCGGTTTTGTGTTTGTGCATGTGTGCGTTCGTGTGTGTCATCGTTTTTGAAACTCAAAGTGTACAGTGTAAACTTCACAATTTCATAGGAATGGATAAACGAAGTTTGAAAATTTCTGCCAGCATATAAGCCAGGTGTTCAACACTAGCTTCATTGAAAAAAATGGCAGCGTATCGGCTCCTTTCGTTGCAAATGTCTCCAAAAGACGATAGTCGACTGCTCCACTGCTCCAGGCCGGGTGTCTCGATGGCAGCGCTTCTGTAAGGCGGGGAAGTGCGTGAACTGAGGCACCCTACTACAACATTTATAGAACCACGTGGCCCTACTACACGAGCGTTTCAAGCGGAACGTAGATCCCTTGTAGTGGAACCTGTCTTTGCTATTGCCGTTTGATTTCTTAAATGCCACCCGGAGGTAGCGCTGGCAACAGCAGGCGACGATTTTCTGCCGTTGATGTATTATTTTATTTGCTATCGCAAGAACCAAGCATTCATGATTTTTTAAATAAAGGAACACTGCAAATATACCTTATGCATTGATTTGCTGCCTTATATTTGCATAATTCCTTGTTCTTGTTCAACAATGTTGACAAGTATGAGCACTGGCACCGGAATTAAACGTTTACATTTGGCTGTGAGTACACATGACTATTCCTCAGCTTTGGTTTCACTTTGCCCGGTGGGTGAATCGAGTTACAGAGAGGCAGACAGACCAAACTTTCTGCGTTTAAGTACCCCCAAGAAAGACTATCGTCTTTAAAAGCAAAAAGAAATCGTGCCTCTGCCCACCCCCCTCCCCTTCATCAAAGAGTTCGACGACCCCCCAGTAAGGTAACAGTTCCTGACGGAGGCTACTTGGAGGGACATTACGTACCCATACACCGGCCTCGGTCGAACGATCGGTAGTAGCGCCCAGTGTGACGAAAAATCATTTATGCAGCAGCGGTCACCTCGAAAGCGTCAACCGCGGGGCCAGCAGAAGGGAAGGATGTCAGCACGGAAGCCCGGAAGCCTGCCATTATGCGCCGCCACGCCCGAGGTCGCGAGAAGACCGTCAGAGTAGGGTCATTACACGGTATTTGAAGAGGGGACACTGCATATCATCGGAAGCTCGCCAAACCCTCGAGATACGACGGGTTCTCAAAACGTGCTACTTATGCGAAGAGCATAGAGGGGCACGCGTTGCTTTCAAGAACTCGCTTTGTCATTGTGTTGAGAATATCGCGGAAAAAGCCCTTGCTTTAATCCATGCTCTCCTCTGCTGGAAAAATCGGGTAAAGTGCCCGACCCGGAGCAAGGTTCTTGCAGCAAAGAACGAAAACAAAAAAAACGTTAAAACTACGTAATTGCTACCATCTTGCTATGAAGTAATTGCTAGAGAGCCTTCTTAAAAACTTCTCGTCGGCATTCTTTTTCCTGTAGTATCGTCTAATAAAAGCTTGCTTTGATAAATGTATCCTAAAGCTGTGCCTTTTACCTTCCTCTTTTGTAAGACGATTTCGGACTTCAGCACAGGCGCTCCTTTTTTTCTTGCTTAGCTGAAATTATATGAGCTTACTTTGTAAAGTTGTAAACGCACACATCACTGGTAACCTTCCCTCGTTTTGCTTTGGTTTTAATTGTACGCGGATGTTGGCAACCTTATCAATTCTAACTAAGCCGCAAGTTAACATGACGTTATCTATGGGGTATACACCATTGAAATGGGGTAAGGGTTTACAGCAGGCTGACAATGGAGGGTCAAAGCATTCCACTCCAGTTCCAGCCTTCTATTGCGCTACATTCATGCTACTATTTTATTGTAATAGCTATACTATTCTACCGTGCTGGTGTACTACAATTCAACTGCGCAGAAAAACGGTGATAATGCGGGATAGTTGGTGTATACTTAAAGATAGATAACAGTGTTTAGACGGGACGAGAGTGGGCGCTGTCTGTTCTAAGAGACTAATAATTTCACTGCTATTCTAAGGGACTACAATAGCGCTTACTGTAGATTACTATTGCTCTTTCACTAATCTGGGCAAGTGACTCTTCCGCGTTGAGCAGTGCCGATTGAACATCGAAGACATCTGAGAAAAGGGTCCTGGTATTTTGATTGCTGGTATGTAATAGCTCTGACGAGCAACTATTACCAGTAATTTTTATTCGCATCGGAAACAATTGTTTACTCACAACTATTTTGGGTATTATGGAGGCTACGCTAAGTATGCGCATTAGGTGTCATGAATAAACCGTTTTCAGGCTCGCTCGTAATGACGAGCACCAGGCGTGACAACGCTGCAACTCACTTGCTCGTTCTTTGTTTCGAAAAGCCTGTTTCAGCGTACGAATGGCCGTTCGTCGTAATCTTTCCACTCGCACGCCTTTGCCGATAAGAAAATGTTCAGGTCGATGAGTTCTTTGAAGCACGGTGTGCATTGTCCGTCGCACACAAAACGAGGTAATCAGCGTTCATTGCGTTGCTTCGAAGTACCGCGGCAAAGCTGCCTTCGCGTTGAATACCCGGCCGAGGTAAGCTCTGATGTCCGGTTTTTGCTTTGTTGTAGGGGGAAGATAAGGAAATGCATTTCCCGGGATTACTTTGTGCGTGGGTGGAGGCATAAACGAGACCCCAACATCCGTGTGGCGCGAGTTGTGTGGTTGTTCCGGGTTGCGCGAGTTGTGTGGTTGTGTTTGAAGAAATTCTGTTTTTAGCTTTGCTTTGGTTGTTGCTTGCAACGCTTGATATCACAGTTGCCAGGTGTCGTTAACGAAACTGGGTTTCTGGGAAGTACTCCTTTGTAAACTGACCCCGGAGAAAAGGTTCGCCTGTGCACAGACGGCCTTAGAATACTTCCTCCTCAGAATTGGTTTAAGAAACAGGAGCGCTGATGAGCTTTCTTTACGGCAGCCACTATAAGACAAGTTCTGTTGCATCGCGTCCACCATTTTTTAATTTCTTGTTATGAAAGTAGGAGAAGAGTTTTCGTGGAGCTTATCTAAGTGCATTGTGGGAGCGAAATTAGGTTTTGAAGCATACAATGCAAAGTGGCACATTCTTAGAAAGTGCTTAGCAATTCCCGACCCTATTAAGCACATAGTGTAGAAAAATACAGACAAAAAACAAAACCAGCGCATCCAAGCTTTCTTCACGAACGCCGTCTAGTTATGAAAACAGGGGCGTTTTGAAGTCTATCTCTGCTGATCTACCTATACATCAAGAGGCCAAACAAAACCGCAAGTGTGTTACCAGTAAATATAGTGGTGTAGTTGCAAACGAGAACACCCAAACAATTATCAATGACTTCTCAATTATCAATGACTTTCCGAGAAGAGCCCAACAGGGATGATAAACTTATAAATTAGTGTATTGCAAACGTATGCGTTAAACCGTGAAACGGCGAGGTGAGGCGGTAATAACAGTGGTAGCAAAGTGCCAGGAACAGTGGTTGCTAACGATGGTGAAAGAAGACACGATGTTATTGAAAGGGTTTTTAACTGATCTCTCGGAAACATAACATAGGCCATGGTGGTTCTACGGGAAGACAAATGGAGAGAACTGGCTGGAAATGTCTAATGGTTGTGTGCTAACTTTAAAGAGTCGCATCATTTGGGCTTTACAAAAGGCTACAACCCGTTTTAACCTTGTCTTGAAGAAAGGCAATAAGGCTTGATACAAATCTTAAAACATTTCGTGAGGACGCAAACATTGTTCTAAAGATTTCCCGATGCAAAACGAAACTTAGATTGTGACCTTAATGAGCACCTCACGAGGTTCTACCAAAATTAGTCGGAATTTTAATTTTTAATCAGAATGCGAGGCTTGTAAGTGTTGCAAGCGATTTTATTTCATAGTACGTTCGTTTGTAAGGGGCCTAATACTAGGACATGCAATTCGTGCCATTATTTCTCTTTGTTTTTTACTATTCTGCTTTATATGAATGTATAGTAGTGCGCACTCTTTACACCTGTTGATGAAAGGTCATAAAAAAAAAGAAACAAGCGTCATATTACGACATTAGGTGCACGCATGAGGAAGATTAGCATACGATAGGGATTGCCCTTGGAAATTTGGTCCCCCGAAGTTCCGCTTTTTGCCTAATGACCAGAGCAGCGTTCCCAATGTAGTCTTAGCGCTGATTTCCGATCACATGCTGGGAGCCATTTTTCCACTTTTCCTCTTAATTTTTTTTCTCATGTTTACAAGACACGATAAATTCGGCCGTATCGCGGCACTTTCCTGAAGCCCATGGCCGCGCAAACAAAACCGTTTATAGCTGCGGCTAGGATTACCTCCTTCCGGGGCCAATGTGATTTGCTTCTTGTATTCACACCCCGTTCCCTCATTGCGTATGCTTAGTTTTGTTTGGCGTGCCAAGCTTAACAAGCCACTGTTCGTCGAAGAGAAATGAAGTCATCCGGTTAATTAAACTCCTACGTGCCTTATGCGCTCCGTGTGAACGGCTGGAAGGGAAGAAGGCAATCGCTGAAAGCGTTTGGCAGGAGCTTACAGCGAGCTCGCAATACCATTTAGGCCTAATCGCGCTCATCAGGAACGCCTGGATTAAGCGCGGGAGATTTGAGTTTCATTTTGCTCTTCTGTCGTCGCCTCGTTTCAGGCGGGAGACAATTACGTTCAATGCAGATGTTGGCACGGGCGAAAAGTTATCAGGAGCTTCCTTTGCTTTTTTATTAAGTTCCAGTACGCGTGGCTTCCTGAAGTACCGAATTGATGCGACAGATAAAAACTGAAATTTAAAATCTTCAACTTTAGTATGCGTAATCACGCACTGTTTGCGTTCTGTCCATATGGCGGCTCCGCAGGATGCCACATCCCGTTCCACGATATGTGCAAGACTAGCGCTACCCGCCATGGTGGCTCAGTTGCTGTGGCGTAGTGCAGAGGAGCCCAAGGACGCGGGTTCGATACCCGGCCGCGACGGCCGCTTTTCTGGTGTAGGCGAAAAGCGATAACGCCCGCGTGTTTGAGATTTCGGCGCCCATTAAAGAACCCCGAGGTGGTCGAAATTAATCCGGAGACCTCCGCTACGGCGCGCCTCATCGCCCGAGTAGCCTCGGCAAGTTAAACCTCACAATCAATCAATCAATCAATCAATCAATCAATCAATCAATCAATCAATCAATCAATCAATCAATCAATCAATCAATCAATCAATCAATCAATCAATCAATCAATCAATCAATCAATCAATCACCAGACTAGCACTTCCTCAACGCACCCAGTGCCATCGACTTGCTTGCTTGGACCTCTACTACTATCCTTTTGATCAACTGAGAAAATACCTCCGCTGTCTAGTCTCAATAGCGTAAAAGTAGAACCACATCAATTTTTGCTCTAGAATTTTCTTTTGCCCTAATTCTACGCATTCCTTTTGTAAGTAAGTGGCTTTGGTATATTTTAGGTTGGTTTGTGAGTGAGACGCAGCGTATCAACACGTTTCAGTAACATTTGGCATCGCACCGGAAGTCCCGGGCTTGCACCTAAATCGGAAGGGAATATCGCCCTCAGGACATATCTCAAAGATTGCAAATATATCACACGCTGTAGGAGTATATTCAAAGACCCACTGACTGAAGCTATAGCTGCGTTTTTTGTTCCCACAAAGCAGTCCACTGGTTTGAGAGTTTTGATGTCAGTAAATTTGCGGGTCGGTATACACACCCTAGGATTGCAAGGAATGGGAGCTGAACAGTGCGATGTAAAGACAACCACCGTCGATGTGCGTGATCTTTTCATATCGAAGGAAAACCCGATGAACCAGTGACGTAGTAAGTTCATCCCTAAGAGGGAATAGCGCATCTTGGCACCATTAATCTGCGTCTCAAAGCTTGCATGATTTAAGGAGCAATTTTATTTTTGGGAAGTTTTTAGATGCGACGCTGAGGAGCATCTTTTGCCGGCGGCCCTGTCCTGCGTGCGTCCGTCGTCCGCGTCCGAACAGCTGCGTCTCTCCTCCGCTCGCCTCCTCTCCTCTCTCCGATAGCGAACACTCTCTCTCAACATATGCGGTCGCGCTGCGCGCGGCTGCGCACTGTGCGCATGTGCAGTACTCTCTCTCTCCGCGGTCTCCTCTCCTTCGGGCGCGCTGCGCATAGAAGCGGAGTGCCGCGCTCCGGCCGGTCTCTCAGTCGACGGTCGTCCGCGCGTGCTCTCGCGCTTGCTGTCTTGCCGTACCCGACGATTGCTTCATGCGACGTCAATGGAACCCCCTTCAGCGTCGCATCACACCAGGGTTCCCGCGAGGGGAGGTGGGCGTAATTTTTTTTTTGCATCAAGGAGAGCACATTCGCAACGAGGGTGTATGACAAGCACGTTGTGTTAGCGCACAAGCGTCGCGTTAGCCGCAGTAGTTGCACGCTGGACTGCGTGGATTCGAAATTACTTCCATTCGTGCGCAATTCGGACGGTTCTGAAACGTCGCTAATGTCCATATTTTCAATCAAAGTATTTCTTATTTTCCGTCTTTTTGCTGCCTAATTCTAACCGATATATTTCAGTGTGCTCCAGCATACTGATGTACGCAGTTGTTGTTTGTCCTTATAAAAAATTCTGGAACTGGTCTTCTTATAAATCGACTGGGGCGTGTCTGTGTATTCCGTACCTTCAAGCGCTTTTGCTTCAACAGCGCACAAGGCGACTGACCGGCCGACTTTCTCGCAGAAGTTTAGTGTCCTGCGGCGAATCGCGCGTTGAAAAGAACCCGGCATGGCCGCAATAGTGTCGCTAGATAGGATACAGAGTACCATCACAGAAGCACGGAAGTGATCAACGGCGGCCATTTTGGTGGTTTTCAGTGTTGCCAGATTGCCGCTTCTGCGGCCTTACCGGTAACTTTCACGAGGTGACTTGTAAACAACACTACCGAAGACGCAGCAACACGGAACCTTCGGACACACTTCTGCAGCTGAAATGATGCGAAGCACGTTATTTTTCATTGGCGTTCGGAACGACCCCAGTCAAGCGCAGCCGCAGAGCAGGGAGGGTAAGCTGAGACCACCACAGTTTACCGACAGAAACGCATAAACAAAATGGCGGTGCCCATGAACCGTCTCAGTGTAAACAAATGTCACATGATGCGAACTGACCAATGATCATGGCGGCGGCACGGTACAATAAAAGAAAAGATTGCCGATACTCTGTAACCTCATAAGTGACACTAGGCCGCACATGCCCGGCTGTGCAGGCGGCCCAAAGGTTGCAGCACCCTCAAGCGTATGAGCATCGGACCAGCACTGCTGCGCGCTGTGTCTTATTATTCGTTTCTCTGTCCCAGTGAGAATGTTTTTTCCCATAGAGTTTCTTACTATATACACAAGAAACAAGTCGGGTGCTAGCGTCCATGCGGCTCACATCAAAGCCGTCTGTGTCATCATGGGCCGCCATTATACCGAGCACTCACCGTTGTTTTCATAATTGGCTTGTACTGAAACGCTTTAATGGCTGTAAATTCACATACGATACCAAAAAAACGGAAAGACGAGTGTGCCATTATGTAATTATAAAATCAATCACACTCTTTTAAAGCAAAAGAATAAGAAATAAAGCGTGTTATTTTTACTAAGAGTCTGCCAGAACGGTTATGCCAGTACAATGCAGACCCAGCGGGTACTTCACAATACCGTAAAAGTTGAGGCGAAACTCATTAAAGACTCTTTTGCAAACATTGCAAGAAGTAAATTGTTTGAAAGGCTCAGAAAGGCTTTATGAGCGCACCTATGAAAACGAGCGCCTCGCCTTCGCTGTGTTTTCGTTCGTGTTTTCGTAACAGCCGTCTGCTACAACTTTCGCAGCGGCGAATTACTCGCTGAGTCAAGATGTTCGGGCGCTATTAAGATATGTAGTGCTACTTCAAGAAAGAACTGATGAGTGCACTCTTATCAAAAACTAACGTGTCTGCATTGTAGGTTTGTATTAATGCAAATACGTACCCATGCCGCTTGCCGCGCGCCACTAAAGCTAACTGACGGGACGAAGGCCGTACTCGTACGCCCTCGGTCGCACGAGTACGGCCTGCAGAGAAGGCGACGTTGCCTTTTATACGGACATATTTCCCCAAAGACGAAGAGTAAATACGATCAACATAGCATTTTTGTACACCACCAGGGTGCTTGTTAATATTCCCTTAAGTCGCGAGTTTTCGTTTCAACGTAAGAACTTTGCAACATTTGTTTGCAAGAACTCGTGAAAAGCATTGCAAGCTAAAATTGAAACCATCAGGGCTAAAGCACCTCCTTGTACACCTTGGTCCAGAAAATTCTTGATTGCGAAAAATCCCCGATGATGATGATGATGATTGATGATGATTGCTATTGGTTTCCCATTTGAAGCGGGGTGATGACGTGTCATCTTACCAAAAAGGACAAGATACCTACGTTTTATACTCTTGGTTTAATACTAGCGCTGCCTAGGGCAAGCACAAAACATTTATTAGTCACAAAATACTTTTTAGATGCGACGCATCTCTTTGACTCGCCTTGTCCCTCCATCCACCCGTAGTCCGCACGCCTCTCCCCCATTCTCCTCGCCACGCCAGCTGCGCGGTAACGCCGCTCTCACCGCAGCGCCATCTTGCGTTAGCGCTCGCTCCCCTCGCCATGCCAGCTGTGCGTCAGCGCGCGTTAGCGCTCGGTTAACACATGCGCATGCGCTACTCTCTCTCATTCCCCTCATCGTTAACGCGCGGTACATATAAACGCTATAACTGCGCCGCTCCGCCCAGTCGCTCCACCGCCGCCGCTCCGATGACATCCGATTACCACCGATGATTTGAATGGAGACTAACAGGTCTGCTACCGCGATGGTCGGCGCAACCGTAACAAGCACCGCCCAGATGCGTCGCATCACCCCATGGTTTCCCCCCGCGGAAAGATGTGGTCAATTTTTTTTCCCTGTTACAGGTGGTAACTGTCCTAGGCAATATTCCCCTCTCTGCTTTTCGTCCACCAGCATTCTAATCTTCTTTTTGTTGCCTCGACAGCCTTGAAGTTAACTTCCTCTGTGCTACCCTTAAATCCTTGGGCTTCTAGAAGCCGAATATTTCCCTCATGTAGATTTGGATGGATACCCCCGCATTGTAACACTATGTGCCGCATAGTTTCTGTTTCTTTTCCGCAGACCACGCATACCCCACCATTTTGTGAATACTTCCCCACAAAGCACTTAGTTCGCAAACAACCTGCTCTAGCCTCAAAAAGCAAAGCACTGCCTTGGGAATTATCGTAGAAATTTTTCTTTCTGATGTCCAATTTCTCCGCCTGCTACATATCTATCGACGTTTTAGCTTCCATTTTTGTCTCCATTTATCCGTTTATATATGCCTTGCCTCTATTTTGCTTGCCTTGGCTGTTTTTGGATTCTCCACTGGTCTTTCCGTAATTCATCGCTAGCCTTCTAGTCTTCCTTAACCACTGCGTGTCCACGCTTTTCAAGTATAGGTACCTAAACACCTTAGCTGCCCACCTACGTTGATCCATTGCTCTCAACCTTCTCTCAAAACATATTTTACTCTGCGCTTCTCGAACTTCACCTCACTTCAACGGACAAAACCTCTTTGTGTTTGTTTTTCAATTTTGTATTCTGGCGCCCATGTGCAGTGATATGGGGCGGAGAACACGCGCTGACGAAATACCTCTGTAGTGAAATATCGATGCTCCCGCTGCAAAAAGAAGCCGTCGTGCGGGTAAAACTAATCGATGGCACACGTGGTATCATATTTCAAATACGCCAGCTATTTTCCACAATCCTATACGATATCATACTGCATTTTCATAATACATGGGCAAAAGCATCGTTATCCGTTTATACGAACTCAGAACGCCAATATCATTACTCTGAGCTATAATGAAATTACAAATGAGCAGACGTACCGCCCGACGTACAAGTGGCCCTGTTTCTTGAAAAAGAATAATTCAGTTCATCGCTGCATACGAGAAAAGGGAAGGAGAAGTTAACAGGTGCATTGTTCACGTCTGCATTCGAAGCCCTGGCGCTCAATTTTTCAGCAGGCCTGTTCCCCCTTTCCTCGCTTCGGTGCTTTTGTCATGCCAGGGTCGAATGCGCCGAAGAAAATACGGTAAAAAAACTAAGACATCTGGAATGCGAGACTCGGGCTTTGAACATACGAGGACATTTGTGTTGCAAATTAAGCCCGTAGCGACTACCACGTCTTCTAACATTGTTACTGGAAACTACGTCAGCTGCTTGAATATTTGTTATTGCGACTAAGAAGAAGTTTTCCTACACCCGGATCTACAAGTAAAAAGCGTTTTTATATGAACACCACTATTAATAATGAGCTAAAGCTCGGTCGCGAACTCTGAGTTTTAGATTCTTGCTTTATTAAAGTTTATAGGGTGTGTTTCCTCCGATGGTTCTTCATAGGCTACACCAAAGGAAGATACGCCACGGACAGTGTCTCCATACGTTTCTCTTAAGAGCGTGGCTTTAATTCCGTTTCATAACTTACTTGTGTTCTGTGTTGGTGGAAATGGTGATGCAACATGAATTCAAAGGTTACACAGCGCTTTACTTATGATTACATGGAGTCCCTTTGGGCAATACATCGTCATCCCTCTGTGTGTGTTGGAGCACTTTGCTCGAACTATTGCGTTATAGCTGCTAAAAAATGAATGCAGCGAACGCGAATAGCAAACTCATATTCCGTTTGAAACCTTGCGAAACCTGGCGTTCGGTAGTTCAGGCTTCTAAGGACATCTTTACAGTGTCTTTAGGTATGCTGCCTGAACTTTTGCGCCGTTGCGCCGTAGCGCCACTCCGTGGCGCCAGTAGCTAGGAATTACAATTTCGGAAAAAAAATTGTCCCAAAAAAACTTCTTTCTTGGAAAAAGTTAACCCATTATTTCCGCTGCCCGCGTGCAGGTTGCGAACGAAATATACAGACCAAAATGTTTGGAATTATGGAGCAAAATACAGTGGAATCCAAGTAATTATGATGTTATTGTATTTTTGATTATGATCTTACGGTATTTATGATCTTATTTCTTTCATCAAGTTCAGCAATATTTATACTTGTACATTGAATCCGTCAATTTTCGGCCTAGATCTGGCAAGCTCCAAGAATTCCTCTTGGGTCAAACTAGCAAAAGCAATTTCTGCTCATGCATGTATTTACAATTTTCAAGTTGTGTTTGCATTTGTGGTACTGTACTCTACTGTACTCTACTGGGCGTGGGCAGGGCAAGTAATGTGAGGGCAGGATAACCGTTGGCCATTAAGGTTAACAGGCTGGATCCCTAGAAAAGGAAAGCGCGGCAGGGGGCGGCAGAAAGTTATAGATGGGCAGATGAGGTGAGGAAGTTTGCGGAAATAAATTGGTCGTGGTTAGCACGGGACCGGGAAAAAGGCCTTTATCCTGTAGTGGGCGTACACATGATGACGATGATAATGACTCTACTGATAAAGGCTCTAACTTGTTCCTACAATTTAGCGACCCTTTACTCCAAATGAGTTGTTGAACGCGTGGCAAATATGGACAGCCTTCTCACACCCTACTTACTTTTCACGCACGGAATCGGCACTGCATAGCGATTTTCCCGCGTGTTGAGTTATCTCGAAAGGAGCGAATTCCTCGTTTGCTCGACTCAAATATCGGACGAAAACCACCCGCTGAGTCAACTTACTGAAAATCAATGAACGCGCAAGCTTCTGCACGCGCAGCCACACATGACTACAAAGCCACCGTTTGCACGGGATAAATAATCGTAGTTGCGATGATTCTGGCTCGCAACAAAGTCTTGTTCTTGTGAAGAGAGGGAAATTTGCAATGAAGTGCTTGATTTAAATAGGACCGCAGCTGGTCGGGTACCATGCGAAGTAATTAGAAGGCGGGTTCGGGAAGTAACGCAAACTTCTTCCTTCTGTGTGAACTTGCTTCAAGGTTTGCAAGTAAAGGGAAGTCCTTATAGAAAGAAAATAGTGTAAGTTCACGATCCGTCATATTAATTATTCTGAAGGCGCGACACGGTTTTTGTAGGCACGAACTGCGTTTAGCAGGAGCCAATCCATCGTCCTTTCTCTCGGATAGCTTAAAATCCACGGCGGTTTCTCTTTTAGCGCAATAATAGTTAAACGAACCATTGTTCCCTTCATCGTGAATATTGTTTCTTACTGCATTCGTTGATTTTCGGACAAGTTCTGGCCTTAGTTTTTCTACTTTTCTCCCGCTGATTTTATTATGAGGAGCAAAAGTTGTGAACAACGTGAAGTGAAATAGGACCGATAGTCCTGTACTTTCACGGGTATTTATGAGAACACACAAGGGGGTTTGAATCTCGTTCTTTGGGCTGCATTCATATTTTAAAGCTACCTTGGGTCACTCAGTACAACCAATCGAACTGGTTTCACGGATAATATAGTAATGTATAGCCTACAAAACTTCGAGACAATTGCGGCGGTATTTTTGAAACTTTTTTATTGCCTCACTTTTATCTTGCACTTACGTCCTCCTTATGATAAAAGTTAACAGCAGCTTCTAAATACACTATGAACGTTTCGCATTACTACACAAATTACTCGACGTTAGTTCATAAAGTCTAACGTGAACAACGAAACTACGAACTTGATTCCGCCTTTATTCGTAACATCCATAAATCGACGCGAGAGAGCTGAACCTCAAATATTCGGGTGCGATGCATCCCCTCCTAATTTAGAGCACTCTATCCTCAGCTTTCTGGACCTTTCAGGGACGTTCCTGGGACGTCCCTCCTCAAAACTGGTAGCTCTTCAGAAGGGAGAACCGCGGCGGCGCGCAGTCACCTGTTCCCCCCGCGGCTTACCTGTCGTTGTGTCTCGCTCGCATTTGTACATCGCGAACCAGCCTCCTCGACGCCGCAGTCATCGGCGGCTTGAGTGGCGACGCAAAGCAGATAAAAGGCATCGATCGCCTCTACCGGAAACCATGGCAACGGGCATGCATAAATGCACGCGCTCCCGGGAAAGCCAGCCTACCTACATGGCCTTAGGTGCGTTCCCTAACACGTTCGCACGCACAAAAGCGAAAATGATAACTAAGGAACGGGGACAGGAGTGCAACGGCATCCTTCTGACGTCTCATTTTCCTCCCAGCACCCAACCGCCACCTGGCAGTGTGACTGCCACTAAGGAAGAAGAGGAGGAAGGCGCAGCTTAATATGTGCGAACAAGAACAGACTCCTAGAAGTCAGGCAGTGCTGCGGGAAACACTGCTTATGAGAGGCATCCTAATATCTCTCGCAGTTTCCTTTATCTTTTTGTCACGCAAGGGGACGAAACGGCCGCGATGAGCTTACCTTGTCTTCTAATTGGACGCAGGACAGAGCTCGCATTGTTGACGAACATCGCTGCAAAGCAAACACTAAGGAAGCTTCCTTGGATGGATATGAGGCACCGAAAAGCAACGCAAAGAAAATTTCATTTCGAAACAGAAAGAAACTTGCTGAAAAGTTTTGAGTCCCTCGTGTAAGGACCGAAACCAACGTGTTGCCTAACAGCTGGCTGTAACAGCAGATGCTCTAGTGAAAGTATGCCATCGCCTTTGTCTTCCTTTTAGCGCAAACAATGTTTCTCCAGCAGAGCAGAGGAGCTGACAGTGTGCTGCAGGTAAGAAGAAGACAAAGCGTTGACTTTATTTATGCTCTGCCTAAAGGTGAAGTGTTAAAGGAATTTAAAGGGACCCTGCAACACCTACGATCACCGCTTTCCCAAAAGGTGAAGTGTTAAAGGAATTTTAAGGGACCCTGCAACACTTTCGATCGGCGCTTTCACTAAAGGTGAAGTGTTAAAGGAATTATAAGGGACCCTGCAACACTTTCGATCGGGGCTTTCTCTAAAGGTGAAGTGTTAAAGGAATTTAAAGGGACCCTGCAACCCTTTTGATAAACAATTTCACTCTTTCCTTCGCTTCTGAAACCACTGCGAAAGCTATAGTTATCGCTAGTACGGAGCGGCACTGCGTGATTTGCTCGTCGCACGAGATGCCACTTCTATCTCTGCTTTGTTTGTGTGGCTTTTTTTTTAAAGTTGCTTTCGAAAAGCGTTCATTGCTGGAACTGAAGGAAAACCAGCCAGCAGCCACTACATGGCCTCAGTGACGTAATTCGAGCCGAAGAACGTCAAGACCGGGAAAGAGACGAAAATCGTTTGAGCGAGTTCCCAAGTTTATTTTTAGTTAGTTCCCAAGCTTTAATTTTCTTCACAACAGCGAAGTTAGTGATTACGCTAACTTTCTGCTTTAGCTGTACAGCTTTATTTTAGCTGAATTTCATATTTTCCTTCATATTTATTCCACGAAATGGCCAAAAGAATGAATGAAGGGGAATTTTTTATTTATTTTGGCATCACTAAAAGCTTATGCACCACCCAGACACGTGTCGATATCCCGAACGCGTCTTTCATGGAAATAGCGCTTCTGGTGGCAAGACAGAAAGACGCTTTGTATTATGAGCGCGGATTAACGCAGTGAATGAATGCCAACGTTCTATTCTAATCGGACTAGGCCTAGCTCCGCTGCAGGTAACTACACGCGGAGCAGCAGACTGTAAGTCGGATTAGGCCCCTGGCCCGGAACCTCCGCTTCAGTTCCGAAGATCTAATACCTGAAGCGGGCCCCGAGGTCTTTGTTGCCCAGATTGGGACCAGCGTCGCCGTACCCGGTGCAATGATAATGGCTTCGCCTCGCCGAACAGCGTCGCAATCTCTACTGTGTACGTCCCTATTTATTTGTCTTTTCGAGCTTCGAAATTCTTTGCCTCGTCCTCGTAACGATGGGCCTTTCTCTGATTGCAGAGTCGGCATTGGACGAATTAAGTTCGCTGTCTGATGAGTGGGAAGCGGAAGTGGTCTTAAATATTTTTTTAGCCGTACTGCTTTGGAACCCTTCTGCGGGGTTCAATTGGTCATTAGAAGGTACCCAAGGCTTACCCCTTTGTAGTTATGGAGTTCTGCAGATGATACATCTCAATTCATACGATATGTTCGATCGTAGCTCATACAAAAATTTATGTAATTTTGGGTTAGCTAGCGCCGTTCACTGTTATTAGCTGCGGAGCACCTTAGGAGACCGCACAATGTCCGTCCGCGTCCGTGGGCATAGTATTTGCAATCGCAAAAAATCACACAGGCACCGGCAGGATTCGAGCCTGTGTCTGGTAGACCAGGCAGAGTTACTGCCAGTCGTCTTACCCATTATGCCATGACCGTGAGTCTGTACCTGATAGTCAAACGGCTTACTCCCTCGCCTGTAATGAGGCGGAGTACCTGAGGACGTCTCAATGTCCGTCCGCGTCAATCCGTGCGCACACTACCATCAAGCAAAAATAAAGCGAAATTCGATTTGAGCCGTGAGTTGAAGTGTCATTTAGGGAATATAATCAAGGTGCACCTCACGGCTCAAATCAAATGACGGTCAGGGCGTAAATCGGATGTCACTCGGGGCGCAACTTGGATGCCGTGTCGACTCCCCGTAGGAGTATACTCCACACCCTCACCGTCATCCACGGAGTGGAGAAGCTGCCATTCTTTTTTCTCTAGCGTAAACGTACTGTTGGAACACTTCAGCCTTATTCGTGAAAGTATCCGTGTATAACTCGCCGATGAAAATGTGTATGCGTCAAACAAAGAGGAAACGCGCGGGTATGCCTCCGCCCGTGTTTTGGCCTAACGTAATGCTTTAAGGAAAACGTCCAAATAATAGAGAGTTTTAGCATTGCGGCTAGCGTTCGCTAACGCTACGGCGACGGGTGCCGGGACCCGACTGGGAAGGTGCGTGTTCGTTTCGCGGAAGTGAGCGGCCCGCCTCGCCCGGCATTATCATTCGTTCTTGTGAGGGGCGACCTCCTCGCCGTCCCCGCGCGCGCGTGCGCAGTTGCGGCCCGGTAACCCGCCACCTTAGCGTTATCGTACGCTAGCCGCACTGCTAAAACTGTCTAATACCTCCAGTTTAATGTTCAATGATTAGGAAATTGCCCGGCTGGGTGTAAGGCTCAAATTGAAAGTTGCCTAACGTTAGGCCTAAACACAAGACATTAGGCCTAGCGTGATGTTTTCAGCTTTAACCTCATCAATCGGTATAGACTACAAGAGAAAGAATTCATTGAAGTATTTGTACGTAAAGCCGTGTATATTGGTTCGCGTCCTATGACCTCAGAGAGAAACGTTCGGCCTTATCTGCATCACATACCCAGCAGTTGCGGCTGTTATTCTAGCGAAATGATAGATACTCACAAATGTGTACGTAATCACGTGGTGTATCGGACAACGCTTGATAGGAGGATAAATGCTGCTTTGCAGCGCGGGTTCTTACAGATGCTAGCGCCCGTGGTGCATGCCGGGACATGTTGCCAAAAATCAGTAAATAATAATTCAGTAAATTACATAAATCACACGCACTAAGATGATCGACCGCACGAAATCTGGGTAAGTACTCTAAAACCCGCCTACTGATTCCTTAGTCTACCAAAGTGCTACATATCCAAGGAATAGACATACTTGCTGTGGGATATTGCCCAGTGCGTTATAAGCGGGAATGTATGGTGCTTTTTTATAATATTTGGTGATCTGCACAGGAAAATTTTCTGTAATAATTAGTTGGACGAGACATAAATATTTGTTAACGAAGGCTTAGAAATTATTGCTTTTAGGCATATGTTAATCATGATGCATCATCCGCGATAAAGGTAAAATATGATTTTTATGGTATGTGTAATCATGACAGTGCAGTGCAGTTTAGGGGCTCGACTTGTCGTAGTAGCTCGCTCGCTAGACCCTAGTTGAGGCACACGGTGTTATGTCGTAGCGGCTGTCGTCGCGGCGTAACCACAGAGGCTTCGAAAGCCAAGCGTTTTATCTAGTCATAAGCGTTCGAAACTCGTGAACCGCTTGCGCTTGTCATAAATCCCCCCGTTGTTTAGCCCAAATAAAACTGCGGATAGATTTGAGGCAAAAAAATTGGCCGCGTATCTGCTCCTTTCGTTGCAAATGTCGTCAAAAGACGATAGTCTTTATCGACTATTGCGAAGTAAATGCCTCCCTTCGCTTTGCCGCTCACCTCTCATGTTGTTCCTCCTGCGTCGCGCTCCTCCCAAGGTAAAGACGCCAAAGGTTTGCTTAAATCATTTTAAATTTCCCGCGTTCCACTGCTCCAAACCGGGTGTCTCGATGCGAACGCTGCTGTACGGCGGAGACGCGCGTTAATCGAGGCGCCCTACTTCAACGTTTATAGAACCGCGTTTCCCTACTCCACGTGCGTTGCAAGCAGAACGTGGAACCTATCTAGTGGAACCTTGCGTAACTGTTGCCGGTTGATTTCTTAAAATGACGCAAGAAGCTATAGTGGCGCGGGCGACAGTAGGCGACGGCGAAGTGAATTCTTTTTCTGCAGTTGATGAAGTATTTAATTTCGCAAAAGCAAGCATTTTTGATTTTTTTATAAAGGAACACTGCAAATATCACTTCTGTATTGATTTGCTTTCTCATATTTGCGTAATGTCTTGTTCTTCTTTAACAATGTTGACAAGTATGAACCTTACACCGGACATAGACGGGTAGATTTAGCTGTGACTATATAAGACTAATGGGCAGGCATTGTTTTGCTTTGGCCGGGTGGCTGAATCGAGTCACAGACAGACAGACGGACAGACATACAGACATACAGACATACAGACAGACCAAAATTTCTGGGTTTAAGGAGCCCAAGAAAGACTATCGTCTTTAATATACATAATTAACCGGCAGCGCCCGCGTTCGTTTAGCTTGGGACGCTCATTGGGTTGGTTTTTACGATAGTAAGCGAAAAAAAGAGGCAGTGGAACACCGGCACGTGCGGGAGGAAAAGCAAGCGCACAAAGAACAGAACTCCCTGTGGCTTAGTTTTAGACAGGGGGCGCGCGAGAACTGCGAACGCGGGAAATTTGAATCGCATTGGGTGGTAGCAGTGAGCGGAGAAGTGCGCCACAGCCCATTATGGCGAATCACTGCTCTGCACTTCCGACAGCTTTCACATTGAGTGGAAGGGCCTTTTATTTCTTTCACTTAATACCTTGAACCTATCCTCGAGAAATTCAGGACACGCTGGTTCGGAGGTACAGTTGTGATCTTCTCCGTTAGGCACGCCAGCAATTCAGGTTGGGGAGGCTAACGAAAAACTAAACACGACACCAACAGACGCCTGATTAGATGCTCATCCAGTGTTCCCAATCTTTCCACGGAAGGTATTACCGGAGTAGGAATCATAATGCAGCACACAGCCTGTAACGCCTGCAGGTTGACTAAAAGAAAAAAAAGTAAAGTTAGGAAATAAATTCCCGACCGCCTATCGCATCAATCTTTTTTCGTAGGCTGTAATCCCCCTAAAAGCAACGCCGAGAAGCTCTGCGGCTTGACCAGTTTCGTCACGGCCGAAATAGATGGCTCTGGCGGGTGTCTTTCGTGGCTTGCCTCGTCTCGCCTACTTATCTGCTCGTCTGTTGATTATTCCGCAGGGACTCCAGCCTTTGGCAGATGCTGTAGCCTACCCTCTTTCATCGATGCGAAAATTGTAGCTGGCACATTCCCAGGTGGGATATTTGTTAGCCCTCCATCTACTGCAAGAAAAACGCATTAACAAGATCTGCCATGCTCTCGCGGTATCGGATCAAGCAGCATACGGAGACCTAATGGGCTATCTTGTGATACAGCAAATTTCCTACACATAGTTTGTATAAATAATTGAAAACAGAGTGGAATACCTATGATAACATGGTGTTTAGAGCTTGTTTTTCCGTATTCTATAAAGTTCCGGGTATGCGAACAGTTTTCTCCGCCCGTGTGGTGGAAAAGGGGAAAACGTGTTGGAATAATTTTGCAGGATTTCCCATTTCCTCAACAGAAGAAGAGTAAATAAACGTGCAATCACAAAAACAACACCGATGAGGAAAACCTTATAGTCAAGACCATCGTTATCCGGAATAGGTTTACTAGTGTGTCGTCACAAACGATAAATTCGGCAAAGCAAAGTTCTGTACTAGTTGGCTATACCAAGCGTTACGCCAATTCAGAGGGAATTGCAAAAAAAAAAAACGTAAGTTCTGAAATCGCTTGATATTATGAAATTTGCTTGCAGGCATTCGTGAGCACGAATTTTAGACGCGACAACTGATTCAGTCACTTTACGGGCCCAAGGTATATCGGGGGATTTGTGAAAAAGTGTTTAAGCCAAATGTCACCGAATAAACCAAAGTTGCCAGATCCCACTTATTGTTTTATAACCTTCACGTCATTGCTTCGCACATGGTCTTAGTGACGTCATGAAAATCGTTGTCTTTGTAGCTGCTCTATAGAAAGATCGAAAACGAATGTGTGGGACGAATATAAGTAGCTTTTTATAGTTACCGACACCCTGCTGCATTCCTTCATGATTAAGAAACGATTTTATGGTATTTAAATTGCGAGTATATCTGGATTTTATACGTCATGCTTCTGCCACCCTCTTTCCTTCATTCATTGAACACCAAAAAATAAACTCAGCGTTTTGCCAGGATGCAGTCAAAGAACTCCTCAGGAACTCCAACGTGCCAAAGAGACGTCGTGTAGTAAGCACCGACGCGTCTTGTCGCTGCGCCGAAAATCGCATTATCGGTATATAATCATCTGTTGACGTTTTCTTTTTACGACTTTTCAAAACTGTTTACAACAGCCAAGACGGTAAAAAAAGTGTCTCCTCTGAGAACGCGAGTAAAGGCGCGGTTGTTGATGCGAATGGTTGGTAAGCTCTTCTTGCTTATTTTGTTCTCTTCCACCTTCAGACAGGCATGTCTGCATGTGGAGGAAGCTTAAGCAACCACTGGATTTCGTCACGGTGCCGTGTCTACTGCTTCGTGCTAAGAGAAGCATAACCACGACAGCAACCACGGCGTAGGAGAAAAACATCCTTCCCCGAAGTGCGTGCCACATCTCTAACCAGCCAGTGGTTCGCACAGTACGAGAAAAAAAAAAAAAAAACAGAGAAACTTTGCTGCTGCACGCGGCAGCGACGTATAGATCAACCAACACCCCTCGGGCGAAGCAACCAACCACTCTGCTCTCTTTGACGAATGGGAGGCAACCGTTGCTTCCGGCCTCCTTTTGCGAAGGTTCTGTGCCCTGGAGGGCGTTACTGGCGCAAATGCAGCGCTGCTCGTTGAGGCCTACAACTTCTCGCGCAGCGATGGTCTTTGCTTTTAGATCGTCGTCTTCACGTCGCGTGAGCTGAGGAGGATGAGCGGAGAGAGACGTCTCTTGCTTGAGGCGCCATAACTCTCGTCTTGTCCGCCGAACTAACGAACGTGTTGCGCTAGCTTCTTCGTGGGGCGTCCTTTATGGTTTTGGTACGCTTTTGCTTATTTGTGGGCGGCAGTGTACTGGCGTTGATTGGAGCTTGCGTGTACGTTAGCTTGTCGTCCTCCGAGATGGGACTGCATTTGTGCGTTTCGAGGACGGAAGAGGGGAGGAATGTTTTTTGGGGTTGGCCATGCTGGCGCGGTAATGATCCGCAAGAAAAATTATAGACGAAGTAGACGTTTAGGTTAGTTGTGAAAAGAAGCAGAGCTGCATAATTTATTTTATTTTATGCAATGGAAACAAGCTAGACTTACAGCACATCCCGGGTGAGTCCAGCGCACTGACTATAAGCGTTATTTTGGGGATGCCTTTCGTCCACTTGCTTTATGGACAGCGGCTGCTAGTTCAAACAGAACATCTCAAGAGGCGCACTGGTGTAATAGGTAGAACACGATAATCTTCGTCGCTAACAACATCCGTCTTCAGTTCCGTCAGGTCTTTTACTGACTGCTTGAAGCTTCTTTAAATCGAATCTTTCTATGCCACACTGAAGGTGTGGGTCGCCCGCGTAAAATCGCACTGCAAAAAAGCCAACTTCACACTTTGGGTTTCCCAAAACGATGATGGTGATGATAAGGGGGGACACATCAAGTGCCTCAAGAAAAAAAAAAAAACTCTTGCGGTGTTCGGAATCGAACCTAGATTCCTCGCGTTATGAAGCCGACCTCTATTCGAGACTGCGCCCTTCCGAACCCGATCGAAGAATTTTGGTTTTTGGACTTTAAATTTGACTTAGCTTGAATTGGAGGAAGCTTCGCGTTTTCACCATCTCTGTCTTAACGTCTCCCAGCCTGAATTTTCGTTAGGGAATAGAAAAAATGTTTGCTATCGCTTTTGCTAGTCTGATTATATGGAAGCCGCAGAAGAACTTTTACACATGACGGTGTTTTCGGAAGAAAGTTACGGCTATGGCACAAAAACAAAACAACAGGTCATAATAGACCAGTACGCGGCAAACTTATTTAGAAACGAATTGTTTACGGCAACTCCGTGTGTTTTTCAGCAAAGTACCCACTGTGGAGACATTTTTATTGCAATCAAAATACTTACATTCCTTTGGTAAATACGCGTGTAAATGGACGGCAACATAGGAACGGTGATCACTGGCATAAACCAGGGGAATGGAAGCAGTCAGCCCTTTATTGAAAGTGGGGTATATGATGCCACTTGTTACATATGTTGCCATCTATGTATAGATTCCATCTGAGCGCGGGCGTTGCAGCTACCGATTCTTTCTTCGGGTTGCGCGGCTTAAAAATGGTGTGAATGCGAAATTCGCGACAACCGGTCAATAAGTTAAGAAAGGGACTTTGATTTTTGTACTTCTACGTAGCCCCTACACTGCACAGCATCCATTTTTCGACTTGCCTAGACAACCCGATGACGAAAGGTCATCGGCCACTCATATTTCGATATGGAAGGGTTCCCTATTATTCGCACCGCTTGAAACGGCAATTTCACAAAAGTTATAGCGACTCAAGCATAGCTATCATTTTACCTTGTTCGGCCACAAGCCTACCACCATTTAGCAAGAACAATCACTATTTCCCTATTCAGTTCGGTGATCGACGTAGGAAACACAATACGCCACCTGTACGTAGCATAACATGAAACATTTTGTCATATATTGCTTTTGGCCCTTTAATGTCCTAGTCTTCATTCGGAAATTCGTCTTCGGGCAAGCCGCCACTGCGTGAGGCTACAACGTTCAGCAAAATACGCGTTAATATTTGTACAATGTTCGTGCCTTTCGCAGCCCTCATGAGCTCGGCAGTGCTGTGCTAGTCTCTCTTGTCTATCCTCCAGCCTTGGCGGTGCGTAAAGGCACCTGCCAAGTAAACGCGGTTCAAAACCTGGCATAGCTCGACTTTGTTCCGACTATTACGCCCCTTCGCTGCTATAGCGCTAGAAGATATTTTTCGCCAGGGTAAAATCATGAATGGTACTGCTCCAACGCCTCATATGTGGGCTCCGCCGACTCAGTACCTGCACCATAGACTTCGTCTTGCGTCTTCATTCGTATCGCGTTCTCTGAACTCTGTCTACATATCACTGCGGGAAAAGCTAGGTGGTAGTGTAGCGGTTAGAGAACACAAACTTGGAACATAAACTTAGAATAGAAATTTCATGTCTGCATGGTCAATTTTGAACAATATTCTCTCCTCTTCTGCTGCTTGATGGCATCCATGTCCAGCAGCTTCCCGCCGTCCCGTGACCAGCGGTGATGCATTAGCATTTAAGGCCTAACTGGAACCTCTTGTCAATTTATTAACTGCCAAGGCAGCTTAAATTTTTTTTCACAAAGACTCTTTCAGGTTATTCAACCGAGTTCACAGAATTCAAGTTTTAGAAAGTTGAGTGTTTCTGTCTTTGTAATCTTCTTCTACTATTTGGTACATTTATCAGCGTTTCCTATAAAAAAGTAATCTAAGCCATAGAAGTCCAAATAAACCACCTTTCGGTGGTAACTTTTCTGGCACGTTCTTTCTGTCATTCTTTTTTGCCCGGCATATAGCTTTCACCACACAGCGGTTTAGTGTGGGCACGTATTTAGCGTATTGTGGAGACCCCGTTTCCTGCCTACACATAATAACTCGGAGCGATGACACCCCTGAGGGTCTGCTCAGTTACCCATTTAGGGGAAAAAAAGCGAAGCCGTCAACTGCGAGCGACAGACCTAGTTAAGTCGAAAGCAAAACGAAAATGTCCTGGTCCAGACAGTTCCTAATTGTGAAGAATGGCTCTCAGAGGAAAATGTCGCGGGTTGACTCGCGTTCCCTCGGCCGCCTAAACGGCGTCAAGAACTTCCGCCGCCGGGAGGGAACTCAAGGGGCCGCGCCTGGCACGCCGCTAACCCAAAGTACGTACTGGAATAGCTTTGAATAGCACGCCCGGGGGGCATTGGCGGTAACGTCTCGATCCCAAAGCCTCCACGTTTTGTGTTCGTTTTTTCGCCTCCGTATTTTAAAACCCTTCACAGTGGCCAAGTTTTAAGGCAGCCATCGCAAAGCGCCAGTCACGTCAAGTTGGAAAACTTGGTCACGTACTAACGCTGGGGCATTATTTTTTAACCAGGAGCATGCAGATCACGTGCAGTGATAAAAGATAAAATAGCCGTCATCTGGAAAGTAAATATTGGGAGCGTTTTTTACTACGAGCTTTCTTGCGCCCGGTTCGTGACAGGCAATCACAATTTCAGGAGCAGCTCAAGCGCAATTGTCAACGCACTGGGACGGGCGGCGGCCGCTTTTCTGGTGGAGGCGAAAAGCAAAAACGCCCGTGTGGACGAGATTTCGGCGCACGTTAAGATCCCCAGGTGGTCAAAATCAATCCGGAGCCCTCCACTACGGCGCGCCTCATCGGCTGTGTTGCGTCGACGCTTGTAAAACAGAATTCAATCAAATCAATCAAATCAATCAATCAATCAACAATCATCAATCAATCAATCATCAAAATCAATCAATCAACAATCAATCAATCAATCAATCAATCAATAAACACACTGGGATGGCCCTTACCTTCATCGACGGGTAAATATCTCTGATTGTCTTTCTTCAGCAACATTTTCTTTGGCAAAACAGGCATCGATATACATAACTACATAGTCACCTAGCTACATTTCCTCACGAAGGGACCACCCTTTGAAAGTACGCGAGTATATGTGCCGAACTGAGGTTTTGGAAATTAATTTCTTCCTCGAACAATTCATGAGCGAAACTATCCTCCTGGGGCATATTGTTACCGCCGCACTCATGTGTTTTTTCTCACAAAAAAAACCATGTATGACCTAGTGCTTTGTTAAAGTTTTCGATGTTTTTAATAGTTCTTGGTGTGAAGGGCAATTGTCCTGCATATGTATTTTATACCATTATCGTGTCCTGTTGAAATGTTCATTTGTAATGCGTAATGTATGACATGTCATTTTCGTATTATAGTGTGGTAAACCACCCGACAACATTGCCTCAGATGTCGCCGTAAGTGCATGTATAAATAAATAAATAAATAAATAAATAAATAAATAAATAAATAAATAAATAAATAAATAAATAAATAGATAAATAAATAAATAAATAAATAAATAAATAAATAAGTCCTTCAAGTGGTGCTTAGGGAGCCGGCTGTGGGCAGTATACTAGCGCTTCGTCTTCATCTGCACATATTTATCAAAACTAGCTCGTAGGCCAGCGTTTCAGCCTCTTCATTCCTGTACATACTAATCATCACGGTGTGTCCGCCATTCTGGCGTATGGAATTCTTCAACAAATGTCGATGCCGACCTCGGTCTCTCAGTCTCTGCATAGGCGGGATTTAAAAGCAACTCCAGCGGTCGCGGATCTTGCGTCGTGTTGGTCTTCTTTTGACTCTAGCTGCTACGGTATGACGAGCAAAAGAAAACTGCGGTTGGGAGACATCGGCACCTACGTACGGACATCATGGTGTAAGAATTACGAGGACACGTAACAAGTTTATGGCGATGCACCGAAGGCGGAAACGTTAGTGCCCAATTTCTGAACGCATATTGCGGTATCTTTCGCGCCGCCATAGTGTCCTGGTTTGTAAATGACTGTTGCGCCCACGGGTGAGGCTGTAGCTTGAGTGCGAAGATCGACGCGTCGCGTAATAAACTCTCGTCTCCTCCCAGTATCAACCCCTCCTTTATTTCCTTTGCGTCTTTTTCTTCAACTTGTGGCTGTGATTGAGGTCCTTGGCCAACCGCCCTTGTTAGGCCTATATTTAGTCTAAACTTTATATAGACTTAACGTTCGTATTACGACTTGCCAAACAGTGTCAGACTTATTGCACGTCAAGTTGCGCGAACCATTTGAAGACGTTATAGCTGCTTTTGCATCAGACCACGGTTGTTTCCCGAGGCCAAATTTTGAAACAAAGAAACACGGGCACCCAGGTGCCCACGCGTGTTTAAGAGGAAACAGTACAGTGCACGCTAGTCTATCATTTAATAATTGCAGGCCAGGCCTAAACATACCAGTTCTTGCGGCCAATGAGTGATGTTAGAGCGGCGCATGCTCGCGTTCGTAGCCAATGGGAATTTTGTGCCAAAGTTCCGGTTAGCCGGAACTGGGGGAAGCATCTTTAAATTTCGCGCCAAAGTTTCGGTGATGCAGAAGTGGGCCGGCGCTTTGTTTGTCAACTAAGACAACCGATTCTTGAGCGATCACCTCGCTTAGACAACCCAAGCAACAAGACCACACATCCAGTATTAACACAAAAACTAGCAATAACAGCCCGCCTGTTCCACAGCGTGCCGCTGGAAGCCAAGTGTAGAATACGGGCTTTAAGACTGAACAGCTCCATCTGGAGCGGAGAACCCCGACGCACATAAAAAGAAGCATGACATCCATGAAGATGAGCGAAAACAGCGAGGGTAAAATAATAGCGCCTAGCAGGGTAACAGCTAATAACGGTCGGGGTATAACTTGAAGGCAGGAAGCAGAATGCAGTCACAGCACTGCGCTGTGTCTCTTCTAATTCTATCTCGCTTTAAAACGCCCCTCTTTCTTCAGTTTGGCACCAGTCATGGTAATTTCGTTTAACGAAGGAGACGGGGAAGTAGAGTGTCATTATTCTCGCTTAGAGCGGAACTCCCTACCCTTATTATCGTTTCAAAGGGCAGGAAGTTGGCTCACCGAAAGGAAGCCTCGTAGGTGTAGTGAAGGCTTAAGACGCTGGATATGAGCGGTCGAGCGGCACTTTCTTGAATGCAAACAGAGCTTGCGAGTCCTCGAGTTCTTCCGTTTTTTTTCTCTCTGTTCGTTCTTTGAATTTATCGCCGTCGTTCAGCTTTGTTGAATTTGGGGCTCGGTGTTCTTTCATATTCTGGGTAAGAATTATTCAACCCGGGTTGAATATAGCCGGTCTTTAGGACAGAAGAATTGTCTTTTGCCCCGAATGAAAATCCACACGTTGACTCTTGGCATGTGCACCGATGCTGGGATTGCGTAGCTTTCTTGTTGTACCTAGAAAGATTGCGCGTAGTGACCGCCTTAATTGACTTCTAGGCGCTTTTGTGTAATTTGCTTGGGAACAAGGAAAGAGGAAATCTAAGCCCTTGTTCTGAGCGCTGAATGAGAAAGCTTAATTGTTTAATTAAAATGCGTCTGAGTGCTCCTCTAAGTTTGCGCTGCGAGCAATATTCACTCTCAGCACATTTGGATGCATTCTTTCTCTCCCTAGGGCATTGCGTTCCAGTGGAATAAAATCATTGGTCTACTCTCATATCACGGCACCGTGAGTGAACTGAAAAGTAGGTCTGCACGTTCGTAGTCAATTTTCACCGCTTGTGTTTGGCCTGTATACACTTACAGTTAACAGTGTCAAGTGTGAAGGTTGCGCGGCTCTTACGGGCAGTCTCTGTTCGGGCACACTAAAGTATACCCTCAAGCATCGTCTCCCTCCTCACTTATCCATCACGTTTCAAATCTGCTTTGTTATCTTATTTAGAAAGCCGGCGATGATCTGTAGCGACTCTTCTCATGTCAAGTGTATTACTGCGTTGACAATGTGATGCTTGCTTCTCTTCAAGCGTGTTACATGTTGCGGCTGACTCACCACTTTCTTATTGTTCCCTCACTAAATGTATTCTTAACATGGTTGTACCAGGTTTATGTATCCCCCGTTATGTAATGCCCTCTGATCTCTTAAAGTATATAAATAAATAAATATCCAGAGGTGGCTAATGGATGTTAAGTGCTGCATGATCCAGCCTTCATCCCTAGTGCTTCTTCGCTTTCTCCCATATATGCAAGAAACAGTGCAGTGTGCCTTTCTTTGTGTTCAGGCTGGCATAGGGAGCCCAAACTTCTATAGACACATTTTGTTGTGTCATTGTGTTCGTATCAAACAGTTTTTCTATCACATCCTCTGCCTCTTCCTACTCAGCTTTTGCTGTATACGTGGACTGGAAACCGCATATTTAGCTTCCCTTGTTTTCCTTTGACGTTTGTACAGCTTCGCTTCCAGAAGTATTGTGTTGTGGAGCAGCGCCACGCCCCCATTTAATATATCAGCCTGCATCGCGCAGCTCGTGGATGCGACATACAAACTCTTTCGCTCCGTCTAGACAGCGGTTGCTAGACAAGGCATGGCGATTTTCTGACATGCTCGTGCATGGATCGAGTCTTGCAAAAGCAACTCTCGCACCAAGAATGGCCGCGCTAATGAAAACTATTTTCGGACTGGGAATATGTTCAGCAAGTCTTGAGCTGGACGTATATACGTTAACTAATTCTTTTATTTACGAGCGAATAACCAATTAAGAAACAATAGAATGAGGAGCAGAGATTGACTTTATTCAGGCGGAGATTGCAGTAAAATTCTCTCAGAGGGCCGCTTTGGTAGCGACCCTCTGTCCAGGACTGCCTGGGCTGCGGCGGAAAAATAGCGTTTTTTTTTACGCTTATGTACTGTCGAGTTCTTCCGGCCGCTATTGTGGTTGCAAGTGATCAGGAGTGCAAAATAAGCACGCACCCGTGAACGTATCTGAATATCTTCCCGAAGAGGCTTTCCAGCAGTTCTCCCACGGCTGTCCACCTGGAATTATGCAGCCCTGAGCTGGAAAAAATTCTAGCTGAACCAGCTGGAAAAAATCTTGTTGATTTCCAGCTGTCGATGGCTTTCTTTATTACCACGAATAAAATCCTAATGTTATTGATAAAGAACAACAGTATCGGAGTTCATTATTGACGTAAAATACGGAGTCTTTATATGTAATTCTCTTCTATACCAATTTCGTCACATTTTCGGTTATACTCGGGTCTGTATTTACGGTCGCACCTGGTTTTGACAATATATGGGCGCATTGCAGGGTTGATTTAGGCATGTGGTGTGTTCGTCAGGGAAAAAAACAACAGGATGAAAACAGGTGATTTGCCTTTTTCCCTACAATCGTACCCGGGGATTAAGCCAACCCTGAGATGTCCCAACTAACCCGTAACAACCCCAGACAAACACTTCCGAGAGTGCACGCGAGAAATTTCACGTTGAATGCAGCTGCCAACCGAGCCTACCTTTGTCCCCGCTATAGGGGCGAGCAATTAATAAGACTACCTTTGAGGCGTACCTACCATACTAACAAATGAGATGTCTGCTCACGTTTGCTACGTGTGTACGACAGAATATAGAACCACGAAAACGCGGTTCATTTGTTCAGTCCGGAGGTCTTCCCGTCACAAGCAACAAAGAGAGAACCTTCTCCTTTCGGACAATCTGTAGAATCGACAGGTGAAATAAAAAAAAAAACACGGACGAAGGGGCGAGAAGGAGCATTGGGAACGGATCGCAGGTGGACCACGGGAAAATGCCACTTCCAACAATAGTGTTGTTCAACGCGGACAGGCGACGGAGTAGCGAATCCGACAGAATGATCCCGTTTCCCCCACCTCCGTCTCTCTTCCCGTTCCCTTCGCTATGCGTGCGCGGGATTGACTGGGCGATCAATGACGATTTCCCGGGCTCGGGCGCGGTATATTTAGCCGAATCCTCTGCGTCCTCGCGCGAGAATTCTCTCACCACTCGCGGTGCGATGCCCGCCGAGAAGTGATCGATAGGGCTTTGCCGCCACTTGTGTCTTGCTTCCACGAAGGCTAACCGCATTATACCTCGCGGCCGCTTTGACGCGTGAAGCGTACAAGTGCCGATTCGTTTCGAACTTTCCGAAAGCCCAATTTCGTTAGAATCTTCCGAAACCCTTTTTCGAAACTTTCGAAATTTGTGTTTTAAGTTTGTATACAAGTTCTAAAAACGTTTAAAGCATCAAACTGCATATGGCCGACCACTTTATTCGCACAATGGACAGCCGCAATGTCCCCAATAAGAACTTGGTCGAAATGTGTATAACTAATTCTTTTATTTATGAGCTAATCACCAATTAAGAAACAATGGAATAAGGAACAGGAATAGACTTTATCCAGGCCGAGACTGCACTAAAATTCCCTCAGGTCTTAGTAACTGCCATTGGTGCCCTTGTCCAGGAGAGCCTGGGCTGCGGCGGAAAATAGCGTTTTTTTTATATTTATGCGCTGTGGAGTTCTATCGGCTGCTATTGTGGTTGCGCCAAGGGATAAAGAGTAAAAAATAAGCACGCACCCGTGAATTTATTTGAATATCTCCACGAAGGCACTTTCCAACAGTTGCACCACGCTCGGGACGGTTCCCACAATGTGTAGAGGCTGTCCTAATGTGTAGCGGCTGTCCACCACGAACGAAGCAGCTTCGTGCGGGAAAAACTTTCCTACACTCAGGTTCCCACGAACCAGCTACCTCTGACGGAAGCGGAACTAATTTTGAAGGTATTTCAACATCATCCACCGATTTGATAAACTAATTGGGTTTACAGCACCTGATTGATTTCCAGTGGTGGTTGTTTTAGTGGCTACCTCACCGAGTACATTACGTTAAAATTTGTAATAAACAAAACTTAACCGCTTAAGTGCTTAAGCCGCCGTTTGAGCGCTCAGGACCGAATACATGTGCATACTATGATTGTGCAGATACAACGTATACAAACATTTTGCTCCGTACGTAACCTTGTGGCACACGTCCTCTGAGGTGTTGGGCACATTGGATGTACAGTCGTTAAATTAAACAGAGAACGAGCTATATTTTTTTCATTTTGTTTTCGAAAGCAGAATTTTCTGTCTAGAGCTGGTGTTAATTGCACGCATATGTCTTAGTTTAGCTGCTTTTAGGCACTTTGTAAAGGCATAAATTTAGACATGCCAAAGTGGTGATACGATAACAATCAGACTGGCGTTCTTGCAAGTGTTTAGTATCACATACTATTACCCTCGTTACAAGCCCATTCGTTAAGGTCACATAGTTTCAATAGTACGTGTCTAAACATTTCTAGTGTGCGTCAGCGTTATAAGAGAAAAGAGACGGAAAGAAAAAAAGACGAGATTGAAGTTTGTCTTGCTACGGTGTTTCAATGAAGAACCTACCCGACTGCATACGATTTTTGTGGTCCGTGTACTGCATCACATTACTCCAAAAGAAGTGACACAATTATGAATAGTGGCAGGAAGCACCTGATATTGTAAACATATATCAATCTTTTAATTCCCCAGAATATTTTCGAACTGTGGCAGCTTTAAATGTCGGCCCATACCGAACTGGGCTCAGTGGCACTTACAGCTCCAATGATCGAATGTGTCGCCTGGTGTCCAGCCTCATTACTCTGTTCCATCATTCAGATACGCTTCAATGCCTTGCTATTTCTCACAAAAAGCTTGCTCGATTAGGATTTATTCGTGACGTCAGCATCAACGCATTGAAGGGGAGGGAAGCCGGCACTGTATTTTGGCCCTCTCAGAAAACACTTCTTCAAAGCGATCCACTGACGCTTCTGCAGTAAAGGGTTTGGCAAAAGTTCATTCGGTCAAACATAATTTAAATACACAGTAAAACAGTAACTTGCAGAGTAAAGAGAATTGAAAGAAAAGCGATGCTTGTCCGTTCTCGCCCCAATGTGAACGAAACGTCCTTTATTTTTTTGACTTTGTGAGTTGCTCTTCGCCTGACACTTCGACGACATATCTGAATAGCAAATGCACGAAGCTTTTGTAGATGCTTTTGCAAATACGCCTGCACTCCCGGTATTTTTTTTTGCTAGAAATCTTTTCACACGGCGATTGACGTCAGTAGGACGGCTATCTGAATTTAAAAATTGGCGTTCGTTTCGCAAGACGGGATATCTATTATATCAAAGAGTGGCGCTTGGAAAGCTCTCATCGCCGATCCGTTTCTATATTAATGTCCACAATTGCGCCAACTTGCCCTTATATATACGCATAAAGTTATAGGGCGTGTCCCTAATACAATGCGTTCTTGCAATGCCACCGCCTATAGGTTTCTAGACTGTGAGGAAAGCGGTCACTGCTTTGTGGGAGGCGTTCTCAAACCGGCAATTGTGGACGACACATAGGGGTCTTTTGTATACGTAGGAAGAATACGTGCCAGTGAGTACATATATAACTGCCGCCGATGTGTTGCAAGACCGCAACGAAGAAGCCATAGTTCTGACTGCTTGCTCAACGAGCAAGACGCATTACACAACAAGCGTTCGTTGTTCGGCGGGACAAGCTATGTTGCAATTTTGTGTGGAAGAAAACGGCTTTCTCTTTCCATAGCAGGTTGCGATTTGCATAAAACATGGGCGAGCATAACTGACAAAGTGAGTTTTGTTGGAATTTACGTTTCGATCGAGCAGTGTTTCACCTTTAATGATTTATCTCGGCAGTGGCGGACTGCACAATATTACTTTGAGCATGTTTTTCTGCAGTGATATTTCATAGTAAACGTATGCCCGTGAACGTATGCATTTGGTTTGCCATTGTTTGTACCTACAAAAAATAGGTACAATAAGTGCATGAAGGTTCTTAAGTTACCAAGATTTATGCAGTGTGTTGACCCGAGGTGTTATGGTTTGAGGCGATCTGTGTGCACGTTGTGAAGTTTTCACCGCTATTTCGGGTATATTTTGTTTTTTCTTGTGTATACTGAAAACGGGGAGACCAAGTTCGCAACAAGTAAATCGGAGTTCCGTGCAAACGGGAATGTAAGGGCGGGCCCTCGGTTTATATCATCTCGACGGTTCCAGCTCCCGCTCTTGGGTTCTTCCTAGAGCGCCAGGAGAGTGAGATTAGGAACTGCGCTTCCCCCATTAATCAGACGATGGAGGAAACGGCGAGTCCCTCTCCGCCCGGGATCAACAATGGCAACAACGTGACAGATGCTCGCAACGAGAGAAGCGACGTGCAATGAACCACCCACTGCCAGACAAATGAGGCGCTTTTGTACACCGCGCTGTTAGCAAGAGCTTCAGTGCAACGCCCACGTCAGACGTGATGCATGCACGGGCCAATACCTGAAAGAAGCCTGACCTCTCTGCTCCCCTTGCCGTGTGTCTCCGGTCTGCGTTGTTTGAGCATGGCGATTGCACTGGAGAAAACAGGCGCATATGTCTAATGGCGTGGGTCGGTTGCGTTAGATGAATGGCAACCTGGTTGTTTACCCCGAGTGCCGTACATCGTGGAGTAATGGTGACCAGCTTCAATTCCCCGGCGGACCGAATCGCCCACACAACAGCGTCTTGAGAATGATGAGCGCAGGCCGATAGATCAGGGCACGCAATGGCGAGCGCTAATTTGCTCTGGATGGTCTCAGCTCCCCTTGAGAGAAAATTAAACCTTTCTGGGTCATCACTGGCAATTTATGAACGCTGCTGTCGCTGGTGAGTTTTGTGCGTCGCTGTCGTTTCCTAACCAGCGTGTGCATGTTTGAAGTTTAGGCACTGAGCAAGCCCTGGGGCCTCTACACTCTAGAAGCACGGATTCTCACGTGTGCAGCAGGAACAGAAGAATTCCGGAAATGTTGGCCATGTTAGTGGGAGAAGTTCCAGGAATGTTTTGAGTTAAAACTCGTTACCTTCTCACGGTAGATGGCCTGTTGCACGGTGGATGGCGTAATTCTGGCATGTGGCAGCCGCAGAAAGTTTCTGTGGCTTCAGAGTTTATGAGGTCACGCAGGCCAAGTCCAGAATAATAATAGCAACTCAAAACGTTCATAAATGCGCTGCGGTGCTCATTGTAGATTGGACGGCCTCTTGGCAGTTTAAGCGTGCCAGTAACTCACTTCCGGTTTTATATAACGTGAATACTGGCGCTCCCATTTCGCAACACGCAAGCGCCACCACCCGCTAGTTTTAAAAACATTGTTTCCTCCCGCGGCCTCCCCTTTGTCTCAGGAACAAAGCCAGCACTCGCCAGCACTTGCCTGCAAATCCAGCACTAATTTAAACCCGAGAGCGTTCACGTAGTTCCTTTCAAATGTTGGTTCAAAAACGGCGAGAGCTATGAAACGTGGAGTGCTGTTGTCCCTACGCAACGCCATTTGGTGCTTTCATTGCGTGGTCTGTTCCCTGGGTCCACCACTAAAATTGGCATTGTACTGTGTATTGAGGGAAATTAAGGCCCATTAGGAGCCCTTAATATTGGTTATTTTACGCTTTCAGGTTTGTTTCTGCAATTAGGTTTCTTGTTTTTTAGTTTCCGCCTACTGAAAAAAGACGGTGCTATACACTACACCCGCGGCAGCTGTTAAACGTGGTTGCCAAGGGAGGGAATTCTTAGAAGGACATGCAAGAAAGCTGAAAAATACCGCAAGCCGAGAAGAGGCCCAGGAATTTGCTGCAGCTAATATCAGCATCACTCGACTCCACAAAAACAGTTACCACGCGAAAAATACACGCCCCATATAAGCTACGAGGGTCTGACGGCTGTTTTCGTTGTCCTTGGGCTATACACTTTGACAGTGACGACGGCCAGGTGTATTAACCATCTTCAAAAGCCGTAAAACATATGACCTTTGAATGTAGGCCATATTCCGTGTGGCCTATATTCAAATGAGGTTGCCCTAGCATTCACCACAACAAGGTAAATCCGCGTGATCTTCGGGCATCGCTTGGCCACGTAAGACATCAAAGTGCAACTTCAGGGCCAATATCGCTAATGTCGGGTCGTAGTATAGCCAATAAGAACGTCAGTACCCCGGAAGAGTCAGCCCAGCACGCACGAATCTTCGCCACCAATGAGGAATTTTGATGAGAGCCTACTGGGCACATGCCGCCAAAGTCAATTTCTATGACATGTTCCTACCACGAGGATCCAATAAAACGGATTTTGTTCCCAGCTGAGCTACGGGCTTTAGTCAACGTTCACGTTATATTTCAGTTGAACTTCTGCCTCCTATCAATTTAGAGCCGCGTATACGTCTTGCGTCAAGAAACGTGGATAGGCCTAATGTTTCGAATGCATGTTGCAGGCTCAATTTACATTAACATTTTGTTTATTTACCGATGAAATGCTCGCGCCCTTTTTGAGGAGTTCGAATTTACTTCGTATTCTTTGCCCAATGAAGGGAACGAGAAAAGTTTTTCTTTTAAAGAGGATAGTCTTTCTTGGCCCTGCTGAAACGTGGAAATTTTGGTCCGCCTGCTTGTCTGTCTGTCTCTTGATTCAGCCGCCCCCCCCAAAAGTTGAAAGAATTCTTGAAAGAGACGTTTATACAGACAAAAGTTTCCGAACTGCTAAACCTGGTGGCAATGTTTAAACTAGTCAACAATGTACAGCAAAACGAAAACATTAGGCATATTTGAGGCAAAAAATCAATATCTAAATGACATTTTTAGTGATCTTTTAACTAAACACGCATGGGTGCTCGATTTCAGCGCTAGCAAGCAAGCAAAAAACGAGACATGAAAAGAAAAAAAAAACGTTTTCGGCTAAATTACAACAAATGTGGGTGGTTCCTCTGTCATACGAATCGCTTAAACATCAAAGTGAAATGTGCAGCGAAATCTGCCGCTGTGCATGATTTGCGTGTCGATTGCTGTCTTGTGGGTGTGCTTGGTGAGTGACGTCCTGCTGGCGGGTTTCTTCGGCAAAGGTGTACTGGCGTCATTTCCGTGACGAATATGGCGTAAATAAAATCTTGAGGTATCCCAGAATAGAATACTTCCGTGTTGAAATATAAAACCTGAAAATGAGCAACCCTAGGTATAAGGTACTCTAGTACTAAAGGTTGCTTCCCCGCAAGAGGACCCTGTGTGCAGGGGTGCACCCTTTACAGACCGCTTGCTTCGTTTTACTGACGCCATTTCTGTGACGGATAAGACGTCAGTAAAATCTTGGTGTATCCCGTAATAAAACACTTTCCTGTTTAAAAGTGCTCTTGCGCAACACTCTACCTTATGGTGGCATTCCAAGAAGTCAAACCATATGAAAAGTATCAAGTAGGTGACACTCGAACAGTGGAACACTGTAAAATTTAATTAGGAAAACATCCATCATGTTGATAATGGTAGGAGGGAAATTACAGGGGAACAGCTTGAGCGGTGAGTGCGGCAGAGAAGGGAGTCATTTACATGGCCAGGGCTGCAGTAGACCACCGTCTCTTGACGACATCTCCAGAGAGTGTGAGCAGATACTCGGCCTATTTTTGTTCTTCCGGTGCTTACCAACACCCTGGTCATTTATTTATGAAATATAAAAACAACTTTTCTGGGTGGTCTATGCCGCACCGAAAACACACACTCCAATGTCAAAGAAAACGGCATCTCTTCGTAACCTCATGGGGGCCGATGGTGAGACCATCAGTGCATGAGTACTAGGACCAAATCCACACGAGCTGTCGGAAGGCTTGTTTAGATTTTGCACGACAGGCGGGCGAGAATATTCCCTCTTCTCCTTTACTTTTACACCGAACAGTCGTAGTGCGAAAACGCCAAATTTGGATTTTTGTTTACATTTGTATAAGCATCATGGTAAAGCATATCTACTCTTTCGGGCGAAAATATCAAAGGCAAATAAAACTTGCTGCATGTGTGTTTTGTTCGAAGGTGAACAAGTTAACGCCATTCCCTCGTGTTTACGCTTCCCTACTCCACGACTTACTTTTTAAAACATTCCCTGTAAAAGCATTCACTGCAGTATGCTTTCCCAGACCCAAATTCATCATTCCGTACACGCGTGTGTTTATTCGAGAAGCGCTCTTCTGCGTTTATTCGCTACAAACGCTGCAGAAAAAAAAACAGGAATGCAGACTACTGTACTCCCTGGGTAAATCAAAGTAAAGAAAGAGCTCACGTTGTTTGTTCTAACGACTATTTTTACGGCCGTACACTGCCCGTCAGCGTATGCGCGAGATGAAAGCGGCGCTAGTAATCAACGCCACGTCGTCCGCCTTCCTCACGAAGTCGTGCTGCGCTACCCAGCTACGAGGCCTCCTTCTCGGAACGAGCATTGCCATGAGGTTGGCGTTATTTATTTTGAGCGCTCTAATCCACAACAGTGAACGTGCACAACGAAAATGAATGAGGCGGACAAAAATGCGCGTCGTTGGATGTATGGGAGCTTGGAAAAACGAAGCGGCGGCATTGTTCCGTGCCAGTGGAGCTTGGCTTTGTAGCTAGACTTGGCTTCGTAATCAGGTGCGCAGAGCCTGGCGTCTCTTTTCCTCTTTGAAGACGCGGGAAAGTCTTAGCGTCGTGAGTGTGCCCCACTTTCTCCAAAGAAGAAATGAACTGCTGCAGCTGAGGTGGAGCCACGTCGTATGCAAAGCCGATTCAAAGCATCAACATGCAGATGTGGTTTTAATCTTGCGCATTCACTTCGGCCGGTCGATTTTTCTCTCGTTACAGTGAAAAGCACCCCTTTGAGTTTGGAAAGCACATGCGTTGAAATAATAAAAAAGACATTTTCTTTGAAACCAGTATTCGCTTATTCCTTGCGATCAGGCATGCTAGAGTGTAATATATCGGTTAGTTATATGCCGTATCATATATGGTAAAGTTCTGTAGTGAGAAGTTTATCATTGCTGTGAAGAAAGAGTGAACCACTTGATTGAGTTGATGCACAGAAGACTTTGACTGACGCTCGCGATAAGGCTCAGTGTGGCGTAACGTTTTTTATGCGCTTGCTTTAACGGGCACCTCAAAAACAAGTCACGAGACTTCCTGTAAACAAATATTACGCTGGCAAGCCAGATGTACCAGATTATTTTTGCAAGCACCAGAGTGACCATCTCAATGTTTTGACACATGAATTTGGTTTCTGAATACACTTAGAGTGAATTTTATTCCGAATTTTATTCTGACCTTTGTTAAGAGTGGGGTCAGTGTGCAGGCTCTGTTGCCCCCTTTGATCACAGCCTAACTTGTGCTGTTTCATATGGAATAGTTGCAACAGAAAACTAATAATCAGCTGTCGGTCCTTTTTCCAGGTGTGTAAGCACTGTTTTGTGCAGGTTTTTATGTTGGCAGTGTGTGTACGCACCTTTAAGGAAGACGATGTTATGATTAATCATACCTTATTACTAACCTTTATGGATTTTTATATAATTCCCGCTGTATCCTGTTTTATTAACGGCTGCGTAGTGTTCTTGACATCGCCGGGTGTTACTACTTGTGGGCTCTTGTTGCGTTTGTGTGAATCCAGATAGCACAAGAATTTGCGAACTCCCAAAATAAGATCGTCTGTACTTATTTTGCGCTTGTGCATTCGTCCTCGTCTTAGCGTAATATTTCCGCAAGTTAGGGTGGGCTAGTTATCACGTATTTCAGTTGCACAAATCAGTTGCGTATACTACTAGTGAAGATATGGTACGAGCAATGAGGCATTTTGTATTCCGTAGTTCTGTTGTCGTTGTAATAGCTTGACAGGACGCCGCTCGCAATGATACCAAATTATTTCTATTAATAAAATGTGTACGTTGCCAGCAACATCTCTATGGGGAACAATTAGTTAAAAATCTTGGTCCGGCCAAGATATCACAAAAGACAATGTATATGTACTCTAAAGTAACAGTTTTTTTCTTTAGTAATTAACAATTACTTTTCATGCAGAGACCAGCGTTTTGTAAAGAGACAAGCCCTTAGAAATAAAGTGGAATAAAATGCCTCATGAGACATTCGTCCTGTAGAAAACCGCCACAAAAAATTCCCACAGACTCCTTAACGTCTATATCTATTTGCACGTGCTCAACTGGGCCTAAAACTGCACTCCCTGCGTGCACTTACTAGAAGTATGCTTTACGTCGCGTGCGCAGTAGCTTCCCCCCTTCTCCCTGTCAGAGAAAGCTTGTTTGGCAACCTGCCCCTGACACTCGACAGCTGAGGCAGTAGGCCACTCAGCCCATGGTCGGAGATGCAGTGCTGAGCTCCCAGCGTGCGTTTTTCCTTATAGCATCGAAAAGCAAAAACACCTGTCCAGTGGCCTAAACTAACCCGAAGTGGTTCTCCAGCTCATTCACCAGTGTGGGTGAAACGCATCTGAGGTCTTTTAACACGTAAAGCTTTATGTGAGGCTGCTTAGAATTGTACCACGATCATATGGGGCGAAGATAAAATTTTGTTGTACGCACTCTTTGTTTAAATAAAATAAAACAATATTTCGTATAACTCAATTTTCACAGCAGATTGGCTTTAACCAGAAATAACAAGGTCACGTTCTCTTACCCGCTTTTAAAGGTGTGGAGGATGGCACAGTGTGCTCAGCTATGATGTTAAGGGTGCGTGTTTTGGCGACTTATTTAGAGCTATAGTGGTGGTAGGGCCTTGGAACTTAATTTTCAGATTGTCTAAGCTTTTCTCAGAACAATACACAGAAAAATAGCAAAAGCTAAACTAAGCTTAGCTGTACGCTATCACAGACATTCTTAAAGCCTATCAGACAGTCCACTTGGCATGGCACCCAAACGAAACCAAATTCAAGGCTGCCAAAAGATTAAACTTTAGATAAGTAAAAGTAGCGAAGATGGTGCAGACAAAGGGATCGTTGGAGAACAGCGTCTGTTTTGATAGCATGCATCACTGACCTACAAGAAGAGGTTTTAGTTAATTTTTTCGGCACTAGCGCCGAACCACAACACGTCGCCGCCTACTGTGGTCCACGAACAGGTGAAAAAATGCCTAGGAGCATATGCAAACGATCTGTAGAAACAAGAAAGTGCGGCGAAGTTGGCAACTACACTGCTTTCCCGTCGGCGACGACACGATCAGCGGGCAACGGTTCCACGGGTTTCCTCTGTCGCCGTGTTTTCTTAAGCTGAAAGAAGCCCTGCGCTTCGCGAGTCCTTCAAAGCGTCTCAGCACGATTTCGTTGGATCGCTGATGTAGTGTTTGGGAGGGCGCCATTTTCTATTTATGAAAACGAAGCGTTCTCAGATTCGTCGTCGCTATTCAGTGACAGTACCCTTTGTTATGCATAAACTAATAGTCGGCTGCATGAGTGCTTTCAAATTTCAAAGTTATATATTTATTTAACATCACACGATGTTTGGAGGTATGGGGGAAAAGCCACAACAAGGCTTGGCTGGGCCTATACCCCTTGCTTTGCAAACAGTGCAAAATTTGCACGCGGTACAATATTAGCACTTCTTAGTACTTAGTACAAAGAACACAGATTCGGATTCCGAAACAGAAGAAAGCTATACACGGTCCAATTGCTGACATTGCTATGATTGCTATGAAAGTTTTCGTAGGGTGAAACATACAGGAAAAAATGCACCACTTGATCTGTACATTATCAGTAATATCCATAATAAGTGACTCAGCAAATTGCCATGAATAACAACTCAAAGATAGAAAGAAGAAAACAGATTTCCCGCACAGGAAAAAAATGAAAAAAAAGACAACAAAGACAAGAGAGACAGAACAGCTCAGACGCAAGAAAAAGTACGCACAAGGCAACGAACTTGGCAGAACGCGAATTCATCACAGTCATACATCGCAAATAGAGACAAGTGTGAAAAAATACATTTGTCCGCAAGTGCAAAGAAACTACAAGAAATTTAGTTAACGGCGAGTTAGTGAACACTTAGGTTGTGCTTCATAGGTGGCGTTCAGCCTGATGAGCATAGCAAAGAGTAACCCGCCACGGTGCCTCAGTGGTTAAGACGTTCTGCTGCGTAGCTCCAGGAAACAGGTTCGATTCCCGGCACCGGCGGCCGCTTTTCTGGTAAAGACTCAAAGCGAAAACGCCCGTGTGTTTTAGAATTCGGCGCACGTTTAGGATCCCCAGGATGTAAAAATTAATCCGCGGACCTCCACTACAGCGTGCCTCATCGCCTGTGCAACGTCGGTTAGTTAAATCCAGCAATCAATCAAGAGCACAGAGTATTAGAAAGCACATACTCTGACTGCTTTGTTTAACAGGATTTGCATACCCAACATCGCAGGTAGACACCCAAACTAATGGCCGAACAGGTTTATTCTTTCACAGCGGCTATCATCAGAGAGACGCGAACTGCAGGAGCGAAGGTATGTAAGAACATGACTCGCAGCTTCATTTGGACTTAAGTCCCTCTAAGGCGGCCACATTCCGGAAGGTTCTAGAAATTTTAAACAACGCAGTGGATGCAGGAGGGTAACGAGGTGCTCACAGAGGCTACCATGCCTTCTTGCGGTGTTCCCAGATTCTGTTGCTGACGTATTTCCTGGTTTATTGAAAAATGATATGTTCCCACGTAACCAAATTTACTCAGAAGCAGCTCCTACACAACGGCAAAATGCTGTATATTCTTTTCAGTGCAAAAAGAGAAACTTTTCCGCGTATGAAGGCAAATGAACATGCTATGAATGTTAACGATTTAAATTTTATAGTCTTCGTTTTAGCCCACTAGGGCCCGAGCCAATAAAACATTTTAGTCTTATGTTGGCATCCGAGTCTTCCTACAAGTCTCCGGGAAAGCACACGAACAGTTCTTTGTCAGCCCTGATTGAATCTGAAATATATAATCAAATGTTTTGGTGTTATTATCACTACGGTCATCACTCTATTTGCGGTCATTGCAGGACGAATATGCCTCTCTTGTACTATTGTGACGGTTTGGCCGAATGCATTCACCCAGGTGGCCAGTTCTTGTTCTGCTCATGGAGTGTTGTACGTCTCACGCAGCCTTCCTGGTATGGTTCCAACTATTTAGTTCACCCTCAGTGATATGCTATAGTGTTATTTTTACCGTAGCAGGTATAACTTCAAAATTGAGCACTTTAATTTTTTCTGTCCAGATTTTAAACTGGCCCGTCATGCAGTGTAAGCGCCATATTCCTGTGTGCAGCTAAAAAGAAGGATGCGAAACAAACGCACATGGTCTTCCTACTGTAGCAAGTTTCTCTTTCTTTCGGTTTTCACCAGTGATACGAAGCACGCCAAACGGCAGCCATAGTCACTTATAGCCACTAACAGCCGCGAACGTCAATACTAAATACAAGCGATCATGGTTAAAGGCCGAATACTAGACCACAGCGTCCACAGCCTCTTTTGCTCATAAAAAATAACGTTCACGTACGCTCCTCACCGGTCCTACTTTTTCAATTGCCACAAAGACGAGTGTTGACTGACAGCCTGCCGCATCTATTCGCCGCACAAGGAGCATCGGTATTAGTCAACACTGTTTCTCGCGTGGACCACCGATAGAGCTGCCGAAGGCCTGTCGCACACTTTAATCACAATGATAGGAAACGATATCTGCTCTGCAACCAGTGCTTGTATTGTGACCAGTTTTTAGCGTTCACGGAGAGAGCAGCTGGCGCACAGCCTCCGGTACACTTTTGTCGCATTAGGATTCAACTACTTCTTCCACCAGTGTGTCAGTGGGGCCGCGGTAATGGTTGTCATACTAGCCTGCTGTAAAGGAACAATGCGCAGACCATGAAAAAGAATGTGAATGTGTGTGTGTGTGTTTGTGTGTGCGTGTGTGTGAATTTTATCCCCAAGTAAAAAGTGCCGATGGGGGCGACAGGCTCCTATACCGGCCGTTCTCTTTGTTGTTGTTGCATGTGCAGTACTTGTTGCGAGATTGTCAGTGCCAGACTGTTTCTCTAAAGTTCACCCTGGCAACGTTGACGGGCCTTCATGCACATAAAAGGCGCTACAAAATTAAGCTACTTCCACCATCATGACAAGCAAAAAAAGATAACTTGGCCATCAGCCAGATGCAAGTTGTGCGATGCGATGGCAGGACGCTCGCCACAACTCTGCCTCTCTGATGCCCTTTGTTCTCCAAACGCGGAGAGACAGGCTGGCTCCGAAGGGAAATCGAGAGAGCCGCGCAAAAGATGAGCTCTCCAGACGCGTCCGATGGGCTTTTCCATTACGCTGATTAAAAGACCATTCTTCATGAGGGACATGGGCGGCGCCCTCGCTGTGACAGGCGTCGCTATTCGGCGAAATGCCGCCACCTAAGCGAGTGAAGCATGCGCAAAACACGAGTTTGCGCGCTGCCTGTTTGTAGCTACCTGTCGCAGCGAACGACAACAGGGACGCTGCTACAAAACAGATTTCGACGCGGTGGCGTCCAGCATCGCCCACCGCAAGCATTCGGAAGTTAAAAAGAGTTCATTTATTTGCTTCCTGGCCAGTTCCTTTGTTTTTAGACTTCCTTCTGACACCGCCACACTGAAAATTATTTCAAAGATAAAACTATTAAAAACTGACTACTGCTCGGAAAAGTGCTTCCATCTTTTCTATCTTTTTTTTTTTGCCCAAAGGTGTCAGACAAACATTGATGGAGTAAACCAGCCAGCTCTCCAGCCACAATTCCTTCTGTGTGACCCACAACTAGCCCAAATACATAAAGGAAGCAAAGAATTTGGTTTTATTAAAATGCGTGTGTTCACTAACCCATCCGCTGAAACGATAGCCCGCCTAAATTAAGTAATCTTATCATACGGCAAAAAATCGGTACTTAAAAACGCCCCTGTTCCTTCCACAGAAGAGCCTAAGTCGTAACAATCCCCGAGTTTAATAAATCTTCCCGAAAAATGAGGTGATACCCTAACATGCTTTTTCGTGAATGAGACCATGTTCTGATTTCTTGCCGTGTTCGGTGCCATATATTTGTTAACTGGGCCGGGAGTGGGAGTCGATGCGATACGGCGCTATTAGGAGATATTCAGCGTTTGTTTTCCGTGAAGCCAATTCGCTCTTTAGGAGAAGAGGTTCTCACTTACCAGCCATGTTTTTTTGTGCATTAACATCGGTGCTTTTGTAGTTTTTCGTTTACGATACCTGACTTGTGATACCTTTTTGTATGTACCTCAGTATTTGCAACTTGGGGATGTACTATCTACAAACTAGTTAACCAAAACGCACAGCTAAAATGCTTTCACCGGCTTTGACTGCACATTCAAAGGTGGTAATGTTACTAGAAACCGTTATAAAACTGTATAACAGGTAAAAAACGCCCACACATCTTGTTTTGGATGCAGAAAAACATGAGCCAGACATTACGGAGAAGCCTCTATTCACTCCTCTTCTAGTGTACTCGAACGTTCTCATAGTACCCTGTTTTCGTAGGCATTTTACAACAGTTTTAAATCAGCCAATATCGATGTCCATAAAGGGCCAGGAGAATTTCCAGCACATCGAATACAGCATTGACGTGCCAAACATTTATCTATGGAAGGGTCAGAAAATCTTTTTAATGGCGTGGTTGCGGGTATTGTGACGTAAGCGTAGCTTGGGTATGAAATCGCAGAACCTAAGAACGCCCTGTGCAGTGCAACCCTACCACCGAATCTTACATCGTAATACCTACCCTATCCACGCCTCTTCACAATTCATGGGCAGAGAGCCATTTTGAAGTTCAGATGGAAACTTCGCACACATAAGTTACACAAACGTTTCGAGGCACTCCTCTGGTAAGGACTGTATGCGGATTAATTGAGCGGTCGTCAGCGGGTGCTAAAATCTTTTAACGCTCGAACTGCCTTCACAGGACAAAGCTCAGTACTGAAACCATTGCGCAAAATCCTTTTGGAGCTAGTGTGTAACAGATCGATTGAAATGTTCAGAGCGCGGAGTAATAAATGTTTAATTGTAGCACTGCCATGTGTTCTTTTAAAAGTAGTAGCACATTCTTCAAGGTTTCAAATCAAGACGTTGAAAATATATGCAGTAGAAATTTCGAGCATAGATTTTCGAAGTATGCATTGTGGGAAGTCAAACCTAACTTGGCGCACAAAAAAGATCCCATAAACAGCATCCAACGTCAGCTGTAAAAATATAATAAAGCTATAAAAAAGATGGAAAAATACTACAGCAAGAACGTTGTTGGAGGCGGTGAGTGCGCAACACTTAAAGCAATATTTTCTCATAGGGTATAATAAGGCAGCGAGAACTTTTTATACAGAACACACAATAAATATTTTTGGCATTTGTGGTGTTTAGAGAAATAAACTGAAAGGCTTTAATGGCCTTCGAAAACTTCGGGATGGCGCGTTGCCAAAAGAGACTGTGTCCGCCTAAGTAAAAATTGCTCATTTTGTTATACACGCAACGGCTTTTTTTAGTTTCAACAAGTCTTTTTGTAGAGGTTCAAGCATTGGCAAAACGCATTTGCCCTGTTTTTGGGAAACATTCAATGCAAAAAACTGGAGTTTCCGCGAACATTAAATATTTGCAGATGTTTTTTTTATTTGAAACAGTTGTGAATGACTTCCAACGGGCGTGAGGACTGCGCCAAACATTTATTTCAGTAGGCACGACGAAGTGTCTTCATCGCGTCTTTCCTTTTTGTTTGTTGTCTCTATCAATGTCTTTATCGACCTTGTATACTAAGGGCTGCTGTTTAACTTCTTGCTTTGAAGAAGCAATGATACTTGGAGCCGAGAGCAAAAAAATAAAACACCCGTTGATCAAGATGGGTCGACCGCAAGACAATGTGAGAACATTATGTGTTGTTCGAGATGAAAAAATATGTTTCGTAGTGGGAGCCATCATAAAAGCTCCAAATAATTATGGATGGATGGATGGATGGATGGATGGATGGATGGATGGATGGATGGATGGATGGATGGATGGATGGATGGATGGATGGATGGATGGATGGATGGATGGATGGATGGATGGATGGATGGATGGACGAACGGACGGACGGACGGACGGACGGACGGACGGACGGACGGATGAATTGGTGGATGCAGCTGATATAAAGAATCTAAAATTCCTGTCAAAAATTATTTTTCTCTTAATGATGTTACCAGTGGGAGAGGGAAGCTTTTTTGTTTTGTAATTTGGTTCATCTAGAAGTAAAGTTTCGGCCGGTGCAGTTCTGATCTACTATTTCCCTAAAAATGTCACTGAAACTAACAATTCGTTTCTTAGTGTTTTGTATGGCTCTCGTATATCATTGCGTGCATACTCGATTAAAAGTAGTATTTTACCTATTCTTTGACCCAGCAAGGTAGTTCACATTGCGCTGCATTTGCTCTAGGCGCCGGCAGCTGCGCTGCCTTGTTATAGGACGCCTTTAGTGAAATTTAGCACCATCCTCGTCACGTTAGTAGGTGTCAACCTCAGCGCCTCTTTTATCCCAGCAACGACAGTCCACCTCAACATCAGAGGGAAGTCTTCACATTCAATTCTTCGTTTATACATACCAAGCACAGTTTTAGGGGCGAAGCCCCTTACGGGCTTGAGCTGTCGGTGATTCCTCTCGTCGTCATCGTTTCATGTAGTCACGGTACTAAAGCGCAGGGACACTCGTTTTCCAACGCCTTGCGCTAGAACGTTTTATTTCCGTGGGCAAAAATGCGTACTAAAAACACACCAGAAAACTCTTTTTCCGAAAGAAAGCTTCGTGCCTCAAAGACACGATACTTTTGCAGCAAAGCTGTATACCTCTACGCCATAAACAGTTTTATCTCCTTGGGCAAAAATTCAAGGCGCCAAGAATACATTTATACAAGGCAGCCATCGCCTCTCCCCGGATGTTAAGTTAGTTTAGATGGTCCTTTTTTTCGGGTTAAGCTTGGCGTGATCCAATTATACCATGTTGTTCGCGTTTGTCGGTGCCGGGCCACAACATTCGGCGGGGTCGAAGCAACTGGGGACTTTCTGTATTTTTATGGATGGCAAAAAGCGATACCCACGGAAAACGTGCCACTTAACTCCGGGCGCCAGTTCTCTTGTTTTCTGAGCCGCAAACATCGCCGGATATTATGTGAGGCAGGACAATCATACAAGATTTCCTCACCAGGTCCTTTCGCGCTGTAGTTCTCACTTTCATCGGCGAGGCCTGTGTACACATAACGCGCTTTCCCGAGTCCGGAACGATAACTCGCTAGCGAACTAAGTTAATCATTGCACAATGCTTTTTTTTTTGTTTCGCTCTTCTTTTTTATGGTGCACGCAACTTGCTCGCCCAACCATTTCGCTCGGTGAAGGAAGCCCCTAGAGTTAATGGGTTTTTCGATAAAGGAACTCCGCCATGGACAGCCTCCACGAGATCTCAGGGGAATCGAAGGTGGTATCGCTCGCGCTGGAGTGTTTGCACTTCCTGAAAGACAGGTGGGGAGGAAAGGCGTGCAGGGAAGATTAAAACGGGCCCCGAATGGCTCGCGTACACCCGTAGGGTCCTCGGTTTTGCTGCAGTTCACCGACCGTTCTAGCCGCTGGCGAACAAGTCGCGGTTGACGTTCTAGTTTTTGCTGGAAAAATTCGGGCCTCTTTGGTCTTACGCAAATAAATGTTTGCAAATCACTGAATTTGTAATGAAATCGCAAGTAATGAGTCTCCCAACAATATCTAGGCAGGTAACGATATATACATTTTTGCTGATGTTCATAAGCGTCTTCAACATAAATGAGGTTGTATAGTCATTCAAGTTGAGTGACGGCCTCAAGCTAATATGTGAACGGGCTTGTCAAGCTGCTTTTATGCAGATTTATCATCGGCCATTGCCAGATATGTATACGCACGGCACAATTAAAAATCCTTAAATAAAAGTTGAACCTCCGCGCACATACGCGGCATAAATCTTTCTTTACATCAAAATAGCCTTAGCGTAATGCTTTCTGCTTTTCGTGATATCGATTATTAAGGTATCTCTACGCTAACCCTAATTGTAATTCTGGCAAGCAGAGATGCACGGTGGTCGTTGATTAAATTGGTAGTAGAACATTACATAAGAGCTGGCGTTGTTCCCAGAGGAAAATAAATTTTCCGAGGCAAACATCATTGGCACACCCTAGCCATTTGAACAGTTTTGTGGTTGGCATATTTGGCATTAGTGACCTGACCAACGCACCCTATCGCGGATAAATGCAAGCCCGCCACGAAAGAAAATATTCAGGTTTTTTTCAGGTACTTCAATACTTCCTAGAAATACAGAAGCAATCGACGCTATTAAATCTTCACAAAGAAAAAGAAAGAACCGGGATTAGTTTTTCATTTTTTACTGGGACCAGTCCTCTTCTGAAGATGTATGCTCGGTGTTTTCGGGAGCCAGCCTTAACCAGAATGCTAGATCCGCACCTCATAAACTGCAGATATTGCTTTTAGTAGCTTACATCTAAAATCCAAGTGGTTGTTCCGAGTATATATTAGCTCCTCAGCCATTTCTTATTACGGGGAAAGTATGATTTTCCCGCTTCTTCTGGGAGGTAAGGAAGGCATCGCACTTAGCGCCCTTACACAACACGGATCACATCGCGGCCGGAAGGAGCAATAACTCTTGACACAAGTGCCATATGAAAAACGTGAGCTGAGTTTGAAATCTCTACACTCTCATTGTATCATATAAGCTCTGCCAAAACAACCGCCCACTCCATGGAAAAGAGCGAGGTTTCTGTGTTCGTTTCCGAGACACGACTTCACACACGCAGTTACCTAGAGCGAAAAGTTCCGCTCCAAGATTACTTTTTGAGCAGTATTCTTACTGGCCTCGGGGGATGCCCGGTCCCGGAGGATATTTTCCGGATATCTGAGTGATTTAAAAAAAAAACTACCATACAAAACACATCTCTCGTCCTCTGTGACAGCCGACAGCTAAAAAACGTCCGCATTGAATGCTATTTGTAGGCACGTTTATCAGACGACTGAAAAAAACATTTTCCTTCCCTAGGAATGTTTCGGACAATGTTCCAAGGCAGCGTAATAGTTGCATGACGAAATGCTCTGTAAAGACAACGTCACAATACCTTCTTATGAATCTGCGATGCGTTAGCAGAAGATATAAGCCAGAAAAATGAGCAACAGGCAGTCATTTTTTTCATGGCCGTTCTTGCTCGTAGGACGCATACGTTTTTTAGATAATGTGCCAACTTCTCGCTCAAGGCTCTAGCAGCAGAGAAATATCCGGTCACGCAAAATCAGGGTAAAGGGCATTTAGGAAGAGCACATATCTGCGCATTCGGACAAAGTTATCGCTGACGCCAGGCATGCATGACACTTTGTGATGAAAGTTTTTAAAATCAAGGACAAAGAACAAAAAACGGATGTTGTTTTGTATAGAATTATAAAACAACTGTGTAAATGGGCTTCTTGTTGACTTCACTCACAAATGCACCTTGGTTCATGTTGAAAGTACTCGAAAGAAAGAAGCAGCAACACTTCGCAAATTTTTAGTGTGACAGCTATGATATTAAAGATAGAAATACTGTTGCACTTGTTTACACTGAGTATCCGTCCGCGAAAGGGTTTAGTATGTCACGCACATCTTCGTGCTCTCCATCCACAAACGAAACCCTTCTCGAGTCTCGGATAAGAGCTAACAACGTGTTTGGACCAAACAGATTGTTCCGGCTTTCTAAAATTTTTTATTACTAGTGGGCATTGCGGGGCCACCGCTTCTATGTACAATCTATCAATTTTTATCTTAAAACCGAGTCATATGTGCGCCAGTCCTAACCGACCAATTGCAGGTCACGCACGATTCACTGCAGGAGACCAGAAAAGTTCTATGTTTGAAAAGGGTCCAAGTATTTTTTCTTTATCCCTTTCCGGTGCAGTAGTCAGCTCACGTAAAAAGCGTTTCTTGATTTTTTGCTGCCTAAAGTATTTACCTTGCTTACTTTATAGAATGCGATAACATGATGTATATATAGCTGATACAAAGCAAGCTAGAAATGAAGTACTGCAATCAATTAGTAGATAGCGCCGTGTCACTGAAGTTGGGGAAAACCGTGCATGTGCGGTTTTGCAGTATGAGCAGGTGTGATATGTACAGTACAAAATCTCAGTCATTCTAGAATAACATGGATCTGTCAAACCTGAACTGTTCCATTGTGCAAGCGAGGAAACAAGGGCTGGTTTGCGGACTTCCACCGAAAGTGACTGGTAGACTCTTTCTGCATGGTGGTCAGGTCCTGCATGGGGTGGTCACCTCAGGTGGCCTCCCCATGTTTTCTGAACCGAAAGTGTCGTTTGTTTTTCTGTTACAAATTTTTTTTGACCAAACTTTATTTTTTCAACAAAAGTCTCCCTCCCAAAATGAAGTTCTGTGCATGAAAGAGTCATCCGCATCTTGGATTCCTCCAGGTAAAGGGTCAAAAACACGGTTTCAGAATACCCAATAAATAACTTAAGCGTCGTTTACTTGAGAATATTCCTAACAAGTCATTTCTCACTCTCCTTGTTCAGAATTATGAGGTCCGTACGTTCTTGTTCAATGTACAACAAAAACCGCGCGTGAATCATCTCAGCTTCCACTCTGTAATGCTTTCATAACTGTGGCGGTTTCGACTGAATCTTCGCATTTGTCAATTCTGATAACGCCATCTATTTATTATTCCAGAGATGGTTAGATTTCGTGTTTGAATGCAACAAGCAAAGTGTTTGGATGGAAAATGACGCTTGCAGGAAAAGGGAGGTTCACGCACAGGCACCGTAGGACAGGCGCATAGTAATACACATTTAACAGGTACATTCAACAGGCACAACAAGCTCCTACGCCACCCCTACATATCACGTGAGCAAGCAAATCTGATAATACAAAGGCAGAGGGTGCAGACTCGTTACCCTACAGATTGTCTGGTACTTTTAACCAGCAAAAAAATAATTTACTTAAGTGGAGGGGCGAGCTGTATAAGTCAACCGTTTTCACTCTCGGTTCGACACTACGTGGGTGACTCGCTCTGTATACAAGCCAGCGTGCAGGGGCTTACGCACAATTTATTGCAAATAATAATTGTAATTTTGCTTAAGTATTGTGTTGGTCCCTGCCATCAAATCCCTGGCCGGGTCAATCATTGTATTTTAGCTTAATTGTAATGTTTATTCCTGACACCCGCTGAATGGCCACCCTCAATCAGCCAATTACAGAAAGCTTATGGTTACTCCGTTCCAACCCCTAGGAAAAAAAAAACTGAAGGTGTTCTGTTCGTCATTCCCTTTTCATTCCCCTGAATTGGCGTAAAATCAGAAATAATAGTGATTGCTCCTTAATATGGTGTAATTACGTTGCAACGTCTTATTCCCACCCATTTCAAGCCTTTTTTATAGGATTAGGGTGTCAAAACGGTTAGTGTGCATGTTAGCATATCATAATATCACAGAATACCAGCGCACTTATGCAGCAAAACTTGTGCAAGAGAAAGTAAAAGTCGATAGTTACAACAAAGCAAGTAAAAATCAAGGTGTTTCAACACTAACCTAGCAATGAAACTCCCTTGCAAACCACTGTGACGCCACTGCGGTAGTTTCTACATCTGCCGCTAGAAACAGGGTATTTTCTCTATGGCGCTTTACAGATACGCCCCGTCTGCTCCCGTAAGCAGTAAAATAAAAGTATACAGGGGTTGAACTACACCAATTACCTAGTTTTCTTTTGAAGAGGTTGATGCGTTTCACAAGTCCTAGTGCAACCTCATTTTCATACCCTAGCATATCCCCTGGTATGGTGATCACACCATTGATCGCGAGGTCCACCGTTGCTGTGGGCTGGTGATTTTGAATGTCAAGAACCTAAAAACGTCCCCTCTTGCTTCAGAAGAGTCTGTGTTGAATTAATACTTCAGGTCGGCTACGTATTCACTTATGAGAGAGTGATCGCCGGAGTCCCAGAATGTCTTCCTGGTAACAAAGTAGCTATCTGGTTCGCCCTCAGTGGTGCCTTGAATTCTTTGAAACTGAAATTTGCCCCGTTAACCGCATTGTAAGAGTCATCGGCTCTCATTGTTCTTAAGACATTTCGTAGAAATTGCTAACAAAACTAGCTAGTGTGTAGCATTGTGATATACGCGGTTTCCATTCGCACGTGGATGTTCACAAGTTTCTCTATATTTAAAGCGTTTGAAACACATTTCAGTATGCATTTTATAGCACATGATATCTTAGTGGAAGCTTTTAGATTTTCTTGCCTGGCGCTGCTTATTTTGGTATCGGTGTTATTGAAGAAACCTTTACCTCATTTGATGCAAAGAAGAAAATCATAACAACGGTTGGGAGTTTTTTTTATTTTCTATTAAAAGCGTCTGTTGCATTTGAAACAAAGTGTTTACACAGAAGAATTCGCTACTTTCTGACCCCTTCAAGCAGGGTGTCCCAGTCGCGTCAACCGCCCAATATTCCAATGAATATGGTCACGCCTTTATCAAGGGGTACTGTGGACGGTCCTATGGCTTCATTTCTAAATCTGCAATAAACGGAGAGTTTTATCCAGACGCACACACCCTTAACTCCGAGTTCTTGTTTTACTTCCTGGCTTTATTCTCATGTGAATTTCGCATACAAATTGTAATCTGAACCGCTATCTTGCGTCTCGTCTGAGGCCTACCTGACATCCATTAACGGTAAGAGGGGGGGGGATACGGCCAACTTATTTTTTTTTATTTTTTGCAGCTGCATTGCAACTCTGCACACAAGCTACACGGGCAGCTGGGACGGAGAAAGAACGGTACAGACGCGGAGACGGTCGCATTCATTAAAAACTCCCTGCGTCCTTTAGCGTCATTATGTATTGCGAATAGCCATCACCGCAAGGAAGTGTGCTACAATCTGCGGCAGATCAATATCCAACTGCCAGTGAAAAATATCTGATCTTCTTGTGGCGTGCCTAAGGCAACACACGAGCGACGTTTCGTGCTGCTTCGAGAGCTCGCGTACATCTTGGCTGTTTGGAGATCAAACGAGCTCACGTGCAATCGATACCAGAAGTCCCTGTTGACGTGGACGTTTTGAGAACCGCCACTGCAGGGCTGGCAGGCGGCAAAGATGAGAGTACCGGTTTGTCGAGGGTTACGATCGGAGCCAATGGGGCTTAGCATTGAGGACCGCGAAAAGCCTGAGTGCACAGACTCGCTCAAGCACGAGGGAGAACAGGGAAATGTGCTTAGGGAGAGAACTGCGTGGCAACGAGCAGCTAATGAGACACGGATAGGCTTACGGCGCAAATAGACATCATAAACTATGTTTACCCAGAGACTGTTGTCTAGTTGAAAGGGGGTAATTTGTTGTGTCCTCTACAGTTCGACAACCCCAAAAATGTGGAAATGAAGAGCTGGTAGGCATTACCCCGAGTGCGCTCCCCATTTAGGTTCATCCTGCAAGTTTAAAACTGACATTGAATTCGCGAAACATGTTTGTTAACGCCAGTTACATGATTTGCAACTATGTAGGAGTCTACGCTAATACTTTTTTAGACGCAAGCGAAGCTGAAGTGGGGTATAAAAGGTTTTATATTCGGTGTGTCGTTCGTATGTACGCGCCAATTACCCTGCGTTTATTTGTAGTTTAGCACTCAACCCCCCCAAAGGTTCAGGCCGCGTCGTTATCGGTGTAGATAAATAATGTGTGTGTATCTATACACAGTTCTGTATTTGACCAATGAGGCAGCGCTATCCAGGTTTTATTGTTATAAAGAATTCGGCAACACAAGTAGAACAACTTTCACACATTATGGCTACATCCGGAGTTCGTACATAGCGTGGGCTACAGATGTGCTACCTGGTTTGGAAGGAGGGCGAAGGGTAATTTACGCTGTTTACAAGTAATCTAAATAAACTGTAGTCAGCATGTTCAACCACTCTGAGAGAGTTTATCGCCCTCCTGCCAAGTAGTAGTAGTAAATGAGCACTATTCCATTTATCTAATTCGCTCACGCTATCAATCACATTGTGAGGGCGCCGGAAACGTTAGAGCCTGTTTCAGTTTGCAGGATGAGCAGCATTACGCCACGACCGGTTTTCAGAGAAGGTCACGGGGTACAGAAATTTCTTGCTATTTTAAGATTCTCATGTTTTATATTAGGCCTATTATAAGTCTTCAAAGCTAATTTTCGTGCTTTTCCAGGCCTCCATGGCGACTCAACGTTTTCCAGGGCCATAAAACAGCTTAGTTCTTTTTTTAGGCATTCCCTTGCGGCATTTATAGAGCCCCTAAATACCCTTCCAACTTCAGACCGCTTTGGTAGTGCCCTCCGGCAGGAGGTGTGCACCAGAGCAAAGTTTATTTTAATGCTAACCAAATATTCTTCTCCTTGACAGCGTCCATCTTCTGTCAACCGAAGAAAACAAGACCCCCGTTATTCGGCGCTTTTTGCGAGGCCTGAGTTTGCTTATTAACATGTGAATAGGCAGCATTGCTAGGCGTTTAAGCCAGTCTGTAAAGGTTCGTAGCTAATAAGCATATGAATGAAAAGCAGGAGTGAAAACGTTAAAGCCGATGCAGTCGCTCGGCTTTTAGAACATCAAATAAACAAAATGTTCCAATAAAGAACATCAAATAAAATTCTATTATATTCTGTTCTATTCTATTTTATACATCGTCCCTGCGTAAAACGCTTCAAATGTGTCCTTAAATCGCTTTTGTTGCATGAAGGACGGGCTATACCACATAAAAAAATTCATAATGCAAGCAGCGCAAAGATGATGGACTTCGGAAAGGTGCGAGACAAGGCACGCTCTCACTAGGAATTGAAATTTGAATCCACAAGAAAAACATATATAGAATCATTAAGCTTACAGTTCACAGAGTGCACATGCCTTTGCGCGTACTGGCAAGCAAACACAACATATAAAACAAGCGGCACGTGCGCAGACATAACGAAACGGCACTGGACAGAAAGTCAGCCTCTCCATCAGCCAGCCTGATGAGGGCTTGGTAACACATCTCGCAATGTGAAAAGCCTCAACTATCTCGCAGATGAGCAGGTCTTTGTGTTTAAGAACCACTTCGGTGTCGTTGAAGCACGGGCCGCATTCACACTTGCTACAGTTTGCGGACAGAAGTTCGCCCGCCATTGGACAGGAACTGACGGCAAAAAGCCGTATGTGGAACGGGTGCCAGGCGAACCACAACGTGTCTTTTGTTCATTGCCGGCGGGGGATCATGAATTGCCTACTTCCTATTATGCGCTTCGGTGTACCTATGCCAGGCCGGCCAATGCCTCAACAAGCGCTGGTGGGAGCACAAAAACTAGCAAAAGTACGGATCAATCCGCGAACGGTTGCAAGTGTGGCTGCGACTCAAGCCTCGACGACACTTCGGTGGTTATTAAACGCAAAGACCGGCTCGCCCACGATATAGGCGAGTCACACGTTCAAGCTACATATGAATAAAAGAAAGGAGAAGAGAACGCTAGCTGAAATAGCAGTGCAGTGGAAAGTGCGAGTCAACTAACCAGCTGACAAAAAAATTAATAGGGCAAATGATTTAGGGGAAACCTTTTAGATCGTTTGCTGCTGCATGTATCAGCATTCGCCGTTGCGTAAAATATTACAAGGAATGTTCAACGTCACACCTTGTGCTGTGCTGATACATCACTATTGCTCTCTCTCTCTCTCTCAGCCCTTATTACGCGTTCAAAGGTTCACAGTTTACACGTCATTAAAATCATGAAATCACAAGGTATCACAGAAAGATCTGACAGCGTTTTCGCACCCATATTTTTAGGTGGGAAAAGCAAGCTTACAAGCCTAATTCCCTGTATGGTTGAGCAGTCCACGGCTAGAGAAGCTGCATAGAACTCTCCCGAAGAAGCGTTAGCTTAAAAAAGCGGTAAATAGTTTGCATTAAGGTAATTGCCTATTATTTGGCACATCCTGTAGACTTGCTGCTACTCGAAATCCGGCACACTGCAGTTTGAGTGAGAGAGAGAAATAGGGTACAGTGGGAGCAGTCGCTTCCCTCTCTACATCGCACGAAAAGGCCCCCTACGAAGGGACATGAGCGAGAGAGAGACGTAGATAGGGAGGAGTGCTGGTCACGTGAATTGCTGACGTCATGCACCATGCTCTCTAGCGCCACTTGTGGTGTCGCAATGAAAGGGAGACGTTGTTGGTTCAATAATTTTCATTTTCATCACGGGCGGGGTTCATTTGGTTTTTTACATAACTGCGGTCAGCATTCCGGTAAATGGGCCTTGCTCTTCTGTAAAGCGTGGGGTGCCAGCTAGCGCCTTTGTCGTCCCTCCTTTCACTGACCCCTGCCTTTGTAAGCGGTGGTCAATATAATCTAATCAAACACCACCCGCATCCCCAATTGTCCCTCCCATCTTGTCTATTATTAAAAGGGTGTCGCTTATTATATGGCACGCTTTTGTTGCCAGGGTATTTTCCGCGCAGGCGCTAAGAATTAATCTCGCAAGGTGCCGTCGCAGGTGGAGATTGAACAAAGCCTCAGGCTCACTTAAAATACAAGTCAACATCTTTAAAAAAATCAGTTTAGACTATAACCTTTCTAGTTTGTCGCACGCCGGTTTTGAGTATCAACCCGCCGCGGTGGCTCAGTGGCTAAAGCGTCGTCGCGCTACCGAGCAGGAGGTCGCGGGTACGATTCCCGGCCGCAGCGGCCGCTTTTCTGATGGAGGCGAAAAGCAAAAATACCCGCGTGTACGAGATTTCGCCGCACGTTAAAAATCCCCAGGTGGCCAAAATTAATGCGGAGCCCTCCATTACGGCGAGCCTCGTCACCTGCGTGGCGTCGGTGATTTAAACCCTGCAATGAATCAAATAGATTCTGAGTATCATGTTGACGCTTATCGTAGGTGATTCCAAATGATTTTTTTTGCGAAACATGAACTCTCCACCGAAAAAGGCCTTACACACGTCTCCCCTCGAATACCTTTGATTGCTCATGTTCTTAATGACGTCAGTGGAGGACACTCTCTGGTCGCGCTTGGTGGTCAAAGCGTTGCGGTCGGTAGTGGGCGCTGGCTTCTTGCCTCGATTTAGCGCACAGTTTGTACTTGGACGTCCGTTTAATTTCATTTGTCAAGTAACCTACGGATTAGAGAAATGTCTTTGAGTTTGGTTTTGTTTTAGACGAGTGAGAAGCGCAAAGCGGTGACGGTCCGCAAAGCCAGAATGCAATTTTTATTTTTAAATGTTGTCATTCTTACAAGGACGCGGCGTTTGTATAGCTCAGACTGACGCAAAGTGCTCCCTCAATGTCTTGTTCGCCTCTAAGTAATCCCTTTGGTGTGATTTATCAGCGTTTCGAAGTCAACGTACGCCCGAAAAATGAGTGTGGCAATGAATGCTTTGCTTTGGTATGCTGTAGACGACTTTCTAGAACAGTGCCAACGTTTCTGGCAGATATAAACGATGTGAGAAGCCCTGTTCCCCAATATGCTTCGTTCGTTGGCCTTAGTAACGACGATCGTTCCCACCACCTCTGAGCGTCCTTTAGGCATAGTTGTCCGCTCTGTAAGCCCCCCCTTTCCGTTTTGAATTTTGTTTGTTCTAGTATTCTTGGCGCTTACAAGTGCTCGACATGAGCAACGTACGACGGTTCTTTTCGCACTCGCTTTTGGTAATGCAATGAGCAGTCCTTGCTTGCGAAACGCATGAACGTCTTATTAAAACAAACGAGCAAGCGTTGCAGTGTGGTTCAGAAAGTTGCGTTGGACGTTTCTGGCGCAGTTCGTTATGGCTGGATTTCAACATTACCTGCGATTCGGACAAGTGCATCAAACGAACTTCTCGCTCCCACTTTGCCCAGTCTCGCAACCATTTATCCAGCAATTTGTTTTGCAGAGTTTTTGATAAAGAATTTAGCTGTAACGCAGTCAATGGGCTCTAGGGGCGACCACTCTTGAGACCGGGACAGCGAAAGTGCACGGAATTAAAGGGGCCGTGACGACAAGATACAACTTTGTTGAATTTGAAAAGTTCAAAAATAAAAAAAAAAATTACAAGCCACAACTTTAATAGTTCATTTACAGCTAGCAGTTTTACATAGTTTACGGCAAGGACCTTGCAAATACCGTCGGCAAGAAGCTGACGTCGGTGGTGTCCACGGCCGACCACGCGGCGCATGCGCGCTGTGCAGCTAGGGAAGCTGAGTGCCGTGGCCTCACGGTCACCGGAAGACTGCCGCTGCGTGCATTTCCGAAGAAGATGGTACGGACAAGTGGGGATGTTTTGGGTGAAAGAGTCGTACATGGTAATGTGAATCCGCCGATGGTGTCGTCAGCGGCAGTAGCGTGGAGCACATGAATCCCACACCCGACTTCCTTGCGTTCTCATTGGCCGACTGTGTGCACGGGTTTAGGGTGGGCTCGGGGTGGGCGCGCGCATAAAACGAGGTTAAACAAGAACCCTAAAAAAAGAATTGGATCACCAGACATACGAGCTTGGAAATCGTTTCGACAAACAAATGGCAAGGTCCAGGTACATTTGAAAGTAGCTGTTATTCCACGGTATTGAGACTGACCTAATTGATAGTTTGGCTAACAACAAGAAATAGTTTGCAACTTTTGTATTTGTGCTTTCTTATATAGCAGCACGCAGTGGGTAGTGGGCCTGGGGAATTTCACATTTTGGCGTTTTGCAGTAAATCTATCACTAATAAAGCTGATGTTGTACTTAAGTGAAAAACATTGCAACAACTTCGCGCGGCTTCATTGAGTAACCTCCCGGCCAAAAGTTGCTTCCGATCAAGTTAGCCCAGAAGCTTCCATTTCTCTCCAAAGTCGTGACAGTAACCTCATAAAATCTTAACTGCTGATAAATGAAGCCCTCCCCTTTGACAGCAACTGCAGAAAAATGTTAGGAGTTGGCAGTCGAGAAATGACCGCCATTAGCCGGCACTTGGGCACTGCCTCGGGGTCCTCTCATTGGTGGGCGCAACCTATATTGTCCGACTTCTCTCGTGGTTTTGACAACCTTTCTCCCTGCTCGTATAAAGACATAGTTTAGGATTTCGCGCAAGGTCAGCTTCTCAGACAAAAATTGAGTTTTGTTCTTCGGGGTTTAGCCTTCAGTTATACAAGTACTTTCAGCCGAAACCACGACTTCATTAGGTAGAGGTTTTTAAGGTGAGCTTGACTAACCGTGCTCGCTCCGCTCGCTGCGTCACGCAACTATTGACGTCATAGGTGTACGTTAACCGCTATGCAATTGCGAACACGCCCTGTTCCTGTGCCATCACGGAATCGCATGGCTGACCTCAGCGTGGACAGAAGAAGCAGATGGTCGCTAGAGCGTAAATTTAAGGCCCGCGCACATGCAGCGTTAAAAGCACGCGCGGTGCCGAAAGAGCAACCAGAGCGTGGCAGAACGTGACCGCAAATCACCTCTACCCACATAGAGCTGCGTACCGACTCCCTAAGCTCCCAGCGCTCTACTTTCACTTTAGGCAAGCGGCAAGCCCTTCATAGACTAATGCTTATGACTGCCGTTGGCAACAATTTTGTTGCGAGGGCCTCAGAGCCCATACCTACGCCGAAGCGGTTCACTCCATGGCGCTTCAACAACCAGAGGCTGCTGTGAATCCGGTTTAGTCCTTGGTAGTTCTAGGTCAAGCTTCGTGCCTTAAACTGTCGCACTGTCCTAACCCGGAAAGGACAAGGAAAGGCTTTTTTGTATGGCTAAACGAGCATCACTAAGTCCTGCATCCGACGTCAGAAATTCGAAGACATCCGGGACAAAGTACAACACACTGGCGGTTCCATAAAACACAATCATACCCATGCCAACTTCTAAGGTGAGCATAAACAGGTGCACTATCACCAAAACATACCATACTCAATATATAACATCTTTCCCACGTTCCCACATTTAGGATCTAAAAATCGTCTCTCCAAACTTTTCTCAAGTAGCCCGTTCATTCGAGCATGTAGACATCCGCCGTACCTCCGTACATTCCAGTGTAGCGTGTGCAGCACAGCCGACATCCACATGAGTGACCAGAAACCCGGGCTATGAATACGGGCGTTTTTGCAGTACGCAAACATTATACATTTTAACTTACAAAAATAAAGATGAGCGCCGGTGAACTGGAAGTGGTTCCCTATTCTCCCGAGTCTCTGGAATAAACTTACTCCGAAATAAGTATGGCTGCGCATGTGCAGCGCCCCCAGTTCCCAGCTTATCGGAGCAAGCAATAGCCACTTTCTAGACTTGATCAAGAGACGTGCACTGGAGCGCTTATTTTTCCCCAAACGGCAAGCCCTCCAAAAACAAAAGTTTGTCTGGGTTTCCTTGTCGGACAGCCTTACGTCGTTAAAGCTGGCGGCGAATTTAATCAGCCTTCGTTTCTTGTTCGCATGTTTTATACGCACAAGAGGATAAGAAACTGATTTTCTTTACCGGCTTCACTTGTGTCTCGCTACGCACTACGCACCTGTGTGTCTCAAGGAAGCCTGCTCTTTTTCATAGTGACGTTGACTTAATTAGGTTAGCATCGATCCAAGTTACTGCTGCATTAAATTTTTCTCGCTTGTGTGGAGCTTTTCAGGAAAGTTAGTGAGCCCTCTTCATCAAGTTAACATTCTCCAGTATGGTATGAACGGCTCGTTGCGAGTTAACCGACTTTTTACTACTACCAATTAAAGCACAGTAATGATCATAACTAACCCTCAATTCGAAAACAACATCACTAGGCATGGTAGGTTTTTGTATAATCACTGAACCGAGAGGATATAATGAAAAATTTCGCCCTGAAGGTTTTTTTGTTGGTAGAAAAGGCAATATCAAATTTTTGTTTTTCCGCCGACCTATGAGCGAAAGGACCGACGTAAATGAATGACCATAAAGAGTAATTGCAGAATACGTGGCACATTTCTTCACTATGCTTGCTTCTATTTGTAAGCCGCAAACGATAGCCCTCCCCTCGTCCGTTCTTTTAGATATGATGGGAGGAAGACGATGACTCACGAGGGTAATTTTGAGGCACTGAGTGGTTCTTGACTCTGCCTCACAAACTACACAAATATCTGTTTCTTCAGCATAATCATGATCATATTTACTGTTGGTACTTCCTTTTTCCCCACTGGCATCAGATGACGCCAATTATCATCATTCATTACGCTTGTCAGGAGCAGCCGCATGCTTTCGCGACGAGCCTAATTAATGATGATGATTGGCGTCGTCTGCTGCCGGTGAGGAATAAGGAAGTGCCAGCATTTACTATTTAAGAAAATTATTCGCAGACACGTAAGTACGTTTTATCAGTTGTGAATGCGAAAGTAATAATGCCCGATTAAACAACGCAGAGCGCTTTTTCGAGCGGATATGTTGACGTCACAGTCAATGTGAATTGGTGAATTGGCCTTGAGCCTATGACGACAGCTGTTATCGTCACAGGACGATTCCCTTGAATTGGCATGTGAGAACTGTGAGTGGGTAAGCTGACGTCGCAGGAAATTGGGAATTCGCAAAAATGCCGAGTTCAAAACTGAGGCGAGAGCTATCACGACACTTGAATCTCCACTGCCCCCTTTTGGAAGTATATAAAGAATTTTTTTGTGTGTTCGTATCCGAAACAGCGCATAATTTTCGCAGTTGCCGCTTTTGCGGTTGACTGTTGATCGATCCATGGTTTAAATGTCGCGGCAATAGGGCAGTCTTGACAGGGTGTCATTGGGATTCACACGCAAAGAGCTTTTTTGCATACTTCCAGCTATCACGAAGAGCAGGCAGAAAGAATAGCATCAGTACAGTTTACAGCATATTTCGAAGAAACTGTCGTCCACCGTGATTTCAAAGTTGCGTATCCCATTCAGATTTGTCTCACAACTGCTGCCTCCCAGATGAACTCTGGAGCTTGAAGAAGGGGGGGGGGCCTTAAGGGCGAACGAAAGTTGTCTTACCACATTTCGACTTATCGAGTGTTGTGCACTCCGACCCATCCCGACCGATAGCCACGCAAAGCTCTTCTTTCGCAAAGGTCCAGGAGATCGCTATCGAGTGAAGTTTGAAGTCTGCCACCCTGCCGATCGGAGCCCACGACTTTCCAATAGCCTTCTTTGGCGCGACTTTGTAGCCCCCTGCTTTTCCCTCCGAAAAGAAAGTGCAGAAAGAGCTTCGGCTAACCAGACCCGCGTCAGGCCTCAACAACAACAAAAAAGAAATGGGAAGGAACCGTAAGAAGCCCTGAGATGTGCTTTCTACCGAGCTCCCGATTCTGGTGAGATTCGTCCATCCCTTCCAAGAAGATTGCCAATGCGGCAATGGCGAGTGGACGTGACCGCGGCTACTCTTAATTTTTTCTGTGGTTCAGAATAAATTTTGTTTTCTAGCTTACAACCTGTATTTTATTCGTGTTTTTACTCTCCTCGGTTTCTCTGCCTTAGAACGAGCGTGCTTTCGCCGTCTTCCTAATCCACCGCTGCTTTTTATTTAGTAGTATCGCAGGCCCACCGTACTTCAGAGAAGATTATGGGCTCCTGAGTTGTACTCAAACTGCGTACACAGTACTTCTGGTTGCCCGCTTCTTCTTCCGGAACGTGACATCCTGGGAGCCGAGATCATCGCCTCTGTCAGGATACAGCTGCAGACGTGTTGAGCGAAGTATAACAGCCCTAAAAACAAGCGATACACCAAACACTGCGTTTTTTTTCTTCTGCTTGGTAGCATTGAAACCGTGTGGTGGCGTTCCGTCGCTTGTTCTTGCATACAGTCTGAAGCAGGCGCGAAATCTCAACTAGTATTCATAACGCAATAGTGGTCTTCGTGTTATGAAAGGTAAGAACGTGCCGACTAACTTCTTGAGGACGCATTTGATATACAGAGCATGCGTGCGGATTTTTAAAACCACCTATACCTGACAAAAAAAACGATGTCTTTCAACAGGGTTGGGACAATATTCTGGAACACAGTCTTGACACTGTAGAGAGCGGACTCGGTTGGTGTGGCTAATGCGGCTTCCCACATTTTTTTGGAGAGTGTAGGCCCGGCGACAAGTGGGAGCGGCGATAGCGAGCTACCGCCCAGGTGGGTGGATCATGTTAGATCGCGTGTGCGGCGCGTGGAACTGTTGACGTTGGCCCTTCACCGCTGATGATGATAGTCGCGTTGATGATTATGATGACGATGGTGTGGCTACAATATTAACACTTATTTTCGCAAAATCTTACCCCGACAACCCAAGGTTCTTTTGGTGCAGCCTGTACACACAAAGAAAGTTGAGCAACATTACGGTAAGGCAGGCTAGATCTTAAAAAAATACGATTGATTTCTGTCTCATAGTAATCGGTAAAACACGAAAGCGAAATGTGCAGTGAAATCTGCAGCTGAGCATGATTTGCGGGTCGGCGGCTGTCTCGTGGGTGTGCTTGGCGAGCGATGTCCTGCTGGGTCACATCAGCAAAAGTGTACTGGCGTCATTTCCGTGGCGGATATGACGTCAGCGAAATCTTGGTGTATCCCGGCATAAAACACTTTCGTGTTAAAATAGAAAACCCGAAAACGAACAACCCTAGGTATAACGTACTCTTTGGTTCTAAAGGTTGCTTCCCCGCAAGAAGACCCTGTGTGCAGGGGTGCATCTTTTACAGGTCGCTTGCTTCGTTGTACTGGCGCCACTTCCGTGAAGGATATGACGTCAGTGAAATCTTCGTTAATCCCGCAATAAAACACTTGCGTGTTAAAATTTTTTATATGTGAAGATATACGCCCTTCGACGATTTTAATATAATGCTACGCTCCGGTGCTTCGACATGCCGCAAATATAGTACCCCTAGCAAACTTTCTGATGGCCGTTTTTGGATCGAGTAATATTAGATCATGGCGGGGCCGGGGTAACTTACGTGTGAGATCGGAAGCTAAGACCAGCTCTTTCGCAACGCGTGGGGTTGTGGTGGGAACTGTGAGGGACGTGACAGGAGTCGTGGTCGGCGAGGAGGCGACGGCGATGGTAATTGCCGGTTTGTGCACGCGTGCCGCAACGTCTAGGCAGAGGGTCCTTGACAGTGCAGGAAAAGGGAGATGAGTGCACGCACTCGAGTAGTTCGTCGAGCATTCGGAAGATTAGGGCCCATGTTGGGGACAGCGAATGAATCGTAATGCAGTCTCTGTAATTAACTGGAATGCGAGCCGTGGGGTTGACGTTAGAAGGGTCTTATTAGCGGCTCCTTTAGTACGAGTTAGCCAGGTGTGTGTTCAGCCAGGGGATGTATTTAGCCCTTACGGCGCGCTTCAATTAATTCTGACGGGGAGGTTTTGGTGCCGATTGCCCATGGCTTGACAGTGAAGGCGTGAGGGGGTTAGCCGAGGGTTAGCTCTTCAGACCATGCCGATGAGTTTGTCTGCTTTGGTGTCTTCGGTGGTCGAAGACACCAAATGGCAGGGAGCACGTAGTGCGGCTTTGTAGTATTGCCTCGATGAGTCGGCAAGTGTACTTTTTGAACGAAATGAAGCCCCTTCCAGTGACGCGTCTCTGGAGACCTGTGACCTGCGAGACACGGGAGGAGAGGGCGTGTATGACAGCTGTGTTTCGCGATTGGACAAGAGGACTTGAGGGGGTATTTTGATGTGATTCACAATCGGGATGGGAACAATGCTGGGCACTGTTCAGGGGCGCAGGCGTGTGGTGTTAGTATGAAGCACTCAGATTTTTATTGCGAGAATCTTTGACCTGCGTTCGTGCAGTGCCGCAAAGGCCCCTGTTTGGAGTGTCATTTCTGTGTCGGCGTCGCCTCTGCCAGATACTTGAAGGCGACATCAGCATACATAATGTAGCTTAGTCGAGGGATATTGTCGAGCTCGCTAGCCTACAAAATTCTTTAAAATTCTCCCCCTCCTCGAATATTCCGAGCTACTGTGGTTACCGGCGCATACGAAGGTAGGCGGTGCGGAGTAGACTAAGGCAGCACGAGAACTGTTCCCCTCAAGGTGCTTACTGCACTAGGGACACCCTTGCCCCTAAAAGGAACGGCTATGGTGCCTCATTCAAACTGAATTATCACTTTCCAGCCGTGCTTTTTACTTCATCACATCTTCACGTCAGCCTACCCTTTTCCCTTCTGTCGACACCATGGCGCTACATCCGCTGTGCAACACCACAAATGGACCTGCACTACCCCCCTGCTTGCTACTTCTGTAATTTGTATGGTTACTCCTGTAGGTGGCATGCTCAAATGGCTTACGTACACTCCTAAGTACATGTCTCAAACATCCGTTTTTAAGTAGAAAGTCACGACGCAGTCATTAAATCACCTTTATCCCGCTAGTCATCGATCTGTGGTAGCATTGAGGATGCACGTTTGTCTCGCATTCCCAAGGCCCAGGCTTGAATTCCATTCAGACCAACATTACTAAGTTTTCCTGTCAACTCACTTGCTTTATTTACTACAGCTCCGCAGGAAACGCGGCGTCAGTCCAAGCATTCTTCTACGTTTTATTTATTAAAGCGAAGCTTGCAACGCCCCATTACTGTCCTCGTTCGTCCGAGTGAAACGCATTGCAGGAATACCAACTTTACACAATGCGTGTCACAAAACGATGGTGATGATAAACGAAGGTACATCGAACCTAAGTGCCTCGAATTATGATTTAGGCCTACGTCTATTCTATTGCGACATTACGCAATTCGACACGCTTGAAACAGCTTGCATATTGGACTTTAACTTTGACTACCGTCCCATAAGAGCAAGCTTCGCCTTTTGATCACCTTTCTCTTAAAACGCGGGCTTTTATCGTTCTTTCAGCTGTAGGCCATTTTGTGTATTGCAATCTTTTGTCCACCATTCTTGATTTGAGATCTACTTACTTATTTAATATTGCCGCGAACCATGCATTGGGTTTGTTTATTTGTGTTTTGCTTTTACCGCCCGGCTGCGCCGGTCTGTGTTATCTCCGTGCCAAGGGAAGCGCGTGTTCCATTCTTTCTTCTGTGCCGCATGTGTTATCTGTTCAGATAGGGAGAGCATTCCGATCTAACGTGACATCCCGGAATATCTTCTTGCATCTACAATGTTCTCGATGCGAATCGACGGTTCCAGAACCACGCGCGCCGAAAGATAAAAAGCCTGCAGAGCAGACGCCGGGGCATTCGATTCTGCGACGCTCGCCGACGCACGTACGTCACTTTGTTGACCACTGCTTCGCCGCCTGTGTATTCTTTTTCAGTTGTTAGGGGAGCACAAGTTCGCTCCAATAAACTTGTTTCTTTTCCAAACAACTGCTTCGTCCTTGGCTACGTGACATCTGGTGGAGGTGCGGGGTACGCACCCTTCATGCCCACTACAACCTCTGGAAGCCGCCAAGCCAGTCCAACAAGAGCCAGCCTCCGCGTGCAAGATTTACCACCCGAGTTCGGTCTACTACCGGAGAAGACGAAGAAGAAAAACGTCGCAACCAGCACCATGCTCAACCAAGCCAATCCTCCTGTCGTTCTGCAGCAGCCACGGGAACCGCCATCATTCCGAGGAGCCCCCGCAGAAGACCCAGAAGAATGGTTGGAGAAACTGGAGCGCGTCCGGAAATTCAACAGGTGGGACGACGCAGAAACGTTCCGGCACGGTTTCTTTTTACTTGGAAGATTCGGCTCGCACTTGGTTCGAGAACCACGAGAGCTCCTTGACAAACTGGGCTCAGTTCAAAAGCGAGTTCACTAAGACCATTCACTACCGTCGTGCGGAAAGAAAGAGCCGCCCTTTTGTTGGAAACACGCACGCAACACCCAACGAAGGTGTCGTGATCTTCGTTGAGGGAGATGAAGCAGCTATTTCGGCCGCGCGGGACCCCGAAATGAACGGAAAGAAAAAAGAAGTTGCGCTTCTTATGCGCGGAGTGAAGGAGGAACTGTTTGCTGGACTTGTCCGAAATCCGCCCAAACCGTCGCCGAATTCGTGACCGAAGCCAGCACTATTGAAAAAGCCCTCGAAATGCGTGCTAAGCAGTATGACCGCAACTTTGTTGGCGCGGGCCAATGAGAACGACTTTGGCAGCACGCGGATCCCTGCCGACAGCCTACGCGAGAACTATCCGCGCAAGAGTGAGAGAGGAGCTGCGGAAACTTCTCCCAACGCCGCCGCATCCCAAGTCGCTTCCCTCACCGACGTGATTAGAGGAAGTGCAACAAGCGTTGGGAACTTCTACGCCATCCGAGGTACCCCGAGAGCCACAAGCTATGACATACTCCGCGGCTGTTCGTCGACCCCCGCCCTGCTCCACACGCCGTCAAGAGGCCCCGCCAGTACCGCCGCCCACTGTCACCCACTCCCGACCCCCGGTAGCCCGAAACCAGACGCCGAGGAAAGAACGGACGTATGCGACTCCCGATAACGTCCTCTGTGCTACCACTGGCGAGAGGCCGACCACATTTATCCGTCGCTGCCCATACAAGAGACTCGGACTGCGTGGTTTCTCCGTCGACGCACCTCGCCCTCTCCCTGGCCAACGACCCACGTGAGATCGACGAGTATCTATCATGAAACCAGCCGTGGCCCAGCGCGTTTCAACCGTTCGCCGTCGCCCTACCCATACCAATCGCCGACCGCCGTAGCAACGCTGACTTTCGCCCGTGGAAGGTCCGCCCCAGCCCACGCGGGGGAAACTAAAAGTCAGCAACTTCTGGAGGTGAAGTTGCTCTAAGCGGCGAAAAACCGGAAACCCTCCAACGACGCAAGGACGCGCCGAAGACAGTGATTCACGACATGCCCTCATCCCGACGACCCGACCTAACCCTGATGAGACTCCCGAACACGACGACAGCTATACGCCGCGACGCTTACACCGACCTGACCGAGACGTCCGCTGAGAAGACATGGACAGACGACGACGCCACAGTGGCCCGACCGTCAACACGCACAAGCCGAGATGCGACGCCCCGACGCACCCGGAACTCGAGGAAGGCGGCATCCGACGTCAAGGTGTCCATCGACGGTTTTGATGTAGTCGCCCTCGTAGACACGGGAGCCGACTACTCCGTAATGAGCGGACCATTTGCGTCTAAGCTGAAGAAAGTTATGACCAGATGGGACGGTCCGCACATACGCACAGCAGGAGGCCACATCGTGACGCCAAGTGGAACGTGCACATCGCGCGTCACCATAGATGGCACGACGTACCCTGCAGTGTTCGTCGTTTTGCCCAACTGCTCCCGCGACGTAATTCTCGGAATGGACTTTTTGACAGACAACGGCGCAATAATCGATCTCCAGACGAAGTCGATAACTTTTTCCTCCGACCACTCCATGACGCCGGAATCGAACCCCGAACAACCGTGCAGCTGTAAGGATCGCCGATGATCACGTCACCCCTGCCACCCCGCGCAAGCTTGATGATCACCGTCCTACTGTGAAGGTGCTGCTCCCGACGTCGACGCTATCGTGGAGAGTGACCGAAGGTTGCTTCTTGACCGCGGTGTGTCTGTCGCAAGAGGCATTGCGCGGTTTAAGCATCGCAAATCCCACGTTTTGGTCACCAATTTCACCGAGGAGTACCAGCATTTAAACAAGGGCGCTGCAATTGCGTTCGTCGAAGAAACGCAACTAGCAAGTGACGTGATAGCAGTCGCCGACTTTGAACGCGCACCCGACGATACCTTCAAGCTTCCGCACCCCTTCGACGTGAATCCGGCGCTACCGCAAGAAGAAAGGAACAAGTTATTGGCTTTGCTGCGTCGCTACAGCGAGTGTTTTTCGTCGAACTCAAAGTTACGTCAAACACCTCTGGCGAAGCACCGGATAATAACCGAGGATGGAGCCCGACCTACCCGACAGTCACCGTACCGCGTCTCTTCCCACGAGCGCGAAGCCATCCGGACTCAAGTCGACGACATGCTCAACGACGACATTATACAGCCATCGAAAAGTCCGTGGGCTGCGCCGGTCGTACTCGTGAAGAAAAAAGACGGCACACTGAGGTTCTGCGTTGACTACCGGCGATTGAACAAGATCACCAAAAAGGACGTGTACCCCTGCCACGAATCGACGACGGCCCTCGACCACCTCTGCCATGCGAGGTACTTCTCATCGATGGACCTGAAGACCGGCTACTGGCAAATTGAAGTGGACGAGAGAGATCGAGAGAAGACTGCATTCATAACCCCGGACGGCCTATACGAGTTCAAGGTAATGCCGTTTGGGCTATGCACGGCACCAGCAACGTTCCAAAGAGTCATGGACACTGTGCTAGCTGGCCTGAAGTGGCAACACCTGCCTCGTATACCTCGACGACGTTGTGGTATTCCTTCCGGACTTTCGACGAACACCTCGCAAGGTTGCAGTCAGTACTCGAGGCCATCCGTACGTCGGGGTTAACGCTGAAGCCTGAAAAGTGCCGCTTCGCGTACGAGGAACTGAAGTTTTTGGGCCATGTCGTCAACGCCGCGGGAGTCCTGCCTGACCCGGCGAAAACTTCAGCCATAGCGAACTTCCCAAGGCCGAAAGATAAGAAGGGCGTGCGCAGATTTCTTGGACTGTGCGCATACTACCGGCGCTTCGTCGCAAACTTCGCACGCATTGCAGAGCCGCTCACGCGCTTGACGAAAGATAGCACCGCTTTCAGCTGGGAAGACGACCAAGAAAAGGCATTCTGCGAGCTGCAAAAACACCTTGCAAAGCCCGCCGTGCTCGCCTCATTTCGACGACAAACGCCGAAACGGAAATACACACGGACGCCAGTGATATAGGCTTGGGTGCCGTCCTTGTCCAAAAACAAAGCGGGTGCGAAAACGTAATCGCCTATGCCAGCCGTGGTCTGTCGAAGGAGGAGAAAAACTACTCTGCCTCCGAAAAAGAGTGCCTGGCTATTATATGGGCCATTTCAAAATTTCGCCCATACGTGTATGGCAGACCGTTCAAGGTTGTAACAACCACCATGCGCTGTGTTGGTCGCCAATTTGAAGGACCCCTCTGGCCGTCTTGGGCGGTGGAGTTTGCGCCTGCAAGAGTTCGACATTACAATCGTCTCAAATCCGGCAGAAACACTCCGACGCGACTGCCTGTCCCGCGCCCCTGTCGACCCACAACCACAAGACTCCGATGAAGACAGTGCGTTCTTCGGGGGTTGTACGGAGAGCGACCTAGCCGCCCAGCAGCGTGCCGACCCCGACTTGCGAGTAATGATCGACTACCTCGAAGACGTAACGTCGCCGTGCCTAAGCGTTCAAGCGTACTTACCAGCATTCAGCCTCAGAAACTCCGTCCTCTTGTGAAGAAGAATTTCAGCCCCGGAACAAGAACGAATTATCTACTTGTCATCCCCGCAGACCTTCGTGACGAAATTTTGGAAGCGTCCCACGACGACCCGTCTTCCGGACATCTCGGCACAGCTCGCACTATTGCAAAAATTAAGGCGAAGTACTTCTGGCCCCGCCTTACATCCGACGTCACCCACTACGTTCGGAGTTGCCGGACTGCCAGCGACGAAAAACGCCGCCGACAAGACGCGCCCGGACTTCTACAAACCGATCGCCGTCCCGCGGAGGCCCTTTCAACAAATTGGAATGGACCGTTCTAGGCCCGTTCCCGACGTCACGATCGGAGAACAAGTGGATTGTCGTAGCGACAGACTACATGACGCGCTACGCAGAGACCGCCGCTCTTCCGCGGGGGACTGCACAAGAAGTCGCCAAGGTTCTTTTAAACCAAGTTGTGCTGCGACATGGAGCCCCTGAAGTCCTAATCACGGACCGCGGACGGCCTTTACCGCGGAGCTGATGCAAGGAATCTTACGCTACACAAGCAACACGGATCACCGAAGAACGACGGCGTACCACCCCCAAACGAACGGACTAACAGAACGTCTGAAACAAGACAATTGCGGATATGCTGTCCATGTACGGTCGACGTTGAACAGAAGACTTGGGACGAAGTCCTCCCGTATGTCACGTTTGCGTACAATACAGCGACGCAGGAAACTACGCAGATGACAACCGTTCGAGCTTGTCTACGGAAGACGACCGACTACGATGCTCGACGTCCATGCTTCCGCATTAGAAGACGACGGCCTCAAACGCCGACGTCCAAGGATACCTTCAACGGTGCGGAGGAGGCCCGACAGCTCGCTCGAGTTCGTATAAGGGACCAGCAGCTGGTGGATTCCGTCCGCTACAACCCTCCGACGCCGAGACGCCGAGTACCAACCAGGGGATCGGGTGTGGTTTGGACTCCCCATCCGACGACGCGGACTGAGCGAGAAAACTTCTAGCTTTCTGCGACGGTATTTCGGACCCTACCAGATTCTGCGACGTGTTGGCCAACTTACCTACGAAGTGATCCCCGATCGTGACTCCGGCACATCACGACGACGTACGCGGCCCCGAAGTCGTCCACGGATTCGCTTAAAACCTTTCTACGAACGATGACGAACTTTTATTTTCATTTTCGGACTGTCGCTTATGTTAGCATCGGGTCGATGCACTCTTAGAGGGGGGGTAATGCCGCGAACCATGCATTGGGTTTGTTTATTTGTGTTTTGCTTTTACCGCCCGGCTGCGCCGGTCTGTGTTATCTCCGTGCCAAGGGAAGCGCGTGTTCCATTCTTTCTTTCTGTGCCGCATGTGTTATCTGTTCAGATAGGGAGAGCATTCCGATCTAACGTGAACATCCCGGAATAATCTTCTTGTATCTACAAAGTTCTCGATGCGAATCGACGGTTCCAGAACCACGCGCGCGGAAAGATAAAAAGCCTGCAGAGCAGACGCCGGGGCATTCGATTCTGCGACGCTCGCCGACGCACGTACGTCACTTTGTTGACCACTGCTTCGCCGCCTCTGTATTCTTTTCAGTTGTTAGGGGAGCACAAGTTCGCTCCAATAAACTTGTTTCTTTTCCAAACAACTGCTTTGTCCTTGGCTACGTGACAATATCATCATCATCATCATCAACAACAACAAGAACAACCTATTCAGGCCCATTTCAGGACGAAGGCCTCTCCCAATGACGTCCAACCGCTGCAGTCCTGCGCTGCTCGAGTCGATATCTGCTACCGAATATAGTATTTCATCCCTAAAGCCGGTGTAAACCCCCTTGGTTGATATCTATCTCTTGGTATACCCTCTGTTACCCTAATTATCCTATCGCTTGGGGGTTCGTCTCACTACATGGCCAGCCCAAGTCAATTTCTTTCTATTTATTGGAAGTATGACATCATATTCGGGAGTTTCCTTCGTCACCCTGGCAGCTAGTACCCTGTCCGTAAGTATTACCCCTATCATTATTCGTTCCATGGCCCGTTGAGCTCATCTAAGTTTGGTTTCCAATTGTTCGGTAAGGCGCCAAGTTTCCTCTTCGAAAGTAATCACTATCAGTATTGTAATTCGCCTTTTTGGTGATAGAGGTAGCTTACTTTTCACTATTTGGGAGTGCTCGCCGAGTGCACCCAAACCCATGCATATTCTCTGCCGAATTTCTTTCTCGTGGGTCGAAAAGCGTTTGAAAAGCGGCTACGCAGGCAACTTTATTCAGCGTATCTTTTACCAGGAGTCGCCGGGTGGGCGGCATAGTCACAGTTTGTCACTTTTTCCTCAACCCCTGAGGGAGCGCTTGCAAAACCCGGCGTTCACGGTGCATGCACAAATTAGAAGACGTCGCCCACGGGCTCCTTTGAGATCATGGCCGTTTGTGTCAGCCCAACTCTCCACATCAGCAAAATCACAAACCAGGGAGAGGCGTCATCCCCAGAATACGGTGTAGTGTCTGTCTAGCTCGGCTCAGCGGAGAGAACGTCGAGAGCGCCATGTCAACGATCTCCTTTTCGTGGAGGCGACACAAGGTATTGTCGCAGTGCATTTGCGAAATCTTCTAACCGTGGAGTTTCAGAGCAGAGCTGTGAGCCGTGCAGTTCGTTCGGAAGTCGTCGCAAATAAAGCAACAACAGCGGAACGGTCCGCAGCTTTCACGTTGCCTTTAGTGGGAAAATTGCCTGTTGCAAACGCCCGGCTCTCGGTACACGTTCATTCAAACGAGGTACGGCCCGGGAACTGGTGGAAATATATGAAGCACAGCACCAACCCGCATATTCGCTCTATTCGGAGTTTGATGTAGCAACAACGTCAAAAAGTAATAGCTCGGTGTACTCCGAGTACGCTTCGAGTCCCTTGAGATACCTACGAATAAACCTCGCGTTTATTTTTCTCCATTTTCATTAACTATGCAACATGGGCGAAGGGGCGTAGCGGGTATTTAGATTCAGTACAGCTAAACAGCAGCCACCGTTGAAGTGATGCAGCCTCGTAAGAACTACATCTTTTTTCCCTGCATCTCCATCGCTTCAGCTGGGCTGAGCTAAAGCACGGAGCAGCATTTCGCGTCTATCTCTAGGCTGACATACAAAGATGTAGCGCTCGGGCACTCGACTGACACAAAATTCCGCGCTCCCAGCGCGTTGTTCCGTGCTACCCGAAAGCAGAACCTTGGCTGGTGCGTCGAAGCGAAGCGAACCCGCACACACACACACACAAAAACCAAAGAACTGGGGGCCTTCCGTGTTTTCCCCTGGAGACGATACTGGAGCCCGGAAGAATTCGCGGGCAAAGGAAAAACTCCGAACGAAGACCGACATCGTAAAACCGTGACTTCTGCCTGCCATGGAGGCCATCCATATTTATTAGGTGGTGCGGGCCCAGGTTCTTCTATGGCTTTCTCGAGAGCATAAGGTCCCGGCCCTGGATCCTGATAAGATGGTTGGGGGTCACTTAATCTGCCTACGCCGGGCCGTGCTGCTTCTAAGGACCTCCGTTCTGCTTTGAAATGGTCGTTTTTCAATATGTGACTGCGAATAGTTATTACCCGCATATTCGACCACGGGGAAGCAGAGTCCATGTCATTTCGGCCGCGCGAGATTGCAATAATAAATGTTTGACTCGTAGATACGACTTCCCGTTCTGGGTTAGTGAGTTTTTTTTGCGTACCTTTCTCGGCTTTTGCCTGTAAACAAGGTTTTGACGTTTTTCGGGGAACACTCAGTAAAAAAAAATGCCATGGCTTTTCGCAGGTGTGGCGTAAGCTGCCACAAATTTGTTAAATGCGGATCTCAGAACTGTGCAGTGCCAGAGTAATAAAAATATTTTAGGCGCATTCTATGCGGAAATTCGCAACCACATTTTAAAACTGGAGCTGTGATTACACACAGAGTTGATAAACAAATCAGGATTTTTAATAGCGGTGCTGTCTCCTATTCCTTGAAATCAAAGCGGTAGACTGAACGCACAAGCACAAAGAAACGCAAAAGAAGGTACCAGTGATTGGAATGCTCAGAGTAGGTATAAAATTAGAAGACAATTACAATCTGAGGCTTAATGTATCCATTATACGTAATGGCGACCGAAATTAGCGCTGTTTTATTTGCAAACAATAAACGCACTCAAACCTTGTTAAATCTCTTCCTTTTCAAGCCATCTTTATTTTTGGAGGCCTTCTTTCACCGCCATTCCTTTGAATTTTCAAGGGAAATAAGCTGAAAATTCTTGCAGAAAGCCGATAACAGCAAAGCCATTGGATCGACACCGACGACTGAACCAACTAACTTAATCTAACGTTTGTTCAACCCATGCAACAAATGTGTTGGCATCTACGTGCAAACACTTGCTTGAAGCGGAGATGTTTTGTGGGAGGACATGAAATAAGCAACAAACAATGTCGAACCCACTGATACGTTTTGGTGTTCCATAAACAACGATTCTGCATTTGATCCACAGGTACTTAACTTCGCTGACACTTAGCAGCAAAAAGTTAGGCCGCAACATCTTCAATTTATTTCTTAAATCTTTCAACCGGAATCACCCAACCGTAGCTCTTATAATAAGGGCTCGAAACGCGCGTGTTACGTAAGAAGGCCCTCAGCGCTTTTACGAAATGGACGGTTCATGCTGTTTCTGATAGGCACGGAATGTCTCCAATTTACACGCACTAACAACCAACAGAGCGCTGCTGTGTCCTGTGCCAAGTCTGCCGTGTTCAACAATATCCAAATACCCCTCAACGTGAACTCGTTTTTCCATTTGTAAAGGGCTAAACTACGCGCCAGAGTTTTCTGTAATAACACTTCTCGCGTTCCATAGTGTTAGGGTGCTTGTGCACATCAAATGGTAGCTTTATTACAGGGAAAGACGGTCGTGGAAGATTGGGGATATCATAGACGTGCTTGCGCTCTGAAAAAAATCTATAAAGAGTGCTTCACTCGAAGTTTGCGCGTTTATGAACAAAAGCTAGCTTTGCACGGGAATGGCACTAGAAAGTATTGATTTATTATGCAGTTCAACGCGCCGACGCAACGCAAGCGATGAGCCGCGCTGTAGTGGAGGGCTCCGGATTAATTTTGGCCACCCGGGAATCTTTCACGTGCGCCGAAATCTCGAACACACGGGCGTTTTTGCTTTTCGCCTCCATCGCTGGTACTAGAAAGTAAGCTGAATAGGCTAGATAAATTTTCGGTAAACACTTCAATAACACCAAAAAAGAAAGACTGGTCGGAACCTGCACGTAGGAGACACCGTAGGCTTATAGATTTCCAAGGGGATTAACCTGGTTGGACATATATGAAAACCAACTACAACAGACTCACGTTAATACGAAGTCCACAAGGACCGAAAAAGTCTTGGAATTGACCCAACCTCCAATTAAACAGAAGGAACAATAACAGCATTGCCATTATTCAGCAACATGTCTCCCTTATAGATTTCCTTCAGAATCTCGATTATCATTGGCAGATCGAGCGTACACGGTTTGCTTTCATTTGATAGTTCGGATTTATAGCTGTTTTCAAAGCCTGAAAGGTCCAAAATGCTGACATTGAGCTGTTCGCCATAAAGAAGGTTGAGGACCTCAAAGGAGAAAGCGGGGTACGCTGGCGCGATCCTCAGCTGACCTGCCCCTGTATGACTGTGCCCTGCCACAGGTGCGAAGGCGCCGACATACTGCAGACTACGGCGGTGTTTTGGCGCTTAAAAATGTTTGAATTTTACCTAGAAAGGACAGTCACATTGATGTTTCTTATTCACAGTAACTTTCAAACAATGGTTGTATTAGGTTTTAGCTTCAAATTTTCGATGTCTACTAGCGAACTACATTAGACGCAATGTCTACTAATAGCAAAGTAGCAAAGTAGCAAAGTCTACTAATGAATTACAAGTAAAATGGCTGGGTCCGGACCATCGCTTCCAGTTAAGCGAAAATTCCAATTATGCAACTTTTAATTATGGAGAGTCGATTGTGCTACCACATCATTTCAAATACAAAAGCGCGTTCACTTTGGGGAACAATCGGCAGTTAGGCATCATGAATAATGTGCTCATGTGCATCGGGATGTTCTGGCGTGGACTCGATCGTTAGCTGGACTTCTCTTAGCGCGAACAGCAGAAATGGCAACATCCGCCGCAGTAGAACATTAAACGAACGCGAACTCAGTAGCCTCATTCGCGAACCGATTAAGTGCGCACTTTCAAATACGAGCAATATCCCCGCTATGCCGGGAGCTCCGTGAAGGCTGTCCCTAAGGCATCGAATGACGCAAGGGAATGGTCCACCATAAAAGTAATGAGAGCTCTGGGTGATTAAAACTTAGCGTCAAACAAACAATCGCCCTGTATTTTTCCCTTCTTTTTGCACGAGGCTGCTTTTCTGATTAAGGCGAGAAGCGAGAGCATCATGGTGTCATGGTTTCGACAAACGTTCAGGTTCCATGGGGCTTTTTAGCTGTGGTACCGCAATACGCTGGGCCTTATTCCACAGGCGTGTCATCGGTGCTCATGCACTCGACCCTGACCATCGTCCTGACCTGAGGAAAATTTCATTAATTAATTAATTAATTAATTAATTAATTTTCCAAGAGCAACAACTGCACGGCCTCGTGAGTTAGAACAGCAGCTTGACTAGGCACAGGAGCCGTGTTACATGTATTACAGGAAATATTGCACAAACATTTTACAAGGCCGTTTACCACAGAACTAAATAAAACAGAACATTCAGCCATTAAAATGAGACATAGAAATTATTAACAAATAAAATTCTTAATAAATTTGCATGTAAAATACATTGAGCAACTTACTTTCACAAATTACAGAGCACGCACGCGAACGCTTTACGTTATAATGAACAAAACGTACAGCAACAATAGCCTTATGTACAACATCTTTCATATACGTCAGAAAAGCGGTGCGAATATTTTACTCAAATAACGTAGACACTTAATTAGCAGTTATTCTTGAAACTTACTTTATTATTCTCACTCGCTAACCTCATCCTTCATTGTACAATTCTTCAGTGATGTTGTGGATAAACATGGTTCCATCATCGACTTAAGAACACTGCTGTCGTCTGCATAATAAACAACTTCACACTCTCCTCGAAGGCATTGGTGTCATTTATGTGTATGTTGAACAGAAGTGGCCCCAAAACACATCACTTGGGCATGCCGCAAGTAACTGGTAGTGGAAAACATTGCGCGTGGAGAAGATGTACATATATATTACTACCAACCTGCCCAGGAACAGTAGTCACGTTATTCTGCCTGAAACTGTAGGCTTGATTACCGGCGGGATAACGGTTCTCGCTCCTGATTGCCGCCGTGATTAGGACTGATATTGTATGTGCCATTACTGAGAACAACTGCGGCATCGGAATGGTCGCGGCATTCTCCAATTAACGAACCATGCACGTCTTCGCGCCGGCGCTATCAGACGAACCGAAAAGCTTCATAGCTCCACTCACCTGCAGCTACGCAGGAAAAATCTGGGTGCAAGGGAATTCCGTTCTCAATTGCATTGTACAGACATGTGTGCCTGGATCAGAGCGGAAATTGGTGCGTCTGCACTTCCGTCTCAACACACCGATATCATTCGCCAACCCTCACTAATAGAAACGAACTGATGTAGAGTCATACTGGCGTGTTTCGGGAGTGGAACGGGGAATGGAGTTAGCAATACTCGTCCCCCACAGGCAGTGACGGCTGATTCATTACTAGAATAGAATGACCTGCCACGACTCTGAGTTAAGAATGGGGGATTCAAATTTGGGGTAATCAGTGCGCCGAAGCTCCGTTTGGAATATGAGGCATGCCGTAATGGTGGGCTGCGGATTAAGTTTGACCACGTAGATATCTCGTTCGCCGAAATCTCGGCACACTGGCGCTTTCGCTTTCCGCTTCCATATAAAAACAAGCCACCGCGGCCGAGATCGAACCCACGTCCTTGGGCTCAGCAGCACCACGCCTTAGCCACTGAGCCACAGCGGTAATTTCAGCAGTGAGTGAGTGAGTGAGTGAGTGAGTGAGTGAGTGAGTGAGTGAGTGAGTGAGTGAGTGAGTGAGTGAGTGAGTGAGTGAGTGAGTGAGTGAGTGAGTGAGTGAGTGAGTGAGTGAGTGAGTGAGTGAGTGAGTGAGTGAGTGAGTGAGTGAGTGAGTGAGTGAGTGAACATCTGCCGTTATAATCTAGGTTCTTACACATTTCTTGGAAATGTTGCTTGCTTGCTTGATTGATTGACTGATTGATTCATTGATTGATTGTTTAATTGATTTATTCATTCATTCTTTCATTCATGCATTCATTCATTCATCCCTTCATCATAAAAGCAACAAACAACAGTTTTTACGGGCCCCGTCGTGTGGAAAGGGTTCTTCTTTCGGCGTACCTTACTATCTGCTGGTAGTCCCCTCACCCGTAACCACACTGGCTGGCAGGAAGGCTGGGAACTGGAGTGAGGTCCGAGGTTAATAGCACGTCCATCTTGAATGGTATAGAAAAGCGCAGAGGGAGCACGAAGGATGAACGCTAAATCCTCACGTTTCTACTTAAAATAAAGTGATTGATATGTCTTAGCAAAAGCAGTCCAACTGCTACCTCTGCTGTGCTCGGTGGTGCCCGGCAGGGTGCCGCTTTTGTAGAATGGCGGCCGCGCATGTCTTTGGCACAATTTCCTCGCCCTACTGTCCACCCCTTACAACATCGGATCGACTTATATTGTGGTCTAGGGAAAATGAACGGCGGGAGAGCTTAGCTAAGTGGAGGAGCGCTAATGGTGCCCGACTCCTCGGCAACTCGTTGGCTCTTCCATTTGCTATGCCAACTGCATATGGAGCCCGATTGCGAGTCTATTTGCGTTCGTGTAGATGCGCGGAAGCTTCCATTATTGCCCGGTACACGCGCCGACTTCGGACGAGGCGTCCGCGGTGCATTTGCTCCGCGTCTTTCATCATGCATGGTTAGGAATGAGTAACTAAGATCGACAACTCCACTTGCGCCGTTTATTCTACCGACCAGAGTACATCCTGTTTTGTCTCCCTTATGGGCCCGCGGCGAGATGTCGTTTACAGGAAAAAGACAGGCATGCCTTCACGATCTTCCTTCCCGAGTTCCCGTGGCAAGTTGGGGTTCGGTTCTCTTGAACGAGAGGACGTATGGAACCTCGCTTAACGTGGTCGCATAGCTATTTTCCTCGTTTTTTTACAGTGAAGCTGTTACCCCATCGTTGGTAGGATTTTTTGTGGCGTCCGTGAACAGAAATTAGGTGGAAGTGGCCCGAACCTTGGAAAGGAAAAATAAAAATGCAAAAGAATGCAGCACAGCCGCTATTTTCGCCTCAAGGTCAGCTAAGTTGGCGCCGCTTTCACTAGTAGTGCAAGGCTGGAGAACCAGCCTAGCTGGCGGCCCCTCTCCCTTCGTTGGAGACCTGGCTGTTACACCTCGCATGCTATCTCAGAACTTGCCGCGGAAAGTTTTTTATGAGTGGAAGGCCCGGATCGCTTTGTCCGCAGCCTTTCACATCTCTCACAAAGTGGTCCCCGTTGGCACGCGCTAGAACCCGCGGCAACCGGCTTTGCAAACTCGGTGTCTGGAGCGTGAAGTTGGCGTCTGTGCTCCCCACTGCCAGCGCGAATGCACTGGAGCTCGAGAGGAGAACCGCACCCGAGCTATCACTCCACGAACGCTGGGCAGAATGTCCTCGAAGGTCGAGCTGCCCGACGCCGGGTGCTCCCCATGAGGCGCATGCTCACCTACACTTGGTACGCTTTCTTGGTATTGTTTGCGGGCTCCTCACGTGGAGCAGGCCTGGGCGGCGCCGGGCACTCTTCGTGAAGCGTACGCTCACGTGCGATAAGCTGAGCTGAATTTTCTGGTGACAGTCGACGAAGGAATTAAAAAAATCAGCAGTGGCTTAGCTTGGCTATGCAAGGATGTACGTCGCGTGCGCTAAGGTTCAGCTGGTTATTCTCAGGTTTCCTGGTTGTGAAGGATTAGCTCATTATCGTGCTTACTTTGGATAAAACAATTTGCAATCCAATTCAATCCAATTCAATTCTATCTAATTCAATCCAGTCGTGGTGGTGGTGGCTCCGGCGCACCAGCTGAGCGCCGTGAGACGTCACTGCTCCTCGCGCGTGCGCAGCACGGCTCTCTTGGAGCCACGCGAAACTGCTCAACCTCGGCCAGTGTTGCTCACGATAGAAAAGCTTAAACAGCTACGCTGTAAAAGGACTCCTCCACATTGGTCGGTCTGGAGGGAGACCACGTGAATTCCTCAATAAAGAAGGCCTGCAACGCACGCCACGAACACGAACACTGACAGGCGCCAATCACGCGGACACCACCGGCCACACAACCCCGCAAAAGTGGCTGGCCACGGCGGTTATAAAAAGAGAGAAGGAATAACTTTATTGAGGTAGGGAGGCCAGATTCCCTGGAGTAGCGAGGTAAGAGGAAAGGGGAGTGGCTCGGTGCGTGAAGCCTTTTGCTTCTGCAGAAACGGATAGCTGCCCATTAGTGGAGTCGTACTTTGGCAATGGTATGATAGGCGTGTTTTTCTGAGATTATACGGGACAAAGCAGTTGCGGTGGGGGCCGTTATGTTACTGATCTAAAATAATCACAATTGTTTACAGTCCAATATTTCAAATAGTAAATGCCTTGGTACCATCAATAACGCATAGGAGGAAATTGCTCGATGAGACGGAAATTACTGTTTTTCTGAAACCTTACCAAAGTTCCTTTATGTGCAGCCATATAACTCCATACTATCAAACCACGATTTATTATTTAAATTAACAACACGCGCTCCCCAAACAAGGTGGTCCACACGTAGAGTGGTGCTTTAATGTTATGCCTTCGTTTTTATTTGAAAGACGGACCTTGGTTCAAGAGCTAAGTTTATTCCAATCCTTCGTGAGGAGCTTTAATTTATTAGCCACTTGTTCTCCCCCCAGTAAACGCTAATATATAAAGCTGAGTCCCATCTTCAGGACAGCTTGAATCCTAATTACATGATGCACAGAGGCTTGGTCATCAATGTTGGCATGAATACAAGGCCGCTATGCACTCTTGCACCTGCCGCCTATGGACTAGTTCATGTCACTTAGGCTACTGGCGAGCAAAGTTTAGCGAGCGTGGCTCAACGATGAACTTTAAACAATCAACCTTCCTTTCGCATAAATTAACCTTATCTAGCACGGACCGCGCGAAATCTCTGTCCACGCTCTCACGCCCTTACCGTAAACTCCGTGAGCTTTATTTACTTAAACTTCTAAGTCCCCTTCTTCCAGACCTCGCACGACTACATGTCGAGTTTTGTAATCCGTATAACGTAATAGTGGACCATGCAAGTGGGTCTGATATTCCCTCGATGCTAATTTGGTGTTGATAAGTAAAACTTCTAAACGTCTTCTCGCCAAAAATGAAGCGAACCGTCTGGATTCTCGAGCCAATGGTCTTACAGGGGCCACTTCCGGACGGCATCGCTGGCAAAGAGTTCAAGGGTGTAGTAACTTTTCTCTTTATATGAAGAAAACGCCCGTTTCGTAATTGAAATCACAATTTTACGGGCCGAAGTAACACCGGGCTTTACTGGCCGCACCGTACTAGGGGCTTAGGGATAAAGTTACCTCTCCTAGGGATTTTTAAGATGCGCCGAAGTCCCCACTCGTGGATGCTTGTGTTTCTTGCATCTTTCACAAAAAGGGTGCCGCATCCAGGATCGACACTGCCACATCGTGAAAAGCAGTGTTCAGCCATCGTTGCGGGTACTTTTTTTGCCTTCGCTTGTGCCCTTCTAAATTTCAAATACACCAAGTAGTTGCTTCTATTTAAATATGTCAGTAGCTTTTTCTTCTGTAACTCCCAAAGCGGTGTACGTTTTCACCGCTTTCACCAGAAAAAAAAAATACTTGAGGCCAAAATAAGCACTCACACCAAACAATAAAAGCGCAACTGTGTTTTTTATTTCATATATAATTGTTGCTTCGAACGTAGTCAATCGATGTAGAAGGCGCCATTCACGAGGCTTACAAGAGAAGCAAATTTTTAGTAGAAAATCTGCTAAGCAACTTAGTAACTAAGTAAGTGCTTAGTATATATGAAACGGAGAGCCTAGCGTCGTGTATGACTGACCTGGGTGATGTGTGTAACATCACCCAGCGCGGGCTGCATAAATCCGGGGAGATCAGCTTTCCTTCCTTCCAAGCTCCTGTGCACAAAGCTCTGACACTGTCAGTGGCCTAACAGCCAACCACGATCAAGCCTTTCGCAAAAGCCTTCAAGAATGCTCCAGAACTCTCTAGAACATTGCGCTCACCCTCTGCACATCGTTTCACTATCCAGTTGACCGTGATCCCCTTAAACACTTGCTTTTACCAAGACCACGCAACACTTCCAGTCGAAGCAAGAAATTTACAAAGGACAGTACAAACTGCGGTGGCAGAAACACGAAACAAGATATGTAAAAACATGGCGAAAGGAGAAAGAACAGCGACCTCGTAGTGCGCTATGCACGAATGTCACAGTCGGCGCTTTGGAGAGCAGAAATTGCGCCAACAATCACGGGTTATTGGTGTACATAATCATCGTCGTCATCGCAATCGTCTCGCTCTCCTGCGAATAACGCGTCCTCTCTGTTTTCACGTGTTTCAACCTGAATCACTTCCACAGGCAGCTACGCGTAAAGCTGCCCTGTAGTCGCGCAGGTCGCCTATCTCTTCACGCTTTATCTTGCATCCCTCCGGTTACGAGGACTCGGCCTTCGGTAGCCGGGTGTGAACGCCGTAATGCAATTTGCTGCGATTGTGCGAAGCGGACGTCTACCTGGACTGCTTAATTGTATGCCCTTTATTTTGCCGTTCGCTTCTATTGTTTTTCCAGTCTTTCCCGGAGGTCGGGCCCAGAACAAGTCCTGGCTTCATTCCGTATAAGCTTCATCAATCCTAACGGCTCCCGCATTAGTCACTTTGAGAGAATGCATCGAAGCAGTGTTTCAAAGAGTGAGGGCTCTTGAATTATTCCGGTTGATAATGTAGCTTTCTCTCTCCATTCGACTAAGAAGAACCAAGGAAGAGAACAAATGGAGGGATAACCGAACGGCTGTAACAATTACTTTACTAACTGGGAGTGGGGTCAATTATTGGGTTTCCAAGACGCCGCGATAAAAATGTTTTTTTTTTTTTTCTGGGTGAGCCATCTTTTTTCCCGATTGATTTTTTTTATTTTTGTTAGCTTTTTCAGAAATTGGTACGTATAAAAACGCGGTTCAAGTTTATCAAGCCCAGCGCAGACTTTTCGGGCCGAAGTTTATATTTGCTTTTTCACCACGAGGGGACTCTTCTGGAGGTAGTGAGATTACCTTGACTTCCCGAGTACTTTTCGAAGTAAAGTGCCCTTGACGGCTAAATCGACTCTCGTTCACTTATTATAGATTTGGCCCGTTTGAGACGTTCGGATGTGTGCGAATCTAAAAAAAAAAGGCTCGACAAAAAAACGGAGCAAAATGTATTCTCAAACTCCATTAAGAAGGCAGGCAAACGCTGTCCATTACGTCCTCTTCTTCCACTCAACCAGTGTCGCAACATCTAAGTGGGACGCTCATCACAGAGCGTAGGCACTCGCTTTGAATAACTCGTTGGGTAGTTTGCATTTACCAAAGTCAGAACTTGCTAGGCCTTTGTAATTGCCCGACCTATCAGTTTCCTTTGGAAAATCAGCAATTTGTGGAAGCTCTATTTCTGCCTCCTCTTGTGTTACTGCATCTTGGTGCCGCATAAAGCCTAATACCTAATAAAGCCTAAAGCCTAATACGAATAGCAACCTTTTTGGCTAATGTGCTTATGTACTTTCATTCTTTATCAATAAAAACATAACTACAGCTAAACGTTTTTTATGCACATCATTGCTTTACTACCACAGTAAGTGGAATGGACAGCGCTATGCTTTTTAGCATTTGACACGGCCTGTGTTTTGGTAAACTTTTTCTGCACAAATAACACCGACATCGCTTCGCTGGTTTACGCAGTTATCGGTGATGTGCTCACGAACGCCATTTTTGCTCCCATTTAGTACGTGGCATCTCTCCTTGAACGTACCCACACTAGGTTGAGCACTATTCGGCATGCAATAAAACACCGACCTTACATGTGCTTCGAGACAAACATTAGGCGAACTCTTCGTAAGAGTAACAATGCTATCACCACTTGCAGTCACTACCTCCGTGGCTTCTATTAAGTAATAGCCCATATTATGCACGAGTTCTGCGTTCCAAACTTTAAAATCCAGCGGAGGTTCAAGCTGAAGGCCTTAGAAGGTGGATTTGGTTTCCCCATGAGTAAAATCAGAGCAGTAAAACTCCCTGAACTCTCATACTTTGTGTGAATTCGTAACCACGAGTAATAAATTAGGGAAGCCGTTTTTTACGAGCGAAATTACGTTAATAATTTTTCTACGTGGATAATTTAGCTGACTCCATACAAGATGGCCTTCGTTTTTCTATAAGGGTCTTCTTCCCAAACTTTAGGTAATAAGGATTGCTTTTAAAAGGTTCCACGTTTTACGGTGGCAGGTAATTGGACCTCCAACCCAGAATGCGATTACGTTCAAATACTCACCGCTTTTTCTGTTGACAATTTTGAGGTGTAAAGTGGAAGAAAGGTCAAATATTTACCGTCTCTTATGTCCATGAAAGCGATCTTCGCAGCATTAAAATCCCTTACACAGCCACGAAAGTGTAAAGTACACTGGCTTCATTCACGACGCAAACATCATTGATCAGGATTGCCACGGTTGTATTCAGTGAATGCAAATAGTTCTGCAGAAAATCCACGTGTACTTTCAAATGCAGCCAAAGGTCACGTTCGTAAATGTCACCTCAACATTAAAAAAAACGTTTTGCGTTCTTCATAAAGGGCGAAGCAGACGTGGTGACATAGACCATCGACGTCGAGAAGAAAAGCGCGGAAGATTACCCTGAAGCAATGTCGTCATTCATCGTAGGCGCGCCGAAGAGATTTGCCTTCTTTTGGCATAAATTATCATAAATTATCTGTGTTGTTATCAGTCAAGCGTATGAGTGTCCTGCTCGAGTGGCTTCATTTTCTCGCTTCACTGCAGCGCAACACTACTTGCAGTAGAGCACCCTTTACAGTGAATCCTCGATAGTGACGACAGTGTCGTGCATTTCATGAACACCGGCATCTTTTCTATAAAGAGGTAATATATGCCGTATGTGTGAGAGAAAAACAATCCGGTTCGACTTGATTGAATGAATGAATGAATGAATGTATGAATGAATGAATGAATGAATGAATGAATGAATGAATGAATGAAACTTCATTTGCAATTATTTGGCTGCGAGCACATTAGTCCAGGTCCACTGAAGTCTCCGAAAATATTTCATCGACAACTTGGTTCGTGAGATGGCCCAGCTGTCCTTCTGAACTTTTTTCGGCTGATTAGTCATTCCAACAAAGGAATGGAGCCTGTTGCAAAACTCTCTTGTTGAAACAGGACCGTGGTCGCCGGAAGCACTTCGCAAATGGCGTCGCTCGGCAGCACTACGTCACAACATCCTACTTAAGCGCTTGCCTCAAGACGTCGTGAAGATCGGCCTTCAGAGAATATGGCGGAGCCTGCAAGTCTGCGGCGTAGTCTATGATCGCGTTTATTTAATCGTCGGGACAGTACCCATTGAAGGAGCCGCGGGGAGACGCTTGCCCTAATTCCCTAATTTATTCATTCCGCGGCCGCCAGCCTTAAGTGGCCGTATGCTGTGGCGTCATCGTTTCCTGTCCCAATCTAGCCGGGAAGCGAGCGAGGTACTAGACAGTTCAACTCAAAATTACTGACCATAGTCTCTAGACTAGCCATAACCCGTGGTTCAAGTCAGAGTCATGCAATGCAGTTTCCTGGTGTACAATACTTCCTCGTCCTCATGGGTTAATTGCCCTGGTTGCTACAAGGCAGTTAGGCACAGAAATGCGACTACGATCATTGCATAATTGCTTCGCAGACTGCGCCTTATGTCCGCCTCGCCTGTTACGCGGAGCAATCTTGGTGGAGTCTGAGAAAATAAGGGAGGGAATGAACTTATTTCAACTCAACACATCTGTCGTACACCAAGAAAGAACTGCTAGTGCAGACTCAACCAACCCAATCGCAATTTCCACCTCAGAATCACCGTACAGCGAGGTACCACCATTTGCGAAATGTGCATGCGCAATAACCCGTGTCGTAGAAGTGTTTCGTCACCACTTTCATGTAACAAGTGACGGTATTCGTCATCATCATCATCATCAGCCTATCTACGCCCACTGCAGGGCAAAGGCCTCTCCAATTATTCTACAATTACCTCGGTCCTGTGCCAACTATGACCAATTTATCCCCGCAAACTTCTTCATCTCATCTGCCCATCTAACTTTCTGCCGCCCCCTGCAACGCTTGCCTTCTCTAGGGATCCACTCTGTTACCCTTAATGACCAGCAGTTATCTTGCCTTATCTTATCTTATCAACGGTATTCTTATGGGTAACTCAAAGCTTTACGGAACAAACACCACTATTAGAAGTTCAATTTCATCAACGTGGATAATCTTCCCCCAAAGGTTACTTTCTGCCTCTCCCTTGTATTATTTTGGTCCACAGGTTGCAGGCCGATAGCAGCGAAATTCTTAGTGACGTAAGATATGGCAACACATGGGGCATGGAATTCGAAAAAACCGAGAAGGAGAAGACGTGTTCCGAGCGTGTTGCAAAGTCATGGGATATTAGACCCCGACACTTCGTGCCTTCCTGACTCCACCCCCTGACGCTTTTTTCGTCACCACTCGTAATATGAACTCGGTATGCGTCAGATAAGAAATCTCTACCAATCAACAGTGGACGTCATTAACCATAAGTCGTCAGCACAAAATCTTTCTTGTTATCCTCGTTTTAGCGCTCACGAACAATATTCTGATAAAGTTCTGCGCACTAACTCCACTTTATCTGATGACCTCGTGGCGAAGCCATAGCAACCGGTTAATATAAATTCGCTATGAGGCTCATAAAAAGTCTCTACCTACCAACAGTGCGCCTCATTAAACATCGCTTGTTAGCGCAGAACCTTTCTTGGTTTTTCTCATCTTAGTGCTCACGAACAACATTTTCATAACTTTCTGTGCGCTAACTGTACTAGGCCTGATGACCTCATGGTGTAGCCGTAACAACCACCTAATATTAATTCGCTATGAGTCGCATAAAAAGTCTATACCTACCAACAGTGAGCCTCATTAAACATCGCTTGTTAGCGCAGAACCTTTCTTTGTTTTTCTCATCTTAGTGCTCACGAACAACATTTTCATAACTTTCTGTGCGCTAACTCTACTTGGCCTGATGACCTCGTGGCGTAGCCGTAGCAACCACTCAGTATAAATTCGCTACGAGTCTCATAAAAAGTCTCTACCTGCCAACAGTGAGCCTCATTCACTATAAGTGATTATCGCAAAACCTTTCTTTTTGCTTTCATTACTGCTCACAAACAATTTTTCTCTAATGTTCTGTGCGCTAACTCTACTTGACCTGATGACCTCGGGGCGTTGCTATAGCAACCCCTTTAGTCCAGTTATCTGTTCGCATTCAAAGAATTCCGCCTGCTTAGTAGGCTCCAGCCGCTAATAAGGCGAACGCGGCGTAACCACGCGATCGTCTAGCGGATTCAACCCGATCTCGCTTACGAGACGAGGTTGTTGAACCGCCTTCCGCGCCCTTCAGGAACACCTAGCGCCGACGGCTTCAAGTGGGTCACTAGAGGTAGAGGTGGCTTCGTCACGAAGAGGTCACGTTTCAAGGCGGGTCAACGCGCAAATAGACACCCCGCCTGACCCCGCCAGGTGACGGTCGTTGACACTCGCGAGTGAAGAGTGACGTAACGTTCCCCGTGAGGGTGGTGCATTGAACTCTATCCAGCTGTGAATTCGACCTCACGTGCAGCACAACGTGGACAACGTCAGCATTTATCGACACCCAAGCAGCGCTGGTACTAAACATACCTCTCAACGTAATTATCCGTATTTTTGCCGATGGTTACTTTTTATGAAGGGTAATCTTCGAGCAACGCCCAATTTTGTGATGCACCAAACGTGAGTCAGATCGGATTGTTGCAAAGTTGTCATTCGAACTTTCGCGCTCAAGTGACGTCTCGTTTCCCAGAAAAACCTTTACGTTTACATCTGGACATGGGATGCGAGGAAAATGTTTGTGAAACAAGCTAGGTGACCAGTCCTTGGTGGGGAACAGTGCAGTTGCACAGCTTTCTTGTTCGGCAGACTGTGCTTTCTCGATCCGGAAACGAGCGTGTTCTTCTAAAGGTTGCTTGTCAGGAGACGCCGTCTTTCTCTCCAACCTTTGTCTGGGTTTCTTTTCAATGTGTTTATTCCTAACTCAAGGCCTCTTATTCGGACAGTACGCTTGATTTTCTGCATGGGAGAGTGAGTGAGTGAATGTTTTCTGCGCTCTTCTAAGATTTGTTTTTTACAATTTTAAAATTGCTGTAATTAAAATATATATATATATATATATATATATATATATAATACATATATATATATAAATATATATATATATATATATATAATATATATATATATATGTGTGTGTGTGTGTGTGTGTGTGTGTTATATGATTCCTTTCATCATCAAACCAATTTATTAGCATTTATATCGTCTTGCTAGCCCTGCCTGTTTAAAGTCTACTGTTTATGGCCGGCCGCAACACAAAAAACTGCCGTGGCAATAATCGTGACCATAATTGCTCCGCCACCATCTTCTTCCAGAGGCCATCAATCCGTCAGTTCTAGACATGTACCAGCCCCGCTCCATTAAAAATAGAGAAATTCCCGTGATTACGACTTGTGTCCACACCAATTCCTTTCTTTCTTTTCTATTTTTGCGTGCCTCTGGCTCGTGCTGATAGTAAAAAGTACAACCTAAGTACACCAAAGTACAGCCTTCGTCCACAGTAATTCTTTTGTCTCTTTTGTATTTTTACGGGGCTCTGGGTAGTGTCGATAGCAAAAGTTGGCTGGCTGTTTGCAATCCCAAACAGATATGATTGCGAAAGAAATTACACAAATAGTCTTTCCATCTCAACCATCGACTGAATCTCCTTGTCATTTTCTCTTAAAAATAACGTGGTTTACTTCTGTTATGTATGTTTTATCTCACCCGAACACAGTAAGCCGAAACAAAGGAATCTTTCTGGTGGACGAGCGTTAAAGATAGCACGTGCACAAACTTCCAGAGGTTGTTCGCTTCCTACTAAAGGGGAACCTGCATTTCAGTAATGGAAATATGCTTAGGAAAGAAAACGACAGAGATATCGGTTCGGAGACATCGCGATGCAGCAAAACTCTATTTTTGCACTCGTGCAGGGTTCGGTATTCTCTCACTGTAGCCGCACCTGCGTCGTTGGAAAATACCCATACGCAGGAAAACCTGGGGTTAAACATTTTAGCTGTTGAATAAAACTGGCATCCTCCTAGAGAACAACACGCGTTTTCATTCTCTGCCGAGAGGCACAGACTATATAGAGGTGATGCACGTTCACGTCCTCTCAAGAACGCAAGAATTGGTGGATCGCACTCGAAGAAGAGAAAGGTTGGGGGCAGCGGCAAACACCGACGGACGTCCATTTCGATATAGTCCCTTTCAATTTTCCTCCAGCGCAAAATTGAAATGGAGGTTTCGACGGGGCATATAGGCTCTTCTGAGAGAATAGGAGAGGGGCGTAAAAAAACGCGCCCATGTCACCCCAAAATGCCGCAAACAAAGTTGTGTGCCTTGTGTTCCTATTGATAGCTGTATTGTTAGATACTCAGGTTAAGTCGCACTTGTTCCTTTCTTTCTCCTTTTGAAAAAAAAAAAGCCCCGGCTTGGCCCGCGTAGTTTTTGTTGTCTGCGTGAAGGGTAGGCGGATTTTCAAAGGGTGCAAGGAAGCTAGGGAGGCTGGGCAGGGTGCGTTAAGGTAATTCAATTCAGCACAGACCTGTCGCGCGCAATCTAAATCCCGCTGCGAGTGCCGACCAGCCGCACGAGTCGCATTGATCGCCTAAAAACAAGTTTTTCAACCGTTCGCCCGTATTCAGTCATTTTGCTCCGGATTTTGTTCGTGGAGGGCCTTACAAGAAAAATTGTTGGGTATTTTGTTCTCAAGCCTTGCTGAAAAAAAGAAACATCAATTCCAACATAATACGCTGTCGTGATTGTGCTGGGACCGTCGTGAAAGATCTGTAAGTTTATGTTTAGCTCTAACGACGCTATGTAGGCTGCACAGCCACCAAGATCAAAGCTGGCAGGCACAGAAACTGAAATGCAAGGCAACCCGCTTGTGTTGGGACGTGATTATTGAAGAATTACTATGTAAAGACATGATTTAAAATAAAACAATGAAAATTAGGCACCATCCTTCCGAGATTTAGGCGTGGAACGTCTTGTGCTTAAGTCAGTCTGCATAACGCATTTCCGTTTTACGCGGGCAGGCGGCCCTATAACACCGTTCAGTAAACAAGGCCGGCCCAGATGAGATAAGAGGTAGCTTTTATTTGGTCTTTTTTATTTTCCTGCACACAGCAGTATTGAGCAGTAATTGGGCAGTTGAAAACTATTCTCAAAAATTAAATTCTACGGGAAAATAAACTACGGAGAAACTTTGGAGAACTACTGAGCAGTAGAAAATGCAAAATAGAAGAGTCGTAATACACTGGTACATAACCGGGTACCTGCTGTTGCTGACATTAGATCTGAAATTAATTGGCTAGGGAATGCACTGTTTCTGTGAACGTTCAGCTCGAGCGCGACTTGATTGAAAAGAAAATGGGGACACCGGTATGGAGGTAGCTAGTGCCGCCTCTGCTTGAATGCAATCACAGCAGAACTGAGACGCGTTTTATCGGAAAACATTTGAAATGCAGAATGTAATCCCAGAAACACGGCAAAAGATTCGCGCAAAAATGCCTCGGTACTACCTACTGAAATTTTTTTAAGGTCACGTAATGCGCCTACGTGCATAACGACAAGTTTGGACGCTGAACGTCGCCACCTTTCAACTTTCACTGCTTTCTCTACTCGAATAAAACAACTTTGTTTCATTTTATTACGAATTCTTCACCTGCTTTTGACGCTTTAAAATGACGATTTTCTACTTCAGTAGGAGTCAATCCCTCAGGCTTTGCTTTTTTTATTTCTGTTACAATCCTAACACATCATACTTTCTTCTTACATCTTTCCACTGCGGCACTGTGTAAACGCAAAACACAAGTTTCCCGTTTTTACGCAATTATACGCTGAATCTTGCTCCTTTTTGCGCAATCTTTATTACAATCTCTGCCTGACATTTCACCTCGGCACCCGCCTCCTGCGTAATTTCACACGTTCCTTGCTCTAGACGCAACTACCACTGAATCCACGACGAGCAGAGTAACTAACGTCGCTGCCCTTCAAATGTGGGGTGAGGCCGTCGGGGCCAAAGGCGTGTTTGATAGAACTGCAACAAATAAAGAAACGGAAACCCGTCGCAGCGCCTCCCCGCGGAAAAGAAAGGTAGCACCGCCATATTGCTTCTCATTCAGTATTTTCATCATACCGCTCCGGTTCCTCCCTCGCTTCGACATTTCTTCCCTTCATATCTTCCCCGTGATTCTTCAGCTGATATTTTTGTTCAGCGGTTGATGTCACATTTTTTTAACACGCATTTCAACTTCAACCTCCTTCCACCTTTTTCCTTTTTTTTCTTTCGCCTCCTTCGAAACAAACGCATTTCGCGGCGCATGGCGCAACTGTTTAAGCCAGGCAGCGGGCTTTCGTTATTAGAGTGCAACCTCCTCATATCCCCGAGAGAACCGCTTACGAACGAAAGTCTCCGCTTCCACAGAAGGAAGACCGATGTCGACGGAATGCGAAGCTGACATTTTTTCCCCCTCCCGTACCGCAGCCTCATTTCGCGAGAGCCTGTTTTTTGCGCCACCACCACCTTCCAACGAGCTACGCCTCGTGAGATTATTTTTATTCGATTTCGTCTTGTGGTAGCGTGCGCGTCCACAGGCCCTCGAGAAAACAACACACGTTTCGTGTTTCCCGCCGCGGGAAGGAGCTCGTTGCCCTATGCAGACGCACATGAATATCTGCTAGCCGCAGTGTCGGGGGAGGACTCGATCGTCACGCTACAGGGCACTCGCGTGCCCTGCAGATGCAAGCACTGCTCGGAGAACCCCCTTTCCCCCGTGTATTCATCGGGCGTGTCTCCATCACCATTCCACTTGTACCGCCATTGATCCCGGCTTCGTTTTATTCTCCTCAGAACTCCGCTATTCAACGCTCCCGTGACGTCAATGCCACGCGGCCTTTACGCGGGATCGCAGACCCACGACGGAGCGAGTCCCCTGGTAGACAGAAACAAGAGCTTGACTTTACGAATACTGTTTTTTTTTCTACGGGTCTTTTCATTATGCAAGCATCTCGTTTGCGGTCCCCTGTGTTTGAGCAGAACGCGCAGTCTCTCGAACCGCTCTGTTATTCCTCAAGACACGCGCTGATCGAATGGGGCGGTCGTCGTGCGAGTTTTTCTGCGAAATTGGGAATGGCGGGAAAAAAGGTGGCATTTGGAATATGAAAATAAGAGCGGGAAAATGGAATGTGGAGACAGAGACGAATTGGGGTATCGCTAAAATTACGCCTCATCGTCTATTCGCGATTCAAATATCTCCAAAATCTGTAGTAGTTTATTGGATCCCCTGCTTTTACGCACTCCACCCATATCATCCCGACCCACACATTCAGTGTACCTAAAATGGGAAGGACAGCAGGGGACACCTTGCTCGAAACACGCCATCTCGTGTTCTCATCGTTTTTGAACGTATCTCGCACAATCTTTGGAAACGTAGCGAGCTGTCTTTTCCAGGGCTTATTGCAACATTTCTCGCGTGCCATCAAAACGTAGCTTTCATTCTCAAGACGTGCTCGCGTGTGGAGCGTGTTGCAAATTTCTGGCACCGTGAAGGATCAAACGCATTCTTCTTTACTGGTTTCATCTATAGCTGCACCCTATATGTACGAAAGTTTCACCCACTATATGATGCGATATAATGAGAATACTTTCACCCGATATATGATATGATAATTTTCACTGTATGATAAGTTCAGCGACATAAGTTACGTTCGAAACAAGGTTGGTTCTTTCTTTTGTTATTTTAAACGTTGGGGAAATCGGTCTTTATCGAAAGGCGCGTAGCAGCGTGCCAAAGTCGGTTACACTGTCGAGTTTAAATGGAAAACAGATTCAACGGCGGGCTGAATAAACCCGTTTTGCCGGGAACTGGAAGGGGCGCTGAACAGGAAAAACGTCCGGCATGGTGATGAGTTATTGGAAGAGGCGCAAAAAGCCGCCCGCAACAAAACTACGAAACTTTCTCTGCGTCTATATAAAGCATGTTTCCATGATCAAGCGGGCTGTTGCAGAAAGGGCGTTTGTTTTTTTTTTTTCAGGCGAAGGCTAGGCGTTCGAGCTTCCATAACACGCTTACCAGTTGCAAAGGGACCTGTATATCGCTCAACGCAAAAGAGAGAATTCACGTTTTATTTCTACACTATGTCGAAACAAGAAAGTTCTTTTTTATCTGATATGTACGAAAATAGAGTGGTGCTTCATACTTTGTTTTTACGCTTTACGTTTTCGCCGCTTCTTCGCGAATGTCTCGTATGAGAGTTCGGAAGACGTGCGTGGTGTTGGAAGACAAGCTTGGAGAGAACAAATTTTCGGATATTCCAAAGTCGAAACACGGGCGGAAAACGTCTGTGATCCTATTGCCTAGACCATGATTTGCATGCGATTGATTGATTGATTCGTTCATTCATTCATATATTCATTGATTCATTCATTCAATTATCGATTGATTGATTGATTGATTGATTGATTGATTGATTGATTGATTGATTGATTGATTGATTGATTGATTGATTGATTGATTGATTGATTGATTGATTGATTGATTGATTGATTGATTGATTGATTGTGGCCTAGAACGGGCCGAACACCAGGGCTATAAGCCGTAATGAAGGGTTCCGGAATAATTTCGCCCGCAGGGGGTGTCACGGCCGTCAAAATATCGACACGCGCGAGTTCTGGCTTTTCGCTTCCATCACAAAAGCAGCCACCGCTGTCGGAGTAAAACCCGCGTCCCATATTTGGTTTACGTCTGAGTCAACGCCGAAACAAGCTATAGTAGACTCTCATTAAGACGAACTCGGTTGGGACGAATTCGAGGTTTACGACGAACAACGCTTTTGCTCTCTCGCAACGTCCCCAATGCGAACAGCGTCCGTTAGGGATGAATTTCTGATAACATCAACAAATGTTCATGGTACTTTCAAGGTGGTTTTAGCGGGAGTTCACTGTAGTTTCAAAGAATGATTTCTTGGCGTTTTGCAGTAGCTTACTCGAAGTACCGTTGCCGCCAGAGCACGTAGCAAAACTTTTCATGCGATACCTTTTCCCCATCAGTCCCCATGAGGAACACAGAAGTCCTGGATTGTGAGCGGTTGATAGTACGAAAACCGGCAGGTTGTCAATTAACTGAAAAACCGTGCACCGACGGGTATCCAACCGAGGTTCGGGCGAGTGGCTTAACCACTACAATACGACTGCGCATTACGAAATCCGCTTTTCGGGGTACTTTAAATATGAATGAAGTGGTTCCAAGAGTAAAAAAAAAAAAAAAAAGCTGTGGTTGATTCGTCTGTCATAGGAATCAGTAAAACACGAAAGTGAAATGTGCAGAAAAATCTGCAGCTAACCGTGATTTGCGGGTCGGCGGCTGTCTTGTGGGTGTGCTTGGCGAGCGGCGTATTGCTGGCGTCAACGCTGTGACGGTTATGACGTTATTGAAATCTTGGTATATCGCGGCATAAAACACGTTCGTGTTAAAATATAAAACCCGAAAACGAACAATCCTAAGAATAACGTACTCCTTCGTACTAAAGGTTGCTTCCCCGCAAGGATATGACGTCAGCGAAATCCTCGTATGTCCGGGAATAAAACACTTTCGTGTTAACAACAGATAATTCAGTGGCTTCATAGCCCACACTTTGAAAGGGTGACAAGAGAACAATTGAAACCCTGACAAGGCACGCGTCCCTCACGAATCTATAGCAGACCAAAAATAGACACAATTCTTTCACATTTCAAACAAGTAAGCCTACATAAGTGCTTGAAGCATTGTTCTTCTACGGCGAATTTCGGTATTGTGGAAGCATATATGCGGAAAATAGGTGATTTAGGAGTAGTAATTAAGAGGTAACAAACTGGGTTATTTACTTTTACCAACTAATAATAAATTGCCTAACCGGTAAATATTGTGACATCAAGTGGTGAAACTACCGTGCGCTGTGGCCAACGCAGAAGGAAAGGCGGCTGTTAATATTCCGACCACGCACTGCGTTGAATGTAACCCTTAGGGACAAGTACGAGTGCAAACAACTGATTATCATAAATTATCAATAGCAGCACTTGGGTAGTTTTTATTTTAGTCGAGAAGACAGATTCTTGATTGCCGGCAGCGGTACGGTCCAATAACATTCCACTTTCCATTTCGACACTGTGCGCCGACTTCGTTTCTTATTTTTAATCGCACATTGCCAAGTCTCATATGATGTCCCAGGAAAGTTACCGCATTTTAAACTACCGCTTATTGCGCGTTGGAAAAAGAGTTCTTTTGTTGTTATATCAGGTTAGGTGTCTAACACAACCTTAATTGTGGTGCGATGAGGTTAAAAGAAGCCTGAGAGCAGTCGTAATGGCGCCACTGATACGGCAAAAACAAATATAAGTCTGAGGAGCGATGCATAAAAGCAAACTACAGCCTTTTTTTCGCCGGACAGACCATGCAGTGACTTAAATAAGTGTGATTTGGAGACATTGCGTACGTGCAAATAATTGGGTTCAATTTTCTTCTGGTTCGTGGTCCTGTTATTACTATTTCGTCCCAACCATTAAAGCTAATCATTGAAGGGCACAATACAAAGATTATATAAGCGTAACTGCTGTCATCACCATGAAACAGTAGAAATTTTTATCTTCATTTGAAAAACGTCAGTAAGCAAAATTTTAGCGGCAGCCTAATTAAGCAGCCTATTATGTCTACAACTTCTGACCTGCCATAATTTGACCTTACGAAGACCTTAAAATTGACAGATTTTTACTCGCGAGCTGCAAGCAGGAGTGAACAAAAGAGCTTTTTACTAAAATAATATAACGTCCCAGGGTTATTATTAGTCAACATAACCGAAACAAATAGGTTTCTATGAATGTCACTACCCTGGAACGTTCGATAGGTCGGCGGGGACGTCTGCGTATTAGCCGTCTAGACAGCCATTACATCAAACAGAATGCCCATTTTTACGCAAAATTAATAACAGTAATGAAAATAAAGTAACATCCCACTCCTTGTTGGAGCCCCTACCTTAAATAGCTGATGAAAAACCCAGGACGCAAATGCCGACGAATAATTATTTTAGCGCTCTTCTCGCAGTTCAATGCTCTATTTCGACTATTTCTTGAAAGTCTTCCACGCATTCGGTTCTTGGGCCAATAAAAATATCATTGGCCCGCCAGTTGCGCGTTTTTTTTTCCTGCAGACCCTCAGTAATTCGGCTGGTTTGATAAGTAATCTGCATCTCGCCATTATGATTTCGTTGGTTTCATCGTAAAATATAAATAATTGTTCGTTCCTCAGCTGGCATGTCATTGATATCCTTTTCAATACACAACTTGCTGAGCACGAGGTCACGGGTTCGATTCCCGGACGCGGCGGCCGCTTTTCTGATGGAGGCAAAAAGCAAAAACGCCCGTGTGTACGAGATTTCGGCGCACGTTAAAGGTCCCCAGGTGGTCAAAATTAACCTGGTGCCATCCACTACGGCGCACTTCATAGCCGGCGTTGCGTCCGCGCGTGAAACCCAACAATCAGTCAATCAATACACAAGTATCAATGGCACTTCCTTCGTTCGCGCTTCCTTGGAAATTAATTGATTGTAGGGTTTAACGCGCCAACGCAACGCAGGCAATGAGGCGCGCCGTAGTGGAGGGCGCCGGATGAGTTTCGAGCACCTGGGGATCTTTAACGTGCGCCGAAAATCTCGCACACACGGGCATTTTTGCTTTTCGCCTCCACCAGAAGAGCGGCCGCCACGGCTGGGAATCTAACCCACGTCCTCGTGCTCAGAAGCGCAGCGCCTGAGCCACTGTGCAAACGCGGCGGATTTTTCTTGGAAAAATATTTTCTATTGCAGCTCCTTGAGCAACGTAAATAAAAGAACAAGTGCAGACGAGGCGATCATAATAATGCCAACGCCGTTCTGTCCTGACACAGAAAACTGAATATCTTACCTTAGAACCCTGCGCTCATTACATTCAAGGTCATCATCATCATTGAAATGGTAAATCTAGAAAAAGAGAAAAGTCACAAAGAGTGCGTAGAAACAACACAGTGAACTCCCGGGAAGACGAACTCGAAGGGACCTTGATCGTTTGTTCGGCTTATCAGAGGCCCTCCCCCCCCAAAAAAGTATCGGAAGTACGGCCAGGTGCATGCAACAATCTTGCTTAAAGATGGTGAAGGAAGTAGACTTACAATGGAGTAAATACCAAAAAATAATTTATTTGAGTGCGCAACTTGATAAAAATTGTCTTCAAGTGCTTTTGCCTGGTTTTAGCCAGTCCAAGCGGTGACGGAGAGCGTACACACGCCACTTTAGGCGACAACGCAGCAGAGACTTATGGAACTCCTCGCTTTCTCGGCGGTGACGCGGTGGGACTCGCGACGCGAGCCCACGCGAACTGACGTGCTCCCTCTGAGGAACGGCATTGGTCAGGGGCACTGCTACATTCGCGAACAGGGAGTCTCCATCTTCGCTTTTTCTACTTTTTTTATAGTTCTAGTTTTGCGCCTCACTCCTCCAGAGCAGAACTGCCACAAAGCTCGCCGTCGCTTTTTTCCTTGCTTTGCCGCTGGCTGCGCGCTTGAAGGGTGGGAGAAGTGGTAGCTTTATCCGTGTGTCTTTTTTTTTCTCGCTCCCTCCTTCGCGTAGAGGCGCGGATTCGCTTCGAGCTGTGGTTTGCTTTTACTTTTTTTTCCTCTGGTGGCGTGAATGCTCCGCGGCACCCCGGCACGACTGCCATGTTAGCTACCCAGATTCGCCTGCAGTGGTGGTCACCCTGAAAGTTGTTCGTCTTAACCGAAGAGTGCCTGAAAGGCTGTGGGTCTGAAGCGGAATTTAAACACGAAAGTATTTTATTCCTGGATACACCAAGATTTGACTGACGCAATATCCGTCACGGAAATGACGCCAGTACAACGAAGCACGCGGCCTGCAAAGGGTGCACCCCTGCACACAGCGTCTTTTTGCGGGGAAGCAACCTTTCGTACTAAAGAGTACGTTATACTTAGGGTTGTTCGTTTACGAGTTTTATATTTTAACACCAAAATTTTAATGCCGGGATACACCAAGATTTCACTGACGTCATATCCGTCATGGAAATGACGCAAGTACACCTTTGCCGAAGCGATTCACCAGCAGGACGTCGCTCGCCAAGCACACCCACAAGACCGCCGCTGACCCGCAAATCGTGCTTAGCTGCAGATTTCTCTGCACATTTCATTTTCGCGTTTTACCGATTCCTATGACCGAGGAATCAACAACAGTTTTTGTATTGGGTCTATGGAAAACCAAAAACACATTCACACGTCGTTCAGCATACCAGAAAATTCGTCTAAAACGAGTTCCTTGACGGGAGTCTACTGTAAAATAAGTAGTAGAAGATACCGCAAGAACAATAACAAAGACGTTTACTAACGTATCTGGAAAGGGGCTTGCCTTCATCAGAGTAAGGTTTCCATCGAATTACCTTGCCTTCATCAGAGTAACGTTTACCTATGTGATGTAAACCTTACTCTGATGAAGGCAAGCCCCTTTGCAGATACGTACGTAAACTTTGTTGTTATTGTCCTTGCAGTGTCTTAAACGCTCTACTCAAACAATAATCGTACGTGCATTTATGTCCACTGCTGGATAAAAGCCTTTCCCACGAACCTAATGTCTCTCACATCTGGCGCAGAATAAATCTGTCCCTCTAAAATAAAGCCTACTTCCTCAAGAGTATATCTATTAATTATAGCTAACCCGAAAACGAAAGGAACTAGAAAACCGTGCGTGAACAGGAAGGCAGAGAAAAGCCTTGTCATAACCAAACCGTCGGGTTAGGACACTGCCGTCGCTGTAAGCAATAATTGTGTAAAAACGGTTTGGATCTGTACATAAAAAAAAACACGATGAAATTGAGGTGCAACGACTTCCTGGCTTTCGTACGCGGAACGAAAATTTTGCTGGAAACAGGAAGAACAATACAATGTGTGATAAATCTCAATTTACTTCTCACATCAAACTAAAGGTGCAAAAGCAAACAACTAATGGACGATGTTTCGCGACATTATGACACATTTACCGTATGCACAAATGGTGTGCAACATACGTTCGCTAGTTTCAAGCTACGTTTGACTACCTCAAAGCCGGAAAATTGTTTACTGAAATTTTATTACTGCAGAGCGCTTGAATCTCTACCTGGCTAATTGATGAGTGCTTCCTCTGCTAAAAATGTCTTCGTACGGGCAGGGTCGCCACACGGCATTTTTTTGTATGGTAACGAAGGAGACTTACAACGGTGGGTAGTCCAGGCAGCACTGCAAACACTTCCTTGTCTACGAGTGCAGCTTCAATACCGATTGAGTGCGCAGATATGCGCTCTATAAGAAAACAAACACGCATCATCCCAGAATGGACTCGCCGTTTGTTTTCGAGTATTCTAGCAAACCGTAACCTCAACGCTGGGAAGCCAGCTAGCAACGATAGTCCCGCGTGCCCACCCCCGTGCACAATTTTCCAACCCCCCCCCCCCCTCCCCCCTTTGAGCAAATATTTGCGACCACGACGGAACACCCGCATTAGTTCCAGGCAAACGGTTTCGAATTCTGGTCAATTCTGCGTGCACTGGCAAAAGGTCGCGGCCATCCAAGCATGTGAAGATGTGCATTAAACCCTCGTTTTGACGAAATCGAACTCTTTTAAGCCTCGATGATTCCGATTTCTTTCACGGCGCCCACTGCAGTGAGGGAAAAACAAAGCATTGCTTCTGTTAATGAGATGCCGCTTATAACAAAGTCAGTTTCTCGTATCGAGAACCTCCGTCATAGTGAGGGTTTGCTCTGAACCATTTCATTCGCAATCCCGCTTTAACCGAAGCGCTTTATGGTTATCGCTGCTCTGCCTTAAAGGTAAATCACTTCCACTCATAACAAAGTAGCGCTTGCAACGAAGCCAGTTTCGTTATCCGTCGAATTCGTTGTAGCCATAATTTACTTCTAATGTTCGGAAGGTGCATAATTTGCGAACAAAATACTTTAAACGGGGAAGCTGGGCATGCTCGCTGCCCGATAGGTGTGCAGGCTGTTTGGAACTTGTCTAGTTCAGGAGTAAATGCACTGAACAATTTCTGGGTCATAAATTCTCATTTTGGGGTTTTGAAGCTCTACCTTGTCTATGAGCTGCGCCGTGGTTGAGGGCTCTGGATTAATTTTGACCACCTGGGGATCTTTAACGTGCGCCGAAATCTCGAATACACGGGCGTCTTCGCTTTTCGCCTCCATCAAAAAAGCGGCCGCCGCAGCCTGAATTGAACCTGCGTCCTTGGTCCTCGCGTCCTGAGCCATTGCGGCGAGTTTGGGCCAAAAATCTGCAACTGCTGTTTAATGGCGGTGTCCTCTTTGCGATATTCTGAGGCACTAATTTTACTTACTGGTGCGAACGCCCTTGTTCCCGCGCGTCCTAGGCGAAACCATATGCACCTATAGTTCATACCACAAGCTAGCTGCAGCACTGTGGAGGCTACATTGTTATCAATAGTGCGCTCACTGAGGGCGCCTAATTCGCCATGAAGGGGGTCCTGAAAGGACATTCCCTTCTCCCCTCCCGGCAAGTGGCACCGCAGGGCCCCGGCGCCTTTTGTCGCTTCCTTCGCGGTGAGTTAGGCGCCCTGAGGGGGACAACAATATAGCCTCCGCAGTGCTGCAGCAAGCTTATGGTATGAACTATAGTAATCTTGAATTACGCAGCTATATTAGGGGTACGCGGGTGGATCTTCAGAATTAACGTGTACATCAGCCTTTTTTCCCCTTCCCTTTATATGCTATAGGATTCGGCTATTTCCATGAACCAGTACTAAATTTGTTTGACGATTGAGATAACTTGGCGCGACGTCAGACTGACTTGTATGAATGCGTGCCACCAAATGCAACTCAATAAACCCGAAAGTAAAGAAATTACCTGAAGACAGCATGATAAAGGAAGTGTTATTCGCGGCACTTAAGCCTGCTGTCGTACTTTCAAGGCGAAAACAGTATGGCTTGCACCCGGAGATACTTAGCCTAATTAATTATTGCTACACTGTGTCTCCGCCTCTTTTACAGCTTTTCTCGCTCCTTAATTGGTTACCCGGCAGCAGAATATTTCGAACTATGTGCTCGCAAGCCTCGAATCTTTATTACTGTAACTTAGGGAACGAAGATAACACGTGCTCAATGTATCGGTAATGTACGGCCAGTAGAAGACACTATATGTTATCATTCGATAAACGAAAGCAGACCCAAGTAGCCCCAGGAATATCGTTTTTTCCTCTTCAGTCCTATTCGTTAATATTTAATGTACACTGAAAGCCGTGTTCCCCGCAGCGTTAGCATAGAGAACTAGTTGAGTCACTTGCTTGTCCCTGCGGGTCCTTATGGGCAATTCCCGTTCCTTTCACTATTATTTAGTCACGTGATGGCGCGAGGGATTTCCGTACCATCCGCTGCTTACAACGTGTGCTTTAATACCCATGCGGCTCATCATTCTCTCGCAGTAATAAATATCTCACGGCTTATCATATTCCTGCGGTATCATAGAAAATGTGAAGTAGTACGAAGGAAGAGAGCAGCGAACTTCTCGGTGCTAATGCTTTGCTTTGCAATAGGATGGAGCTGTGGTTGCTCGCAACAAACTAGTTAAGTCTTCCGTTAACAAATTTGCGCTTCATAGTGGCTACAGAGTGCCACATATTCATTCATTCGGCCCGCAGGGTTTCCCATTACGGATTGAGTTTTCTCCAGCGCATAACAAATTGGCCAGCGAGCTCGTAATGTCTAATATGTTCGCCCCCCGCCTTCCGGGATCGGTCCTGGCGTCGTAGTGAATACTTCATGCCCGATACGCGGAATGTAATCAAGACGCTAGGTCTTTCGACAGTGTTGCGGTGGATATGTACAGAGCAAATGCATCTTCCGCCCCCTGAGACGAAAAGAACATCGTCGCATTAATTTAATCTTGCTTCTTACCTACTTTCCGAAGACGCGGGGAATGAACGTATCATGTTATTATTCCCTGCGCATCAGTAGTAGGAGAGGGCCAATACTGACGTTCTTGGGAACCATTGGACTCTGTGAATGGGTCTGGAAAATTGCGCGTGATTCATTTTGCCTCTCGTGTCCCTCTCTGCCCGGCTAGTTACAAAAAGGAAATTATTTTGGGTAAGAGACGTTGCTGAGATAAGATGGTGCAGGTGTTATACTTTATACTCTGAATAAATTCTGGCATCTAAATGGGGAAACACGTTTGCATGTGTATAGAACATTAGACAGGGGAAAAACAAGAGAAGAATTGAGTGCATTAGAAGAGTAATCATGTTTGTCTATGCATTTTAGCCTCTTCGTCTCTCTTTACAATGGTGTTTGAGTCTTAGTTTTCCTGTGTTATTTATTTAACCTAGGCGCGTGCGACCTTAGATGAAATGTCTTTGGGCCATTTATCAAAAAAAAAAACACACCAGCTTTTGGTTAGGAGCGTAAACGAAGAAGCGGAGAAAAATTAGACGCGTCCAGGAATGGTCATAGTTGTTTTGACCTTCATAATCAGGGAGTCAAAGGGCATCTCAACTGGTTCCAATCAACGGTAGACAGAAAACTGAGCTTTACTTTTCTTCAGTACTTATAACCAATGTCGAGACTTTTTATACAATCTGAACTTTCCATTGGATGTTTAGTGTATGCTGATTGCTGCTTTGAGTTTTTACAAATGCTAAAGATGACATGCAAAGACTCGTGCAGGCTCGTGGAAATCTGCATCGAACGTAGCCTATAATAAACACAAGATTGAGGATGCTTGCGTCTGTCGTTCTTGGGCTGAAGTTTACTCTCGTTCAACCAGCAACCTCGATTATTTATTTGGCTTCCCACCCTGTGTCAGTGCTTTTCTGCTTTTCTTCTCCCGGCTTGAAGTTAGACCAAACTTCAGGTTAGGTTAGAAATTCCCGTGTGCTTTTCAGTTTCATTCCAAAGCGCCTCAACAACAATTCAAGCAATGCAACTCATGTATTTCAAGAACTGGTTCACAGCGAAAAGCTGTCAATTTTACCTTCAGCCACCTTTCATCCTATGAATACTGAAGAAGCCAAGAAACTAATATATATCATCCCGAGCCCAATCGGATGCTGCGTTAAACATGAAAGATCGTAAACATTGAATACCTGAAATACGAACGGTGGGTGTTTGCCACAGCATCGCATTTTCTGTCAGTGAAAGGCAGACAAAACACACAAGCTCCGCTGAGTTTAGCGGACCTATTGTGTCTTAGACCTCTGAACTCGGAGATTTCAGCTGTTGTGCCTCCAGGTGTGTTAACCATGTTGCACTCTGTATAAACAATGCAGCATAAAACGGCTCGGAAACTTTCTCTTCCGACTCAGCAGCTTATGCGCAGGTAAACTTCCCGCCCCCGGGCCAAGAAAGTTGGTTACTCGGCATCTCCCGGCGAGCCTCGACGGTTCCACCGTCACGGGGACGATTGGGGCCTCTCGGAATGGTTATGCTGCGTCGGTCCCCGAGGAAATCCCCGAGTGCAGTCGCTCTCGTTTCTTATTCACGAGTCGGCGCCATCAATTATTCGAACACGGCGTTACCTCTGTCGGCCGTGCGGTTCCCCTTGACGCATCAGGCCTTAGTCCGGCGTGGACTTGGCCACCTCTCCCTTCGTCCCTTTGCGTGTGCCCGGCCAGGCCGTGGGTTTATGAAGGACACAGTGACATGAATAGAAAGCCTCGCCAGAGGGAGCCTTGTAACTCATAAAATAACACGCGGAAGCAAGTAAAAGTTCCTCAGGGTAGTTTGGTATGGTTCTGTGCTTTGAAGGTCGTGCTTTGAAGGCCGCTCTGGTATCCGTTCCTAGCGTGGTTCCAGGGCCTAGCAATACTAATCAAAGACTCCTTTAGTGCTACATTGTTTCTGCGTGTTCTTTTCCATTTTACTTCGTCTTTGTTGTTTCTTCCTTTTTCCATCGTTTTTTTTTTGGAGCCAGTCGGCCTGTCGATTGACTTTCGTAGGCAGATTAGTTACATTACCAACCGATACTTATATTCCACGCGATATGACGTCAGCGTAACACGCACTGGACGGACTCTTGCTGCGTCACTGCCAACGTGCTGCTGTAGCGTGGTTCCAACACACTCGGTCCCGGTCTCTGGAGGCCCGAGGTTCGATTCCCAGACGAACTCAAATGTGCTTTTACAGCGGCGCCCATTTCTAGTTTCCGGAACAACAACCTGCCCAGTTTATAGCGAAGTGATGCAGTTGACGCTTTCGCCTAAAACAGACAAAAATAGTTCAAGAGGACTGCGATTAGACTGAGCTTGTGAACGTTCGTGATTAAACATCAGCGCGGAAAAAAACACGGCACAAAAGAACGAAAAATATAATGGACAGCGCCTGCACTCGCAACTAATTTTTTTGGAGGGGACCATTGCTTACATACATGTATCAGCCACCCACGTTGCGCTAAATCCTAGAACCAAATAATCAGAAAATGATTTACCGTGGTTGTTTAACGTAGAATACATAGAAGTGGGATGAGACGAGCAAGCGGATACATGAACCACTGCACCCGGGCAATTTCGCAAAAAAGACGTGAACTGCGGTGCCTGGAAATGTCCCTCTGTGTTTGATCAACATTTACTTTTATTTGTGTGTATTGTTGTCCCCCTCCACCAATTATTCATTCCATCACCTCATAATAGGCGTCCTTCTTTTCTGCAATAAAATAATAATTACTGCAACACCAATCATACACCGTACAGTAAACAAAATGAACACCTCACGAGTCCAAAAAAAAAAAGAACCACCTGAGAGCAGCCGCTTACAACCAACGTATGTGTTTAAAATGTGTCATTTTTTGACGCGCTCAGAACTCTTCCATCTCACGAAAATGTTTTATATAAACACGTACACGAGGCTGTACAGTCCGTGCTTCAATAAACCGTTCCAACGCGCTTGTTTGGGCGTACAGTTCGTCAAGACCAGCATTTTTTAGAAATAGCCCAATTTTTCTTAGGTCGTCAGGCGTAGTTAACGAAAACTTCCTGGCTGCTTGTTACGTTTTACTAACTTTTCGTGGCGCCATCACGTAGTGGGCTGCAAAAACGTAAGGTAGGGCACATGCGCTCTCGTTACAAGTGCTAAGCGGAAAAGTCAGTGGCTGATTTTAATTCCCTCGTATGACCTCGGAAAATGGCTGCAACTTGACTTCAAGTACAGAGGTGCTTTATATCAAACTATACCGTGTGCTTCAGCTGAGACGAGTGTGAAACCGCGTTTAGCTTTAATAAAATTCAAGGCAGCACGCACTCACGCACAGGACTTGAATGGCGAAGCTGTTGAAGGTGATCATTGACGAACACAAAGTTGAGTGTTAGTATCGTTGTGGTGTCGTGGTTGACGTCGGCGGCGAGGCATTTCAATCACCTTATGTTGAGCAAGGCCAGAGTGAGCTCGTCGTTTTGGTCGACGTTCTCGTACGCCACTCTGAAGGCGCGACTTGTCGTCTCTAGCGGATGTTTCCATGCCGAGTTTTCGAAGCGCAGCATCTTCCTCGGCTGTGTGAACTATCCGCGGCCGGGCAAACGTTGAGTCATAGATCACCTAGCAGCTTCAGCATTCAAGTCGCTGCTCTTCTACGATACAGAGCCCATGCGCACGATGACACGAAAACGAACGATCGAGGGGCGTACACTATGGCGTGTTTTTCTCGTTCCGATCAAGTGTCGCCCCGATACGGCGAACGCTGGAGTTTTCTTGTGGCCAATGTTCGCAAATCTCCCAAAGTGGCTATTCTTAGCTTGACGAACATGCGCTCGAATCCCGCGCGCACAAGCGCTCGGCATTTTCTGGGTAGTTTCAAGTGCGTATACCATATACAAGCGGTTTTCTCAATAGCTTCGCTCTCTTAAAATAATATTCTGCCATATAAAACAGTATTTAACGCAGCTGATAGAGCGGACGTGGAAACAAATTTGGTTCGTTAAAAAGGCTTGTTTGTCCCGAAATAATGTTGCCAATTTTATAGTAGAAATAAAAAAAATACTTGAGATGTTAAACCAAACATGTGAAGCAGTTCAGACTCCCCAGCAACTTTTACACGAGTTTTCTATGAGAAGAACCGCGAGTTCGGCTTTTAGTAAAGGTTCATGATGGGGACAGCGCAAAAACAAAAGTTGGACCAGAAAGACTACGGGACGAATCGCTGCTGTCATGGTATCATGTTATCATGTTGTCACCGTCTGTTATGTTATCAAAAGGTGAGTTTGCTTTTCTTGGAAAAAAGGCTGATAAAGTGTGCCGTGACATTTTTTCGGGTTTGCACACGTGCGGTCTGATTGTATGCCATGCTTTGGTTGTTGTTCCCCGCGACTGTGCAAGCTGGTATTTTGTAATGTACAAGATGTGATGACGCTGGCTTTCATTGTGTGTGTATATATGCATGTGTTTTTACGATTATTCATTTCAGTTGCCAGTAGCGCTTCGTCCTGTGGCCTTCCTTGTTCAAGATTTGTTTTTGCGTTGTCCCCATCATGAGTTCTCTATGATGTCACAAATATTGTTTGTGAGAATGGCAGCCGCCGACCAAAACCAGGGCCAAGATACATGACAGGGTAATTGTTTTGGGACTTCTGTTTCCATTTGATCGTATAACCGGAATGCCAACGCGTAGTTAACTACACCGGTGACCATGTTTTTAGTGCTGTTCCATATCACATTATTTATGCCCGTACTACAGCACTGCAGCGTGAACTTTATAAGTTTTTCAACCTTTTTAGCGTTTTTCTTTTGCTTAAACTGTCTTTAGTGGATGGGACGGCACTGAGTGCGTTACCGAGGCGTTACTTTTAAATTAAACAAAGTTGTATTTAGTGTTCACGACCCTTTACTCCTAATTAAAATGCGTTTCTAGCAAACCAATTCGCAGCGTTTTCGTTCGCGAAAGAACCATAGCTTAATCAAGTCACCTTTCGCTGCCTGTACTGAAAGTGTGGTCAATCGCGATTAAAAAACGATTGTAATTAAGAATCGCTCAACAGTGCGGTCACGATGCAAATACCCGTCGGCCCCCCAGCGGCTTTGTACGTCATTTCAAGCCGTCGACGACTCCTCGGTCTCCGCTCCTGCACTCTCTCGTGCCGTCACCAATATCACACGCTGCAACACTTTTAATTAGCGGTACCTCGTGCGATCACTGCATAAAAACAACCCATGTCATATTTATCCCTCTTTTAGCCGCAAAAAAAGGTCTTTCGCCGCAACATCATTTATCAGACAGGGCAACGACCCTGTGGTCCTTATTTTGTTGTTAGGCTACGCATTAAACGCCACTGACTAAACTTGACACACCATCTGCATTTACTCTAAATCATTCGCCATTTTTAGTACAGCGTGCCTGCAATCGAAGCACCTTACTTACTGTTCCGTAATAAGTGGAACGCACTATTCAGTGTCAGTTTTGCTTGTACGTCTCTTCTGGTGGCTTTGGGACTAAAGATGTCTCTCCTTTTTACAGCGAAGCTGTGTATGGCTAGAATGCAGCAGGTAGCCTCCGGCAACAGAGCGATGTAGACGAGAATCGCACGCGAGCGTAGCGCCCCGTTGCGGCGCCCACTAAAATCAGCGGGGTCGCAAAACCGTGCACCCCACCCTTACCGTAAGAAAAAACTCGTAGAAAACTTAAAATAGTCTTAGGGCCTTTATATTTTAATTTGACTGCTTATCTTTCCCCTGTATAAATGATTTCTCAGCAATGCCTATGTGTTGAGAGGTGAAGCCGACTTAAGTAATCATTGTCAGCTTCGGCTTTGTAAGATGGCTTTCCCACTTTGCCGGTTGCACATTGAAGCACGTCCATCTGCTGAAGTACCACTAGAGGAAGCGGCTCAAACTTCTGCTTCATTGAAACTATCACGAAACAAATTATATGAACATAACACGTAAAGACGACTCTAACATTACGCCGAGTTTTATTTACTTCTCAAAATCACGTAGTCCACAGTGAAGTTTTAACTATTGTGAAATTCTCGCCTGCCGCCAATACACGGCTTCTTTAGGAGGGAAACGGACAGTCCCATGTTTGTCCACTGGAATAAAAATCTAGCTCGTCAAGTTTTTATTCAGATAATTCCCCAGGAATTGTGGTCAATCGCAAATTACAAAAAAAAAGCGTTTTACCTATGCACCACTTGTACTACGACCCGGTCAACGAATATTGTCTCTCACGTTGGGGCTACGCACCACAGCCTTACGGTCATCCTTCTTGATTGAGTGTACGGGCAGTGATATTTTTCAGTTTTTTTATACTCCCGCATATAGCAAAAAAGTAGAAGTGTTCTGCTCGTGTACGGCCCCTGAAAGCTGAAATCCGCTTCTAAGAAGAGACCCAGAAGTTGAACCAAGAAGTTGACGCCCAGACTTCAGGCCAAGAAGAAGTGCGAACGTTCCCTAGATACGCTGAGCGCTTAGAAAACACCAAAATGACTCGAGTATTCCGCAAGGACCACACTACCCAAAGGATGTTGAAGAGCTGTCGCAACTTCCGACGTGCCTGGCGTCGTATCATCCCGTCGGGCAACAAGTTCCTGTCTCGGTGCCAACACGCGTAGTTTTTTTTTTTTTTTAGCCGACATAAAACTCAGGGGACGACACGAGCCACCATCTCCCCTCATCCATTTTATATACTCTCGAGGCTAGGCCCATATTTATACTCTCTTTTCGAGCGGCACGGTTGGCCCCCCTCCGGAAAACAATAACAGCCGTGAACAGCGAAAGGCTTTTTCGCCGCCGAGATTAGCGGAACCGCCAGCTTTCCGGGAAGCGCACCGCGTGCCTCATTTTTCAAGCACAACGTCTGCGAAAATTTTCTGTTGCTGCTGCGTCTGTGCACGCACGTGCCTCAGAGGAGCACAGTTCACGTTCCAGAAGCCGGTGCATAACAGCCTCATCTTATAACCACACCAACTAGCTAGGCTTTGCTGACTACCGCTAAACCTGCTTTTATTCCCCTTAGAGGAACAGAAGCAAAAAAAAAAGATATGATATACGTTAAATTACGTCAAAACCCTGGAGCTATTTATCTTTATTACCCTCTTTTGTTTATACAATTTGCTTGTTTCTTTATTAATATACGGAATACGGAGCTTTTCCGTGACGCGAGGAACGCGGTGCGTTATAATTTCAATGTTGGTGGCGACGAAGCCGCGGAGTACGGCAGGATACTGAGTGTGAGATGGGTTAAGAGTGCCCAGCCTGCACCACGTGCGTTTTGCTGAGGATTTTCAATTACGCCAGTTTTATGGCGCTGTGTTCTACTTATGTCATGGAACCCGCCGCGGTGGCTTAGTGGCTAAGGCGTTGTGCTGCTGAGCACAAGGACGGGGGTTCGATTCCCAGCCGCGGTGGTCGCTGTTCTGATGGAGGCGAAAAGCGAAAGCGCCCGTGTGTGCGAGATTTCGGCGCACGTTAAAGATCCCCAGGTGGTCAAAATTAATCCGGACCCCTCCACCACGGCGCGCCTCATCGCCTGCGTTGCGGCGGCGTTTTAAACCCTGCAATCAATCAATCAATCCTTACGTCATCGAGGGATGAACTCATGCCCGGCTTTGCGTCTCGCCTAAGCTTACTCCACCAGATGTGCCTGGTTTAAACGAGTGCTTTGTAGCCGTCTAACCCTATACCTGAACAGATTTTCTCCGAAAATTACGATCTTGTTAAACTCATTCGAAAGTAAGGTATTTTTAACTGCTGAGAGGCGAAGGGGAGAAGCGCGAGGAGCGCCAGACCTTACTGAAGTAATGAGAGAAGACTTCCGGTGATCATCCTGTGCTGGTCCCTACGTCCGGAGTCCTATCGGTCATCCTCATCCGCGGGGGGTCAGCCCCGAGCATGAGGCTTGCCCGATGAGGCTTACAAGCAAATAAGGCCTGCAAGCAGGGGCTCAGCTGACGCTGAGTCCCCACGTCCGAGGCTCTCACGGCAGTTTCCCAGAAGTTGGGGTGATCTCGTTATCGTGGGGAGTATTGAAGTGTTGAATGGTTGTGACAGGAGACGTACGATGAGGTAGATGAAGCCGGCATGCTGGTTGGCAGTTTGGGCATGTGGGTGAGGGGTACAGCTATGGGTAGGGCAGGTTAACTTTGGATGGTGTTGGGCAATTGTTGGTCCAAAGCAGGCGCCACTTGATTTGTTCCTCGTTTGTCAAGCATAGGATGAAGTGGTGGTGGTTGCTTCCGACAGTATTTCGAGATTTTTTTATAGGTGGTGAGTGTGGTGGATGGGTCCCGTCGTTGCTCCGTATATTCCTGCCCCTAAACCATAGTACGGGCGTCAGCTTCTTCGCTTACAAGGGATAGGCTCGGGCATTACCCCCCACTTCTGTTTCTGCATGGTGATGCTCCAGATGATGCTAATGGTCGGCTTTCCTTCATGTGGTTGGTTGGTGTCGAGGATGTGATGAACATTAAGGCAAATGCGACCACGTCGGTAGGCCCAGATGGTTTCTTGGGAGTCGGTGTAGATGTAACGGAAATGCTGGATGATGGCGAAAGCGATGGCCACCTGCTCACCAATCGAGATTTTTTCTCCTAAAGCGGTTCGAAGAGACACGACTTTATAGTTGTCTTCCCAAAGCATGCCCCGGCTACTACTTTACCTCCACGAACCAAGGCTGGGTCACTGTAGGCTACTCTGTTAGCAGTTATGCACAAAATCATCTGGTTGAGTGCTCCGGCACATGCTTTCTTCCTGCTCTTTTGCTTCGTAGGGTGCATGCTTTGGGGTATTAGGCGGACGTCGATGAGCGCCCTCCAGGATTAACGGAAAAACAGCGCAAAATACAGGACCGAGGAAGACTAGACACACGCAGCTGTTACTGCCAACTAAAAACATTTATTCAGAAGAAACAGCTTCCTTAGTCCAGTCTTCGTTAGTCCGGTCTTTGGCGCTGTCTTTTCCGTTTAAGCAATATGAACAAACTGTCCCGTGCTACCTCTCTCTAACAGTTCGTGACCCCCAGGCGGGTGGCGTTTTTCTAGGTGCCTCCCCGACGTGGAGGGGTGTAAGGCTGAGTTGAGTCAGGACGGTCTTTCCTGAAGTTGTTCTATCAAGTCTAACTAGTCGGTTGTCGCGGCTGGCCTGGGAAGTGGTGGGCGCCCATCTCTATGGGTTTTTCTGTGGATGATTGGAAAAGTGGACAAACAGCTCTCAGACGGCATCTCCCTATTTTACACGATGGCGCAGCAGTCACTAGCAGTCTAGGGTTATCTGCGGGCCAGGAGCGCCGTGTGTTGCTCACCTCGGACAATAATGACCTCGCATTCACTGCTCATAAGAAGTGTTCACGTGCCCGAGAGTTTTTTTTGTTGTTTTTTGTTCGCTTGTTCCAGGCGCGGACGATAAATTACTGACCACTGCAGTTTTGTGTACCGACATCTCAACGTGACGGATTTTACGTTTTCGTTTCACAACAATGCGCCTGCGTCGCGCCAGCGGCGTCCAGCAGGTTCACCTATTACGTGTCACACGAGTAGTAGCACTGGTTTCTTTTAAACATCCTTTCGCCGCGCCGCTGCTGTTGTATTATCGCTTACATATCGGCAACGGCTGCTGAAATTGTGCTTTTTGAAGTCGGGAATACTTTGTTACAGCAGCCAAAACAACCACAGAGTGCAGTGCCACAGAAGTGTCCATCTTCCTGTTAGTCTGTGACAGATGGTGCGGGCGCTTTGAAATGTGCATAATGTTGACCGTGTGGCTGAATCGTCATTAAGGGCAAATATGAGAAGTTGTAGTGGAGGTGCAAAAAGTGTTTGGAAATGGGACTGTATTAATTTGAACAAGCGCTCCTCCAGACTAAACTACTTGTTTGGTGGTGATATCTCGAAGGCTTGGAGTGCTTGCTGCCTTGCCAGCACAGGTCGGTCAGATCAATACTGATATTCATACTTTGCAAAAAATGTGTAATGACGTGCTCAAATTCTGGCGAATCTGAATTGGAAGATTACAAGGCGAAGGAGCATTTCCTGAAATGGCAAAGTAGAGAGCTCAATTTGGAGGTACGTGGCATTCCCATGACCGAAATCTTGACAACTCGGCCTAATGAAGTTGAAAGAGCAGTGGTGTTTTAAACCTTAACAGTGATTGACATCGAGGGGATTCACAGGTGTTCTCATAAGCTCGTCAAGGTACCAGGGATGTTTGTGCGAGCGTTTTCACAAGCAAGAAGCATGTGATGTTTACTTCGAAGAGGCTAAAGCTTTAAAATATGCCACGTCCCAAGTCTCAGTTATGGGAAAGATGACGTAGCAAAACGGAAAACTGTTGTACCGTTACAGGGATGGGATGGTATAACCCGACTGTGGGATGGCGTGGTGGGTGAGCATTAATCAATGTTAATTTAGTCTAGGGGCCGATATCAACAATAACATGCTGGTTATATGAAACTTGATGTGTCCACATGTTCTTGAAATCGAGGATGTCCAACCCTAGCAAACGTGACATGCGACATTATCTGTCTTTTTTTTATATGCTGATGACATACTTTGAATAACGTAATTCAACATTTAAGGCTGTTCAAGCTGTGAGACATCGCTTAGTAGTATTTATATCGGCCAATGATTCAGCAAGTTCCCGTTGGAAAAGATAGGTCATAACAAAATAGGGCACAAAAAACAATATTTTCCAATTTGTCTGTTTCATAAGACACACAAAGTTAGGTTCAATTGATGTTGCAATAGAAAGTGGTATTAATACGATATTAACGTCGAAGTAATCGCTGGAAACCGATGGTTTCGTAGTTTTTACCGAGAAGGCTAATAATTTCAATTTTTGTTAAAAAATATCGAAGCTTCAGCGCATTCCTTCCAAGCACACCTAATAACAACTCGAAACTCAGTCCACCATAATAAATATTGTTTTCAGTCCGTATTTGGCATTTGCATTTATTCTTCATTGTACTGCTAACTGCATTACACTATATTTGTAATTCCCTTTGTCATACTTGCCTGGTTACTTTATGTATAAAATGGTTTGATTGGTCGATTGTAGGGCTTAGCGTGCCGACGCGACGCAGGCGATGAAGAGCGCCGTAGTGGAGGCCTCCGGATTAATTTTTACCACCTGGGGGTCTTTAGCTTGCGCCGAAATCATGTACACACAGGCGTTCTTGCTGTTCACCTCGATCTGAAAAGCGGTCGGGAATCGAACCCGCTACCTCGTGCTCAGCAGCACAATGCCTCAGTCACTGCGCCACAGCGGCGGGTTTATGCATAAAATGGCCCGGCCCCTTCAAGCGGTTTCAGAATCCTCTTCCTCCAGTCTATCCTGAAACGTGCTTGTCAATAAACTCAATTTTGGCCGAATAATAAAAACTAGCATCTCTGCACGACTACGTTGTATAAATGAGCATAATTGCTGTTCTTGCGAAGCACCCAGCTACCTCAAAACAATACTCACGGGTGAGTTGGCCATTTCCGCCTCGATATTATCTTCCCCTCATATGAATTTGCGACCCGCCATGTCAGTAATAACATCATTCACCGATGTTCCAGCCAATTCCGCTGCAACGTACCGCTTATTGCACCAGTGGCACCGGCAATCATATCGACCGGATGTACAGGAAATGGTCCCCTAATACAACTTCGCTTTGAAGCGAGAAACCATTAAGTGCAATTAGCCAATTAACCTACTTTTCGTTGCCACTGCGGTGAGGACCTCTCAGCCACGTTCGTGAAAGGCGGCGGGCCGCGAGCGCAGAAGTAACGCGTCGCGACGTGGGGGTCGTTTCCCTTGGGAGTGATCAGCGCGCTGCTGCAAAGCCATTAAAGCGGACGCACTGGTCGACCACAGTGAGAGCCGAAACGACTGCCCGAATCGTCAGCGAGATGCGACGACCGAATCCTGTTTACGCCGCCGGGAAGTGCCAATGGCGGCGTCTGAATGTCAAGGCTGCGCTACTGTTCAGCAAATCCACGGAGCGCCTGCAAGGTTGGTATCAACCAACGAAGGAAGCGTATCAACTTGCGTTGGGACGGATTCTTCCGCGTAAGTGGTTGTCTGCTCCCGCGAACAGGAAGCAGGCCACGTCTATTGGAACTACTTTCTGTTGCGCACTTCTGAAAGCGGTGTGCGGATTCAGCAATCGTGCACAGAGTGGGTGTAACAGACCCCTCGCACGCTGTAAACGAGCGGAACGGTCGTGGCCGGGAGAACAGCGCTTAATCGGATTACCCTTTGCTTGTTTCCATCTGTTTTTCACTGGCCATGAGACGCAGTTGTTTTTGCTGCCGCTAGAAAGTGACAAATCAGTGTACTCAATCCCCCCCCCCCCCCCCTACACTAGCCGTTTCGGGTGGAAAAGGTTAAGCCACCAAGAAACCGTGGACTTCGCTTTTACTGACGCGGCCTGGAATCTGGTAGGTCAAGGTACCGCCTACCTATGTTTACGGTGACACACGTAGGCGGCCTCTTGATTTATCAGTACAAAGGTCATCTCGGCAGAAGGAAGTTCGTACTTGTATTCTGCGCTTGAAAGTTCCCGGTATTAGTCGTCGTGTTTTTTTTTTTTCGTTGGCCTGAGGAGGTAAACAATTGCTTAAGGGTAAAAATACCCACAAGCGTTCGAGTAGGGTAATTTTAACACACAAGATATTACGGTCACGCAAGAACCATTTTAAGTGGTGGATGCAACGGAAGTGGTTGCATTTAAAACAACGTAATTCGGTTCGGAAGCCTCGTTTGAAAGAAAAAATTACAAAAAGATATTAAGCCTACAATACTCTCTGGCTATTGTTGTGAATAACATTCGCGTTAAGTGTTCATTTAAATATTTAGAACGAAGCATATCGTGTAGGCAATTACTTCATACTGTCGGAAATAACCGCATTCTTACTCTACTCTTCAGATAAGGAACCACAACCCCGCCAGTCTAGAGAAACAAGGGTATTTTACCTGTTCCTCGCAGATTTTAAAAGGAGCAATGTATCTGGCAGTTACTTCTCTTTCACGGGACATGACCGCGCGGCTAAGTGACGAGTATGGCAGGTCAGTGTGTTACCGACCGATAATGCGATCATTTATTGAGCGGCCATGAAAGCAAAGGCACTGAAGGGGGGCTGAACATGGTGCTCTGTCGTCTGGTTCCTTTATCCGTCCCGTGACATAGCCTTCCGGACGAGGTAGACCTTACCGGTCGATGCAGCGCCAAAATGACGAGTAGGGCACGTCCCTACGGGAGCTGGAATTGTCCACTGGCTAATACAAATCTTATCGGTTATGTTCATCTCGCAGCAAAACGGCAATTGGTGAATCGGTCGTAAGCTTCTGACGACAGCTCTCATCTCCACGGGCCAATTCCCTCATTGGGTAGGTGGGAAAAGGTTGATAGCGGACGTTGCAGACAAGAAGAAATTCGTGAATCGGCCATCAGCTTCTCACAGCAGCTGTAATCGTCACTAGGCAGCCCCCCTGATTGGGCATTTTGTTATACCCATACTCAGCCTAAGCGTGTTTATAATACCCAAACGCCTATTGACGTGCCAAACAATGTCAAACTCTTTGTAGGCAGACCTGCGTGTACCGGTTGTCGACATATTTAAGTACAAGGCCACAGCGCATTTTCTATGCCCACCTTTACTCTGCTGGATCCATGCAACCGCACTGGTCCCGGAGATGCGTATTCGACTCAAGCTAAGGGCCAAATTGGCTCGACTTCCGCCTAGTCCTAATTTTCTTTTCAGCTCAATCACTCTATTTTTCGTTTTGATTGCATCATAGGATTTTGTAGTAGCCCTTTGACTGCCGCGCGCAACAACAGTAGCATTTCTGGTGAACCGGCTGGTATTGCTCTCGCATTACAAGAAAAGACCTGCGTGTTTGCTCGTCTTCGGCTAGTTTTTTGGCGCTTCTCGCTGCACCTAATTATGAAATCCATCTTAATGTAAAAAATTGTGGGAAATACTTGAGCTCTTGTGGTATTGTGGTACTGCCGAAACCACAAGAGCGGTGCGAGTTTACGATTGCGTAATGGTGGGCCAATACGTCTTTTGATGAGAAGCAATCTAATCGTGCATTGCATCTGCCAATCTTCTACATACTCCTTCTTTGAAATGAATTGCTGGAAATTTTTGGTCTAAATCTCGCTTCCCTAGATTGGCTCACCCAGAGCGCCCTTCGCGATATCGCCCTCACGTGCCCAATGCGATTTCCTTTTTGTTCTATGATTGGTTTCGTCAATACTGCCGCCTCACGTCCTGACAAAGGCTCCGAAGTCTGCCCTTCCAGTGACCTGCCCACCGGAGGTGGAGAGGGAAGTGGAGCATTTATTTCCGCATGCTATGTGCTCGGGCTTCCTAAACAACTAAGCCGCGATAGCGGTGTGTTGCCTCCGCCACTGGTTTGGCACCCTGCAGAGCCTCCACACGATTGCCGAGCGGGTCAGAATAAGCATTCCTCTCACGTAGCGTTCCTCTCGGGTAGAGGAGAAAACAACAGTTACAGGTCGCTTGGGCTCCCGAAGCGCTTCGCTTGGCAGTCGTGAGCCAAACCCGCTATTATTACTGCTGCGGTAGCGATGCGTTTCAGATAGTACCACAATGTGTGATTGCACCCGGTGCGTCGTTTACATAGCTGAATATTAAGCATGGGGTAGCGTGAAAGGCTCAGGATTGCTCAAAGAGCAGGAAACACCAAAAAGGGAGTTGAAGAACAGAAATCGCAAAAGCAACAAAATAAAAGCAAAAGCCTTAAACAAGGTATCAATCAAACTTTTACGTAACTTCAGAATGGCGTGGGCGTACATTACATAACTTTGTCTTTCTTGTTCTTTTTTGATAGGTTAATGGAAATGGCTGATTATCTGATTATAGCGTGAGAGCAGACCTCAAACACGCTTAAGCTCGGTGCGTAACTTGCGACAGAAGCGCTTTAGTGCCCTCGCTTCTTGAAAGCTGTACCACACAGAGTGTGCATTGTGTAGCGAGTCGTTATCGATTAAGTTCGTTCGACGTTCACAATAACACCTTTTTGCGTCCAGAAGAGTGAAAATGGCGGATGCCTCATTGCTTAAATTGAACAGCGCTCAGACAGGACAAACTGAGGAGTAACAAACCAACACGGACACTTTGTGCGTTCTCATCGCTCTTCAATTTATGCAATGTACCAACTAGCCCAGTTGCAAACACTCCTGCACCATCAAGGCTGTTACGCATCCGGGTGAATTAGGCTGAACCCTGCTTCACCGCCACCGCGTTTAAAGCCTGTTGTGCCCAGCGATGACCCAAGTTTCGTCATCAGCTGCCCAGATCATACAGTAGCTTTATCAGCTTTGTTTGAGCTGCCCAGCGTGCATTCATGAAGGACGCCCTATTCAGTAAACGACACTAGATTTTTGTGAGAAAGTTTGCGCAACTCCTGTAGAATCTCCAGCTCGCAATCTTTTGTCCCATGGTGATGTTCTCTGTGTAGTTTCAACAAGATAATGCTAGGGCGGAGCAACTGAAAGCACACTGTGAAAAGGTTAGTGCGCCTGCTCGCACACCACCACAATCCCTCCCTCACTCTCTCAACCACTCGCTTACTCGCCCACTCCACCACTTACTCACTCCTTTACTCACCCACTTTACCACTTGCTTTCCTGCTTACTTACTCACTCACCCACTCACTCTCTTCCTTGCCTACTCCCTCACCAACTCACTCAGTCCCCCACTCACTCAATCACCCACTCACCCACACATCACTCATTCACTTACCCACTCACCCACACCCTCACTCACTCATCTAGCCCCTCACTCAGCCCAATCACCAAATCACCCTCTAACTCAACCACGCACTCAATGCCATCCCCACTCACTCACTCACTCCCTTGAAGCATTTCCTCAATTTGTGTCGAAGACGAAACCGTGAAATAGGAGAAACCAATCCGACACAGTTTTCAGCTTTTAATCATTGCCCTTCAAATGTGGCCCGTTCTAGAAGATTGACCTCCTGCCTTCCTTTTCGGGTGAGCTTTTTCACTAACTCGGGCTATTGTGGTACGATCCCGCACCGATCATTTACCGTCTTTGTCTTATCGACTAATGGTGGCCGAAATGAGCCCTCTCGCATTTTAAAACAGCACATCGGAAGCTCCGCGCTTATCGCCCAACGCGCCCTCCGCGATGGTCACTGTCACCGTCACGAAGGATGGAAACTTCATTGTCCGGTCGCCCACTGCTTAATGAAGTCGCGTTCGTTGTGTTAAGTTAACGAAGATAGCGCATGAGCTTTGAGAACGCTCATACGCGAAAGCGTGTATTCATTGGCCAACGTATTCGCACATGGAAGCATTCAAACAGGCCCGATGCTATAGAAAGAGTTTCGCAAGACTTTCCAGGGGAAAGGAAAGTCGTGTCCACTGGCGCATGCGCAGATTGGACTCCCGGCATTGTGCGAACGCAGTGAGCGAGATACATGATGCAGTGCCGACACTGCTTCTCTGGTTTTCGGTTGCTGTTCATTTAGGGTAACTGCAACTTCCACCACAAAACTTCGACCAAATTGATTTCTTCTGGATTGGCGTCTTTTACGTTCCGATGTTCAAAACAGCATTGCACACTTCTCCAAGCCCAAATCAGAGCTAATCAACGGGAATTCTGGCTAGGCTCATGCCTGTCGTCATGCCATCGCTGTCAATGAAATATTCTCCTACTTAGCATAGAGAATATTCTTCTACCTACGACCAACTACACAAATTAACCTTCACTTGAACACCCTCTATGCAGTGGCTCTCCTATTCTCCATGCTGTCCTCTACACAAAATCTGCACACTACGGGATTAGGTCTTCTTATAAGCTCTCCCGCCTCTTATTCTTTACCGAGAATGTCAACTTGCTCTCCTCTCCTCTACGCAGCAACGCAAACGAACTCTCTCTCTAGTTGACATTCCCCACATGCTCATAACCGTTCGAGCTCATAGCTTCCAGCATATCCCTGACGTGCTGACCACGCCCATTCCCAGAAAGCATGTTCCTCGGGTTACACTCCGGATGCAGGCATGCACAAGCGGCGCATCAATTTGACATGACAGCACTCAAACTGCCCACACAGCCGTAAAACGTTAAAAATCGTATTGCTAACGTCCAATTTTTTATACCTTTAAAGTCCTAAAGAAGCCACGACACAGCATAAAACAATGCTCAATTCGACCGACGTAGCTTTTGATCAATCACTCAGACTCATTGCAACACAAAAGAGTCTTCTTTAACCGAAAAACAACGCACGAAATATTAGAAAACGTTCGAATTTCCCGCTCCAGTGACGTAATATCCACAGTAGTGACGTAATATGAGCCAGCACTGAAAACGTAGTTATCAGTGCGGTAACTGCAAGATAGGGTTCAAGTGATACACTCAAAGAAAACTAAAGCACCCACTACAATCGCCGAGTCACGTTTCTTGGTGGTGGCTTAGGCAGAGGCCCGCCAGTTGCACAAACAAGATTCTGTGACGTCAGAGAAATCACCGTAAATCACTGAGGAGTTTCTAATGCTTCATCTGCTTTTCTTAATGCATATGTTACTTGTTTGATGTTTGCGAAAAAATTGGCGTCATAGTAATCAAGACAAAGCAGTCTTATTGATGCCCGAAACTTGTATTTTGTTCTCATGGCCCTTTTACAAAGGTTTGAGACCTAGTTTTAGGCAATCTTTGCTTTCTATGCCAACTACGCATTTTTCTCTAAAATGCTCTGAACCTCCGTTCGGCTTTATAAAGGCCACCAATGACGCCAAAAAGAGGACACTTGCCAACGGACGTTCCGAAAAAACTAAGCGGTAAATCAAACATTCGATATTAGTTTCATTCAGGAAAATAAAAATATCGCTATTCACTGCGTCATTCGAGGACAAAGCACGAAAGGGCACGAACTCCAGAGATCTCTGTAATCACACGAATACACGCCCACGCACACTCGCATGCATGCACGCACGTAGGCATTGATCAGTACGACAGTTTTCTAAATCGAGAATTTTGCGAGCAGAGAGCAATGATATGAATGGGCGGACATCCATCAGCGCGAGAATGCGGCACTCATTAAAATCCCGCGTTTATATCGAGAAGGGGAAAAAGAGAAAGAAAAAAAAAGCTGCTATAAATTAACCTGAAAGTTAGACGTCTTTGTCTGACGGGGGCTACGTGGCGCAACGAGGTTGCGCTGAGTCCGTTGCGTGAACAACCGCCGTTTGAGCGAAATCCGGACGTCACCCCGAAAGTGGCTCGAAAACTCGGCCGTTCGCTCGATACAAAGCAGGTCGATTTGGTCGAAGCCGGTGGAGACTTTGCCGAGGCACCTGTCCGCTTTTGTCATTCGGGGTCACGCCACGCAGACACAACGGTCGCTTTTCCTACCTGTCTCCTTTCGTGTTCCTTTGTGCGAGCATTGTGTCTTAGATCTTTTACTATATTCGGGTACAACTGAGGAACAAGGAACTTTTGCCCGGCACCTCATCACCGCAGCCGAGTGTTCCTCTGGGCGGCGGAAACGCTGCGCCACTGCGAGTATTCTGAATGTGGCAGGAGTCACTTAACCTTCTTATATATTACTGCAGCGACGACAAACTAGGTTAGGAAAACAAGACGAAATCACGTGTAGAGTTTTCTCCTTTCAAAATGCCCGCGCCCGTTGACGTCAGCCCTCGGTCGCTTCAACATAGTGATGCAGTACATAAGCTATTGCCACTCTTAGCTTGTATCTAAGTAAAGCTCATGAGAAAACTGAAAGTTCGCGCAAAGAAGTCAGTAAAAAAGGTCGAACACGACTGGAGCAAAGTCCTGGATTGTTGCGGGACAAAGCGTAAGACACAGTGCTAAGATCTACTTAGCGCAAGTGTGGCTGACCCAGGGACGAATGTTTGTGTAGTAGTTTCCTGAAACGCGCTGGTGAATCTGGCCAGGGACATTTTCGACGCTTATTACAGTGTTATTTAATGTATTTTTTTCCTATTTCTTGTAAAAAACGCCCTTTACGGGTACAGTTTCCGTAAGCTCTGAAATTACCTGCACGTTACACGTATATACCTGTCGGGGCCGGTGAACACGGTGGGGTGACGACCACCTCGCCCTGTTTGTGATTTTGTTTTTTCAGTTATTTGCGCAGATTCCCCTTCCTGGCTTGCTGATCTCTCGGTTCAATTTAGCATGAAACTAAGACGTTGTGAGGACAACAATAATAACAAAATAGTAAGTGAACCCCATCGTAAAACATTTTTTGAAATAATTATCAACCTGTGCCAGAATTCGAGAGGGTTGTTTTTCTGGGCTATGCTGTAGAACCTCTACTCTGAGAGGTATTCGAACCTGCCGCTCCTTTAACATGTCATTTTCGCCTAAATAATTACGCAGTTGGCCTAAATAGCTCATGCTCTGACGCACACTTAAAAAGACACAGGCTATCGGCTATCCGTCGATCGGAGCAGGTAATACAAGGCGGCCGTGTAAAATCAGAGCCACTCGCAAGGGAGCTGTGCGAGATAGGCCGGGCCCATGGTGCGCGTCTTACGACTTCTGATGCGTTTCAGCAAATTAACAATATAGCAGCCGTCAACTTAGGCTGCCAAGCCTTCATTGCTTGATTTATCGGTATAATTCGCTGTGGCGCCAAACCCATAGTGAATCTTAGCAAAGTTAACCTCCGTCCACTTCTTCGGAATCATTATTTTCTTGGTTTTTTTAGAGGCGGATGGGGCTTAAGGGGGGGGGGGGGGCAGGAGTTTGGTGCGCCTGAAACATCATGCGAAAATGGTCAAAACATCTCGCATTATAGGGGTGGACAAACCCGCGCGCACTCGTACAGAATTAGGTCGCCGAAGACATTACTGTTCCTTGCGGTTTTTGCTGGCTTATGGTCGGTCAATGTCGTTGGACGCGCTGCCACGTCCGCTGTTTACTTCTGCCCCCTTTTTGCAGTTCTCTACGTGCAGAAGCAGGCCCAAATTATGGTCCCAGCAAAAAAGGAGGCACTAACGATCGACTTGTTTGAGCCCCGGTCTCGCCTCATCAAGAGCGGACGAGTGGGGGCAAACGGAAGTGCCTTAAAAGTTCCTTCGACCCAAAATGCGAGCATTTCTGCACAAAGAAACTCTCGCTGGGGAGTCGAAAAGCGTACAAAGGGATGGTCACAACACAGCGCACGTCAGTGGGAAGCTTGACAATCGTGGGTTGAACTCCGAGTCCCGAATAAGGTCACGCCGCGTAGTAGATGCGCTGCCGGCCCATTCGGACGCCATCCGGAAAACAACGGTTTGCAAACCAAATCTTGTTTTTTTAAATATCGAAGAGACACTGACGGAAACAGAGAGAAAGCCATTAGGAATTGAAAAGGGCTGTACCCCTGTTACATGGCATACAGGCAATGTTTTGATATATAATACATGTATACATATATATACCCCGCTCTGGGTCGGATAACTTTCAACCAATCTTGTTTTTCTTACTATATTAAAAATGCTAAACAAACTAACCATTGAAAAAAGGCGTAACAACACCCCTATGCCACCTTTGGCGTTGTAGACTTCGACCTATCTATTATATATATATATATATATATATATATATATATATATATATATATATATATATATATATAATATATCATATATATCATTATAATATGCTATGTTACCAATCCACTCATAGATGAAACATCAAAGGCTGCGATACGGCATGCTAATGTCAATACGGATGCTCCAAAAAAGAACGAAAAGTTTCCCAGAGGCGACGAAACGAACATATTAAATAGCAATAACGGTCATCGTGATTCGAAAAAAAGAGATGACGAACAGCAGAATTAGATCACGAACGAAGAATTTAAAGCAATGTTTGAAAGCGCTCAAAATTTTACCTCCTAGCCTGTTTGCGAAAAACATTCCTTGGGGTACTTAAGGCTGCTTACGTTCTTTCAATCCAGAAGCATTATCGCTTCCGCTACGATACTTATGAAGGACTTCTTTACTCCTAATCCGTGTTGCGTGTTTCTTGGGTTTGATTTCTTCAACTTTCGGCGCCAAATGCTTCGACAGGCAGACTGGCGAAAGCTAACGACAAGCTTACCCATAATCACAGGTCTTCGCGACTTCTGTGCAACTGCTCTACTCACGTACTGTCACGTTCAGCTCTTACGCGGTATGACGTAATCGGCGCACTCACTAGGCCACATCTCGTCCGCCCGCAAACAAGGTGCTGCTGTAGTGCGGTGGTACCACACTCGGTTCCTAGTCTGGACACCGGGGATCACTTCCCATGAGAACTGAAAGGTGTTTTTACACTAAATAAAGGCACACATTTCAGTACCGGACAACAACGGCTGTTTCTCGCACAATAGGGCCCTTAAGTCCTTCGCCTTAAAAACACGTCTGTTTTATGTCAGTGTTGGGCAAAGTGCTTCGTGGAAAAGATCTACAAGAAAGGACCAGGCGCGCACGCGTGAGCAATAATTTCCCCTTAGCGGCTGAGAGATACCCTTCAGTTCCGGTGCCCCCCAAAAAACTCAAGCTTCATGGCCTGTATTTGCGCAACACAATCCTTCATCGGTGGTCGCTCTACTCGGGCCATGACAGCGCTGCTGAGCCCCAAGAAGTCTTCGCGCTAAGTTTAAAAACAAAAAACACAAAACACCACGAAAACAGCAGAGAAAGCCAACAACTTCTGGGTTTGTTTGTTTAGCCATTATTTGAGATGTCTTCCGCCACTGAAGACCGCCTGTGGACATTGAAGGAAAGAGAAGGAAAGTCTAGTGTTTATTTTCTGAATCATCTTAAAGCCGCATTCTGCGGCGGTACGCTGTTGAGGGATCGGGGCTGTTGACATGGTTTGCACAAGCTCTTTTCTGTCGGCTTAGTGCAAGGAAAAACTCCTGAGCTGCTGCTTTAAGTAGTTCTGAATCATTTGTCACTGCTTGCCTTTGGTCTCAAGAAGCGATTTCATCAGCCCGCAGTTTCAAAGAGCTCAGCACAGCAGGAGCCATCCACGCCTGGGCCCTCATGGAAAGTGCTTCTTGGGATAGTTCAACGTGGTCGATTCAGGCATCAGCGTTCCACTCAGAAGTGCATGGCAGATCCCAAGTGGCGCCTAAACCACGGCAAGGCGTATAGAGGGAAATGTTAAATATACACTGTCTTAACACTGGTAGTGGTATGGACGTTGAGTTACTTAATTGACAATGGTGCCATGCAAGACATTATCAAAAATCAATTCGTGGTAGATAACAAGGGCTGTAGAGATGTTGCGTTCATAGGGCGCTTTGGAATCCTAAACTGTTGTATAATATAGAGAAGCTGTTTAACGTGAAACATGCTAACGTAACACTTGGTCGTGGCGTCAGAACCTAAAAGTTCCTTAGTCTACTGCTGCGACTTTTATGTGCCGCGTGAGTGGGTGCGCAATTGCCGTAGATCAATCACTTTAAAACCCTCAATGCCGGTTGTCTGGAAATGCTGAAAAAGCAGAAAAAATGAGTATTTCCACTGGAAAAAAGAGAATTCTCTGAATTATCTTTACTTGGGCACGAAAGAAATGTTGGGACCAGTTGTTAAGCGAACAAGGTTACTAATTTCCATAGAGGCAATGATTAGTGGTTCAGCTCAGAAATTCCTGTGTGCGTCCATTTATCCACAAAGCATAACGCGGTGCCTTTCATGAGCTATACAAAAAATTTAACAAAAGGTTTTTGCGCCGTTCACAATAAAGAGCCGTTTATTTGGTAAAACAGAATTTAATATACCCTACCACCTTTAAGGCGAACATTCGTAAAAGCTTTTTTGTGCGGAGATGGGCACCCGGAAAGGATTCCAATGCATCACTTGACAATTCTCACACAGAGTTTCTACAATTTTTTCTGAACTTCTTATCTTGTGAGTACGCATCCGCTAGGCGATATGAGTTCTCTGTTAAAAAAGGAATTCCTCGCAGCTTTGTATACACAGAAGCCAAACTGACATTTAAGAAGCGAATCTCATAAATGTCCACCTTGAGTATTTTATTGTCCTAATCTCATTTTTGCTCGGAGCCAACGGTTTAGTTATAAGGTTACGGGATTTGCTAATGGACATACCAGCACGGGGTGCGCAGCGTCTCATGGAAGGTTAAGGCTACACAGTCAGCGCGGCCCAAATAGGGTTACCTATAATGGACTACTCAAACAGAGACTGCCATATCACTGGCCCTAACACGTCAGCAGTGTTTGGTCCAATTTACGCGCTAGTCCGTATGCAGGATGGCGGTGACTAACGATATTAGAGAACACGTCGCTTCTGCAGAAGGTCGTTATTAAGACGAAGGTGACGCCATTAATTGGCTTATGAACGCTCGCGGGAACGTGTCGTTATTGACATGACCGTGCGAGAAAGCCTATTAGCCCATGCTTGAGCGCCTGGGATCCTGGCAGGCTCAGTTGGTTATTGGATAGGAATTCTTTCGGCTCCAATCTGGGATGGCTTCAGTTGGGCAACCTTCCCTGGGGCAACTGGCCGATCAAATATGCGGATGCGCTTCCTGGGGCAAATATGGTAGGGCACTCTGAATCGGACATGCACTATAGTACTCTGTGACGCCAAGCCCCGAATCCCCACTCTTTCAGCAATCTAGTAATTTTCCATCACCTGTATTGATCGCACCAGTGACCTCCGCATTCCATGCTTAAGATCACGACGTATGTACAAATTAAAGAGCAATAAAATTATTTTCTACACCCTGTAAACTACAGCAGACTCGTCATAATTCAAACTCGAAGTGACCACGGAATTTGGTTTGAATTATGAGAAGTTTGAATTATCGGAAGTTCTCATGAACATGACTCGGGACAGCATACCAATTCGTGTTGTAACGAAACATTCCCATCCATTTAGTAATACAACATTCACGTACAATAGTGAAGTGCTATTCACACTTTGAAAAAAAATCGCGAATGTATGGCTGATTTGCCCTTGCAAGAGAGCTCAACACAATTTTTATTTCTTTCTTCAATCTACACGCGGTTGTTGTCGCCCGCAGTTTCGCTTCGACACGTGCATGCAGGTAAGAGGCTTTATCTGTGGCTATTAGTGATACAACGACGCAGATAGGCAGCAAGAAGCGGCAAATGCAACTGATATTTTCCACCAAGGACAAACAAAAATTCCCCGCATTTCCCCGAGGGGAAGAATGTGAAAGTGCGAATGCACGAGTTGAATTTGCGCGGTCGGTAATGTTCGCGAAAGAGAGATCACACACACACACAACTACAAAGAAAGAAAGATGCATTTATTCACAGACACCTATTTGTGTTGTCGTTGTTACTTGATTTGCTAGAGCGGATCTCCAGCTTTGAAATCTCGGTGTCAGTACTCCTTTAGGGCGGGTTCTGGCCTTAGCCCTTCTGCACGCCACGATTCCTGGCCAATCCCCCACGTGGGTATGTGCCATGGTCAGCGGCCAGGCAAGCGCGCGCCCATTCCCCCCCCGTTTGCCACGGAAGACGAGGAGCCGCGCGCACCGCAGCTGTTTGCTTATGCGGCGGGGCGGGAGGCGCTTCAGGGCTCGCTTCTAAGAATATTTGCATTCGCCACTTAAACGTGCAAATAAACCGAATTTACACAAATTAGCAGCATTGAAAACATAGAAGGCCTACCGAGCTTTCGAAATTAGTTCGAGTTACCCGAAGGTTTGAATTATCCGAGTTTGAATTACCACAACTCTACTGTATTGGGAGAATAAGCGATCCATCTGGCAAATAAAGATTTAAAGAAATACCCCGCCGATGATTTTTCATCAAAAAGTGGAAACACCAGTATTTAGGATTTTAGCATCTCTGAGAAGCGGCGACAGAAAGTGGTGGGGGAAGAGGAGCAAATAAATCCTCCAAAATGCCCCTCGAATTTCACGTTAACCGTATAAGTGCACACGTCTTGTACGACGAGGAGAGCAGAAGGCAATTATTGTGTATATGAAAGGAAATATCTGTTTTATCGGGCAAACGAAATGCCCACTTTGCAGTGAACGAAGTATCCTGTGCACAAGCAACGCCCGAATTCCCCAGATCAAAAGAACACCACGTTTGGCTGCGAGGCAGTGCCTAAGGTGATGAGAAAAACCAATAATAAGCCTGGCACATACGGTTACAGTCACCATAAATCCACAACGGCGACAAGATATTTATTTGATCTCGGCCGTTGCGCAGCGCGACTTGCCCCAGGCTCCTCAGGAGACTTTATTCTTCCTACGACGTCCCGCAATGCCGCTATTGGACTGCGCACACCGGAAAAATACGTCTCAGTGCTGCTCCGGGATATACGAGCCGGCTTACCCGTGTCTCAACTGTTCCTGGGCGTGCCTTAATATGCCCCGCGGTACGAGAGGAATCGACGAACACGCAATCAACGTCCGCACCAATGTCCCTCTGCGGCATGATCTGCATTCATGATGCTCTTTGGAAAAGGAGACGCCTCAGGCGATGCTACTTTCCTGCAAGGTAAGATGGTTCAGAAGTTAAGCTCGTAACAGCGCCACGTTGTAATAGACTGGGGCGCAGCGGGATGGGCATGGTACACTCGGATGTCTAAGAAAGCCGATGAAAGAACCTTTCAGAGAAGTTCGGCTCGTCGGTCCTTGCCAGTATCATTGACAAGTGAGGCTCTATGGTTTCGGGCGCTTTTAAGCGATGCTCCGTGACGAGATGTACAACCAACTTCAAGCGTGCGCTGTTGAATGAGCAATAGGAGTAGGAACAGGAATGGGAATAGGAATGAGATACGTATGTGGTGCAGAAATGTTTTTGGAACGAGCGAGCGACCAAAATGTTCTGACGTACGTACGTACGTACACACACACACACACACACATACACACACACATACACACAGACACACACACGCGCACACACGAGCACACGCGCACACGCGCACGCGCGCACGCACATACGCACACACGCACGCACGCACATGCACACACACACACACACGGACGCACGAACGAACTCACACACACACCCACACACACACGCACACACACACACGCACACACACAAACGCATGCACGCGCACGCACGCGCACACGCACGAACACAGAGAGAGAGAGAGAGAGAGAGAGAGAGAGAGATACTTTATTTTGGAGCATGTGTCCAAAGAACTGCTCGCATTCTTGGTACGGTTACCGGGCGGAAGAAGGTTCTAAGTAAGGGAAACGGAACGCGCACCCAAGAAATGGCTAATGATTACTGTACTGCCCTAGTACTATATTTGTGTTCAGCATGAATTACAGTCTTCCCGGTCACTACGCGCGTAGCTGCAGCGTATCAGGAAGTGATCGCGTTATGAGCGAACGCAAGGTGGCGCGCGCTACTCTGCTGCTATTTCAAGCGCGTCGCCGCCGCCGAGCATGTTGTTTTAAATCGTGTTGCAAACCTAACTTCACTAAACGTGACCATGCGTCTTTATTCTGTTAAAATAAGAATGAGTCCACGTGAGCTCAAGCTCCCAAAAGTAAACGGACACGTGCCCTATCAAAGGCACTTCTATGAGGCGAAAGCTACCATTTCCCACGGCAGGTGCCTTTTCTTCTATCAGGCGGGATTGACCATTGGTCATGGCAGGTGCCTTTACGCAATAGAATAATCATATGTTTCGCATCCACTGAGCAACCCCTAGAAGAAGCTCTGCTGATTTTTAGGTGCCGAGTACCTTAGGACGGCACAATGTCCGTCCGCGTCCGTGCGCATAGCATTTACAAGCGCAAAAACTCACACAGGCACCGGCAGGATTCGAGCCTGTGACTGGTAGACCAGACAGCGTTAGTGTAAGGCGTTTTACCCATTGGGCTACGACCGTCAGTTAGTACCGGAGGGTCAAACAGCTTACTTCCTCACCTGTAACGATGCAGAGTACATTAGGACCTCCCAATGTCCGTCCGCGTCCATCGGTGCGCACACCACCATCAAGCGAAAATCATCCGAAATTGGATTTGAGCCGTGAGTTACAGTTTCATTTAGGTAAAATCAATGTGAAACTCATGGCTCAAATCGAATGACGGTCGGTGCACAAATCGGATGTCACTCGGGGCGCACCTTGGATGTAATTTCGAGTCCCGGTACTTCGCACCCTCGCCGTCATCCATGGAGTAGAGATGCTGTCATTTTTTTATTGTTATTTTCTTATGTGCACTGACTGATTTGCATCGAGTATCAGGTCAAAGGCTTTTAAACACCACTGCCTAACGGTCACTTATAAGGTACTTCACAAAAATTAATTAACTTTGGCGGCGTTTTCACAATGAGCAGCTTAGCACAAGTTACATAGTGGAGTTTTAGCAGCAGCAGGTAATTGTTCCAGCGGTTACATTTCAACCAAGTGATGAGGCCCTGGAAAAAAGTTATTCTTAGACAGCACTCCCTTCATTTTAGCTCTAAAATATTTGATGTAGTAGGCACTTACAAGTGCGGAAGCGTGGGTGAGTAGTGTATGTGGACTGCATGAAGGTTTTTCGCAGTTCAGTCGGCTACCGGAAGACGTGCCGGCGTAATTTTTATCCCCAAACTCGTCTGCTAGAGTGTCGTCACCACGTTCATCCGTCTTCAGCCTAAAGGTCACTTTCAGTTTCTGTGCTCAGGAGAGTGCGCCCAATGATGTTATTTTTTTTCTGCAGACAGGCACTTGCTCATTCTTCACGCGTTGGTAACATTAAAACGTAATAAATAGCAAAAAGCACGCCCACAGGCCTCGCCGTTTCACTGTTCCTCAATAAATCTTGGACAAGTGGATATTCGATTAAAAGAAGCTGTGGTAATATCATCAGTGCAGGTTAAAAAACTTATTACAAGCCTCATGGTCTAGTAGGACGCGTTCTATGTATGCATGCAGACCAACCTCCTTTACTATCATTTAAAAATAAAGCGAAGTGCTCTGCTACGTAACATGTGCCAATACAAAAAGTTAAGAGGATACCTCCCAGGATAGCTTATGAACTGGAAGCATGCATTCATCTTATATGATAATTATGCTCGCCGTAGGCGATCGTTTTTTCTGATGGGATATATTGAGTCTGTTATACACGTCTCGCAAGACTTGAATTTAATGAGTACCGACTCATGAACAATCGAACAAGGACACACCCGCAAGTGGAAAGCTGTGAGCCAGGCGGACTCGTCTGGAGCTGTGTGACTGAAATCCCCCTCGCTGTGGCGTAGTTATGGTTGGCGGCGCCGTGCGACACGTGCCATGACGTCAGTGGGCGGACTCGACTGTATCTGAGCGGCCAGGATCGCCGAACGTAGCCCTAAGCAGCGGTTCCCTGGCCACTTCAGTGGTTCCTTTGGGGTCGATGGCGACTAAAAATGGCTTTTTAAAATAAGAAGCTTCCTTCAGCTATCAAAGTTTTCTTACTGTTACAGAATGGCGTCCCAAACGGGCAAGGAGCACCACCGCGGTGAGGGTCTTGCGGTGTAGGGGGCGTATTTGAAGGAGCGGGCAAAGTTAGGTTGTTTTACCTGTGAGTGAGAGGGGGTGATTGTGTGACTGGTCGTGACCGTTATGCAACATTCGCAGAATTTCCTTCGTGCCAGTCATCATCATCACCAGCCTATCTACGCCCACTGCGGGGCAAAGGTCTCTCCCATTAATCTTTAATTATGCCGGTCCTGTGCTAACTGCGACCAATTTACCCCCGCAAACTATTTGATTTCACCTGCCCATCTTACTTTCTGCTGCCCCTTGCCACGCTTGCCTTCTCTATGGATCCACTCTGTTACCCTTAATTACCAACGGTTATCTTGCCTTCCTATTACATGCCCTGCCCACGGCCATTTCTTCTTCCTAGTTTCTACTAATATGTCCTTAACCCGCGTTTGTTCCCTGACCCACTCCGCTCTCTTTTTGTCCCTTAATGTTACACCTATCATCTTCCGTTCCATTGCGCGCTGAGTCGTCCTCAATTTAAGTTGAACCCTCTTAGTGAGCCTCCAAGTTTCTGCTCCGAAGGTGAGTACCGGCAAGATGCAATTACCGTCGGTAAAAGAGTTGGTAATATGCAAGGTTAGATCCAATAAAGAGGGATTATTTGGTTCCCGCTGTAGTTAACCAACAGTTCCGGAAAATACCACGAAACTGGAAATCCCTTCTTTTTCCCTTCAGGGTTTCCTCCCTATTCTGGGGCTTGATTTCCTTCGTCCCCTAGAGCATTTCCTTCCAGTTTTTCCGTTCTTATATTTCAGCCCCCCAGCTATTCCTTTATTAGCATAGCTCACTTCTACTCGCACTACTTTGCACTGTATAAAAGGTGGTAATCGTTTGGCATTGAATAGTCTGCACGACTTTTTAGGGCCGAGTCTACCACGTTAAGGGGGTAAGTTTCCTGCGATTTTCTTAACAGACAACTTCGTACTTTTGTGTCGCTTCATTGCTGTGTCAAAGACCCTAGTACACAGATGTCGGTTGTTTTATATATAGCCTGACACGTATTCAATGTGAACAACCACCTATCTGTAAGGACTGCTTGTCATAAGCAAACAGTCGTGATTTGTTGCCGACTGGGTATACAAACATGCGAGTTACCGTAATGGCATAAGGAGACAGTCGCGATTTGTTGCCTACTGGGTATACAAACATGCGAGTTGCCGTAATGGCATGTAACCTTTGGCGGTATAAAGCTCTTGAAACGTGTGCGGAGACCTAAGCGTGGGGGACAGAATGTCCCGACCAGTTTTAAAAAGACAAGCTTAATTATGAAGTCTTGTGGTAAGAGAACGCGTGTTGACAAGTCATATAAGTCCTGCTATAATATCCGCATTCTTTTTCTTGTTTTTCTCAGTTGTTTCCGTGAGTGCCTTAATGAGTATAGCTGCCGCAAGCGTTCACGTCACGTCTCTTGCTCCGGCGGCGCCATTGCAATTCCTCTTACTTAGCGTGCTACTTAGGCAGCAAATAAAGCACATCGTAACTCGTAAAGACGTGATGCCGTGCTTACTAAGCGGAACAAAGAGGTTTTGCGCAATCCCGGACACCTCCCACTAGGCGGCAACACATGCGCATTCGAGATGGTGGCGCCATTGTTGTACGACTCAGCTGCTCTTCATTGCGCACCTTTCGGTCTGGTTTTCTCACAGTCAGCGGTCACTTATCTTCATTGTGCCTTGGCGCGCTCCTTTACGACCTTCGAGACTCGAAAACCCGCGCAACTCCAACTCACCCGTCCGCTGCGACGTCGCAGTTCTCCCTAACGGGCTGGCTTTCATCTCCGAGGTAAAAAGGCCTTTTGGCTGACGTCGTCAAATGAAAGTTTATGCCGCAATGACTTGACTCCACGGGCAGATGTCGTCGCGACATTCAAGTGCGCTTCTTTGGACAGCTGAAAGCACGCGCGAGAAAAAAAAAACACCCGTACAAACCGCAGTACAGGCTTTTCGCGCAGGGTGTCGGCAGTCTCGGCTACAAATTACGCCATCACACACCTCCGCCCGGCCACGAGCCGTCTCGCAACGAGACGTGTTCCGCGCACGTTCGTAAAGGTAAATCTCCCACCTCCTTCACCCTTTTCTCAACGGCGAGTCTTATTACTTGTGACGTTCCCTTTAGTTTTTGTTCGGCTTAGAAAGCCTTTTTGTTGGGGCATTACGCAAAATACGAGCGAGACGCGGATGTCTGGTTCATCGAGTTAGTCTGTGAATCACGCTACTGAACGGCTTCCCGAGCAAGACGTGGTTGGACACGGTATTCAGCTTCTCCCATCGGTTCGTAGTACTTCTTTCAAAACAAGTAAAGCAAATTATTTCAATTCGCTTATTTCTGTGTCATTCTGTTCGCCAGCTTTCCGGCACAAGCAAGTGCCTTCACAACAGCTTGCTTGGGGTCATGATGGAATACATTTCCATGGTGGAATATTCCAGCGGGCACGCCATCATAACGTTTGGCTTTATGATCGCTACTCCGAAAGGCTTAAGATTCACTCACGGAAATGTAGGTGAGAGCCTATTGGAGGCCCGCTCTGATTCCACCTCGGTTGACGCCGTATAGTGGCATGTCTATTACAATCATGCACCGTGGTTATGAATACCATCATGGCCAGGTTTTCAACTGGGGTGTGAAACGAACTTCGTTGCAATGTGCCTTACGCTACTTTAGGTGTTCTCGTTCGGCTTCTGCATTTTGTGCAGAACGTGATGTGCACAACGCAACTGGTTGCATGGTTATATCTCTTTCCATGGCGGTCGCTTCAAGGCGAAAATTATACCATTGCGCTGCAGTATAATGCAGCCCAGTTCTTATCTATACATGGTGTCGAAACCGAAGCGGTGCCCCAAAATGTTCCTTTTTACCTTTGCCGTAATAACGCTATTTCTTGTGGTGTTTACTGTCGTCTGTTCTTTTATCGCAGAGGATGCACTAGCCGAACTGGCACCTTTCCCTACAAAGACGTGTTTTTTCTGTTTGCTTGTGTCCTTCGTTACCCCTTTCTTCGTTTTCCTTTCCTTTTTTCGTTTGTTTCTGCTTTTCTTCCTTCCTTCATCTTGTTCTTTTGTCCTCTCTTTCCTCTTTTTTCTTTCTTATTTTTCCTATCTTTTGTCTCTTTCTTCTTTCTCTCTTTCTGTGCCCTTTTTACTTGTCTTCTTTTTTTCTTATTTAGGACCTTTCTTTTCTTTCATTTCTTTGCTGCTTTTTCTGTCATCTCTCTCTCTCTCTCTCTCTATCTCGCTCTTTCTTTGTTCCTTCCTTTTCTCTATTTTTCTCTTCGTGAGAAATAATTTTGAGGCAACGTTTGGTTCGGGCTGAGGAAGTAGCTTTCTAACTAATGACAAAGGTAATTCGTGAAGACGAGAAGAAAAATCGATAATTTTTACATTCGCGCTTGTATAATGTTTCCTTGAGTGTTTTATAACCGATGTGCACTATAATGAGCAGTAGTAGGGGTGCCACGAAACTGCTGTTGAGACAAGAAGGAGCGGTTTCCTAGTACGGGAATACAAGTGATGGCAGGGAGACCTATGCCTTAGGTGCCAGAAGTTGCTGGACGTCCAGGTGGGCTCTGGTAATCAGGTTCTCCCACAGCTAAAGCAGAAGGAGGGCGAAGGGAAGGGTGAAAGGTCAGGGTTATGTGCACTACAGTTAGCGTATCCATGTACTTTTGGGGTGGCATACGCTTTATTGTGGATACATACAGTCTGAGATTATTGATAATGATATCTTGCTGCAGTCAGGTTCGGCTATGCCATGTCATCGTTTTTTGCGAGTTTCCATTTCCGCGAAGTCAGAGCAGCCGTATAACAAAACTTTCGCTCAATTACACTAATTTTTTGTTTAAAAGTGTCTATTAACGGACGTGTCCTCAGCCACGACGTCCTGTAAATAGTGGCCACCAGATTTCGCGTTATCTTACCATATCTTACCCTCAACAGAGCAGGTCGAATCGATACCGAATTCTTTATTTACAGGTTCCGTGTGGGGCTCCAATACATGTTCATTTCATTAGTGCTTGGCTCATAACGTGATTTTATTACACAGGTATGATAATTTTTATTATGAGCTAGGAGATTTATTTATAAATAGTTCCCTCGTAACATCTACCAAGGCTTGCTACACCAGATGGGGGGGGGGGGACTACGTTGATGAGTGGTGGATATTGGACATTAGGGTTACAGCAGGAAGAATACTAACAAGAAACGTTGAAAAAAAAGAAAAGAAAGCAAAAACAAGAGAAAGCTGCCAGCACAGTCCGGACATAAAAATACAATTGAAAAGAGAATCGCTAATGTAAACACTGAAACTAATTGAAAAGTAAACGACGCGAAAAAAAGAGTAACAACACCCACCCAAGAAAAATTAATAGATGAACGCTAGTCACACCAAGACAAGCAAAGTAAATAGATGAACTCCACGGTGGGAAAGAGTAGATATCGCGACACACTTGCTCTGTCCGTCATCTAGAGAAATTTGTCTAGTTCAGTGTCTCGTAGAAACTGGAGTAGAACTTTTGTACCCAAGGTACGGTCAGCAGTATTGACCCAGGGCCCAAGAAAATGATGAAGTTCCAGACTGCCTCCATGGCGTACACGAGAGAGGGAGCTCGCTGCAGTTTTCCGCGCAGCAAAGAATCGAGGGCAGACGCACAGCAAGTGATCTACAGTCTCACGCACTGCGCAAGTCTGGCATAGAGGGGAATCGTCCCAACCTATCTTGAACTTAAAACTCCGTGTAAATGCTACATTCAGGGGGAGTTTGTGCAACACTCCTTCACACCGCTTGTTGATGCCGCGTGGAAAGCGGAAGTTTCCAGTGCGGGTCAATAGCCTGCAGCAGTAGATACCTGCGGTGAGCGTCCTGCCACTCCGACATTTGTGCAGTCCATCCACTTGCGAGGATAAGGGCGTTGCTGTCCTCTCGAGAGAAAGGAAGCTGGGTCGTACTGCTGATAAAGTGGCCTGCGCTGGCGGCTGCATCAGATCTAATATTGCCTTGTATGCCCGAGTGACCAGGAAGCCACTGAAGATAGATGTCATGACCTTCGCGCACTGCCATTGTGTGAATTTCGCCAATTTCACATACAAGCTGACTGTGATTGTTGTGAAGCTTTCGGAGGGCTTGTAAGGTTCTGCGAGAGTCTAGGAATATTATCCATTGCTGAGCATGATGTCCGCTGATGTATTGAAGTGCAACCCTTACAGCTGCCAGTTCGGTAGAAGTCGAGGATGCTTCGTGGCTAAGTTTTCTTTGGATAGTGCACGTGGCTGCTGTTATCCACACGCCGATGGTGGATGAGCCCCGGCGAACCGAGCCATCCGCATAAACATGTGTGTAGCTTTTGTAGGTAGTGGAGATACACTCGAGTGTGAAGAACTTGAGCGCAGCCGCGGGCATGGCGTATTTTTTGCTGATTCCGGGTATTGTTGTGCAAATTTTCCATGGCGCCAGTATCCACGGTGCTGCTATCCACTTTTGAGGTCTTTGAAAATTAGCGGGAAGCCGGCGTCTACATTCTGTGCTGAGATGTCTGCCAAAGGATGCGTATGACATCGAGTCAAATGGCGGAAAGATCTTCGAAGGACCTCTCGGCGTTGTAGCACTGTGGCGGAAAAGCAACGAGCTTCGCACAGAGTTCCCTGAAGGTCATAGACTAAGTGCTGGCAAAAGCTATGCGCACCTGCCTGGGTCTGCCTATGTGGATTCAGCATTTAATTAAAAATTTCGATGGAGCTTCTTGCTTGGCCTGGTGATGTATTGCCTTAATCCTCCCCTTGAAGAAAAAATCCGAATCGCCTGGAATTTGTGCCATGTTGTGCGTTGTATAAGTTCATATCGGCCTGTGAGATAACAAAGGCAGAAAGCGCATGCGTGTCCTACTTTACATCACACAAATCTCCCACCGAGAATGATTCGCCACGTGCCGAGTTAATACGACCATAAATAGATAAAGCCCTAGCCATCGTAGTGCCCAACTGCGGGTCGACAAATCAGAATCCTAGACTACCACTGTCTTCATTAAAAGTACTGTCAGCTTCTTCACGGAGAAAAGGAAGTCCATTATGAATGTGGGCCATCTTTCAAGTGTCGCGCAGTCGTAGAGCTTCATTAGGCGCCAATTTGCCTGAGTAGCAAGAAGACAGATCTCTTTGAATTCTCGATGCGCAAAGCAACATTAATTTGCAAGTTAATGAGCCATTTCAAAGGGCGAGTGTTTTAGATGTGAGTGGTTTGCTGCCATTTGGATACGAATGACAAAGCAGTGACCCATTATCCCAATGAAGATGTGGTGGCGGGAGAAAATGATTTAGCTACCATTGGATAGACTGTATAAACTACGTCGGCCAAAAGAAAAAAACGGTTGGTTACGTGCGTTCTAAATTACCCATGACCATTCGGATAGTGTAGACTACTCCTCATCACATATGCTGACAGTGAATGTCAGACTGGTAGCAAGAAGAATAGAAAAGCATATATGTTGTCCTCGTCCACTTTGCGCAATTGTGTGGTGGTGTTTAAAGAAATAAAGAACAATAAATTATCCGTGTCAAACCACACACTAAGGTAACCTCTAACGTTTCGTTGTTACTCTTGCCGATTTTTCACTATACTATACAGGGAAAATACCAGTTTGGTTTATTCTTAAGATTGCCACGTCAAAATAAGTTACACCAATTTTAACGATAACTATATGCAGTTATCCTAGACGGCACGTAAAACACATGAACAGTGGCTACTCACCATTCACTTCATCGCACTGCCCCTACGACGTCACAGAGACCCCTTCGATCAATTTGTGGCCGTCGATAAGAACTCCCGCTGATAAACATGGCTGGGTCATTGTTGTTATGCGTCTTCTCCTACTTGACCGTGCCGCGTGAACGCCAGCTCGAAGTTTCGAAACCGATTCTTCTATTTTTGTACGTCACCAATACGCCACTCCCACATTGCGTAGCGGGAAATTTAAAAGTTCATTGGCACTTGGGATCTTCCGTGGTGAAAGCGTTATTAACGTGACGTAATGAAATTGAGCGAGTCATAAAGGAATTGTTTATTTTTCAACAAAACCCTGCATGTATGCGGCTGCATTAATCCTTTTCATTCCTGTTGTGGACGAAAACAAGACACCGCTTCGCGTGATCCTATATCTTCTATTAGTGCCTGTGATACACCTGCTATTTCAACACGGCTGCGGACTCGATTGCCGCCCTCTATTTCAACACGGCTGCGGATTTTATTGCCGCCCTCGGAGCCCGTATTTCTCTCAGAAGCGAAGCCGAAAACATTGCCCGGTACACATTTTTAGAGCAGAATAATGATCTATAGATGGCCTAAATTTAGAGCACATTAATATTGTACACGTCACTTCGGTGTCTTAATGTGTTTATTATGTAAAACTGTTTCGGCTGTGAAATTAAGACTTCATTTTCGCCGTAATGTACCCTTCCCTGCCGATACCGGTAATTCGTTTTACTTACAGTCATTTGCGCCACACTTAAGAAAATCAAAACCGCATCGGTGGCCTGTCCCCGTCACGATACATGACTCAACCAGCTCTCCCCGTACAATCGTCTTCACAGCTTGTGTGAACATGTTTGCAGTACCATAAACAAGTCTGATATTGCGATACCTGCTGGTTCTCATTCTACGTATCTTCCGTTTCTGTGAAAACGGCAAAGCCACAGAACTTAACAGAGAAACCCTTCAGGTAAATACCCACAACACACAAAACATTCGCGCAACGGGGTGGTTTCGGAAGACTCAACTACGTGACGGAAGTTGCAAAAGCCTTGATTATTAGAGTTGTCCTGTGGGGATTAGTTGAAAAAAGAGCTGTATAAGTTAGCTATGCAGGAGAATACGCGGTAAGATATGTACGTTACGATTTTCTTGTATGAGAGGAAGCAAAATAAGCGGCTGATTCCGTTTTAAACACGTATGTGTACCCTAAAACTTCAAAACTGGAGCAACAAGAAATCGCGACTAGAGTATGCGACTTCTGGGGCTGCCAACTCAGAACTCCTTCGCCCGCCGACAGTCGGCGCTGCGTGTCGCCTACTTCTAGAGTTCCTGTATATAGCTCCCCTAGGGGAGCAGAGTTGCGCGTCCATCCTCCGTCTTGAGTTCCAGGTCGTGCGGGAAAGCCACCCTTCTCGCGTGAAAAAGCTGTCGCCGGGACGCCGCGCCAGTGGCAGCGGCGAGGAGGAGTGGCGACGAGCGGCCGGGCAAAAAATTCCCGCGCCTTCACGCGAGGGGAACACGAGTAAATGCAGAGCATTGGGGGTCGTTAACGCCGCGTAAAGTCGCGTTAGGGTGGGTAGTTGGGTCGTAGTTGCGTTGGTGTTGGTTTGGTGTAGAGAGAGGAGAGTAAAGTCGCGTTAGGGTGGAGCGAGCGTCAACTAAGGAAGGAAGGAGCAACGCAGTGACTGAAGCACGAGCGACCGCTATATTTGCAGCGCGCGCAGTAGAGGGAGAGCAGTACGGGGGGGAGAGCGCGCATGCGCAAGCAGCGCGCGCCCTTCCACGCCCCACCGCGCTGCTATCACGCACCTGTTACGCCAAGACCGCGACGGAGCGAACGGGCTGACTACGACGCATGCGCGCGCCAGCTGCTGTTGAGAGAGAAGAGGGAAGGAGGAGAGGCGCACCTGCTGCGGACGCGGAGCTGTGGACGCCGTCCGACGCAGGAAGAGGCGAGGCTAAGAAATGCTCCGCATTTAAAACTGGCGCACGATATTGGACCGCTTATCAGATGAGCGGCCGCCGCTGCCGCCGCTTCCACAACCGCCGATGCCCAGAACTGACTCTGCGCAGCACTGAAAGCGGGCTTTCTGTCGAACTGGAACCCGCGGCATGTGGCAATCCGACGCGTAACTCTTGCGCTACGCGATATACAGGAACTCTACCTACTTCCAAGCACGGCCGCTATCACTGCATGAGAAACTTATGGGGCATGTCGCCAAATTATTTGTTACAATCTGTTCATTTTCGCGTCACTCTCAACAGAGCCGGCGATGGACGAACATACAACAACATGGTGGAGGCAGTGCGGGGAAAGAGCTGAAATAGAAAGGTAAGAGGGCTGCCTTTGCAACGCTGACCACGTTGCCATAAAAACGAAAAGTCAACCGTGGCCTCGAAGCGTCTTGTGACTCCGGGCGACCATTTGTACGCGCTGTTGACCGGCGTCTGCAGGTGGTGCGAAGAAATGGGAATTACAGGGACAAAATGACGTTGCTGGTGGACGAGAAACAGAGTGACAGGCAGCCAATACCGCTGCTAAAGGAAACGATCGTAACAACTGAAATGGTTAGAGCGCAGAGCACGGTTGTTCCGGTGTGCGAGGTAAATGCGAGAAACGCCGCTTTGAGGACTTGTGAAGCCAGAGGAAGGCGTGCGCACTGGGCCGAGCCTCAAGTTCGCAGGAGAGAAGGACTAGACGTGAGGCATTCTTAACGATCCACAAATTGATCTTCAATAATTTATTCAACTCAAGCTTTAAAAGTTTACGCCCGCCACCCTGCTGCAATTTAAAATGTCGCTGTGTTGCCCAGACTATTCAAACGATGCTTCACCAGTGCGTTACTCCCGCCGGCTTGTTTATTTATGGCATCAACGAAGAAGTAAAAAAAAACAGATGCTTTACATGCTTTTTGTAGACGAAAGGAGGCCTCGAAACGACTTGTTCCCCCGCAACCGTATTCTTGTGCGCACTATGCGTGACTCTCCCGGCGCTGTCATCGCATCTGTCCGGATGGTGCACGAAAAGAGCGGGTGCTTTTTTGCACGCTTGTGTTCTTTATTTTTTTCTAGTTTGAGGCTGTCGAGTTTCCCGGATTTCCGCTGCTTTGAAAGCCCCCGAGTGGTCTTGAAAGTGCGGCTCGAAAGTGAAACAGAAACATTTGGTTCGACGCGGCGAATGAAAGGGTCTCTCCTAGGACGAGTAGTTAGAGGTAGCCTTAAACGAATTTTTAAATATTCACTTTAAATAATACGTTATTGTGAATATGCAGGTCCTAGAGTTCCTCAGCTCCTAGAAACGTCCGCAGAGCGAAACAAACACGTTAGGCCACTCTTTTTTCCTGTTTCCTGTACTTTTCGAAGATAATAATTGTGGTACGGTCTTTCTGGCACACAACAGGAAAGTGGGAGCATATTGAACTTTTTATCTACAGGAGCCCCTGTTGATCCACATCATATTTGACTGTTAATTTGTTTTCTTTGATATTTTATTGCACGACATATTATAACACTTTATATATATTTTCGTGTATTCTGTAAATGTATTGCATACCCTCTCCCTACGCTGTTAAACGTTAAACGTTCATGGTCTCACTTGTTTTTCAGTACCGTGCTTCTTCTTAAAGAAACCACACGCTTCCTAACGGTTCATTACTTGCCGCAAAATAAATGTCGTTTATTCTAAACCACATAAAATTAGCCCAGGTCTATAGTAAAATGCTCCAAAAAGTAACACCAATGTCGGGAGTGCCACTTCCGCGCAGAACAACACTCATTTCTTACAGTGAGGTTTCTCTCTTGGATCCCAGAATTAATTATCTCCAAACAGCATCTACTGTTATTTTGGGGGACTTGTCCAAAACGAATTTATTTTCTCCACTTACATAGCCTCCTGCCTGCTGCAGACAACGCGAAAACGCCACTCCCTTTTCCGTTGTAGAGTAGAAAATACCGACAGTTGACCTCAAACAAGTTATTCTGTTTAAGCACAGCGGAGAGTATATCCCCGTTGCAAAGTTGTTTGCTGTTGTGTGAGGTGAAAAAATTCAATTCTATTCCACTCTGTGACGGTGGATGACCAGCGGTTCTGTTTGTGGGTTATTAGTTGCCCAGAAAGTCCAGCTCAAACCGAACAGTCGCTCCAGGGAAGCGTTCAGCGGGATTATAGCCAGGCTGACGCCTTGCATTTTCTGCCTTGCAGTTAGTATTTAGGGTCGCGACGGCTATAGCGCCTAACGCTTCGCGTTCGCAGCCCGATCGTCCTCCGGGGTCTCCTTCTGAGAGGGCTCCACTGTGGAACGCACAATGTTGGAATAAACTGTAATAACACGGATAGGCGGGCTAGTTGGTTTGACATCTTGACGGTAACTTTCGCGCACTCGATACGGTGACACAGAAAAAGGTGACACGAAGACAAGCGCAGACTAACAACTCTTTTTTTTCAGACTAACAACTGAACTTTATTAAGAACATATCGCATTTATACCCGCAACGTCCTTCCTATGAACACTGTGCATGGTCAGAATTGTGCACACATTGTCTAATCACTAAAAACACTTTTTCGATTAACAACCTACCGGTCTTAGTATCAAACATCGTCTTATCAAAATGTTGGAATGCCAGATTGCAAGAACCAAGCTTACACCGATCTCCTTAAAGTTCGCTTCACCTCGTAATGCAAATGATCACCAGTAACCCTATTTTTAGGAGCAATAAACGTCCTCCTCAATGAAGATGCGAAAGGCTAGAAGCGAACAGATGGTCGGAGGGAGACGGTATGCCGAAGAGAGGATGAGAGAGCGGCTTTTCTTGGTTTACCAATGAAAAAAAAACGGAGGCGTTAGCCTATACGAGCTCCACTATATTGGATAAAAATAGACCAAAACGTTTAAGGCGTACCAAGGTCGGAACGCTTAGTTCCTTCATCGTACCACCCCAACCATCGCGATGACCATACCCCCACAACCTCCCCAGAAAGCTTCTTACCGTTCCCAGAAAGCGATGAACAGCGTAATGAGAAAAAACGCATGCTAGTATAATGGTGAATCCAACGTAGGTGTACCTGACAAACAGCGCATTTTCTGCATGTATCTCTCTGTGCTTTAAACACACGTTCCTCTTTCTCACTTTGCTAAAGTTTGGCGATCATTCTGATGCCAGATGCTGCCATAATTTAGTAGCTGTTGTGGAGGTCGAACGCGTTGCTTTTTTTGGACGCATCCTCAGGCCTATTTCTGTTCCTTGGCTAGTGCAGCTTCTGCACGACGAGACGGAGACCCCGAAAATCTAACGCAGCTAGTGCGATTCCTTGTCTATTTAACGAACAAAGAACAACACCTTGCTAGTATCAGCGCACTGGGTTCATAATATCGTCTACATACTTGCCACGCCTAAATCTCTCAGATGACACTGAACAAAATAACTAAACAACATGTTGATTCAGAGAGACCGGCACATGAATTCATTTGCAGTTTAGCCAACACATCACCTGGTAATAACGCCAAGGAGCACGAATAATCCTTCCGCACGGGTTCTGGGTCATAAACACACAACGCTCATTAGTAATTCAACATGTTTTCCATCACATATAGAGTCGAATATTCAGCGTCATCTTTTAATGACCACCTCCCGCTCGTGGGCCATTTGTTTACATTTTGACACCAACCCTCTTTTCTGTGCGGAGCTGTTATGTGCGGCCGCGAAACGGACGAAGAATTTATTTGCCAGTTAACGTGTTACTGCCTTTATCGGACCACCAGCCTGTCGTTTGAAACTACAATAAGCTTAACAGACATCTCGGTGACGAGGTTGCGAATCAGGCAGGTGTAATGCATCAGTTTCGTTCACAACAAAAAAAAAAAACAAGGGGAAGAGTCGCGGGGGTATTTGGCTTGCTAATTACATAGCACAGACCAATGAGTTGGTGGCGTGCGACAAACGAAACCGCAATTACGATTGCCACGGAGATGCTGCTAAGTGGGTGTAAGCTGTTTGGATAGCTAAAGTCAAGCTTGGTCAGCAGTGTTTACTTGACAGTATACCATCAGTAAAAGGTGGGCAAAAGAAAACATGATCGTGCATATTATTCTACGAAACTAAGCGCTAATACTACACTCTTAAAAAGAAGGTCGGGCCACTTACTAAGAGAAAACTAACCAATTACTTGTCACAGTACACACTAGGTACTTAGTGCTTTTAATAACTTGGCAAGCATGACCTAGTACGAAGATACGTGTGATAATGTGGCCCGGCGGAGCCACGGGCGCTCGATGGATAGTAGGTCAAGCAGAACGATACAGACACATTCAACGCGCACTGAGAAAACAAATAAATTGAGCAAGAAGACCAACCAAAAGTGAAGAGGTTTATTTGTCCATCGAAGCAGATACACAACATGCTTCGATGGAACTACGCATCGGGTAAGACCAACCGAATGAACGAGGAGAGCGAGTATAACTTCGTTACCTAATAAAGTACATCTGCTTTTCTAGCTGTTATAGCCAGCAGCGCAAAGTCATCTGAAAGGGTCAGAAGGATTCTCGTGAAAATCAAATATTTTAGTAATACTTTTATAATTATGCATTTTAATGTGAGCACATACAAGCCAGAATGTGGATTCGAAAAAACTTTTTAATCGCGATTTGGAGGGGAAAATGTGCTGTAGTTATTGTGTTGAATAATTCGTAGAATTTTGTTACTATCAGGTGAATGTTAGAATCAAACAAGCAGCACAGTCTAGACTAGCAACGATAGCGTTAGGTTCCATACTTAGTGGCAGGACCTACGAAACATTGTGGGGGTAGTAGAGTTCGTAAGGAGTTAGTAAATACAACCCGCTCAAAGATCCTGCTCCAAGCTTACTCTGATCAGTTGGTAGCTGTCGGTGGTATCATGCGCATTAAATAAATGCATTGCCACTCCCTCTTGTGAAATGTCGTCTGCAACCCGCAGCTCGGATGGTTTTGGTGTATATTCAAAATGCTATTCAATTAAATTTTAGTTTTGGGGGAGTGCTCGTGCTGTTGTTTCTTTCTTACTTATTCGTCTCTGCGCGTTGTTAGGATAGCTGTAAAGGTATACAATTGAGAAACAAAATAACAAGTTTAAAATAAACGCCCCAACGAAGAGCATGACGTTGCAAAACAAGCTCAGTCATTTTCTCGGGGATGATTGCGGCCATGTTGCTGTTTTTTTTTATAGTTGTTAGTGCAGATAGTCAAAGCCAAAGCATGTACAGAGTCGCGACAGTCGGCCAGGCTCTCACAGATGTCATTGTCGTGGCGACAAAATCTAGAGGAACGAGTCATAGAGCACGGGAACGGCGTCAGAAGATCAAACAAAAAAAGTAGCGCCGTTGTCGAGAACTGCGATACCTTCCATTAGAAATTTGACTTCAACGGAATGGACGTACTCTAAAGCGAGACCAACTGGGAGACGGCTGCTTCTTGAGTGGTGGCACATTCAGGGAACAGCACAAACAGACAGCGGCGGAAAAAAGGATACACCCAAGCACTTACTCCCAACTGCCGATTTATAGAAACACACGCGAATATATACACGAAAACAAATATACATTAAAGAAACAGTGCCGATTAGCGCGCGCTCTTTCCCGTGTAGAGTGACTGATGTTTTGCTGACACATTTGGTGTCATGTAAACGGGTAAAAAAGGTCTGTACGAGCTCCCCAACAATTTGGTCATTATGCCGGTACTGACTGATTGATTACGGGGTTTAACGCGCCGAGGCTACACAGGCGATGATGCGCGGCGTAGTGGAGGCTCCATATTAATATAAACTATCTGGGGATCTTTAACGGGTGCCGAAACCTGGAACGCGGGGAGTTTTCACTTTCTCCTCCGTCAGAAAATCGGCCGCCACGGCTGGGAATCGAACCCGCGTACTTCGGCTCATCAGCAACCCGCCTCAGCCACTGAGCCACTGCGGTGGGTCATCATGCCGCGCAACACTACTGTTTTTTCGAACACAAGAGGAAAACCACGCTTTCTGCAATGCGCAGATAGGTTGGTGGTCGTGAAATTTGTTTTCGTCGACAGATGTTCTCGCAAACGCTCGTTTACACACCGTCCAGTCTGGCCCACGTGCAGTCTGGCCTATGTTTCTTTAATCTATGCTTTGTTTTCGCGTACAAATTTGCGTGCGTTTCAATGAATTGGCGGTTGTGAGTAAGCGCTTCTTTGTGTCCTTTCTTTATGTCCTTGTTCTGTGCGAGCGTTTAATCTTCCACGACAAATCCTAAATCGTTTCTCTAGGGACCGTCCCCAATGTGTACACGCATGAACTGTGCTCCACAGCAGGGCGCTTTGTGCGTGACTGCTCACACTAACGACTGTGAGACGCCGCTGCAACAATGCTCAATTCACGCGTTGGAACAGGGCCAAGCTGCTTTCGAAACGTCTGGTGCTGTGCACGTTTTGCGGAAATTCATTGTTTTGTATGTTTTGTATCTAGGGAACACGCGCTACTACTTGTTGTGGGAACTTGGGGAACTGGGAAGGCCAATTTAGAAAATGTGTTTGACCCGACACTTTTTGAGTCCCCCAAAGTACTCACCGACTCACAAGAACCATAATGACTAAAACTAAATACTGAGAATTCAATGCTTTTATTAGCCACCTCTTTCCGCTCCGACAACCGCATTCCTCTTTTCCTACTTTCAAAAATGCAAAGTATTTTATAACAGCTTGGGACTTATGTGGAGCAGGGTTGTGCCTTTTTTACCCGCGATTTCTGTGGCGTTATAATTTTCCACTTATTTATGTCTTCTCGGAAGCTACTCGGCACTGAGGGAGCTACGGCTCTATCCAAAAAATAAAAAAACGGCATTCATATTTCTTAACGGCTTTAGACTTGAGAAACCGGCATGGTAAACAGTTTAACATGGTTTTCCTGGATTTTAGGGATTCGCGGTGAACTACCGGGTATAAAAGAGTTTGTTCACCGCACGAACTACAATGAACGCACTTCAAGTGTCTCATTTTTCTCGCATCATACAGATGGTGGGTTAGCTTTCAGGTTGCGACAAAAAATACAGCTGCTTAATACAAGGAGATAATATACCAGTAGCTTCTGTTGACGTTTTGGCTAGTAATACTCATTAAAATGTAAAAAGCCGCAGAATAGAGATGAAGGCAACAACTGTCGAACAACACGTTCAATTAATTATGCTTTTAGTGCTGTTTTATCTCGTTGACGACATTGATGTGTGAGGGGTTGTTTTTATATCCCCGAGAAATCCCGCTGTGGATATATCCTCGGTATGCTTACCTTCGCGCTTGACGTTTCCGAGGTTCCTGTTGAGCACGTGTGAAAAGTTGATCAAGTAGGCACCTTGCGCGAGTCCAACCAGAACCACTCCCCACAAGATGAAGTGCTGCGTCGCACGCATCAGGATCATCTATCGGCCGCCGACCGTCGGGAAGGCGCGAAGATTCGCTGACAGCTCACTCAAGTCCGTCTCGCCTCGAGGTTCCCCAAAACAGCCGCACTTGACGGCGGCTCCGCTAACGTCGGTGTGCAACAAAGCACGCTGCTTACGAAGTCTTCTTCACGGGGTATCAGACACTTCCCACAGGTTGTCCCCGGCAAATCGCGGTGTGTCCAGGTTTTCTATTGAGACACGCGGTCACCGGCGTGCCCCAAGGTCCTCTTTCCCCTCTGCTGTTCTTTTTTTTCTCCTTTTTCTACGACCTCTGTGTCGCTTTTTGCTCCCTTTCCTTTCTCCCGCCGCTGCTGCGTCGACCTGCTGCTCGAGGAACCTTCGCGGAGAAAGTGCTCGTCGGGACTTCTCCCCTCTTTCGATCGCCGCAAGGCGCGCTTCTCTGCGGTGCGGCGGTGGTCTGCGGCAGAGTACAACTCCCAGGACGGGGCGCTGGCGCACGCGTTCGCGCGGCGGCTTTTTGGCCGAGAAAAACGCCCGCGCCAAAGCGAGCTGCGCATGCGCTGCGCACCACTGCTGACCAATCGGCGCCCAGCGCGCGCTGCATGGGCCCGAAAGCGCAACATGGCGACGCGCCGGCCCGTGCGGTAAGGGCCGGAGGGAGGCGGAGGGGATGACAAGGGAAAAAAAAAAAAGAAACACCTCAAAAGACTCCGTGTCGATACTCGGCTGCTCCACAGAAGGGTACACCTTCTTTTTTTGTGTCTCAGGCTAAGGTTGGCACCCAACCTTCTCCCTCTATCTCTAAAGGTTGTAATCTGTTGTGTTCAGTTTCCCTTTCCTGTATGCGAATCGCACCCTGGCAGCAAGCCGAAATTCACCGTAGTGGGCGAGCGTGGTTCGCAAACAGCCACTCTCTCGGGCGCTGGACTGAAAGCCCATAGGTGCACCGAGGGTGTGTGTGTGTGTGGGCGCTCTGTTTTGACGTTTGCGAGTGACGTAGTCCAGACAGTGACGTCACGATGGAGAAAGGAAGGGAATTTTTGGCGATGACAAGGAGGGGAAACGCAGCTTGGTATTCCTGACGTGGTGCCCGCTGGTGCTCAGTACTCTTCTGGGAAGTCAGGGCCCTGCATTGCTCGACAGCTCAGTGTGTAGCTCGGCACAAAATGAAGACAGATTGCACGCTGCGATGGAAATAACCTGGTAGTGGGCGTTATAACGACAGTGCTCTTTCGTCTTTTATGCTCAAGTTCTGGCTTTGCCGTCATTTTTGCCGATTTTTCTCGTCATAAGACGCCTTGAAGACAAGGCAACTCCCCGCGGCCTTTTCTCGGCTCAGCGCTTCTTTTCTTGTCTAGCATAGAGCCTCTGATCGCCTGCATGAAAAAGTTGCGTGTACTTTGCCTGTAGCCAGCTCTTCGACAGCAAGTATTTTATTCACCTTTTCTAAATCAACTCGAGACAGGAACATTAACATACTTCTGGTATCGGAACAGGATGTCGGTCACGTAAACATGTTTACTGTATTGAAAGATATGCGACTTTTTTACTAAGAATGCAGACTGAACATTAAAAATTACGTTTAATTTTATAGCAACATATTTTCTCAGACGTTTGAAAGCCTTTCCAGAAATTTCAGCAAAGCCGAAAACGGCTCTAGCGATGTAGAAATATGGTATCAGCCAGGAATGGTGCGAAGGACTGAAGTGGCGAGGTCAACCGGAACCACGGTCACTAGTTTTGGAACTTCGCAATGCATCCGGCGAGTCGTTGCAGCCAGATGAAGCGAAAGTCTTTAGTTTTCAACAGATGCAAGCAGTTTTTTTAAAGTACCTACCGGACATAAAATTTCAGTGAACGTGCTACTAAAAGTGACCACTTAGGAAATCGGTGGTAAAAAATTTTGTTTAAGCTAAAAACTTAAGAACTCGTCGACAGCTAAATCCTCTAATGTATTCATTCGAAGGGAAAACAAGCAGCTTTTAAAGGCGAGAGCTCTGCCTCCAGCGCAGACGCACTCCTCATTATGTATAGATTCAACTCATTGCTCGATATGACTTTCTAAACACCCGTCTGCAAGAACTTACCTACATCGCACTTTGGCTTTAGGACGTACAATGGAATGATGCTGTCTGGCAGAACGGTGCATGTGAAGGTGAATTTGATTTCGTTCATATTTACTTACAATAATTTACAATGTGCCAGCAGCTCCATTGCTCGCGAACCTCAATCCGAACAATTGCTTTCTTAGCCTTCCTTCGTATATTATGTCAATTACACTAAAGCAGACGGATATAGATTCCTTTGTAACTGGTTCGTCCTGGGCGTAGCCATTTTATTGGTAGCCTGTGCTAGCGATATTTAGTGGCCGCAGTATGCAAGATAATCTCACTTGTCGTGACCTTATCAGAGATTAAGTGCCAGAAGGTCTGTGCGAATGGCTCTGAAAACATACCAAAGTCGCCCATCAGACTACGCAGAAGAAGGTGGGCGGAAGAAAGGCGTGCGATACACTTTAAGGGGAAAGACGATAGGTTGAGTGGGCGGCTCCATCGGTCGCACTTTGGGAATTAAAACCCTCGTATCCTGTAGGGAAAGATGAAGGGTACAGGGCAAAGGCCCACAGACACGTCACGTGGGACAGTGTAGCATTCCTCAGGTAAGTGAAATGAAAGCAGAAGTCGGGAATGAATGAATGAATGAATGAATGAATGAATGAATGAATGAATGAATGAAACTTTATTAACATAAGGATGGCGACTCGGCGTAAGTGAGGGCGGGTGGGGAGGGTGGTGTCAAATAAGTCGGGACAACTTTCCATTCTCAGATGGACGCCAGTGGGAAAAATATATTTTTATGGAGAAAGGGAAAGAGAGAATGGTCTTTATAGTACTGGTGATTTCAACACAGTTAAGATGCACAGCTTGCTACGAGACTGATTGGTTGGGAAGCTTCAATGCGAAAGATGCTGAAAACCTTGGAGGCGAAAATGGAATAAAGGTGGGGGGGAGGGAGAGCATACGGGTTTTTACAAAGTCGTATTCAGTTCTCGTAAATGGCGCCTGAGTTCATAAAAGCACTCTGGAGGGCACTATCACTGTTCCGTTTGTGCACATTCACTGTGGGTGCCTGAGGGGCACTATGACTTGTACAATTTGTGCACATTCATTTAGAGTTTCTAACGAGGTTGCACTGAAGAAAGCGTTGCCATTCACGTGTAAATCAACCTTGCAGAAACCATTTTTTAGAAAAACAAATGCACAGTTCTGTCAAGTAGCTACGTATCCCTCCACACATAATTTGGGAAAGTGTGCGAAGCGAGGAGTTGATTTCTACACCGAGCAAAGTGATGAAATATCCGTAATAAATGATGAAGTTCAGGATAAGTGCGGGATGGAAAAAAGGAACATTTACGATGAGAGTACCAATGTGGAGGAGTCCGTTTATTGATGATATCCAGATATTCATGATATTGATGATGGTAGACCGCGTTAGCATAGCAGCAAAATTACCAGCGAAATGTTCTCCTATACCCTATCTGAACAATTGAGAACAGAAATGAATCCCGGTGGTGATGGGTAAAAAGCCGTTTTCAACAAATCGTGAATTTTATATCTCACTTAGGGAATATGGGGCATACACGAAGGGACGCACCTGCTTGTGAAAAAGTAGGCTTGTCGAGTGGGGAGACGATGATGATGATAATGAAAATGTTGAATACTTGAAAAACAAATGCGCCGTGTCCTCCGTACAGATGGGTGAGCCCCGAGGCTGTAACAGGCTGCAGCATCGGCACGCCATAGGCGAGCTCGTTTTCAGTCCTCCTGGCGGCAGGCTGCCTGCTCCTCGAGAGTGCGTATGACCCGTGGCTACAGTGTGCCAGAAGGTAGAGGTGTGACGTTGGGGGGGAAAAACCAATATAGAGCGCGGTCCTTTTTGTGATGCAAAAATTGTATGGAACGCAGGCGTTCCCCAGAGAACTCCGGTTGCAGCCAGCGTCACCTATAAGTTTTCAAATCAAACTAAACAGCTATTTGGCGGGTTTCATAAAGCTTTATATCATGAAATAAAGAAATAAGACTTTTCAAAGTAATAAATAAGGGTTAATTTAACAAATATAGTTTATGAAACTAACTGGAAAGCAGGTGCCGCCAGGGGCGCTGCTTACAACAGGAGTTCCTCAGCAGAAATTTTCATCGCAAATGGCATCCCACTATTCGGACCCGAACGACACACGTCCCTCTTCTAGTACACTGTACCGTGGCCTACCAAATTTCGAAGTTCCGTGCGGCAGGTGTTTGCCGTTGCCACGTTGACGTTGCTCCACCCGCAGCGCCACCACCCATGCCCGCCGTTGTTGCTTTCGCTGTGCTTCAAGCACTAGTTCACTGCGCGCACCCTGGTGCGAGAGACATAAACCCAGCCATACTCTGTCCCTTTACTTTTAAATGCTCTCTAACATGTTTTCAATGTCCAAAGTCTTTCTTTGGATAATAGACCCGGACATTTTGTTCCGTGTGTCTCTCGATTCAGCCGCCCAGACAATAATAAAAGGAATTCTTGGACGACACGTTTATATAGGCAAAACCATTTCTAAACTACTAAATGTGGTAGCAATGTTCATAATTTTCAAGATTTTTGAGCAAAAAAAACATGAAGCACATTGCAGGCAATACATCGATACAAAAGTGATATTCGCATTGTTGTTTGAATTCAAAATACGTGGATGCTTAATTAATGTGATGCTAATAAAAATACGAGTTGAAAAAAATGTTCTGACCTGAATATACAAAAAAGATAAAGCAACACCGAAAGCAGTGAAGGTTACAGAACCATGTTTATTTATTTATTTATTTATTTATTTATTTATTTATTTATTTATTTATTTATTTATTTATTTATTTATTTATTTATTTATTTAAAGGGGTACTGTTAGCCTTGGGGCAAGGCGTAAACAGGAGTTGGCGATATAACGAAAGGAGACAGCACAACAAAGAAAAAAAAGTACATCATTCAAGCACAAATCAAGTACATTTCGGTGGGTTTGTGAGCTCAGGCATATATTATAAAACATCCGGGCATTGTACAACATGTGCAGGCAACAGGTTCCATTCACGTGCTTTTCGGGGAAAAAAGAATTTAGGTAAGATTTAGTTCTACATGCGTAATCGTTGACTTTTTTCGGGTGGTGCGAGCGTGTCTGCCGACGAATGATCGGGGTTATGTATGCGCTGGTGTCAATTCGAAATTTCTGGTGATAAAGAAAATAAAATGTTTTTAATCTTTCACGGTTGCGTCTAACTGCGAGGCTTTCTAATTCGCGGTATGCGAAAGCTCTGCAGAGGACGTGCGTCTGCTGTACGAATTAAAACTAAATCTTGCAGTCTCTGTTTGAACGTTCTCCAGTTTCGAAATGTTTTTTACACTGTGTGGGTCCCATATGACTGAGGCGTATTCCAGTAGAGGTCTGAAGTAAATTTTAACAGCTAGATGTTTTTTATCATGAGTGGATTTTCCTAGAGTTCTTCTTAAATAACCTAGCTTCTGCATTGCCTTTTTCTGAATGTAAGTAATTTGTTGATTCCATTTGAGATCTGATGTTATCATAATACCTAAGTATTCATAGCTTGTAACTGCCGAGCCCACATGGTTGTTTATGCTATATGTGAATGATAACGGAGTTTTCTTGTGTGTCACTGTCAGGGCTACCACTTTCTTTAAGTTAAGAATCATCTGCCACGTGGTGCTCCAATTTTGTATTTTACCTAGAGCTTCAATAAGAAGGACCTGATTGCTATGGCATTACATGATAGATAATACAGTCGTCCGCAAACAGCTTTATCTTAACAGGGATATAGCGAGCTATATCATTAATCAAAAGTAAAAAGAAAAATGGCCCGAGAACCGAACCTTGTGGAATGCCTGATTCTACTGTGGCAGTGCTTGACGATGCGTCATCCATGGTTACAGTCTGACGTCGGGAGGAAAGATAAGATTCAATCCAGGCCAGCAAAGATTCGTTTGTGAGTATTGCTTTGAGCTTGATAAGTAACTTTGAGTATGACACGCGATCGAACGCCTTTTCGAAGTCTTAAAAGATTACATCGACTTGACCTTGTTCATCTAGTATTGTACCGAAATCGTGAACGGTCTCTAATAACTGCGTGATAGCTGACAGCCCCTGACGAAACCCGTGTTGCCGATTGTCGATAATATTGTTCTGACCCACCATGGTGGCTCAGTGGCTAAGGCGTTGCTCTGCTGAGCACGAGTTCGCGGGTTCGATTCCCGGCAGCGGCGGCCGCTTTTCTGATGGAGGCGGAAAGCAAAAACGCCCGTGTGTACGAGATTTCGGCGCCCGTTAAAGATGCCCAGGTGGTCAAAATTAATCCGGAGCCCTCCACTACAGCGCGCCTCATCGCCTGCGTTGCGTAGGCGCGTTCAAACCCCTCAATCAATCAATGAATCAATATTGTTCTGGTCGAAGAATTGGGAAATATGTTAAGATATCACGTGCTAGAGTGCTTTTACACATGCGCCAAGTAAAGGAATGGGTCGGTATGACGTTAACATAGAGAGATTTTCAGTTCCTTTTGGTATGGGAGTTATTTTAGCGCACTTGCAGTCATCAGGAAGTTCACCGGAAGCAAGTGATTTATTATATATAAGGGTTAATAATATAGCAGACCATTCTGCGTAGCGCACAAGAAATTCGTTAGGAATTTCATCCACGCCCGATGATTTTTTAACATCCAGCTTGAGGAAAAGTGAAAACACACATTCCTCTGTTTTGCACACGTTCCTATGGGTGATAAATTCTCATAGGAACTAAAACTTGGCGTGGTACCATCGTTTTTCGTAAAGACAGAACAGAAATATTGATTTAAAGCTTCTGCGATTTCAGGTTTGTCACGAATGCTAGCAATGCTAATCTGAAGGTTTGAAAAGAACTCTTTTTTGGGAGAGAAATGGTGCCAAAACTTGTTCGGTGAAGAAAGCATAAAGTTTTGTAATGTCACGCTGTGATAAAATTCCTTGGCTTTCTTTATTTTATCGCTTAGGAGGGTACGTAGTTTACATATTTTTGCTTGGTTAGCCGAGGTGGAGGACTTTTTACGTTGCTTTCTTGCCTTTTTTAGTTTTCGTTCGAGGTGCACAATTTCTTTATTCTTCCAAGGGTTAGTCTTCCGCAATATTTTATTCCTGGTGGGAACGAAGCTACGTATGCACTCATTAACGAGGTTTTTAAATGAGCACCACACGCGTTCAACAGAGTACCTGTCCGATTGACATTGCAACCGCAAAAGACGGAAGCAAACTATCAAATGAATCCACTATATCTACATCACTAGCACGGGAGAATACTGGGAAAGTGCGTTTGACTGGCTCGACTTTAGGACCTGAATTCAGTTGCATAGTCAAATTTACCATCTTATGGTCTGATATACCTTGAATGACTTCGATATTCAATTTTCGCTGTTGAAGTCTATTGCTTACGAGAAAAAGATCTAGAATTGACTCTACTCCATTTTGAATGCGTGTTGGCAGTTTTACTAATTGCTTTATGTCACGTAGTAGAATTAGATCAGCAAAGGGCTCAGCAGCAATAGTCAGAGCTTCACGAAAATCACTCTCCCGGTTTACAGAGGGTACATTGCAATCGCCAGCGAGTAGAAGCTTACATGAACGATAACAACACAAAAATTCGTGAAGTTTGTCTGCAAACATGTCGTCACTGTTTGGAGGCCGGTAAAAAGCGCCAACGATGAAACTTAGTTCTTTTAGCATAACTTTTGCAATTACGCATTCAATACCTTCGACGTTTGGTAATCTGGATAGCTGCAGTGAAATCTTTGAATTAAATTGCAACACCCCCTCCGGGGTGTCTCTGTCGCTTCGAAAAACGTTCTAAAACTGTGATGTTTACCGCACAGCCCGGCAGGATCAGTTGCACGGACGGCACAGTTAACAACGTTTTAATACTATGGTGTAGTTCGTCGAACTTATATGAAGGTCACGCTCTGCTGGTGAAAGCCGTTCCCCGTTTAGCTCAGCAGTTCTAATGGCATTCACCTTGAGAAGTTCGTGCACTATATACATAGCTCGTTGCTATATATCTTTGGGAAGTGACCCAATAGCATAATGAAATATAACAGAAAAAATTAAAGCCGGTCCATTTAATGCGAAAGCGGTCGGAAGTGCAGAGAAGTGATTCGCCATAATGGGCTGCAGCGCCGTGGTCCGCTCACTGCTGCCACCCAATGCATTTCAAATTTCCCGCCTTCGCAGTGCTCTCGCGCCCTCTGCCTGAAACTGCTACAGCGGGAGTTCTGTTCTTTTTGTGCTTCCTTCAATTTTGTATGCTGGAGCTGTTTTGCGTCATCTCGAACGCGTAATTTTTTCTTGCGCGGCTGGAGCCTTTCTGCATCATTTCGAACGCGCCATTTTTTTTCTGCGCGGCCGTGTTTTTCACTTACTATTGTAAAAACCAACCCAACGAACGTTCTTAACTAAATGAACGCGGGGGCTACCGGTTATATACGCAGATTTTGCCTCCAATGTACCTGCAGTTTTCTTTGCGCTAAACAACAAGGAGATGTAAGACAAGCGCCAGCGGCTAACGAGGTTCGAACAGGTATGACTATTTAAACCGCGTGGTTTTCGAAGCCTCAGCGTGACCCCCTGACGACGGTACAGAAGGCTATACTTAGGTCCGTTATCTCGCTGCGCCGCCTGATTCCGGCAGTCGCATCGACCGTTAGCGAGCTACGACAAGGCGAGCCCATAAAATGCCCTGAACTTAAAACCAAATCAATTAGCTAGAAACTATTCCTATCTGAGTCCGGTTGCACCATAACTTGAAAAGCGGTTTTCTGTATGCTTCCTTAATAGAAGCACTAAAGTCGACGGCATAATATAAGCAACTACTTACTATTTTTCAGCGCGTGCGTTAACTTCGTGATGACATGTCAGGGAACGTATGATCCGAAAAGACGTTGTTTTTACTGCGCGTCACTCGGGCAAAACAATTTTATGATTGCTAGCGCGTCCTCGACATGCGAAACAAAAATGTCGTGAGCAGACAATGAAGGGATCGCGGATTTTACACTTACCTGGCTTGCATATTTCACAGGCAGAAATGCAGTCAATATATCTGCGAATAGATAGCCTATGAAACATGATCGCCCATTACTGCAACGCCACGTGCGGGCTCCCTGGAAGTTTATTGATTATTTGTGACTCGAAACTTTTCGTCGTGTGTATATTATTCGTTATAGTTTGTTCTCCTTACCATTTATTGTTACTTTTCCTAGGAACAGTGAAGCACCTTATCTAGAGCGGTCCAAGCCCCGCAAAGCCAGGCCCGGCCTTTCGACTAAGCCCGAGCAGGTGCGCACCTCTATACTAAAATTAGCTTTTGCTTGAAGGGCACTCGAAGGCAAGTCCAGAGTTTCTTGAGACCATGCTGATCAGAAAGTTGACTGTTCGATAAATCTATGTGAGTGTTTGTACTTTGACGTGTGAACTATTTTTGGGGTTACGTTCCCGGACTGAGATGCAACGGCCGCCTCTGCGCGATTGGGGATATATTTGTCATCAATTAATTTTCTCTTTTTTTTGCCGGTGCATCTACTTGTATGCGTAGCAGTGCTTTTTACGGTTGCAAACTGTCCAGGGTGCATTGTCGGGAACAAACGTTTTTTCTGAACCTGCCAGGACTTACTGTCTGTGCTGTTTATAATCGTAGGCTGTAAGTACAAATGATTGGGAATCCCAAAGAGTAATCGTGTTTCCCGAATTTCTTGTTACAACAATGTTTCTAGGACAACAAGGCTTACAAGGCTAATTTGCAAGGCTAACAAGGCTAATTTGCTTACAAAGCAAGTTGCTCACAAGGATAATTTTCCTTCTCACGTAAACCGCTCGGACGAGAACTTTCGCAAATGCAATCAATTCCTTGGGAGCTTGAAACGCACTTGCATTTCTGTTCTCGCCGCCCATTTAGCTGCTGCCCTGGCCACACCCTTATTTAAGGATGTTTAGCAACCTTACACCCTTTTTAGGGTGTTCACACTAACATCCTTTTTTCATCCGTACACCTTTTTTTTTCGCCAAAGCACCTTTTAAAGGTGTTCCCCATGGGACAAGATTCTTACACCCTTCTCGGCCAAAAAGGGCGTAGGAAAGTTTAGTGTGCAATATTATTCCGCGTTCGTTTTTATCCCGAACCCGAGGGGCGTCTGCGAGCCCATTGATGGAAGCTCTGCGAATGGCGTAACAAAGCTATTCAGGGGCACGGACTCTGCGGCCTGGAAGCTTTTGACGAAGGCTGTGGAGTAGATCTCTTCGTACGCCTTTAATCTTCACACATCAAACTGAATAAGCTGACACCTATTCCAATGTTGGGCTATGTTTATCTGAATTGTAACAGCAATGCATACCATTAAGCATCGAACACTATTCTAAAATACTGCCGCAAGAATGGCTGTGAGTTGTATTTGCATAAATATTAAAACTTTTCACGATGCAGCAAGTGCAAAGAGCGTAGCAGCTTTGTCAAGCTGCGTTCGGGAAGAAAGAAGAGGCTGCGGCGCCGGAGCTTTTTCTTTCTTATCTCGCAGCCTCATTCGTTCATTTGTAAAAGAAAACATGAATCTGGAGTTCCCTCCCAAACACTGAGGCCTATTGCAGCAGAACGGACCAGAAAAAAATGGCAGCACCTCTACTCCGTGGATGATGGCGAGGGTGCGGAGTACGGGAACTCGAAATAACACCCAAGTTGCGCCCCGCGTGGCATCCGGTTTGCGCCCCGACCGTCATTCAATTTGAGCCGTGAGGTGCACCTTCATTCTTCCTTAAATGAAACGGCAACTCACGGCTCAAATCGAATTTCGCTTGATTTTCGCTTGATGGTGGTATGCGCACGGATTCACGCGGACGGACAATGGGAGGTCCTAAGGTACTCCGCACCGTTACAGGCGAGGGAGTAAGCTGTTTAACTCTCGCGTACTAACCCACCGTCGTATCCCAATGGGTAAGACGACTGACACTAACTCTGTCTGGTCCACCAGGTATATGCTCGAATCCTGCCGGTGCCTGTGGGATTTTTTTTGCGATTGCAAATGCTGTTAGCACGGACGCGGACGGAAGTTGTGCGGTCCTAAGGTACTCCACACCTAAACAAAATTAGCAGTGGCTTAGCTCGGCTATGCCAGGATATACGTAGTGTGAGCTCAGGTTCAGCTGGCTCTTCTTATCTTTCCTGGTTGTCTAGGATTAGTTTGATTATCGTGCTTACTGCTGCTTCAGTGACACGCACACACACACGGTATACGCATTATGTGACACATGTATATTTATCAAGCGACTCCGACGCAGCGTCAACAATAGCCCCAGAGCTAATCTGGTTCCACAGGCGCACGCCGGTGTTGCTGCGACGCACGAGCCATCGGTTCCACACCCGGCCACCCCTCGCATGAACATCAAGTGGACCGGGCCGCCACGTGCGGAACGGCGGTCGGCAAAGACGCTGGGCGCGTGGGGTGTGTGAGACACGCCGGGCAGCGAGCAACGTTCTGTGCGCCGTGTGATGTCACTGCTCCTCGCGCATGCGCAGCATGGCTCTCCACGAGCCACGCAAAACTGCTCAAACTCGGCCAGTGTAGCTCACGCTACAAAAACTACACAGATAACCATATATTAAAGCGATTTCCTGTCTCCCGTAGGCGTTCGATGCTGCCATGTTCGCCAGCCGTGCTTTCCAGCCGTGTTCCTGAGGAATCTGCACAAATGACGTCATCGCCGCCAACCGCAAGCGACAACGCTAGCAATGAGAGGCGGGAGTTTGCGCGCAGCTGGAATAAAACGCAAAGAGCAGATAGAGTGTAGTCAGGAGTAAGTGGCCCAGTTAGCTCGCGGACAATTGTTGTAGAGGGGTTGATATCAACCGTCGCTGCCATCTGGCTCTATATAGGTTTGCCTTCGGTAGCTGGAGAGGATGATAGTGAACGCAGAAACTCCATTAAAACGCTTTGCATGGACGAAGACGGAACGTTACTGCGTCTTACTTTTGAAGACCTAGAGGTACATGTGTTCAGAAACCTTTTCGACGAGGAGCCTCGTCTATGATTAGCCCAATTCAGCTGTCTAGAACCGTTCAGTTGCTTTATCAAAAATGTGAGAAATAAACCCCCTGGCGGCAGGAAGGCTGAACCCGGTGTAAAGAAATGAGGGTGGATCAAAGCGGGAAAGATCAAAGGAATAACTGAATTCCTTACGCCAGGCTCCATCGAATATTACGACACTCACATCGCTCAAATTTCCGCCCCATCGCCGAACTCGGTTATTCCGGCTCTCTGGAAGAAATATTAGTTGTGTAAAAGCCGGTGCTACCGAATTTGATAACTGGCACTTTGTTCAAAAACGAGGAGGAATGCTTACAAGCTCTCTACTTTTCTTGCTCATTCTCTCATTTTTATGTTTTTGCTGCGTGTATGGTGAGCCGTAAATAGGTCATGCTTGGTTCTGCGCGATATCTTTGCGGTTTTGCTATGTCATCCCTTCAAATAAGGTCCCAATCATCCTAAAAAAAGTTGCCATAAAAACTGGCATAACAATGGGCGCAGCTGGCACTAGTGATGCAAGCCTGAGGAAACGGCGGAGCTGGCGGCCCCTCTGCCTTCGTCGGAGACCCGGCTGTTGCATCTTCATCAGCAGAAGCAGCGCACTAGGTCCACTGCAGGACGACGGCCTCTCCCATCGACCTCCAACAGCTCCTGTCCCGCGCCGCTCGAGTTCATTCTTTGCCTCCGAATTTCTTTATTTCAACCCTCCATAGATTAAGTGACCTTCCTCCTTTTCTACACCGGTCTCTCGGTGTCCACTTTGTCACCCCGGTGGTGCACTCATTGCAGTTTCATCTAATTACGTGGCCAGCCCAAGTACACTTTTTTTCTTTATCTGCACTATATCTTCTATGCTAGTTTGTTCTCTGATCGAAGAAGGTCGTTTCTGGTCTCTAAGTGTTACTCCGATCATTACTCGTTCCATGTCCTGTTGAGCCCATCTAAGTTTGCTTTCAAGCTGCTTGGTAAGGCGCCAAGTTTCCCCTCCATATGTCCTTACGTCCCATTTATTTCCGTACTTGCAGCTGAAACTTCTTCACAACTGGCAGGCCCGCAGCGTTTCGTTCGAGGCTTTCACATCTCTCCGTAAGCGGACCGCGTAGGGACGCGCTAGAATACGCGGCCAAGTTCAAAGCCAAAGCCCGCGCTATAAACCCAAAGGAAATGCTGTGCGCCCGGAATACGATGATAGCTCAATAGGAGAGCAATAAAGAAAAGATAGCTCAGAAGGATAGACGCCGGTTTCATAACGCGAGGGACCTATGTTCGATTCCGGCCACGGAAGCGTTTTTTTCTGCTTTCTAATTGGCTGCACAATTCAGGCCCAACCAAATACACGCGTAACATCGATGTACTCGCGCAACGTCGTACGCCTGCGGCGACGACATATGTCGCTGCCTTTACGCCGACCGAGGACGTCGGAGCGGGCGAGTAACCACGTATCGCCACAACGCGCGCGTAAACCAATGCGCCCCGCAGTGTGGCTAGAGTTCACCGGTATCAGCGCTGGGGCGACCAGTTCAACTACATCTTAACTGAAATAAAGCAAATAATACCTATTCTAACTAAACTGTGTATATTTAATACATCAACAACTAAAACAGTTCTTGGGACATTGAAAAACGCTAAGAATTGGTATGATTACCTGCAGGGCCAAATTCCTCCTCCACATTTGCGGTTAAACTCCCTTGCTCCCGTAGTTGCTCGTTGCTTAGCGTGTTTTCTCTCGTTGTGTGCGGTTCGTATTTTACAAACTACTTCGTTTTATCACAAAATTGATTGTTAAGTTAGCTTATTCATCAATTAACTCTCTCGTTATGCGACATGACCGCCAGATAGCATCACCAACAGAGGTCTACGTCAACACCGCGCAGGGCTGAAGCAAACCCAATTTTCCCTGACGATGAGGATGAATCATCGTGGGTAAAGTGGAAAAAAAAACGCTTCCTGTGACCTGAATGAAACCTGGATCCCTCGCGTTATGAAGCCGGCGCGTATCCCACTGCTCCATTTCGACATGGTCGAAGCGAGCGCAAAGCAGCAGGTACGAATTCGTGCGGTACACCCCACACCCAAACGTTAGGCCTAAGGAGTGCACGCCCGGGAGTTGCTGTGGGTATTGTAGAAAAGTGATGCGTACCTCCAGAGTCGCACATACTCGCAGTGTGGGAGTAGCCAATCAAAGAATCCACCACGACAAATCTTCGCGTTCAGCTATCGTTGTCGTTACACGGAGGGGTGCATGATTTTTTACGCTCTGTCGCAACTAAACCGGGCGGGAGTTCATGTTGTGTACTATATTCGCGAGGAAAGTGCGTAGCAGGTCTATGGCAGCTAGCATGTCGCCCTTGAACAATCTTCCTGAAACTCAGTGGCGACGCAGCCTGTTAATGCGGTTCAAAATAAATCACCGGCGCCGCTTCTTGATTTCAACGGCCATGCAGAGAAAGCACAAGCCTGGTTTATTCGAAAAATCGCCTCGATAAAATCATCCTCACACCAATTTTAACTTAAACTTCGCTCAAATAAGCTATATACTTGGGAAAAATGGAGTGGCTATGCGACCCTTTAGCTGATTTCCTGCAACAGAACCTATGATATCATATGCCCGGCTCTGCGATTCGTTGAGGCTGGGCATAAGCAAACGCAAATAGGCAGGGCCTATAAGCTTGCCGAGCGAGGTATTTGCGCCTAAATCTAGAGCAAATTCTTTTTATAGCAGTAAGAATGGTGGGGTAAACAGTGGAAGTTACGAAAGTACACGTAAACATAGAACCGATGCCTACTACTGTTGGTTCTGCGTGCCCTATGCTTGTTTTAGCTGCACAGCAGTGCGGCGCTGTGGAGTTGTCATAGACGACGCTGTTCGATTGGCGTAAGGGACGCTGTCTTACGTGATCTTATTTGTCGAGCGAACACCATGTTTCACTGAATGATTATTGCCTACCACAACAAAAAGAAGCCAGGTGCAAATGCGGTCAAAACAAAGCCAAGGCAGAAAACGCCCCGGCGAAGTATGGTGGCGCCATCTAGGAGGACTGACGGCAAACAGGGCTCCACAGTCTGCTTGCGTGCTAAATGAGGCATTAGGTTTCACTACAAGAACTGTTCCTATGACGTCAATGCAGACGTCACAAAAACACGATTTGGCGGGAGAGTGAAAATTTTAACTTGAATTGCTTAATTTCTTCGTGAATAAAGCATCGTTTGTTTCAGGGAAAGTGCTGGAGGCACTATAAAACACGAAATACTCCTTGTAAAAGAAATGTATTTCGTCCCCTTGGAACCTTTAAGCATTTTCCATAAATATAGGCTGCACTGTCAGACGCTCTCCAAGGCGTGTGCAGGAGCGTAGTTAACTAACTTTGCAGTCAAGTGGTGTAGCATGCATCGAAGGTTGTGCACTGCGTTTTTCCTAGTTCTTTACCCTCCCCTGTACAAACACCGGGAACGCCTCGTCAAACGTTGTGCCTCGTGGCATCAATGTGACTTTCAAGCTCAGTAAAGGTCAAGCCAGCGCGTGGAGCAGTTGAGCGCAGTGAAAGCACCTAAACACCCGTTTGTTCAAAGCGCGCATTTGGAGAGGAGGGTAGGGAGAGAGAGGAAGAGTTTCCTGCAAAAAGAAAATGATGCAAGGAGGCGCTGGGTGCATCCCAGTTCACCGCGAGTTCGAGCCAACAGTGCCGACTGCACCGAGTAGTGTTTGTATTTTTGCTCTTGCAATGCTCTTGTATACGCGTTCCTTACGCGCTCTTGGCGCCAAAAAAACAAGCTTTTTCTCGACAAGGTTAACTGCGTTCAGCAACGACAAACTTTTGTTTCGATTTTCTCCTGTATTTTTTGTCTCTTGGATCCGGATTTTTTGAGCAGCTTTGTAAGAATCGGTCGATGACTTCAAAGAACAAGCGCAATAACGCAGTGCTTCCATTGTTTAGATGTATTGGCGCACGGCCATTTTATTCTTGTAATCGGCCTCTTGTGTATGTGGCACGGTCTTTACGATCTAGTCGGAAAAAGAGAGACGACGGAGAGCGGGATCAACGTTCTATCCTTGTTCTGAAGAACAGTGCTTCACGGCTTTCTGCGTTCTGTCCGGGCAGACTTTGTCCCATTAAACCTATTTATTTTCGTTTACTCGTAACAAGATGAATGACGAACCTTAGCGTTGGTCGCCGAAGTCTTTCCAGTTTTGTCGTAGCTGTATTGATTGCAAGGCCGATCGCTTGGTTCTACGGGTTATACCACACAGTGTCGACTATTTTGATTTCACTTTTTTCCCTGTGTAAGTGCTAAGGAGTATGGATACCATTGATACTAAAAGTTTCACACCGATTGAGCGTCTTTTTCTTCTCATCTCTGTCTTGCACTGGTAACTTGCCCTATTCTTCTGAGCTAGCTTTTCGTGACCTCGGGCAGGCTATTTCAGTCGCTTTGAGTGTTGAAGCTCTTTCGGGGTCTAATGAGCCTCGCATCGGACTTTCCGCGTAATCTATATCCATTCAGATTATGCGGCTTAACATTGAAGTCCACACTAACCTCCCCTCCACAACACATCATTCGCAACCACCGAAGTTGTCCTGCACACCTCGTATGACCCCAGACCACTGTATTGTTTTTTTGACGGACCGCTGAAGAATACGGATATTCATCTGCACTTTTCGCGGATGTTTCCTGATCTTGCTTTGCCTGTTGATCTTTGGTGTGTCGCTATGGCGACAACTAATATCACTGAAATGGGAAACTGTGTCTGCTGCTCCTTGGAGTTCGCTTTGTGGTCGCCCTGGCAGGCGCCACATTTTGGTTAGCATTCATGACCACCGTCTCAGAAAGCAGACTTATGTCCGCCCAACGCGCCATGGAGCGAATAATGTTAGGAGTAACACTTAGCGATAGAAAACGAGCTACCTGGATTAGGGAGAAAACTCGGATAGATGATATCATAGTTCAGGTTAAGAAAAGGACATGGACTTGGGCTGGCCATGTGGTACGACGAACGGACAACAGGTGGGCCACAAGGAAAACAGAATTGACATCAAGAGGCGGGACTAGAACAAGAGAAAGACCATTAGCTCGATGAAGAGATGAAGTACGAAAATTCACAGGCAAAGAATGGACTCGGCCAGCGCAGTACAGAAGCGGATGGAGGTCAATGGGGGAGGCCTTCTTCCTGCAGCGTACCTAATTACTAGGCTGCTGTTGTGTTGATGATGATGATTATGATGATGGCCGCCGATTATATCAGTTCTACCACTCGTTTTCATACGCTCTTGCCTGGGTTGGCATACACATCGGCTCTGTGCAAATGTTGGCACTCTTGTTTATGTAGCGGCTAAATTCAGCTCGGTGGTAATAGAAGTAGTAGGGTACATTTTGGATGAGCAATACTCTTGCCCAATGGCTTTGGTATGACTGGTAACCCCGTAAGTAAATCCCCCTGTCTTCATCGGTTTCTTCTTCTAGGTTTGGTCAGGTGGCAAGTTGCTGACCGGGTGGTCAACCCTTCCAATCGTGATCATGGGAATTCTCTAAACACATGTGACAGCCTGCCCAATCGGCGTGCTGATAACTGGTATGTTACCGGCTATTTCGAGTTGCTCTAGAATCTTGTCTCTGGCCTATTGTCACTCGGCGAACGGGAGATGTACTTTGGCAGTTTTATTCTGTATCCACAACATTTTTCCAGTTTTAACACTTCCTCTAGTTAGTCTTGGTGCCTCTCGTGGAGAGAAAAGCAAAAATTCCCCGCATTTCCCCGAGGGGAAGAATGTGAAAGTGCGAATGCACGAGTTGAATTTGCGCGTTCGGTAATGTTCGCGAAAGAGAGATCACACACACACACACAACTACAAAGAAAGAAAGATGCATTTAAGCGGGTGCATTAGCCCTTCTCACGCCCGATTCCTGGCCAATCCCCCACGTGGGTATGCGCCATGTCAGCGGCCAGGCAGCGCGCGCCCATCTCCCCCCGTTGCCAAGGAAGACGAGGAGATTCCTGGCCAATCCCCCACGTGGGTATGTGATGCGGACATCGCCGGTGGACGCAGGTTCAGGGTCGCTTAAGAAGTGCATTGCACTTAAAACATTTCCTTGGGGCCCTCTCTGCATCACGGATCACTTTCTCCGGCTGTGCCGATTTCTGTTCAATGCATGCTGTTGGCGCTATTTCTCTCGTCCCATTTTCTTCGAAGTTCGTAGATTTTCTGTTCGTAAATTGGATATTCTCGGTAGCGTAACCCTGTTTGGCACGTTGAGTGACCACCTCTCCTCGCCCCCGCAGGACCGGTCATAGCCCGAACACGTGTTGGCTCGGTCTTTGCTCGGCTTAGCTCGGTCACCTCAGTTTGAAATTTCAGCACTCGGCCAAATGCACAGAATTGACTCGTAGTTTAAGCAGTAGCATACTCTCGATTATTTTGATAAAAGGGGTACAGTCACGAGGTTTCGAGATTAAGATAGCCTTTTTTTCCCTTTTAATGAAATTCGCCGTGCTGAACCCATGCAGCGTCTGACCGCGTCGATTGAATATTTTGAGAAACCTATAAGACATCGTGCACTGTCTCTTGTGGAGACGTCAACAGCAACAATAGCAATACAGCATAACCATGGCAAGTGTAGCCAAGAAACGTTAAACATCACTATTGATGAGCTTCACAGCGCAAAAACAGACCAGGGACCAAAAGAAAAGGGACTACAAACAAGCGCTGGTTTGTAGTCCCTCCTCTTGTTGTCTCTGGTCTGTTTTCGCGCTGTGAAGCTCATGGATTACACACTCTCCGGAACCCTCACGCTTTTAGATCAACATTGTATCACGCATTTCCTCCGCACCTGTTCTTTGCTACCACACCCAACGCAAAATCCATTTACCCGGGTAAAAAATCTCCTTGGCGGGACAAGTACTCGCACATCCCGAACTGCACAGACAATAAACTCAGGACTGCGCAAACCCGGCTATCTCATAAATTATTCAATAATTCTTGCTCGCACACCGAGGTTTAGGAACAGTTTGCATGGAAATTGTTCTATTTCACAATTTCTAGCCCTTACAGGGAGCATTTCCTTGATTAACACTTAAGTCTCATTCGAAAACACAGTCAGATAATTAGCAGCGGCATCATTACTTACGGAAGGCTCTGTATTTTAACCCCAAACAGACTACAAGCTCCGCAAGATTTCGTAAGCCTAGCAGGCAGACGTATGATTTCTAAAACCAGCGTTCCTTTCACGTAGAAAGACGTTAAAGGGAAGCAAACGTGGATATGGAGGTAGTTGCTTGGGTGTTTGAACATTAAAACACCAGTTAAGATGTACGTGTGTATGTACATATGCATTCATGTGTTTATTTACGAATGAATATATTCGCGTTTGTGCACACGTGCGTACGTGTTTTCGTGATTTTTGCGGGCCTGCGTGCTGTGTGTTCCCGCGTTTTGTATGTGTGTGTGTGTGTGTGCGTGTGTGTGCGTACGTGCGTGCGATGTGTTCTGGTCTGTGTGTCTGTGTTCCCGTGTGTGTCTGTTCTGTTGTCTGTTTCGCCTGTGTGTTGTCTGTCTGTCTGTCTTTTCGCGTGTGTGTGCGTGTCCGTGTTTGTGTGTGCCTGAACGAGTGCGTGTGTGTGTGTTTGCGTGCACGTGTGTGTTTGTGTGAGTGCGTGCGTGCACGTGCGAGTTTGCGTGTGCAAGTGCAGGCGTGCGTACTCACGCGCACTCGCCTCTATGTGTGTGTGTGTGTGTTTGTGTTTGCATGAGTGTGTGTGTGTGTGTGTGTGTGTACATTCCCTCTCATGCACTACAATCATATAAAGACGCCACACGTCACTGCTTTAATTGCTCCAATATCGTGAGGAAAATACACCAGGGCACTAACAACGGTCAGCGGTATAATGGCATGCGGAAGCTACGGAGCCCATTAAACGTTATGCGTGTCGTGTGCCAGTACACGACATCAAAGTTACTGAAAGCTGCATCGACACGTTATAGGATTGAAATGAGTCAAGGGCGTGCAATAAATTGTCGTTTAGGGTGCGTAGCACTTAACCTCTAAGCGCATGTGAGATTCATTGGACTCTAGAAGCCAGTGCACCGAGTCAGTTGGCCGCCTAACAAGTTGAGAAGTGCTGTACAGAAGTCTGAACTCTTGCCAGAGGAGACAGTGCGAGCAAAGGACTGGGCAAGACCTTTTAACCTTCAGCGATTTCGCGAACGTCTACGTGGGGCGATATATCTCTGTTATTTGTAGGCGGCCTCACGATACGCTTGGTTTGCGCTACCCGTGGCCTACAGGAAAGCTGCATATTCGAGATGGACATCCGGCATGCCGCTTTGAGTGGTTCCGAGTTTTGTCAAGCTCTACCGGTTAGGAATCAGATTTCGCGCGCTTTGATGCCATTAGCTTATGCCAATTTTACAACGTTCTACACTGCCACTCATAAGTCGAGAATATTTCGTAAATGTTGCCACCTCGCTGAAAAAATTCACCGTTTTCGTATCTGTAACTTTTGCAGTCCAGTAAACCCCTGTTATTGATATCAGTGAAGGTCCCATAGTTGATTTGGTTCCAAAAGTTTACCACCGCGCAAGATGACGAGCTGTTTTTAAGTTCTGTGTGCTTTCGTTGAATTCCACCACAATTACTTACATGTAGTGCTCGCGTTCAAAATGGCAGCTTTATGCAAAAAAAACCATAGTGCTCCCCATAAAACCCTCAAACAACCTAGACAGCTTATCGAAATCCCTCAATGTAGATAAATATTATAATTTTGTCTTTTTAAGGATCCTTGCGCTTTATTGCAAAATGCAATTTGAGGTTCGTGTCTGTGGGAAGATCTCACAGTGTACAGTCAACGCCCATTGAATGAGTGGCCACCACCGTGAAAGAGCCGTCTGGCTGGAGAGTCGCCCATCCTTGGAAATAGCGGTTGCGTCGACCTCGGTATTCTTTTTTTATATTGCCAGGGGGAATAACTACAAATTTCCCAGCTGCGAGGTAAAAAAACAATTTGATTGATTTCTCTGTCATAGGAATCGGTAAAACACAACAGTGGAATGTGCAGCGAAATCTGAAGCTGAGCATGATTTGCGTGTCGGCTTGGCGAGAGACGTCCTGCTGGAGGGTCGCTTCGGCAAAGGTGTACTGGTGTCATTTCTGTGACGGATATGACGTCAGCGAAATCTTGGTGTATACCGGCGTAAAACACTGTCATGTTAAAATGTAAAACCCAAAAATGAACAACCCTAAGTATAACATTCTCTTTAGTACTAAAGGTTGCTTCCCCGAAAGAAGACGGTGTGTGCAGGGGTGCACCTTAAATAGGGCGTTTGCTCTGTTGTACTGACGTCATTTCCGTGACGGATATGACGTCGCTGAAGTCTTTGTGTATCCGGGAATAAAACAATTCCGTGTTAAACAGCGCCTATCCATAGTCACGCGAATATTTATTTCAAAGGAAGACGGGCAACAAGCGTAGAAACTTTCAGTTGTTTAAGTGTGGACAAAGAGCGTTGGCGGGATTGTTTATCGCAGGTAAGTGCATTAGGAACACAAAATATTGTCGGCAATGAGTAGTAAAAATAACAAGATTACGAGAAGTCATCTGTGAGTTATTGTTAAGAAGTATGCAGTCAGTGCATTCCCTTTGTTCCTGAATGTGAATCTCAAACTCGAGGTTTTAAGGGGCACCTCGAAATAAAGTCATATCAAGTGGGAAAGCCAATGAAGCAAACATGGCGTCTTTCGGTACTAGAATCTGAGAGCGGGGATGTGCAAGGTGCTGGGGGAATTTGCGTGAAATGCAAGGCCTCACTCAGATAGGGAACGAATTATCCTCAAGAGTAACAGCATATAGGCAAGGGTGTTGTCTTAAGTGCAATTGATGCTGATGAGTGGCAAAAGGTCAGCAATTATTTCAGAACATGTGTCTCATTCCGGAGAAGAACGGGTAAGAGGGTGGTTGAAAATTAGTTGACTTGCTGAAGGTCAAGATCGACTAACGACGGAAATTGCGTATTGAAATGGTCATTATGTCATTCCCTCGAAAACACTCAGCAAATTCAAAGACACCAAGAAGCAAGGACAGACTATCAAGGAAAACGGAAGACTTGCAAGGAAAAAGAACGAACCAGCAGGGATGTCAATTGCAGCGGAAACAGGCTGCCAACATCGTCGACAGGAAAGGAGCTGCAAAACAAGCTTGTGAAAAACGAAAACAAAAGACAACGAATGGCGAATCAAACAACGTGAAAAACCACTTAGACAATACAAAGTTGTTCACGCGGGAAACTAGCTCATCCGTTTGCATGTCAGTTGTCCTGAGACACAGAATTGCTACCGTGGCCTTCTTGAAAGAGACGACTGAAGCCAATAATTTAAAGTAGTCTTTGTGGTCGATGGACGTCGTTCGATGAACTTTGAGTGGAAGCCGGCCAGAACCATAGGTACCACGATGACATTCAGTGCTACAAAAGTTATTCGCAATAGTTTCATTCCTATAGGAAAAGCCTGTATCCTATCGAACAGTATACCCCACCTCTGAGATGCCTGTACAGGTTTAAACGGGTTTGTTGCGGGTTTGTTTGAGGATTATAAGGGTTCTTACAGCTTCGGTATGACGGAGGTACAGTAATCCCTCGTGATAACAATATCGCTTTAGTCGAAATATCGCTTTAATCGAAATTTTTTCTTGTCCCAACCCAAACGTATGCATTTCAGGCCGCATTACTCGAAGCGCACGAAGGGCTTGACCCGCTAAGAGCGAAATGGCGAGCGGAAGCGTCATCGAGCGGCGGCGACCCAGCGGCGAGTCATGCTATCAACTTGGCGGGTCAACGCAAGCTCGTGTTTTCCCGGCGATTTTCTTGAGCGTATGATGGTCGATTCGCGCCATCCGACTTTAGACCAACGGTCAAGATTCGTCGTGGGGTTATTGAATTCTTTTCCTAGACATTAGTCAAGAGGGGGACGCGACGGTGCGTGAACACCGACAATCTATCCCTAGAATAAGCAGTGTCGGGACAATGGGGCGCCGAAAAACTCTTGTTTTGCAACCTACAACGCTGCAGACCTCAGGTAAAATTGCCCAGTGATCATGCAAAGCCCTAGAGCAAAACCGGTCAGTTTTCATGATTACGCTGTGTACCCACAATGAGCAGGTAATCGTTTTTTGAGCTCACCGAGCACAACCTCAAACTCGAGCCACGGCATTTTTGGAGCTTTCCAGCGCGAAACCCTCTTGGCGACCACCGCCTCACGCGCGACCATAGCCTCGTGCAATGCTTGGTCAAATTGGAGCAGGTGTTGCTCGCGCTAGCTAAGAACTTGAAACAGCCAACGCTCACTGCCTTTCTTGAACCGGAATAAACCTTTGCTTCACTGAATACATTGTCTATGGTTCATCGGGGTTGCGGCGCACTTAACGCTCAACTGCTTTAGCTTTTCTGCAGTGGCCGCTTATATAAAAATACCGCTTATAACGATTTTTTTACCGTCCCGCTGACAACGTTATAACGAGGGATTACATTTACAGGTCTGGTATGGCTTACCATTCTGAGACTTTCTACCTCAGGTGTGCATGTCTTACTGTCCGGTACATGTCTTACTAAGCGTTTTATATGCGTAGTAAGACATGCACGTTCCTTCAAGCACATGTTTCTGAGGATCAGGCATCTCTATACGTGTCCGGTATGGCTAGCGCAACTGGGACGTCACGTCTCGGGTCTGCATGTCTTACTAAGCCCTTCATACGGTTAATAAGATGACCTTCCTTGAAGCCCATGCTGTTGAGGTTCACGCATATCTATAAGGCTCCCGTATGGACCACACATCTGAGACGTGACGTCTTTGATGCGCATGTCTTACTATGTATTTTATATGTTTAGTAAGACACACACCTAACTTCAGACATATGCTTTTGAGTATAATGATGGTTCATACGGCTCGTGCATTGATCATACACCTGATACGTCATGTATGTGGTGCACATGTTTTACTAAGCACTTCTAATTCTTAGTAAGCCATACAACGTCCTACGAGCGCATGCTGTTTTTCATACAACGTCCTACGAGCGCATGCTGTTAATGTCGAATTGACGAAACTCGTATTTCTATCGCTCTACGAATTAGGACAACGTCACAAGGGTCGCTTATTTTCTCCACGTAGAAAAACAACAGGACAACAGAAGTTCATACGGTAGGATATGTTTCGGCATGTTTGTTTGGTTTTAAGCAGTCTTAGAAAAAGAAAATACAATAGGCTCCATTAAACGAACTCGAAGGGACTGTAAGTATTTGTACGTATTAGAAATTTGTCTTGAGAGGAGGGTTTTTGCATTGTGGACGTTACAAGTGAGCAAAAATGTTGCTCGTCTTAAGCATAGGGTTCGTCTTAACCGAGTTCGTCTTAATAGGAGTCCCCAACATTGCCTTTCGAACCACACTCTTTTATATCCGGCTATTCTGTGTAGTTCGATCGTATTGGAAGAGTCGTGCTTTCTCGACTCTGGCGGGCATGCATGTGTGAAGTCCCACTGATAATATCGCTGGAATTTGAGATCGACAACCTAGCTGCGCTGAGACGGCCGGGGGTCAAACAGGAAGGTTATTAGCAAAAAAAAAACTTTATTAATTTCCGTTTGGAAATGGGGATATGACGACATGCCGATAAAAGTGATTGGTTACAGACCTGCTTTGGAAGCAATGTGTTTTGCAAATCTCTTGCAGTATCGACCTGTTACCTTAGCGTTATTTTTTCCGCATATTTTTATTGGTTTTTCATGTCTCGTGGACAGCCGGTACGTTGAATAACACGTGGCAAAACTTCGGAGAACAATTCTGCGTTACACGGCAAACGCATGCGAACAACGAATATAATTTTTATGTCAGAATTTCCACCTCGCGTGCCACCTACCTGCGGAATAATGGAGGAGATTTGGCTCAATGAATGAGGTTGGTCCACCGGTATCAAACTCGGTTGAAACGCTCACATGGCGAAAAAGTTGTCGGCAAGGAAGATTCCCTGCAACGTTGTTGTGGTAGTTGCTGTTGTTGTTGTAGCTGTAGCTGGTATTGCTGTTGTTGTTGTTGTTGTTGCTGTTGCTGCTGCTGCTGCTGCTCCTGCTGATGTTATAATAGTTTAAGTAGAAGTAGTTTTCTACGTTGCACAACGGAAATCAGTTTGCCTGGAATCTCAGCCCCACTTCAACCGCAATGGACCTTTTTCCAGTAGCGCTCTGCGCATGCGCTGCCCTCGCTCCAGCGACCGACCCGCCATTCATGGGGGGCAAAATGTAAACAAAACGACGCCATATTGGATTAGCCAGTTGCGAACGCCGAGCCAGCTATGTGGTGCTCCGTCTCCTGCGCCCTGAAAACGGCCGACAGATAGGCGCTACGGCTGCCATCGAAAACTTTCTCTGCCACCAAAACCATTCGCGGCGCCTGGGACGGCTTCCTCAACTGCGCAGGGCAGGCGGAAGAAAAGGAGGCATGTTGTTCTATAATCCCCCAAGTGTGGTTCGGGTTGCCACCGCAAGAGGGCTACGCTACTGGAAAAAGGTCCATTCAATCGGCACTGGTGGGGTACCAGGCTATTCAGTGCACTACTCTATTTGAGGCGAGTCCTCAGCGCAAAATTTTTCTTATGGTTGTAACATTTCTTATTTCTTCTCAAGCGTGCGAAAACATAACTTTCAATCAGAAGCTCGGCTCTGACACACTCACACGTAATCAGAATTTAGTTTGTATTGGTCACTGTGACACTGCATGTGTGAGGACTGGGAACATGTCACCAAGTTACAGCCCGAGCTGGAACTGCGGTAACAGGATGTAACATAGTAAGTGTGTTCGTGCAGTGGGACAAAAGCAACTTGGAGCAAGCCATTACAATCAGAAAGGTCTACTTTTCTAGAAACAATGTAAATAGCAGTCATACCCAGTGGCGAAGATCAGTTCTTCTTTTTTGACTATGATTACTTATGAAGTTCGAAAACAATTCTTAACTTGTTACAGAAAGATTCTGTTAAAAATTACAACGCGTTAACAGGAAAACACTGAATTCAGCAGTCCCCATCACAAGCTGCCTTGGCGGTCAGGGTTTCTCAACGGTAGGAAGAAAAAGTGGAAAATTCCATCGACTGCCTGGTTTATCACATCTTTCAAGCGACGCGCGGTAGCGCGCGCTCTCTCGCTGGACACCGCGGTCTTGCAAAACACGCCCGCAGCCGTCATTGCAAAAACGACTTACTTGACATAGTCCAAGCCACCCATAGCGGTGGTCAACTACTCTTGTACATTACAATTAAGGGCTTTCATTTTTACCTTTGATCAAAGTTGCGCAAAATAACCTGTGTACCACGTGTCTGCCACAGGATCTTTTGTTCTCTGTCTCGCACGCGGCGGCAGAGCAGCCCAACTTAACGAGCTTATCGCCGTTTCGTTTCACAATTTCTGGGCAGCGCCAATATCCCCGGTTAATTCCTGTTTGGGGGCTGAACTGTGCTATCGGCGAAGTAATTAAATAGAGGATCCACTGGTGGCTAGTGCTAACAAAGTCGCTGGTTAAAAATTTAGTCACGGTAAACTTCTTTCCCCATGGGCTGGGAGTTCTAACGTTCGGTGTACACGGAGGGCGCAGAGGGGTCTCAAAGGGATTCAAGGTGACCTAACTTAGTGTTCAGATCTTCGCAACGCCCCCTCTTTCACCACCACCTCTCAGTTTATGAGCGTTAACACCTCTCTCAGTTTTCAAAAACGTTTAGGCCCAGATTACTTTGAGGATACAAACGATTATTACAATCCTAACCTCTTTGCAGGAAAATGGCAGGTGTACTGGCCACACAGTACGGTCGCTCAACGTCCGTTAATTAGGAAAGCTTTTTTTGAAAGGCTTTCTGAAGGCGAGCCTCTTTGAAAGGCTCGCCTTCATCACACATTGGCCTTTATTGCGAGCCGTGCGGCACTCCACCCGAGCTTAATATGACACTCGTGGCGATGGCAGACAAAAGCTACTGCTCCCGGGAAACCGCCGAAGCTTGTGAAATTAAATAAAGCAAATGCACTTGCTTAATCCATCTTTAAATAGCACGGAAAAATTCTCAAGATTCCGTCCGGGACCATGTGGTGGCCTATTGGTGTGATTTTGTTTTCAATTGTGACGATGCAGTTGATAGCTGCCTTTCTTTCTGCGTTGATGTTCTGTGTTTTTTTTACATTTCACTTGCTATGGACCGTTTGTGCCGTCCCTTGTAACGTGTACGCTGGCCGTCGCGAGTATTGAAATGTAGAAAAAAACTACTGATGAATGTAAACTGAATGGTTTATCTCGCATGCATTGATTGAAGCAGGAACTTTAAACGAAGCAGTCTGTAGGTAGAAGGAAAAGGCAGAGTAAAAGACGTAATCAAGGGGATGGAATTAAGGAGGCTGACGAGATGCGAATACGGGCACCCATTCTCGCGTTGCTTCCTTCTTGCGAGGATGCGCGCAGGGAGCAACGCCTTCCTTCACCGCATGTGTTCATGTCGTCGTTGCTGTTCTTACTCACTTACATCGTGCTGATGCGTCGGCTGCTTAATTATTTATATATAAAAGTATTTTCTTTCTACTCTTTAATACTAGCTTAGGCATAGTTCAACGAATTGAACGAATCACCGCTGTGGCTTACCGGTTTAGGCGTTATGTGGGTTACCGGTAATAGTCACCGAGAAGGCTTCTTGTGCGCACACGGTCGCTAATCCAGGGGTCAAATAATCCGTCACCCTCCCCTATGGTGGGCCTTGCAGCACAACTGCAACTTGGGCACATAAAATTTCGATTTGAATTTTGATATAACTAAATGTGGCGCAACTCTGCTGCCGTTGACCGTCAGCAGGGTTTAATCAGACACGTAGTTTAATCAGACACGTAGTTTAATCAGACACGAAGAGCGCACCATGTAAGGGAAATAAAATTACCTTACAAAGTCCACATTCGAGTTTTCCGCTAACGCATATGGCTGGTGACAATTAAAGGTTGACTGACTTTTATTTGAACTGAAGGATGTTGCTTTTATCAGCTGGTTTTACCTCTGTTCGGGGACGAAGGATGGTTTGTTTGTTTATAAAGGAACAAGACTTGCACTTCGAGAGCCCACCACACAAAGTACACATTAACCGCCGCGAAAATTATTCATGTTATTCAAGGAAGAAGAGCGAAAGAGCGATCAATTCAATACATGATTCCTTCACGAATCCTGGAAGTGAAGCTCCTTTTTGGAGATAAGTATGCAGCACTGGCAGGTGGCGATGAAGGCGCAAGTTGGTCTGGAGAAGAGTTTGGACTGCCCGAGTTGGGGCTGATGGCGTCGCACGGAGATTTGCATGAGGAGTGACTTAGCTCTCCCAGGAACAGGGGCCATCCAGGAGGAGAGCGTAGAAGTAGAGGCACGGGGGTGAATGAGTAACGTGATTACAGGCTCCAATATGTCTATCGGATGTCTCGGTAACTGCCGCATAAGGCCCGGGCGAATTATTGTGCAATGGAAGAAAAGTTAGGACCACAGATAGTTTGCGCGTGTCAAACTTAGACGGTCTGACGTCGTGGGAGGTGCGCGTATGGTAAAGGGAAAAGACCATTGGAGTGGCGGAGATTTTAAAGACGATAGTCTGTCTTGAGCTACCTAAACCAAAAAAAATTCGCTCTGGCTCTCTGTCTCTCGATTGAACCGCCATGCCAAAGGGTAAAGAATTATTGGGCGCGACGTTCACATAGGCGAAAGATTTCCAAACTACTAAATCTGGTGAAGATGTTGATACTTGCTAACATTGTTCAGCAAAAAGAAAACGTTAGACAGATGTGAGGCAAAACATCACTGCGTAAGTCGTATATGCAATGCTTTTTTAATTGAACAGGCATGGCTGCTTGAGTTTTCCGATGATTAGTGAAGAAATAGCCTTAAAAACAATGTTATTACCATAAAATACAGAAAGTACTCTCTGGCGGCATTCCAAGAAGCCCAACAGTGATGAAGGGTAAATGGTGCGAGCAGTGCGACGCGGGAAAATTGACTTGACTTGAGCGAACCTCCTTCGTATGTCTCATTGGAAGAGCGAGAGGGCAGAAGTGGTAAGTTGTGAGGTGGGACTGAAAGAGTAGAGAAGCATTTACGTTGCAGGGGCGGGAAAAGAATAGTGTCTTTCTAGGAGATTTGCTGCGAAGTGAGCGGATACGTGGCCATATTTTTTTCTGTTTGTGCCGTCTGTGTTAGTGATGGTTAGCGCGCTCGTCTCTAGAGTTGTAAGCCTCCTTCCAGGGAAATGAGTTGCTTCGTATAGAGTCGTGAGCAGGGCCAAGATACCTTTCTTTTTTTCACTTTACACTAGAGGCCGGAGATCCTTCGTAGAAAGACATGCAGCCGGGTTGTTAAAGACATGTACAGTCAAGCTCACTTATAGCGAACTGCAACATGCACGCCGATTAGTTTGAATAGGGCGAACCGTCTATAATGATTTTTTTGTTACGAGTTCCCAATACGCGAACCCCCCCTGCCATTCGCACATAGAGAAATGAACACAAAAAGTACACCGTCACCTTACACAAAACAATCCATTTAATCATAGCCTCCTGTATTTTTACAATTCCAAACGCATCAGCCCGGACCGGCCAACCAAGCCCTCTTCTTCTACTCTGGCCACTCTCCCCCAATCGCTAGTCTACCCAGCGCTTCAATCATGTGACCAGTTCAGCTTGGGGCGACGCGTGGTGGAGAGCGGCAACGCCGGCAAAACATGCTCCGCCCCGGCTCTGAGCTTTCTAGCGCTGGCGCGAGCGCCATGTCTGTGACAATCTCAAACATCGGTTGCCTTGGCAATAAGGCACAAACCACTCTCGAAGTCAGTTGGGGTTGCGTGATCCCGGTTCAGCTCGGGGCCCCACCTCGCGACATGTGGGCACTGCAAGCGTACCACTCACTCCTATTGGGAAGTGCGCGATGTGTTTGGCATTGTAAAAATACAGGAGGCGATGATTTAATGCATGCAATAAAGCTATCTTCCGCCTTTAACTGCTTACTTTGCAAAAGAGGGGTTATTTTTGTTTTCACTTTCGTTTGGCGGCCAACTAGCACACCATTCTGTACATGAGACATATTTTGCAACCGGTTCAAGTTCGTGTCCTTTAATATTGGAACAATATTGACGGAGGTATCGAGTGTTGTAAAAAGCGCTTCATTAAGCACCGGACAGCTTTCTCTTGTGACATCCTCAGTCTCTTCGGTGGTTTCAGCAGCACCAGCTGCCATGACATCGGCGACGGTGTATGCGCTTGAGGGGCTCACAGCGACAGCAAAGTCGTCGTTTACACTGAGGAAATCCTTGAAGGACACTCATTTCGGCACAGCATCTGGAATGTTGGTGAACTCTTCGCGCAGTTTGCTGCTGTATTGGTTACGGAAGGCTCCACACGAGGCTCAGTTACGGAACGCTCCATGGGAGGCTCAACATCTCAATCGTAGTCAATCAGCATCTCAATCGCCGCTACGAGACCATGCATTTTGGTGGCGATTGTCGGCGCGCCGAGTTCGATATATCCGATGTGAAATTCGTTATAAGGAATATGTTTCGCATGCATTTTCGTAACCTTTTGTTCCATATATAGCATAATTCACTTGATCCGGGTTCGTTTTAATTGGGTTTGACTGTAAAACTCATTTTGTGGTTTGAATGTCCTGTAGCTCATGAGAAAGCCAGCGTTTTATATACGGGCGTAACCGCAAGCAATTTCTTAATTAAACAAGCGGAAGTCATTTTAATTTGGCACTAAAATTTCTAAAGCCTCGCTGGGTGCGGTAGTGTTTAAACGTGACATTACAGTACGCCTCCAAACAACTCCGACGGTTTCAATGCGTGATTCAAGAACCACACAAAAGAATAGAAAATTTTGCACATTGTTGTTGTTCTGAGCGGGGACAAGTTTTTAAATGCTTCTTTTATCTCATGTGTAGTTGCTGCACGGCTCGCTGTCATAGTTTCCACCATTCCTTTTAGCGGGCCACGTATGACTGGTAGATCTAAAAATTCCGATTTCAATACTTCTGGGGGCTATCAGCAAAACCTTGTCGGGTTAAGTTATTTCAAGTGATTCCCATTCATGTGGGATGGAGAAAATACATTTGACAAAAATCGGCTGTTTGTCCCTTTAAATTTTTCTTGAATGTGTGTCGGTAAGAGTGTTGTGGCGAAAACACTGACCACGCCCTGGCTGTCGGTCCTTACTATAATGGTTCCACCTTGTGGTGGGTGTTGTAGGAAAACCTCGGTGATTGCTTGAGTTTCAGCCATTCTTCTACCTGGGATACAAACTACCAAATACCTGTGCGATTCCCCGGCCACGCCCGAACTGCATCTGCAAGGGATTCCGCCAGCGATTGCGAACTTCTGCCGCTGGTTGCCGTTTATCATTATACACCGCCACAAGCAAAAGAAAATAGCTCTCGAGTTCACCAGGACAAGCCCTCTGCCTGTACTTGAGTAACGATGCTGAACACTTAATGCAAATCTAAACCTACGCAATCTTGCTACCAACTTCCAGTTGAAGTATGATAACATATTTAGGATATAGTTTTCCTGCGTTTTAAAAAGGATGTGCGCAGCAGAAACTTACGCGTACATTCATTCTACATTTTACAGGCGCAGTCCATACTATATTTGAAAACAATCATTACTACCAATCCCGTACCACCACTTACGATATGGGATGCTACAAATCGCAGCGGGGGAAGCTGTAGGTCGTGTCATACTTCTCCCCGGTCTTCGCATTTTTGTTTATAATAAAGAACTACTGCTGCCGCGAGTAGTACACGTATATTCCATCCACTGTAATCTCCCGACAGCGATCCACTCATTTCGAGAATTTAGTGTCCCTTGCAGAGTTGGCCATAACGTGTAGATTTAACTGAGGCTCTGCATTGTGATCAGCTTAATAAAATCCCCCGTATGTTGGGTGCCTTATTTTGCGGATCACAAAATTTGAACGCCGAAAGTTTAGCAATAATATCCGCATTCCTAATGTCACTCGGAAATGAGTCCGCTTACAGGTATTGAGGCACCATACGAACCGAGCAACGCAAATGGCTTCAACGCCATTGGCGCAGCTCTCCGCTCTTACTAGAAGCACCTTTGGCTAGAAAAAATATTGCCTTGAACCATGCATACAACCAGTGGATCTATGTCTTTCTGCCAGCGGCTGGCATCGCCCGGCTATCTCATCTTGTGTTGTAAGCGGCGCGTGTTTGCTACTTCTTTTATACCGCTTACAAGATTGGCGGTGCGGCGTTGCATTTCGGTCTCTTTCAGAGACAGTTCCTGTTTAATCTAAAATGTTCTCGATCCAAATCGATGTTTCTAGTAACGAGGCTGTAGATAAATGTATTCAGAGGATAAATTCGTGTGTGCACGTCCCTTTGTTGATTGGCTCTTGCACCGTTTGTTCCTTTATTTCTTATCCTTAAGCTTAAGGCGCAGCACAAGTTCGCTCCAATAAACCTTATTCCTTAAAGAAGCCTAGGTCGTCCTTCGCTACGCGGCAATATCCAGTGTGCAGTAACTCCTTAACATCTTTTCACCTCTTGTGATATTGGTATGCTGCCATCTTTTATTAGTCAGTAGTCACAGCGTGCGCGGTATCTTTAAAAGGGTTCAAAAACGTGCTATTTGCGAATATCTTTTTATTTACACCTCAACCGTATCAATGTACACAAGAAGCGAAGTACCGGCAATGTTTGTATCTGTCCTCGCACGTGCGCATTGTTCGTAATCGCTTCGCAGCATTCCAAAGAGAAGATTAATGAGGACTTGTGAAACGAAGCATGGTGCAAGCGGGCTGCATGAAAAAACATAACGTGCAAAAACCTCTTTGAATTACCACAAAGGAATATTTCTTAACATGCTTTCCGTGAAGTTTTACCTAAGAAAACTACTAAATCTAATTACACTAGGAGCGTTATCACTTGCAGCTTCAAGCTTTCTCCATTGAAAACTAGCTTCTACAGTTTAAAAGCATTTACCGGCTTGTGCCAAAAAAACATATTAGGGACGGCGGAATATCCGCACTCCATTTGTTGCGAGCTCGCATGCTTTAGGCGCTCAGCTAGCTCTTGTGAAAGGAAGGTGCTCACCTCTCGTAGTTTTTTTTCTTAATGAAGACAAATATGAGTTCGAAATGAACAACTGAGGTTTGCATTGTGTGGAGGAAAAAAAAGATGAGCACGCACGTAATTACTCATGGAGAATTTGTAGCCCATCTTTTTGGGAATGTTTCATCTGGTTGCGGTTGCGGCGGCACAACACGCTGAATAAGTAATGAAGCACATTCTACCCGCCGCGTTTCCTCAGTGGCCGTGGCGGTGCGACACAGCACGGCGGGGCGGGCTCAATTGTTTTGCTTCATTTCATAAGCTTGGCGTAGCATGCTGAAAGCTGCAAAGCGTCCAGCGGTGATGCTCATCCGCAGCGGCAAATAGTGCGTTTATTCCTAGCTCTCTTCCAGGATTCCATCCCTACATTAGGCCTCGGTGTGCATCTTAATGTAATTTAAGTCCCGCCAGGAGCGGTCAATGTTGTTTGTCGTAGGCTCTCCTGCTTACCTATTGTTTGTTTTTCATTTCCGCCCGTGGAAGAACTGCCATGCTAGGCTCGTTTTTCGAGGGAGGAAGTAAAGAATAACAGTTTAGCATTCAAAGTAAAAGCTTAACATTATCAATATAAGGCTCCCTGATTGGTCTGAAATTACATCAATATACACACAAAGTCCTAATTTATGGAATTAGGAAGCCAAACGTGCTTCGAGAGCACCGAAATGCGTAGTGATACCCTCGCTGCAGCCTGTACGCTTCGTAACTTTCATCGTGCTCCTAGCTTATAAGATGGAGTATACTAGTGGCGTCAGCTTTTTTACTATAGAAGTGAAAATGCACTGCGTGCATGTGAGTAGGTTTTGACACGTGGTAACGAACCACATAAGGGCTAAACTAGACCCCAGCCCTCAACTGCAGCGAGAGAAGTGCGAAGAAGAGGGACAATGCCAACTGGAAGCGATCAATCCGCCTCTTTCACAACCTCACTGCGCATGCGCAATCCCCTAGCGGCCAAGTCCCTAAGCAGTCCGGTAGGGGCAGTAGACGACATTCCCCACAGCTCCCGCACAAGCGGGAAGGGGTCGTGGTTGTATTTACATCGTTTGATTTTTTGTGTGTGCTCGTTGTGCGCGGAACAATGCCCACAACTTGCTGCTGCGTTCTGCTGTAACTCGGAGTGCCGAAAAGGGAACGGGTGTCGGCTTCTATAGCTTCCGTCGGCCGCACGCGATCGGCTACGGCGGCTTGCGTCGCTCGCGTCGGCTCGGGTGATGGGAACTTTGGGCTTAGCATCCTGGCGGATATTTGATCGCCGCTATCTGTGCAACTGCGAATGACAATCCGCAACAACAACTTTGCACTACACTATCATCCCCTTTCTCGCATGAGGAACTCTATTTAAGCTATAACTGCCGTTTGAGCGATCGGTTGACCGAGACATCTGCGTAGCCTGTTTCGATGCTTCCGCGCAGGTATCGCCATCTCTGGGCCGCTCGGCGCACCGCGCGCCGCGGCGACCGGTCAGCGTAGGCTTGCATCCGGCAGATGTCTGATCGCCGCTTTTAAAATAAGCCCCTGACAACAATCCTTAGCACAGTTTTTCACCACACTAACACCTACTTTCTCGCATGTGGAACTTCTTTTTAGCAATCAGATTGATTCAGAAGAGCAGTGACAAGCGCGGTTGCTACCGTGGTCTGCGCCGGTTCGAGCCGCTGAGTGTGCCGAGCTGGCAGGCGCGGCCGGCGTGTGCGCGGACTTGTTTCCGATGGCAGAAAACGCTTCACGATTGCTTGCTTTATCCATTCTTGCGAACAAACGCGCAGAATCTACAAATTCAGCTCAGCGATCATCGTAGTTGACCATGGAGCAAAAGCAGTGGGCGGAGGCGACGCCGACGACGCATCTCATGCGCGCATCGGGCCGTCTCAAATTCACAGCGTACGACTAGTCGGGGCGACAGTCGTAACGATCAGTCGCATGCGAATCGCGTGTACCAATCGTACATGTGTCCAGCGCTTAAAGGCATTTTGCGAACTGCCGGCCTTTGTTGAGCTGGCGATCGCACTTCATGCCAGACGACTCCAAGTACTGCTCGCTCTGCTACTCGGACGGCACACGGATCTGCCCGATATTTCTCTGCCAGCCCTCATTCAGTGATAAGAAGCCGCCTGGTATTATGTGATGACCGGGGGTTGTCATCTTAAGGCGGTATAACACCAACACAGAAGAAAAACTTCGGCTGCTCCTCGCCGTAATGTGGGATTGCCGTGCATACAACGAGAACGCAGCCGGAGGAAACGCCGGCAAACCCTAGCCTCAACTTCCTCTAGGCACGCTAGGTGGCAGCACACCGCAATGAAAAAGGCGGATTCTCCGGTCTTGTCTTCCGTATGAACTCCATTAGAGGTCAAAACTGGCGTGTCGGCCTTCAGAAAGGAAGTGGCAGTGGGAGGAAGGGGGGGTCTGACTTCGTGTTGGCTGGGACCCCCATAATACTCCACCGCGGGCCAACCCCTGCCATGAACGAATACATTTATTTGTCGCAATTCATGTTATGCCCCAAGCTGAATGCAGCAGGTAGCAAAACTTGTAGAGTGGACTCTTGTTATTACGAACTCCATGGGAACCACAAAACCTTCGAATCAACCTAACTTCCAATTAAACAAAGAGCACAATGACAGCATTGCTATCAGTCCGCAACACGGCTCGCTTCTTGATTCCATTAGGAATCTCGACGTACGTCCCCAAGTCGAGCGTACGAAATGGGTCGCCACGATAGTTGCGACTTACCCCTAAAGCCTTAACGAAGCCATGAAGACAAAATACAAGTTTCTTTTATTTTGAAGGTACCGTGTGTTATAGTGCTCCCAGCGCTTGTCCGGCTGCAAACGATGCTGTAACAATTGAGAAATTGATCAATTTAGGCTTAAATTCTGATTCTCCCGCAAAATCCTGTGTTTTCGTGACGTCTGTCATAAAGTCCCAAGGACGAATTTCCAGTGCGTCATTCGGCTGTGTAGCCTTGCTTACCGATAGTCCTTCCAGATGGCGCTACCATACTCAGCCGCGGACATCGTCCGCCGTTGCTTTGTTTTTGACCGTATTTGCACCTGGTTTGTTTTTGTTACGGTAGAACGCAATAGTTTCGTCAAACATATCGCATGCTCGACAATCAAATTCACGTAATACTACGTCGCTTACGAAATCGGCCAGTGTCGTGTAAGACAACTCCGAAACAGCGGGCTGCTGTGCAGCTAACACGAGCATAGTGCGAAATACCAACAGCAGTGTGCATCGGTACTCCTATGCTTACGTGTATTTTCATAACTTTCCTTGTTTACACTACCATTCTTACTGCTGTAAAAGGAATAAACATTAAATTTAAGCGCAAATAGCTCGTTGGGCAAGCTGAATTTGCGTTTGCTTTTGCCGGCCTCATCAATCGCACAGCCGAGCATATGACATAATAGGTTCTGTTGCGAGAAATGAACTGGTGGGTCGCATGCCCATTCCCTTTTTTTTCTGGTTATATTTCTAATTATATTTTGGGATTATAGCTTATTTGATAGAAGTTGGTGTTAAACGTAGTGTCGGTATGATTTAACGAGGCAATATTTCCAATGAACCAAACTTGTGTTTTGCCTGCAAGGCCTTTTTAAGCGTCCGCCACACAGTCTGCTCACACAACGCTGTGAGCAACAACCCAAAAAGGTTGCGAACCTCAAACGAGAGAGATGCATACGCTAGCGCGAGGCTCTATTGGCCTGCCTCTTTATCAACTGCGCGTTGCCTGAGTTGCGATAGCGCCAACGTCAGTACAGAACACGGCGCTGTTTTTGCCCTAGAATTTTTTTTTAATTTTATCGAGAAAGGAGGGGCACCTTGATGCTTGTCATTCAAAATAAAATCCAATAATTTGATGTAATGCATGCTTCAGCTTTGAATAATCGAGCTCTTTCAGGTAAAATTGCCGGAACCGACACATCGCTTCCGATTTGCCAAAAATTATCATTAAGTGACTTCGAATTATGGAGAGCCGACTGTATTCTCTTAGGTTTATGATGCATACGTCGCAGTACGGGAGACTTATTCTCAACGAAGTATGCCAAAAAACAACAAATTTCAGGCACTGAGCATCTTGTAACTGTAATACGAAAGTTTTTCCTTCTGACTGTAAATAAACTGTGTTTCTCAATGGAAGAAAAAAAACTGCAGGTGTCTACCTCCGCGATGAGTTTGAGCTCCTGTAATGGGAGCCGTGCTTCGTATTTCGCAGTATGAGCACCCTGTTTCTTTATGTGATCTTACTTTTTTTTTTCTTATTAAGAACCGCTGTGTAATTAAGAACAGAGTCAGCACGGGCTCCAGTGCTCTCGGATATTTGTGATATCTGGTTGTACTGTTCCTCAGTGTTTCGGATGACTATATACCACGTGCGATAGCATGTACAAGATGCTACATACCAAGTGATTTGAGACAGAGAAGCAGCAAAGCCTGATGTCACGATGATGTGGCAGCTCTGGTTCCACACCTTATCAAGCCACACGTTCAACATTTCAAAATGGCGATAAAATCACAGATGGTTTGCCAGAAATTGTTCGTGTTTAAGTAGTGTTTGCTGTTCTAGGTAGCTTGTGGCGTACTGGAAACGCGACTTGACAATCGTTGTCATGCAGTACTTCTCGGCTGTAATTTTACACTCCACTGTTTAGGCCGACTGCTTATACTCGACTTTGGGCCGACACGCGAGTTGAATGATTCTCGACTGCTGAAGGGCAATCAGGTACCGTGGTCGATGCGTGATGTGTGAATGGTAGATGTGTGAATGAGCGACTACGCGAGCACGCCCTTTCCATGAAAAACAGGACTGGTTCATACTTGCCACCCCACTGCAAAGAATGTCACTGTGTACCAGAATTGGGATAAAACAAAAACTCTGAAACGGAGTCGGGACGTAACGGCACGTGAAGTAGCGGAAGCCTTCTACATCAAGCGAAAGGGAGATAATTGTGTGAGCGTGCCATTGATGCTAATCCCCGCCAAATAGTGTGCGTTCCTTGCTAACTTTCTTCATGTTTGTTGATGTGTAGCTTCACCGGAAGCCTGTTAGTTTTTTAGCACACGTGAGTGATTACGCCGAATGTATATATGCATGCCGTCTTTTTCCATAAAAATCTAGTTCCGAGTTAGCGCCCGTCACGTCCTTTTCACCGTCCGTGTCTTTCGCTGCGCGAAACCTTATTTCTGTAATACCAACCAACTCGCCCAGCAACACGTCCTACTGAGGTACCGTGGGCTATACTGGTAGTAACTCCAAAAGCTCTGGCTCATAACTTTCTCGTCTATGACTTCACCGGCTCTCTGCCAAATGGCCCTCGCTTTGCAGCCAGTGCGGTCTGCGTTTGAATAATCCATTTCCCTCTCAACGGATATGCTATACATTTACACCATTTGGCATAATTTAAGCCTTCTGGACCACAAAAAATTTAAAGAATAAACACGGGCTTTGAGCGTAAAAGGACAACACATACAGGAAGGGCCAGACGAGTGACGGGACGAGCGCAATCCCGTCCTTTGCACTCGTCCCGTTCTTCTAGTTCTCGCAAAGCCCGTGCTTGTTGACCAAAAATGCACCAACTCGCCCAAAATGAAGTTCTATATTCAAACAATAGGCTTAACCTTTGCATCTGGCGAAGTTGTTTTATGACAGTAAGAAGCCATTGTGTTTCCTCCAGCTTTCCTGCATAAAGCATTTCAGCGTCGCTCTGGACGTGAGCTTGTACATTGAACCTTTTGCGGCATGTACACTGTCGGCAGAGCCTAAATAAAACATTTTGACAAGAAGTGTATACATGAACGCGCACTGTCACCCACAAGGTTCACTGGGTCACTTGCTGGTTCAAAAGGCGCGACGAATTGTAGGCGCAGGGAACAATCGCCCTGTAATAAACCAACAGGAATGTCGAAGGGAGCACAGCATCCCTGGTAGCCGAATTGGTATCGCGTCAGACGCATATTCTGGGAGTCATGGGTTCAGGTGAAACCTGGGTGGCATGTTTGGTAGCGTGAGCTACACTGGCCGAGGTTGAGCAGTTTCGCGTGGCTCCTGGAGAGCCGTGCTGCGCAAGCGCGGTACCTGATGGCCCGGTACACTTGATGATCATGCGAGGGTGGCCGGGTGTGGAACCGATGGCTCGTGTGTTGCAGCAACACCGGCGTGCGCCTGTGAAACCACAACCCACGCGTCCGGCGTCTTCGCCGACCTCCGTTCCGCACGTGGCGGCCTGGTCCACTTGATGATCATGCGAGGGGTGGTCGGGTGTGGAAGCGATGGCTCGTGCGTCGCAGCATATATATATAGCATGGCGTTTGCCAGTGTGGTATATCCATGGAGAAGGAGAGCGAAAAGGCGCATAGCTGGCGCGCCTGAGCCGCCACCGCCGCGACTGGACTGGACTCGAATGGGCTGGATTGGATTGGATTGGATTGGAAATCGTTTTAGCAGCAGTAAGCATAATAATCAGAAAATCCTACACAACCAGAAAACCTAAGAACAACCAGCTAAACCTTACCTCACGCTACATATAACGTGGAAGCCGACCCAAGCCACTGCTAATTTTTTCTTCACTTTCTGTTCTTCTGCCATTCCACCGCAATGCAGGGGGTTATGCGGACGCGACCGAAAAAAATGTTAAAATTACAAATAAAAAAAACATTAGAAATAAAAATTAAAGAAGTAAAATAAGAAAGGCTTTGTCAATAGTAGCAGCATTAGACATTCTAATTAAATTTCCATTTTAAATTAAAACTAAAATAAAGAAGTGTATTGAAATGGTTAAAATAAAAGAAACATTTGTTATATAAATAGAAGCAACATTAAACAACGATGCACTTATAAGGTGTTTGATGAAGTTCACCCTCAGTTGTCCTTGAGCATTACGCGTTCACCACCAAGCTTCGCGTGTTTTTCGTTTTCGTTTGGGAAAGAGACGTTTGAGTTTTCAATTTCCGGTATAAAGTCTCTCCTCACGTTGCCCTATCGCGAAATCTGAAGGGTTTTCAAGATTCGTAGTCTTTCCTATGTAAAAACAGCGTTCTTCGGGGTCGGAATGCAGTTGATCGAGCTTTGAAACGGCTAGTTGTTCCAAATAAACCAATTCTATGCGATCGCCACGTCTCTTAGAAACTACGATAGTCACTGGGCCTCGAATGAGCAATAAATCCCACGCGATTAAGTTATCCAGAGCGAGGAGGCAAGTGCCGTGCTTCCGAGTTAATTTATGGCGTGCGAGGAACGCCACACAGGACACGCAGGTCTGCGTGGATGACCCCATGGGTAATTCCCTGCACGTGGCTCCGAGTAATCCAATTCACTCCAGGCTAGAGCGCGGATTTACGCTTGAGTGTGGTTAGGCAATGCATCTCCGTGCTTGCTATGCTGCCCGGAGTGGAAGCCCCTTACTGCAGACTGTGCCTTGATTCCTACGAAGCAATCTTTATTGCCAAACTTGCTGTGGTAAGCGCTGAAGGAAAAGGAGCCGCGTGAGATAAAATACTGGTTGCGAACTTTTCAGGTGCTGTTTAAATTTTAGCCACACTTCTTATACACAGAAAAAGTGCATAAACTGAAATATAAACAATGCTGAAGCTGGAACAGCCATTGAGCGAAACAAAATACGAGAACAGGACCATGATTCATAGATGCGCGCTTGAGTTCGGCTTCCCTTTGTCTTTAGGGTTGAAGCCCCTTAGGGGCTCGGGCTGTCGGCGTCTCATGTCGTTGTAATAATCACCGTCTCATGTAGTGACGGTACTAAAGCACCGGGAACCGCGTTTACGCTAAGAAAGACCGGGACACTCGTTTACACATCGCGCTGAAACGAAACGGGTACGACAAAAACCCCGGGACACCCGTTTATGCCTTGTGCTAGAACGCTTTGTGCTTCAAATGCACCATACTTTTACAGCAATGCTGTATACCTCTAATTAATCAAAGCAAATTAATGGTTTCAACAGCAGAGGCGCACCTTCGCCCGTCGCACGAAAAACATTGAAGCCGCAAGAAAGAAATGTGGTTAGGGAGGTCGGTCCCGGGAATCGAACCCGGGACCTTTACGCAGTGCGACCGGCAGCCTAACCACTGGGCCACCCGAAAGGCCCGACGGGTACGAGGTTAGCATCGGCGGGGAACAATATGTGCAGCCAACTGGAACGTAAAAAAACGCTTCTCGTGTTCGGATTCGAACCTCGGTCCCCCGCGTTACGAAACCGGCGTCTATCATATTGATCTATCATCGTACTCTGGGCGCATGACATTTTCTTTGGGTTCGTAGCGCGCGCGGTGACTTTGGACTTGGAAGAAGGTTATAGCGTGTGTTAAGGCGGTCCACTTTGGGAGAGATGTTAATGCATGCGGACGAAACGATCCGGGCCTGTCAGTCGTGGAGAACTTTCAGCAGCAAGTTCGGAAATCTATGTGAGGTGACACAAGCCGGGTCTCCAACGAAGGAAGAGCGGCCGCTAGGTCTGCTGTTTCTCCAGCCTTGCACCAAGCTGCCCCATTTTTTAATCTATACGTTACTGCGTGCATTAGGGTAGCGTATTTACCGGATTTATTTATTGCTTTCTTGATGACATGAATGTGATAGTGGGAATCCAGATTGTCTCATGCCTTTTTCATTAAAGTGTAGCTTATGCACTTACTGCTACCTTTGTAAACAGCTTGTTGCAGGGGATACTAGTAAGAAGAGCGGACCGTAATTTTTAAGATACTTGACACCACATTTCCAGCGCAGTACAATCCTTATCCCTTTTTTACGGGAACGTTTGTCATCAGTTGTTGAGACCATTGTTTTTCAAGCTTTCCTGCTGCAACATCTCCGCAAAAGTTTAATTCATAGAGCATATTTTATGCTTTCGTGGAGATTTCCTTTCAAGCAGCGACCTCTGAGCCGCAGCGCTAGCACCGGGAAAAACGAAAGATCTCTTTCCAAGGAGCGCGTTAGCTGAGCCGATGCGGCCAGGAGAACCAAGGCCGAGTCAACCAAGACCAAGAGTAACGGAATCAAGAAGCAACAAACGAAAAGCAAGGAGCTCGAAATGATCGAGGCCCCACGCAGGGAGAATAAGGAAATGAAGAAAGCTATCCAGCGACACACGGAGGTCATGTCTGGCCTCTGCGTCACGGGACGTAGCGGGGAACAAGGGGACAGCAGAGCCCAGGAGCAGCCGATGGAGGTTGGGGCGACTGCAACATCTGAGCTATCCACTAGCAAGCTTATGACACGGGAGGCGGAAAACGCCCAGGAACCCAAGGAAAAGGCGCACAAGAAGAGGGTGACCGAGAAGCAGGGTAGCAAGGAAATCACCAGCATCGACGCTCGGCTAGAGGCGCACGATGCCAGACTCGACCGGCTCGAGAACAAGATCGAAAAGATGTTCACGTCGCTCAAGACCACCATCGAAAGGAGATTCTCTGAAGTCGACAACACATATACAGCATTGGAAAAAAGTAATCAGTTGATCATGAGCCATCCGATATTTGCACAGAAGCAGGACCCCCGAATGGTAGCGGCGGGAGGCAATTCCAGACACGATCAACCATGGCCGCAACAGTAACGAGCATAGTGGTGTGGAAGTGGAACTGTCGCGGCCTGCAAGGGAAGCGAGCAGTTTTACGACACATCGAGCATGCCGGACACAATCCCGACATCATTTAACGGCAAGAAACTCTCACGGCAACCCCGTCCCTCCCTGGCTATAGGGTGCAAAAGAACCGCACGACGGCCCAGGACGGTGTACATTTGTTAGGAAGGGACTCACAATGGTGGAGCACCAAATTACCAGGGTGAAGATGGATCACGCTTTTTCTGAAATTGTGGTGAGCAGAGACACGAAACAAAGTGTCTTTGTCCTAGTATATACAGCAACCCGTCGCAGACCCAGCAGCGGTTTAAGATGATCCTGCAAAAAGCGAGTATGGCAGCGGGCAACGCTAAACTGCTAATGTGCGGTGACTTTAACGCCATGGACCAATTGGGGGGGGGTACTTCAGAAGCAACGCCAAGGGCAGGAACCTAGCACAGAACGCACTGGACATCGGATACGTCTTCATCACGGATCCGGCCAACCCCACGAGAATAGGAAACGCGGTGTCCAGGTACACAACCCCTGACCTGACGTTTGCCAAGAACATCGAAGCCAGCGAAGTCACCTTGAGAAACACCGGGGACGAGCTAGGCAACGACCACATGATCGTGGTGATCGAGGTAGTCACGCCCGGAGCCAAGTCGACCCCCCAACCCAGGCACACTTGGGTCGACTGGGAAACGTTCAGGAAACTAAGGAGCGAAGGGGCTAGTGATACCCAAAACATCGAAGACGTCGGGGAATGGATGAACGAGATCGTGAGTGACGTCAAGATTGCGACCACGGAATTCGAAACGGAGGTTCAGGCCGATGGCATGGAAAGCAGACTCGCCAACCTCATAGAGGCGAAGCAGTCCATCATGCGGCGGTGGAAGAAACAAGGACTCAACAGGAGACTAAGAAAGAGGGTTGCGGCACTAAATCGAGCGATAGAAGAGCACTGCCGAGTCCTTCATAACCAACGGTGGAACGAACTCTCCAATGTGGCGGACTGGCACCTCCATAACGGGAAGACGTGTAACCTGTTCCGACACTTGCTAGACGAGACAAAGACTAAATTGCACCACAGAGACAGGATCGCCAAACTCATGCATAAGGAAATCGCGGAACACGGTGAACATGCGGTGAAAAGAAAACTCCTCGACAAGTACATCCCCACCACGCCGAAAATGAACAACGGCCCATACCGCGGTACACCGAACACGAGACTGAACAGAGACATACAGGTGGAAGACGTCAGGACGGCCCTTCACGAACTCAACAAGTCGGCACCGGGGCCCGACAGGGTATCGAACCGAGCTCTCAAGAATCTGGATGACTGCTCCATGGAATCCCTGATGACGTATTACAACGAGGGCTGGAGGGCAGGATCCCTGCCGAAGGAATAGAAGAAATCCAAGATGATCCTCAATCCGAAGCCAGAAAAGCCACCGATCACGGACAACCTGCACCCGATCTCGCTCACGTATTGCGTGGGCAAGGTGCTAGAGCACGTCCTGCTCGCACAATGGCAAGAGTAACTGGAAGACAACGATCTGTATCCCGAGGTCGTGATTGACTTCTGCCAGCACCTCAGCACGCAGGATGCCATGATACATCTAAAGCATCATATCATAGATGTCGACACCCTGGACTCTAACGCTATATTGGGCCTGGACCTGCAAAGAGCCTTTGACAGCGTCAATCACGCCGCCATACTCGACCAGGTCTCGGAACTAAATAGGGGAGAGAGGTCTTACGACTACATTAAGAACTTTCTAACGGGACGTATGGCAGAGGTCGCGGCAGAGGACATCGAAACGGAAGCCAAAGAAGTGGGTAGCCGAGGCACCCATCAAGGGTCGGTAATCTCGCCGATTCTTTTCAACTTCGTGATGATCAGAGTAGCCAAGAAGCTGAGTCAGGTAGAAGACATCGGACATAGCATATATGCCGATGACATTACGCAATGGGTAACAGGAGGCCGCGACGCTCACGTGAAAGCTGCATTACAGCGAGCAGTAGAGGGAGTCGAGGAAAGCCTGGCAGGCACGGGGCTTCGGTGCTCACAAAGCAAGTCCGACCTCCTGATCTACAGACCAAGAGAAGGGCACCGTGCAAGAGAAAGAAAGGAGCATGAGCAAATCAAGGTATTCACTGGCGACGGCAACAGAATCCCGAAGGTAAATAGCATACGCTTCCTGGGCATGCTGATTGACGGGCATGGTAACAACGGATGCACCATCACGCGACTGGCGAGGAAGGCGGCCAACGCCATCCGGCTCCTGCGGAGAGTGTCCAACAGAAGAGGAAGAACGCGCGAAGAGAACCTCACCAGGCTCGTGTACTCATTTGTGTTTTGCTAAATCACGTACGTGGCAGCGTTTTATCGATGGAAGAAGAGCGACTCGACGTTATTATCCGACGGGGATACAAGACGGCCATCGGAGTACCCGAGACCACCAACAAGAACAGACTAGTTAGCCTGGGCATTCATAACACGCTTGACGAAATTGCCGAGGCCCAAAGGATTGCCCAGCTGGGAAGACTGTCGATGAGCAAGACAGGAAGAAAAATCCTGGAGAAGCTGGAAATTAGATATATCAGGCAACAGGGCCACAAGGGTCCAATTCTCTAAGGCGCACGCGGCATAATTCACGTGGAACCTGTCCCGCGGAGCATGCACCCAGAGTATAATGTCGTCAGAAGGCAGGCAAGGGCCAAGGCGTCGACGGACCTGCACGCCAACGACAGCGGCTCACGATACGTAGATGCTGCGGAGTACTCGAGTAGAGACGGCTTCATGGTGGTAGCAGTCAACGCTGAGGGGGAGACGAGAGCGGCAGCCAGCATAGGAAGCGAACAACCCGAGGAGGCAGAAGAGATCGCCATCACATTGGCCATCGTGGACCCAGGATGCCGAACAGTCCTCAGTGACTATGCTGGCAGCGAAAAACTACACCCGCGGTAGACACTCCCCTGCGGCGGCCAGGATACTACACCAAAACGCCGAAAGCGACAGATGTGTTAGAATCAAGTGGTTCCCGGCACATGCAGGGAAAGTTTCGGAGAACAACGACAACCTCGACGAGACCGCACACTCACGAGCGCGAGAATTAACAGACCACGCCATGGGGGCCTGCTGACGACTGTGGTTCAGTACCAGGGATCGAATGACAAGCTTCAACGAGATCACGAAGGCCTACAGGACGGCCAGATGAACGCTACCACCGCCCTGCAAAGGGCTCACCCGGGAGCAGGCCGTCATATACAGGCAACTACAAACAAGAACGATCCCGAGCCCAGCGCTCAAGCACAAGCTGTACCCAGAAGCACACCCCGACGACAAGTGTAGGGTGTGTCAAAAGGAAGTAGCAACGCTCGAACAAATAGTTTGGGACTGCATCAATTTCCCAACCGAGTCAGTATCAGGGTAGTTACTGCCGGCGATGGAAGAAGCAACGCGGCAAGGAAACAAAAACCTACCAATTGAGGCCGTCCAGCGGGTCATCGTGGCACTGGCTCGGCAGGGGCCCGGCGGGCCGGGAACGACTAGCTCGCTGCTGCTGCGGTTGGGGTCAGGAAGACGACGTAGGCCATGTCAGAAGTCTGCATGCAGTCTTTACTGCAGGATCAATGAATGGTTTTTCCCTTCCAATCCAATTGTTATTCGAGTGCCTTTTCTTCTGCCTACACGGGAGACTGAAACAGGCGCTTTCTCAAAGCGCATCCCTCAGAATGCCATCCAGGTCGCTTAACTCGCGACTTTATTTTCTCTCTGTTTTTCTCTTTTAGGTACTAGAGGCTCAAGTGCATCTACAAGGGCAACAAAACTTTCACCGCGCTGGTTTAGGAGAGGCCCGGTTCGTCGTTAAATCAATTACCAACCTGAGTTCTTTTCTTAGTTTCTTCATGCACGGTCCTGAACGTTTTAGGTCACAGAGCGTTTAGGAAGCTTTGAAGCGGTTGCGACAACATTAAACAAAGAGAATGTAAACCACAGAAGCAGAGCGGTGCCGGTACTTTAAAAGGCGGTGAGGAAGTTTAAGGAAACTCGTCTTGTTTTTCCGCAAGCACAAGTGAAAAAGAAAAAATACAATATCAATTAATGATTTATAAAAGATTGCAAGAAGCTGCTCTTAAATAACTTAATCCAGTTATCTGGTCCATCCGATCATCTTGCCATGAAGCGCCGCAAAAAAAAAACGGACAAGCGGGAAAATTGACTAATTGTTGACAGACCAGTGGAAAGAGTAGAGCGATTCCGGACCGACCGCGCACTTCTTTTAGTTCTTTTAGCGGTCAAAAGATTTTACTTTTGAGGTTGAAAGCGGCCCCCATGTTTTAGTCTTTATATTTTTTCTCATTCTTAGGGACAGCCAATAGCTTTGGTGGAATTGTCTGAGGGGTAAGAAAGTGCCGCGCACTAGAAGCAAATTATTATGAGAACTTTTTTTGAAAAAATAAAGCCACTGTGCTCTATATAATGGATAACTTGGCAGTCAACATTGCCCTCAGTAAAATGAATTTGCACTGCCTTTCATTCTTATTGCAGTTTTCATCAGCGTCATCGGCCTTAGTTTTAAGGGTGTCAAATGACAGAATCGAATGCCAATAAATGCTTAACGTTCATTTATCCTAGCACGCACACAGAGTGCCATTATTGTGACGCTTTCGCCGACTTTACAGCGCTGTCAACTATCGAACACTTGTCAAGCCATACTGTTCAAACCAGAAAACAAGTATTATAAGACATTTGCAAGAACTTGTGACCTTTCTATGACCTCAAGTTGCCAGCCCGGAATTCTCTAGGGCTGACCTACGCATTTCGTTGAATAAGTTCTTTCTGTCTCTCCCTTTCTCTTCCTTCAACAAACTACATCTCTTTCTCTCCTCTCTCTCTCTCTCTCTCTCTCTCTTCGCAGTTTTCCAGGTAACAAAAGAACATATGCAAAGTGCCGTGATTAAAACGTTTCACATTAACTAAAACAGCTACCTTAGACCCTTTCCAGCCGTGGCCCGTCAGTCACGCAGCAAAGACGAGACAATACAATTGATTTGGCCTGCTGCAACACCGGGCTGAAGTAACATGCGACACCCGCGGATCGGTCTACCATTTCACTGTGTGCCAAAAGGTTTCGTTTCGGTTTGTGAGCGGAGAGATTGCATGCTTAATTTACATCAGGTTAGTCGTGAGCAGGTCGTTCGAATGGAGTTAGTCTAGTTGTAAACCTTCAACAATAAGTGCAAAGGTATTCAACGTCGATGCAAGCGATGGCGTAGAGGTAGAACACCGCGCCTCGCGTGCAAGAAGGACCGTGGTTCGAATCCCGGTGCCGGACAATTCCCACCGGATTAAAAAAAACAAAAAAAGAAAAAAAAAATCCGCGTATTGATGGAATTGCACAAAGGGGCTTGGGGGTGCGGGCTGACCCCGGCGACCATTGCCCGGTAATGCACTCCAGGAATTTTGGCCACCCTGGTGTAGTAACGGCCACAAACCTCCCATGAATACGCCAACTAACCCTCGGCCCTCAGTCCCCAGCGGCTGCGAAGCAACTGACCACGGCGGCGGTCAGACCTGTGACGCAGCAGAGGGTGCTAAGAATCCCTGGATCCGGACAGGCCCAGCATGGAATCTGAACCTGGCAAACGTTTAAACGCGCGAACCTTATCTAGCGAAGCAAGTCGCGAGGTGTTTTTCGAGGAACTAGAGGGCATTAAATGGGCTGTAATAGGGCTTAGCGAGGTTAGGAGGGCAGGCGAAGCCCTTGCGGTTGCTGAAAAATGGACACGTCCTATGTTACCGTGGTCTAGAGGACAGATGAGAACTGGGAGTGGGATTTCTAGTCATAAAAGCATAGCTGGCAACATAGATGAATACTATAGCATTAACGAACGGGAAGGCAGGTCTTGTACATTAGGCTCAATAAGAGGTACAAGCTCAAGGTGGTACAGGGCTAGCGCGCCCACATCCAGCTACGACGACCAAGTAGTGGAACGCTTCTATGAACATGTGGAATCGGCAATGGCTAAAGTAAAAACACACTATACCGTAGTTATGGGGGACTTCAATGCTAAAGTAGGCAAGAATCAGGCTGGAGACAAGGCAGTTGGGAACTATGGTCTGGGCTGTAGAAATAGCAGGGGGGACCTACTAGTTGAGTTTGCAGAACGGAATAACCTCCGCATAATGAATACCTTCTTCTGTAAATGGGAGAGTCGGAAGTGGACCTGGAGGAGCCCGAATGGGGAGCACAAAAATGAAATAGACCTCATATTATGCGATAACCCTGGCGTCGTGCAGGATGTGGAAGTGCTCGGAAGGGTAAGGTGTAGTGACCACCATATGGTAAGATCTCGAATTAGGCTAGATTTGAGGAGGGACCGCAACAAGCTAGCACGAAAGAAGCCGGTAAACGAACTAACAGTAAGACGTAAAGTAGAAGAATTCAGGATCGCGCTGCAGAACCGATATTCCGCCCTTAACGGGATAGCCGAGCTTACGACACAGGAAGCCAGCGACAACCTTACACGCATAATCACGGAGTGTGCAATAGAAGTCCGGGGGCACTATGGCTAGACAGGATACTGGTAAGCTTTCACAGGAGACGAAAGATCTAATCTAGGAAAACGGCAAACCATGAGAATCTCTACCCGCAGCTAGACAGAATAGAACTAGCCGAAGCTCTCGAAGTTAATCAATAAGCGTAAGACAGCTGACGTAACGGAAGTATAAATATGGAGAGGATCGAATACGCTGTAAAGAACGGATATAGCCTGAAAGCAGTGAAGAGACGTCTTGGCGTGGGGAAAAATCAGATGTATGCAGTTAAGGATAAGCAAGGGAATGTCATCACAAATAGGGATAAAATAGTCACAGTGGCCAGAGGAGCTTACTATAGAGGTGATCGGTACCAGTCAGCCGCTGGATATTCCGAGATGATAAGCGTCCGACGCAGACAGTATGCTCAGAGGATATAGACATCCCACCAGTAACGACACCGAAGAAGTAAGGAAGGCTTTGAAAGAAATGAAAGGGGGCCCTCAAAGCACCTGGTGTAGGATCAGATACACAGCAGGACCTCTTGAAGGATGGCGGAGAAATTGTACTTGAAAACTGGCCAAACCTGTTATCCGCAATGCCTAATGACCGAATGGTACCGGACCTTGGTACGAATGCGAACATCTCCCTAATCCATAAGAAAGGCGACCTGAAGGACTCGAACCCCAAAATTACCGGCCTGAAAGCTTACTGTAGTCGTCTTACTGTCAGTCGTCTACAAGGTATTTACCAAGGTAATCGCTCAACCGAATTTCTGCAACCTTAGATTTCAGGCAACCTAAAGAACAAGAAGGGGTTCCGTAAAGGTTATTCAACAATGGGACCATATTCACACGATCAATCAGGGTGATAGAGAAGTGCGCTGAGTATACTGAACCCCTATATATAGCCTTCATAGATTATGCAGAAAGCATTTGACTCGGTCGAATCCCTAGCAGTCATTCAGGCATTACGGAAACCAGGGGGCAGATGAAGCATTATGTAAGAATACTAGAGGATATCTACAGTGGGTCTACAGCTACCATCATCCTCCATAGGGAGAGCAGTAAAATACCTATAAGGAATGGTGTCGACAAGGAGACACAATCTCTCCAATTGTTATTCACAGCATGCTTACAAGAAGTATTCAGAACGTTGGATTGGGAACAGGTGGGAGTAAGGGTTAATGGAGAATACCTCAGTAACCTCAGATTTGCTGATGACGTTGCCTTGCTAAGTAACTCGGGGGACGAATTGCAAAGCATGCTTTCCGCACTGGGCGAACAGAGTAGAACCGTGGCCTGAAAAGTAATTTGCAGAAAACTAAAGTAATGATCAATAACCTCGGGACAGCACAGCAGTTTGAGATAGGTGGCGAGGCAGTGGAAGTGGTAAGCGAATATATCTACTTAGGCCAAGTTGTGACCCCAGATCCCAACCATGAGGCAGAGATAATAGAAGGATCAGAATGGGGTGGGGTGCATATGGCAGACATTCCAAGATAATGAATAGCAGCCTACCATTGTCGCTGAAGAAGAAAGTGTATGACAGCTGCATCTTACCGGTACTCACCTACGGGGCAGAAACTTGGAGGCTCACTAAGAGGGTTCAACTTAAATTGAGAACGACTCAGCGGGCAATGGAGCGGAAAATGATAGGTGTAACATTAAGAGACAAGAAGAGAGCGGAGTGGGTCAGAGAGCAAATTGATGTTAAAGACATACTAGTAGAAATTAAGAAGAAGAAATGGACATGGGCAGGGCATGTAATGCGAAGGCAAGATAACCGCTGGTCATTAAGGGTAACAGAGTGGATCCCTAGAGAAGGCAAGCGTTGCAGGGGGCGGTAGAAAGTTAGATGGGCAGATGAGATCAAGAAGTTTGCGGGGATAAATTGGTCACAGTTGGCACAGAACCGAGGTAATTGGAGAATAATGGGAGAGGCCTTTGCCCTGCAGTGGGCGTAGATAGGCTGGTGATGATGATGATGATGATTCAACGTCAGCGTCTGCACAACCGCATTTGGGTCGCGGTTGGCCGTGTACATAAGGCCACAGTCAATGTGCACGGTGGATATTGCAGTATTACGATAGTCTGGCGGCGTTGCACCTGTGTACCCCGACATTAGCTGAAGCTTGGTAAGACTAAAGCACTATAAAGACTTGCCGAAACGATGCCATCACTATTAAAAGCAGTCGTTCACTTCAGATAGTGTGTGCGTGTGTCTGCGCGTGCACCTGTGAGGGAGTGAGTGATCATCGGCGGGGTGATGATCCAGAACAATATTTTAGCCGTACCACACGGTTAATGTCAATCCTAAGTGGAGTAAAGTTATAATAAGAATGGTAAGGGATCAGTTTTAAAAAATATGAAGTGATCGAGTCCACGCGACAGGTACACCTACCGAGAAATTGGGCGGTCTACCTTCCAGCTGCGCATAGACGTGGCTGCCACTGTCTTCACTGCTCCGCACAAACTAGAGAGCAATTTAAACAAAATATTTGGGCACTGACGACAAATTGATACGTTTTATTTCAGTTCAATCTTGTAGGAAAATATTCTGCGTGCTTTTACTGTTCGAAGTATTGGTGCGCATCGACTGTATTTTTATCAGTAGTTTTTATACAGGCTGAAGTAATCCTTACAATTTTCCTGTGAGATCAAGGAGTGCAGCCCCAAACCTTAGGCCGTAAAGCATTTTACCCTTACCTATATGTGTCAGTTAAACGCCACGGAAAGCATCAAGTACGGGCCCGATATTAAATCATTCGCGTAACATCAAACTATGCATGTTTGTTTTTTCATCACAGACATGCTTGCTAGAGCGAAGGTATACCTTTAAGTATTTGAAGTGGGGACCAGTGTTGCGACGCTACACAAGGTGAGAGTACAGACACGGTGGGTACTGGACAGACACGGACGGCAAGGTTCAGGTTCTCCCCTTCTGTGGCGTCTTAACAATGTTTCCCACTTTAAAGAGTATGAACCAACTGGCCCAGCTTTCTATACTTAAGTAGTTACGAATAATACAGAGAGATATCCTGTTCATCCAATTTTTTTCACCTCGTTGTTCCCGGGGAAGAGAGTAATTTTCGTCTCGAGAGCAAGATATCCGTAAAAAACTCTCCGCCGTGCATGCATTAGATTCGTATGGCTACTAAGGATCAAATGGCGCGATGTGTATTCATTAGTTGAAATCTTAAAATACAGTCATATACAAAATTAGACCTACGTTCGTGCACTCAGTTGATGACGCTTAATTACCTGCAAAAGAAAAACGTACGTGTGAAACGATGCCTATATCGCTTAGATCCACTCTCAGGACCATTAAGAAAGCGGATGGAGCAGTCGTAAATGGCGGGTTCGTTCCTCAGTTTAGCTTAAAACAACGGCAAAATATGCATGACATGAGCGCTAGCCGTACTTTATATATCTACCTTGTGCTTTTTGTTTCTTTTTTGTTTTTTGTTTTTCGCTGTTCTGAACAGAGGAAAAGAATGCCAGGAGTACATAGCCACTAATGCGCAAAACCAGCGTGAGCGTTCCTGAACGCGTCTACTACAGGACTGCGTATTGTGCAGAGAGAGACAGCTGGGAGAGGAGCCGCTGCACACATTAGTGCACGAGGGAAGATCCGTACATTAGGTGCGTGTGCGCATGTTTATTAGCGCTAATCTAAAGAGCAGACAGTTTTATTTGATTACACTGTATGAAAGCTGAGGTTATACGGCCGGTTAGAATCGTTTACTCAATGGAATACAGTCACCAATCTGTATCTGAATCAGCCATATTACACAGCAGCTGCGCGCCATTAGGTCAAGAGATGGCGATGTGACCGGGTAATGATTTGCTTTCGATCCGTCGTACCCATACTGCCTACCCTGCCGTCTCGGCTAGGCTAAGCGAGCTTGTTTATTCAGTGCTTGCGTTATCTACATGACCGTGCCTAAAATAAATCAAGGTTCGAGGTAGATGAACCCGACGCGCTGTAACTAAAAGTAGACCGTACACACAGTAAGTTCAGCACCGAAGAAGGTGTATTCTTTGATTGTGTTGCTTGGTTTAGTTTCCCCTTACACATGAATGAAGTGCGTTGACTTCCCTTCATTGCAAAAATAGCAGTACATGGCGTTTCGGGTGTATTGAACGGGCCATGAAGACGAAATTCTATTTTGCCTTATTCAGACGATAAATTTGGTTTTTATACTGGCCTCAGTGCTTGTCCGGCAACAAGCGATGCGTTATGCACTGAGCAAGCAAACATTTTAAGCGAACATTTCAAATTCCCCGCTAAATCACATGCTTTGTACGTCGTCAATGAGGTATCCGGAGCAGGGCCTTAAAACTAGACATAGTAAGCTCACCGGGCGTGCCACCATCTCACAGACGGCCATTTGGTTATCTTGTTTATCTCCCTCTTTCACAGATGGCGCTGCAATACCACTGAAAGTAGAGTTCCTCTATATAACTCCCGCAGGGAGCTAAGAGTTGCGCGACGCTTTTCCACGCGCCGCCGTGATGACGTCACTCCAGTTATCCCTGCCGCGCAGAGAAGCCCCCCGACGCGGGCGGCACCGCGCCCCGCCCAGGAAATGCAGCAGCAGCAGCGTGAGCGACATCGCAGGAATCCAGCGTAGCCGCTGTAAAGCGCCGCCGACCGAAGCGCCCCCACCACGCGTCGGCCGCCGTCGGAAGCGCGGCGGCGAGTCTCCTACACTCGCGACGGGTGGCTTTCCCGCAGCAATCCGGATAACAAGATGGCGGACAGTCGCGCAACTCTTAGCTCCCTGCGCGAGCTATGTAGAGGAACTTTAACTGAAGGAAAAGAACAGAAGAGATGGTATGCAGGGGTAGAAGTCATACGGGTCAGAATTTAGAACAGCGGGGGGAAGGAACAAGAGGGAGGGAGGGAGGGACGGGAGATTAAAACGAGGGGGGAGGGAGCTGAAAGAGAGGCAAATTTCTTAAATAAGCTAAGAGTGGTGCTAAGAGTTTTGCTGACAACCGACGTCCCGATTCAAAGGGAGAGCCACTAATCATCATTATCCCCAGTAGTGGAGTTCGCACTCTGCTTCTTACCGCACTTCTGTACCTGTCGTGATTATTTACAGTTCATAGTAATCGTTTCCAAAAATAAGCTCTTAAAAGCGACAAACATGGTCACGTAAGTAGCCATGCCGCTTATGCCATTTGGCTAGTGCTGTTTCAGACAAGCACAACGCGTTCGACGGCTGGGTTAGGCAGAGTCAACAGGCAAAGTGCCGCACTAACCTGATCGATGTTTACGTGGTCGTTCGTAACTTCCATTGTTTACCCCGCCGTTCTTACTGCTATAAAACGAATATGCATTAAATTTATGCGCGAATAGCTCGTTCTGCAAGCTCAAAGCCCTGCCTAAATCGCGTTTGCTTTTACCAGGCTCAGCCAATCCCACAGCTACTTATAATACGTGATAAGTCTTAGTGCAGGAAATGAGCTTGCGGGTCACATGGTCATTTTCTTTTCTCCTAATTATGTGCCTCACTTGAGTGAAGTTTTCGTTAAAAGTTGTGTCAGTGTTATTCTAACGAGGCAGAGTTTGGAATGAACCAAACTTGCATTCTGTCATCATGGTACCTTTTATCACCTTGACAAAGGCCACGTAGTTTACACCATCATGTTGTGCCGAAATTAGTGCGGTTTCTATTCTTGGTCTCATTAATGTTTTAGCACCATGCGAAACCACGCAAGGAAATGAAGCAGACTGCGCTTACAGCCAGGGTCCGCGAGTGCGCGGACGAGGCTGCGGAAAGCGCGATGAAAACGCCGTAGCATAAATAACGAGCAGAGTTTCGCTTCCACCGCCGCACTCTGCCAAAGGAGGCATTCTATGCAGCGCTGTCGCACAGAGTTACCGTGTTAGCGTAAATAAACGCTGCGCAGGGCCGTTCACGGTTCCGCATAAAGAAACAGCGTGGGCGGAACATGTCGCAAAATTCTCCGTCGCGGGAAATTCAAAACGTATGTCGTCGAGGCGAATAAAAAATCCCGGGCCGCCTCCATTAACATGAAAACTGAGGAAGGGCGAAGCATACGTGTTTTGAAATATTGTGAGTTTCTCTCTTGCCACGCAGTGCAGGCTGATTGGGCGCCGGCGAAGCGCCGGTGGGAGGAGCAATCACGCGCTTCCTGAGGCAGTGGCGATCTCTGTATCGTTGAACCGGATATAAGCAATTAAATGAGAGACAGAGTGTACTAGAGAGACAGACTAAAAGGGTTCAATTTAAATTGAGGACGACTCAGCGAGCAATGGAACGGAAGATGATAGGTGTAACATTAAGGGCCAAGAAGAGAGCATAGAGGCTCAGGGAACAAACGCGTGTGAAGGACATGTTAGTAGAAAGCAAGAAGAAGAAATGGGCGTGGGCAGGGCATGTAATGCGAAGCAAGATAACCGTTGGTCATTAAGGGTAAATGAGTGGGGAAGGCAAGTGTGGCTGGGGGCGACAGAAAATTAAATTGGGAGATGCGCTCAATAAGTTTTCCGGCATAAATTGCTCGCAGTTAGCACAGGACCGGGATAATTGGAGATCCATGGGATAGTCTTTTGCCCTGCAGTCAGCGTTGATAGGATGATTTTGATGGTGATAATGATGATGATGATGAGACTGACCGTAAGTTTTCTTTGTGTCACAAGCCGCAGCATGCTAATAAGTGGGCTTTACAAGAGAAAACCCGGCGTTTGAAACCAATTTTGAAGCGGAATTAGCAAATTTCTGTTATTAATGCAACTAAATCCTGAGTATTCAAATATTTTAAGTTGGTTTAAATTAATTTACTTCATTTTTGACCAGTTTTGTCGGTTAAACACTTGCTGCACCATATGTATCGTTTGATAACTTGATTTACCGTGACAACACGAGACGACCACAAGAGACGCCGACAGCACGATCTCCTCAGGCGCTTTGCCCCTAAAACGAGTGGCCAAAGTTTTCCATTTCTTAATAATAAAATGTTCATACCGCCCATGAAATAGGGCCTTTCTTGCCTGCAAAGGAATCGTGTAAATTAGTCAAGCCAATTTTGAAGGGTGTAACTCTTTTGATCTCACTTTGCTTACTTATTCCTACTGGGAATTGGATATTTCCATCTTGTATTCTCAGTGATGAATTTTTTCCTGCTTTTGTTGTCTACTTGAAATGAATTCACCATTTGTATTTTTTGCGTGTTACATTGTTGCACTGTTGGTTCCAATGTTTTTTTAGTTATTACCTCTGTATGAACTCATCCAGCATCCCGGTACCGTCACTGACTTTGTGGCACTTGTCTGCAGTGTTTAGATCCTTTTCTAACGCACTTCAATAAGCTTCTTATCCTTCTTGATAAAGCGTGGCTGCCCTGAAGCTGGCTTTCTCACATTGGGTGTTGGAGCCAAGGCTATTTATAAAGAGAAGGCTGGTTCTTGTGTGTTCTGCGACATCCTACACTCTAAAGCACTAAACTTCGTAGCACAAAACCCAACGACAGTAACTCCGCGGAATAAGTTTAGCCAAGCCTATTTTTAAAGAGAAGTCCCATTCTCGTGTGTTTTGCGACATCGTACACTCTAAAGCACTCAACTTCATAGCACAAAAGCCAACGGCACTGACTCCGCGAAATAACTTTGGCCGTAACTCAGAGAGAAGGCATGTTTGCGAATTCTCCCACTGTATGTAAAAGAAAATAAGAACGTTCAATACAGGAAAAAAAGGAAGGTACAAAGTAGAAGTTCCTAACTATCGCGCAAACTCCTGCTTTTATTCGTTCATACTCAACACTTGCGACGACTGGAACCGCTTCCCGCCTCACTGGCAACTATTCCAGATCCAACAACGTTCAAAACGGCTATCACTACTGTATAAATAGCCGCGCACCTTTCTTTGTAAGGACTATGGGCTTTGCGAGTACTGTATACTAAATAACAAAATAAAAGCCCACGTGCAAGGGTAGTTTTTATCGCGAACATGAGAAGTTTATAAGGTTTAAAGGCCAGCTGCTTTTCCCTTACTTCAACGGTAGGATACGTGGGTTGCTACGTCACGTATTTGACCGTACAACAGTGCACTGGCAATGACACGATAATCACCAGTTGCTTGAGATTTCAGAAAGTGCGCCCACTTCAAAGACAAGCACCCTTCTGTTCCAACCCTGCCGGCAACGAACGTTAAGAGCAGAAAACTAAAACTTGAAGCTTGTAGAGAGCAAGCTCGTTTCCTTTAGTGCTGATTGAGCGGAGCGGAACGCCAACACTTGAACACCTGCCCCCCTTTATTCTCCAGCGCTGCACGGCGAAGCTCAAACGTTTGACTCGGAGTGAAATTAACTTTGCAGTGAGTGCTCTGGCAGCTCCATGTTCTCAACGAGTTCTTTTTTGTTGTGTTCCTCACTTACCTGGCTAGACTCTCCGAAAACTCGTGCGGAGCTTAGTCACTCTTTGAGCAATGCCATTTCCACTTGACTTCGCTTTTCTGCTCGCGTGAACATTCGGGAGCGCACCGGTGCCTCGGCGGTTAGCAGCGTCGAGCCTAGCCTAGCTTTTGTGCTCCCGGGCATGTCTGCGTTTCAATTGTGATTGAGCAGAATTCGCTGATCTGGTGCTTACCACTCACTGTGAAAGTTTGATGCTTTCACTTTGTGCGCCACTAAAGCGGTAGAAACTTTGGTCCAAGCATTGTACATTGTACTATTAAGGGGGAAGTATTAACCCTTGATGTTTTACAAAACACTTGAGGTACAAAAATTGTTGGGAGGCGCACAGCATTCTTCAAAAAATTGGCAAAGCATGCGCTAAGTCGCACAAGGCTTTAACCATAGCGAAGCTGGAGGATTTCTGTCTAACTAAGCACTGAAGGACGCACAATCACGCACTGCATTAGGTTTGAATATGTTTGTTTACATGTTACATCGTCGCTTTTTACTGAGGTAGTAGCAGCCATTGCTTGCTTCCCATGTACAAGTACATGGGAAGCAAGTTTGTGGTAAATATGTTCGGGTATTAAACCATACTGTCGATGAAAACTCAGACGATTCCTATTCACTGACGGAGAATCATCCTTGACCTCGGCACGCAAACGCATGGTCTCTGAAGCTCCTTCTGTCTCAACTAGGTTATTTACAGGTCCACGTGCAGGCCTCTGCATTCCCCCTGCACTAATGAATTCGTCGTATCCTATACTCACCGCAGCCTATGAATGAAGAAACAAAAGGGCCTGCTCGCTATTACGGACATTGTACATATATCCCAATGTATCGACTGAGCCTCTTCCTGCTCATGCATTATGCTGCCCCGATCGCTGCCAGGAAAATCAATCAAGCCAATGCTCTAGGCGCAGGCAATGGCGAGCAAACAGTGGGTGGGAAAGGTAGGGTATGGCTCGGAAAGGGAAAACGAGGACGGTGAACACCACCTTCGCCGAAACAGTGGCAGGCGGATCACGTGTGCTTCGTCTGCAAAATGAAAACACGGCGCATGCGCTAAAGTGAACGCTCAAGATTCTTGCAAACGTTGTCTTTTGGGAACACCAAGCAGCCAGTACTTCGGTAAGTTTAGGTCTTGCCGACAATGGCACTCAGCTGTCTTGCACGTGGGCGGCGGTGTTCGCGGATCCGCTGTCGTGTTTGCCTTCTCTTCCTCACCGTCTCCTCCAGAACAGCTTCTCCGATTCATTCATCCCTCGGCCTACAGAACACACGCACGCACGCACGCAGGCACAAACAAATAGGCTCTCCGGTAAGCCGTGTCAACAGGAGCAGAGCGTATCGACTTTTATATACGCTGCGGCTGCCCCAACCAACCGCCGTGCTGACCTTGCCAGAGCACAGGAGGCGCTCAGTGCGACTCACTGCAACGTCGCGTCGTTTCTTGTCATCGGAGTCGTCATCTTTTCTCCCCGGAGCAGACGGCGGTGATCGGAATTTCAACGAGCTTTCTCTCTGTGGTTCCTTCCCTTGCTCCTTACATCTCTGGAGATTCGGTGGAAAGTAGTGATAGAAGTGAACAAAGACCACACAGCTGCTCATGCAGTGAAAGTCCTGCTCGGCATTCATAAATTCTGCCCAGCTAGGAGCAGGGATTTTGCGGAAAACAGCCGCCAGTCATCTGCTCAGTCCCAGCGGAAATACTCGAGTCCTTCGGCAACTGTTCTGGTAATAAGGGGAAAGAATGCTGATGAGAAATGGGCCCTTTGCATAAAGTGCCTCCCAGGACGCTCTGCGTCAAAGCCGGAGAGTGTGCACAAAGCGAAGTAGGAAGTATTTTTTATTCCAGAGGGTGATAGATGAGGAAAAATGGGAGTTCTATCCGGCTTTCCTTTCACCTTTGGAAACGTCCTCCGGGCTTGTCACGTTCTCTCTCGACGTTGAGATATGAGTTGACGTGTTGAGAACTTTGCGACGTGTCGGCGAAAAGAAATGTTATCTCGCTTTTGTTACTCTCACATGGTAAGAAAGAAAGCAAGACTGTCCTACTAAATGTACTTTATTGGGCCACATTGGTCCTCAGCAGTAAACTATCATCAATACAAAAAAGGTCGAAAGAACAGTCAAACGTAATAACACGCGCCTTCGCGCGTCGGTGAATAAAATGCCGGAGCGTTCGGTTCGCGTGGATTTATCTTGGAATGCAGTTCTTTCCAAAAACGTCCTATGAAATCAAGAACATTGTGTGCGAAACAAAAACAGTCTGTGTTAGTGAAGAGCAGGTTAGCAATCGTTCCCTATCAAACAACAGAGCCTAGCGCACCCTAATGCCATATGAGAACAACAGAATGCACAAACCCTTCGCAGCCAATCTCAGGCAACAATGCAGAAACAAAACGATTCACAAACAACGGTTCACAGCATCTCCCCAAAACCCCCCTTTGATGGCCTCGTCCTGCTACTAAAATGGCTTCGTTGAGTAAACAAAGCATTACATTACCTAGCGCATAGGCTCAATAAGAGACTGTTACGGCTCAATAAGAATTGAGCCGTAATCACACTTGGATCTTTCTCCCTGATTATCAACACTGTAGTATAGGGTATTCCTTACATAGGTATCGAACCACATGGGCAACGTCAAGCCACGTTAGTCGTCGCGATGTCCTGGGTCAACATCGGGGACCACATGGAACACAAATCGGCCAACCCGTCAGCAAAGTGTCGGCCAGCAAAGTGTCGTCTCAGAAGCTTCTCGTTGAGGCTGCGTCGTCGGACTGCTGTTCAAACGCACACACCGTCTCCGTTATACAGGGTGATGAAAGTTAAGTCGACCGAGTTTTTTTCTAATTAGGCGCTTAGATGTACGCGGACAGCACCGCTACATTCTGATTATGCGTAAAGTGGACACACAATGAGATGGTAACTATTGCTTTCGGCGGATTAATTGACTAAAATTGAATAATTAACTTATTAACGGCTGCAGTAAGCAGGCATGTTTGTATTGAAAAGTTACACGTAATCAGGTTTCTGCGCAGTTTCATTTGGCAGAATTCGTCTAGTGCATCCGTACTCCGAGATATCGAAGTGCGGAGTTTAATTACCGTTCGCGTGATTACGCATGCAAAAATGTGAAGACCAGCGCAAAGCTCAAAGTGCAAAGTGCAGTATGGCAGTCATCTATACTAGCGGAGTCTCAGCGAATGAATTTTGGAAGACATAACATGTTTTCTGGGCCTTAGCCAATGATGAGAGTTTGGGCCCGTAGGGTATGGATCCATAGCTTTAGTCTCGCCATTTACGTTAGCAAGATCTGTGTGATTAATCTTGGGTGAAGGCAAGTCCAACAATTTGCAGCTTAACTGGAGGATTTATAGCTGTCTTAATAGTAAAAATTGTCCAGTATTCTGTCGAAAGAAAAAAATGTTAGTTACTTATAAAACAGTTATGGTTGTCCATTAATGTTACTTGGATGGTTTACTTTTACTATCTGGGGGGTTCAGACAGCGGAATTTCATTCTGTGCCCATTTAGAGCAAGTTGTGGAGTTTATTAGAAAGTTTGGTACTGTGAATAACACGTAACGAAATGGCATGTCATCCCGAAGAGATCTGTAACGAGTGAACATTACACTGGACAACTTAAACTACTTTGTGAATTTCATAACCTGGCATTCTGCTTCGTTTTCACTACCGATAGGAGAAATCCTGTGGAATATTTCTGTGCAACTTCAGATAAGGATAACCAGTCAGTTACGCCGTGTGCCTCACCTTAAACTTCCCGTCTGCTTCTCAGCAGCCATCTTAAAAAGAACGTCTCGCCTCATGCTATGACTGCACTATTTCGCAGGATCAATTCACTTGAGGCCAATATTAAAATCAGTGCTCCAGAGCTTCGATACAACAAAGAAGCAACACATTCTCCACCAATAAAAGAAAATTTGAGACCAGCAGCATGTTCCTGAAAAGAAACAAAAAACAGCGCTGGAAAATTTCAATCTAACATAAAGGCTTTAACGATTTTCAGGCCGGAGGACTACATTAAGAACAGCAACTGCTGTCACAATGGATGCGACAAGCCGGTTTCATAGCATAGCATGCCAATGTTAAAACTCCGCATGAAAAATTATAAACACTTATGCCACACACTTACGTCACTTAATTTCAATCTAACATAAAGGCTCTAACGTTTTTCAGGTCGGAGGACTACATTAAGAACAGCAACTGCTGTCACAGTGGATGCGGCAAGCCAGTTTCATAGCATAGCATGCCAATGCTAAAACTCCGCGTGAAATATTATGAACACTCATGCCACCCACCTACGTCACTTAGAGGCAGCTCGTTATCGAGAAAAGCCATAAAATGCATATAAATTTTTCTCTGTGCAAAGGCAGGTCATAAACAAATTAGATTCAGACCGCCTGAAGAAATAACGAGCGGGCATATTTCACTGCCAGCAGACTAGCGTTCGGGAAAAAACAAATAGGAAAGATTTTTAAGACTGGGAAAAGCGAGAGCCTCGGGCGTCCTGTGAAGTTTACAACGCTATGAATTTCCACAGCCAAAGAAGCTTCTTTATTCAGCTCAATTGCAAAATACACTACATTCAAACTTTGCCCGAGCGAACACTTTTACTCGCAGGGGAACTTACTTTTTCGTTTACCGACTGAGTGATGGCGGACATTTTTAGCCATTTCTAATCATGTCCAAAGCTTCGGCTATTTTTCTTCTTTTTGTTTCTGCTGCTGAACTTCTGCGGGCCTATACCAAGCAGAGACAGCATTATGCATACGCCTCGCACCGTAAACTTCAATAAACTTTATGGGTGCGCCCCGGCGCAAGGTTCTCGATTCCTGCATATGAAGTTAGGTCAGCCACGGAGGAAAGATTTATTTGCGCCCATAAATTGCAAATATCACCTTGTTTACGGAAGAAAAGAAAGTAATACCAGAAGTGGCGAAAGCAACCTAAATCCCTGAGGTGCAAACATTGCAGCCGTGAATCATCAATCTCACCGGCAACACTTAAAGGAAGGAATTTTTTGTGTACTGTCTTACTTTTAGAGCATCGATATGAACGCGACAAAAGTCCGGTACTTACTTTACTGAACTGCTTGCAATGCGCCCTTTATTTTTAGAGCAGCACCTGCTTTGATTGTGTGCAGAGGTGGTTTTAGATTATTCGACAATGTAGCAGAAGTGGTAAAATATTTTGATTCAGACCGTTCGCCTAAGTGCGCTGGGGAAAAAAGGTTCTTTGTAAGCATTCGACTCTCAGTCCCGTTTAAAGTTCGTTATGAAGAAAAACGCGCATTAAGATGTATACAAAGCGCTCGTATTTTATGAAGAAAGGCAACATAATCTGCGGATTCCATTTTAAAACGCGGGCTTTCTTGCTTCAAGGCCTCTCGGCAAACACTACGATAACATTGCGCGATGTACCATAAGCTACTAGAAAAGCTTATTGTTCGCATTTGACATTTGACTCTGGCTAATGTTTATGGTTCGTTAGCAGAAAAAACTTGTAGTATTATGTATATGCAGCACTCGCATTTTATAAAGGTGACAAGAATGAGCTCCGCACTTTGCGTCAAACGCCTGCGTTTGAACTTGAAGGCTTCTTACCAGTAGCTACAAGAAGATTGCGCAAAAGAGCACAATTTCGTTATAACGAGTACAGTAACGAGTACAAGAAACGAGTATAAGTAACGAACACAAAAGAGCACAGTTATTGTACCCTTTTGTACTCGTTACTGTACACGTTATAAAGATATATGTTTATCTGGAATATCGCTTTAGTCCAAGAGTTTCTTGGTCACCAATGCAGTGCACCGAACGCAAGTCACTTCCGCTTTAAACGAAGTATCGTTTATCACTTTGAGTCAGCTAGCTGTCCCAATGACTTCGTTACAACAAGGGTGTACTGCACGTAACTTTTCACACACCTCTATTTTTACAAAAAGCCGTCTGAGTTATCGAACATGATTTTGTTGATAGCGGAAACCTAAAAAGTGTTTTGCAAGATCTTTTATGACAGCCACTTAATAGGGAGAATCAGAATTTGGTGCTTCTGCAACGGCCGCCGCATTGGAGGCCGTTCTCCATCCGCAGAAACGTGCAGCGGCATGTCCATAGTCGTTACAGTTTTACCTATAGTTACATAGAGGAACTCTAGTAGCCGTCTGCTCCCACAGATAGGAGCTATTTAGACAAACGATGCGTTCCTAAAAGGCTACCCCCCCCCCCCTGTCGGGAGGGGGGGGGGGGGTAGCCGTTGTTTCAGGCCAAACGACCCGTTTCCATAACGTCAATCACACCACCGTGCTTTGCAGTGACCCCGACAATGCACTTTGAAGCGGACGAATGTCACGCTTCCAATGCACAAAAGAAGGCTTCGAAACAATTATTTCGCCCTCAGCAGCCCAAACATGGTGCCTAGGCACGATGCATTCGGCGCCACAATCGTTACTGTTTGGGTTGTGCAGGAAAATAGTATGATTATTCCCGAGTGCTCACTCGAGCCCTGAAACAAATATTGTAGCTTTTCTGCAGCCCTTTCATTTTGTAGTGACTGTCTAGTGACTCTGTGCTAGACACTCGTAACATCGAACTCGTAACTCGTAACATCGAAGAACTGCGAGTTGGGCGTATTGGTAAAGGTTTATGTTTCGAAAAGCGCGAACAATACTTGGACAAGCAAGAAGACAGGACGGAGCGCTCTGTCTCGTCTTCTTTTTGTCCAAGTATATTGTTCACCCTTTTCCCAACATTGAACCCAAGTTTTCAATTTGACGGACCCTTTTAAGTTTTGAACTGTTACGGTGCTTCTTTCCGGCACAGTTATAACGCGAAGCCTTATATGTCTAGGTGAAAGGAAAATCCGGTGGCCCCGTGTACACAGAAAAAATTACACCATCTTCCCGTAGGCGAACCCTGAGTAGTATGCAAAGCAGTCATGGGGTCGATTCAAGTGCCCATTAGTTTTCAGCTCGTCGTTTCCGTTAGGTTGAGGTACGTAGCTAGCGTTATATTTACAGGTTGGTTTCCATGGTAACTACCACACTTTTCACTTACCGGAACTACGAAATGGGAAATTGCGTTGAGCCCATGGCTGTTTCGCATACTACTCAGGGTTCCCCTACGGGAAGATGGTGTAATTTTATTAGATGCGACGAGGCTGTGTCGCTCCCTTGTCGTTGTTGCCCCGTCAACACCCCCACTGCGCATGCTCGGCTTGCTGAACGCGCGGTGGTGTCCTGGAGCGACAGTGTTACCGGTGTCTTTCTGGGCCGGCCCGAGATGAGCCGAGCATGCGCAGTGGGGGTGTGGACGGTGCCACAACAAGGGAGGGACATAGCCCCGACCATGAGATACTGGAGGGACAGCGTTGCCGGTGTCTTCCTGGGCCGGTACGAGACGAGCACGCTTCCCCTTAAAGGGCTCCTGGAGCGGCAGTGTTGCCGGAGTCTTCCTGGGCCGGTGGATGGATGGACGACGTACGACGGATGACGGAGCCGAGAGAAAGACATGCTTTCATAGGAGTTAGAAGTGACGGGAGAGAGATCGGCTGCGTTCATAGATCACGTAGCTACTCTCCCATCTGCCGACGCTGTTAAAGGGACACTGAAAAGAATTTGTCAGCTTCCGTTTTTGCTTGCACTGCGTAGACTGGCTCAAATTAGCACACTTTTCATCGTTTATCCGGTTGACTAATCGGCAATTGTTTTACAAAGCGCGAAAGAAGAAAAACTACCATGCGCGGTTTGCGGCGAGCGCACCAACTAAGCTGCACGTTGGGAGGAGGGGGCACCGTGATTGGACGATGCCCAAGGTTAGCAATCAAAGAAGTTTCGGTTTCGGTTTCGGTTCTGTAGAACAACATGTTTGACATCCGATGGCATCGTTGGATGGGCATTCTCAATATCACAGTAATCGTAGTACCGCGCTTGTGCCATGTTGTCGACTGTAAAATGCATAAGATAACCCTCCCAGGACGACTTAGAATCGTAGCATTCATTAGCTGAGCCCTACGCAGTGCATGAACGCCCTCCGCGTCCCCGCAGACGCTCAAATGCATGCGCTTTTACCCCATATTTGGAGCTTGCCTCACTCATGCCTGTATCGTAAAAAGCGTGTTCGCACCAGTCCAAGGGTCTGTTGATTCTGGCCTGTGCCCACTGCCCGCAAGCAGTCGGTGCTTCTGGCAACAGCACGCCAACGAGAACTCGCTAGCGCGCCAGTGCCAGCCTGCGCGAGTTCTGTGGACTAGTTCGTGGAGCAATGAACGTTGCGGCCCAAAAAAAGGTGAACCCAGTATAGAAAACATCGGCGAAAAACGAAAAAGTGAACTTATCAAAAAAAAAAAAAGCATGTACCCGCGGGGATTATAACTTGTGACTGGCAAAACAATTCGGGTGACATACCTAGCGCTCCAGACCACTAGGCTACTGGCGGATTTTTTTTTTTGATAAACAAAAACTTTATTTACAGAGATATATACAGGATCACATCAGATGCTTGCAGGGTATTCGTCGTACACAATAGCAGCTCTACGCATGCAGAAAAATAGGCGCTTACTGCCTTTGCGCTAGCATGGCGGACGATGCCGGTGATGGAAATATAAGCTATATAATGTAAAACCAGTTTACACTTTTATTTAGATTTAGTATTTCAAGCAGCTTAGGTGACTATTTGTTGTATTGCGCTCGTGCAGTAAGCATCCCCCGAGTTTCCACAATAGCTCACGTCTAGCACTTGCATTTCGTAGACGGAAAAGCGTTCGCGGATGCGTAGTCGGGCTGCTGACCGCTGTGCTTGTTCGCCCAGCGCAAAAAAGTGCTTCCCGCACCCTAGTTTTACGCTGTACGGTAAAAATATCAGTTGATTTTATTTCCTTAGTACCTATATTGACTTCGCTGACTCTTCTCCCCCTTCAAGAGGCCTTATATTTTCCTACTGGCGTAGTCAGCGAAGCGTCGCATGTGCGCTTGTGCAGCGCTTGTGGGAAGCGACCTTGACTTGGAGCTAGATACAGTGTACAAACTAACGAAGTAAAGAAAGGCACATTCTTCCATTCCCAAAACGTGTTGTGGCTTAGTTTCAACTCATCGAGCGAATTGCGACGACCCGTCGGCAACCGGCCGGCTAAACGCAGGACCGACTGACTCGGTCGCGGAAGGTCGGCGAGCCGTGCAGTAGCGCAGCCAATTGCCAGCTCCTCTCCTGCTGACGTCACGCGAAAACGCCACAGAAAATGGGCGAGCGTAAAGAGAGGAGGACAGCATTTTCGAATTGATTTTTCTACTAAATAAATTTGCGTAAACGCGCTCAGGGTGGTCGAAACAGGGCCTAGGGACTCCGGACTACAATTTGCGCTCGTAATCCCGCATTGTTTACAAATCACTTCAGTGTCCCTTTAAGTGGGAACGGTACATACTAGGGAGCGAAAAAGAGTCTCTCTCGGAGCAGTGCGCTCGTGCATCGAGATAATGTGTGAAGCACGGCTCAAGGGTCAACGCCGGACGGAGCAGCGTGACTGTCCTTAGACTGCGCCCTACTTCGCTGGTCATTCTTCTTCACGGCGTTGAAGGGTACCGAATTTTTAACAGCCCATTTGTTTAGCAAATCGTTATTTTTCGTGTCCGCAGTTAAAAATACCAAGAAAATGCCAAAAATACCCTCTTAGGGTGCTTGGCCCACAATGCCGAGCAAACCCACTAAGGGGGATTGGCAAAAATTGGACAAAACGAGCATAGGCACATGGGGAGATTGGCGGAAATTGGCCAGAAAATAAACCCATCGTTCGCCGTAATCGCGGCAACACTTGGTCGGAAAAAGAAGGACTACAGCGTTCGCCGTAATCGTTGAAACACTTGCTCAGAACGAGAAACGCACGTCATAGAGTACGTTTCTACACGGTGATGCTCAATGATTATCACTTCTAAAATAAAGAAGCAACCTCACACTTAGATATAGCAACACTTATGGAGTAAAGGTCGTTGCGGAAGTGAAGAAGAAGTAAATAGGCGAAGACTGTGAACTTAAACCGTTGTCATGGTCTCGAAGGTTGCGTACCGCTTCGCGAACTTCAAGTATTACGCGTTAATGTGACTTCCTGCATTACTGTTTCTTTGATTGATTGATTTGGTTGTAGGGTTTAACACTCCAACGCAACGCAGGTGATGTGGCGTGCCGCGGTGGAGGGCTCCGGATTAGTTTTGACCACCTGGGGATCTTTAACGTACGCCGAAATCTCGCACACACGGGCGTTTTTGCTTTTCGCCCCCATCAGAAAAGCGGCCGCCGTGGCCGCGGATTGAGCCCGCGTCCTCGTTCTCAGCAGCACAACGCCTTAGCCACCGAGCTACCGCGGCGAGTCAATATTCTATTTTTAATCTAGATGCCGCGACTTTAATTTGGTTGTGCAGCCCGAAATCCAATTCCAGTGGGGGAGCACGATGGACGACTGCGCATCCATGAGTGGTGTACGCATGTCTGACAGACGCGCGCTGGCCAATGCACAAAAGCCCAATCGATTCGCCGGTTCCCTAAAGACAGGGCCGTTGTCTTGCTCTGCCACACCATTTTCCAAACGCACGCAAAGTGCCCCGCGTGCAAAGTCCGAATGCGCCTCTACAGGGGGCGGCGCTTCTAGACACAATAAAGCCTGCTGAACCAGCGTCTTCAACGCGCTCAGCAACAACACACGTAGAAACAAGTACGCGGTCCACGCCCACGTACGGCCATTTTCGAATTGGTCCTGTCGTAGCGCTTCGCCCCCTTCGCGCTCTCGGCACCCGGGCATAATTCTCCTGTGCGCAACGTGCGAGCCAGTCTCGCCAGATCGAATCAACGCCGACTCGATACGAAGGCTTTTGCGCGCACCCGTATCCCCTTAGGACTATTGACAGCTCTAGGGTTCATTCGGAGGCGTTCCCCTGAACATGAACGCGCAGAACGCCTGATTGGGAGATTTTTAGTTGTGGCGACCAGGGGTACACGGATCGTTCGACAACTGATGCTCTTGTTTATCGAATCCTGCCTTGTTGTTAAGACGATGCTGGAAGAACCCGTTAGTCAGCCGCCGGGTAGCCGCCAGACGACGCGACGGTTGGCCTTCGCTTGGCGGCCGACGGCCGCTATCGAACGCTTTCTCAGTGCAGAGCACCCAAGTTTGAAGAAAATGAAAGGAGGGCTCCTCTCCCTCGGCGATTCCTTGCCGGGACGTCCCGGACTGACGCCACTTCTGCCGAGGAGAAACACAACTGGTGGAACGTCTGGCTGTCTGGAGCCGCAGCAGCAATTGGAGGATTGGAGTGGTGGCGCATTGATTGATGCATTACTCTATTCATTGGGTCTGCTCGGATATGGCCCTCGGCTGCTTGACTCCTTGGCCTATATACTTAGACGGCGGCGTACTGAGGTTTGTGGAAGTGCTTAGGTTTGGTTTTAGTGGTATTTTATATTTGTATTCCAGCTGTCCGGATTTTTTTATGCGCGGAAACTACCAATTTTATATTGCTCTTTGCATTGGTAGTCACCGTCACCTTTTCGCTTGTTAATCATTCTTTAGTTCAATGCCTGTTAGCACTATGTTGAGCATGCTAACTTTGCTTTAATGCTTTAATGCTGCAACCCAAGCGTGATTTAAGTTTGGAGTTCGCGCAGTCATTAATGAAACATTGAAGTAGAGGGGTGTTTCAACGTGCGACGTTATGGGAATTTCTGGAAGGCATATTTTAAGAGAGTTCAAACTGCTGTGAGCACGTTCAAAAAATCCGTTCTTAAATCTCGAGATAAATCGAGATGAATCGGGATCGGGAACGGCTGTTAATACCAATTAAGATAGAAAACTATATTATTTTGCACTGGTACATTTGCGTTTCCCTTACACATATGGAGAGACTACATATACGCCAAAAGAAGTTTTATCAATATTCCGAAATGGTCCACTTCTGGGGAATACTCCTCTATTTAAACAACCGGAAATAATAACTCTCCACGATGCAATGAACAAAAATGTTTGTCTAGTCTTGTATAATCAAATAAGGACTGATCTGGAGCTTTTGGGGCTAAGATAGTTTGTGATGCTACATAAATACGTATAACGGCAGATTTGCTATACTAAAGAAAAAATACTCCCGGAATTTCTGAAATCGCGTCTTGTTACTGTGGTCATGCCAGCGAGTAGTTTTCAATTACTAATTTTTAAACAAAATATTACCTTTCCCCATCCGTAACAACATTAACGACGAGTGTATATTAAATATATCTTCGTGGTTTTTAAGTTTATATACAGGTTTTATAAATCATAATTAATATTTTATAGGCTTTATTAAGTTGATAAATTTATTTATAACTTTTTACATAAGTTGTTGTAAATGGGCAGAACGTTCTGCTAAATACATTTTTTCTAGTTATGCCCGAGCGTCCGTATATCGGGATGTTTTTACGAATATGCTCCTACCATGAGTGCTGTGCTGAGAAGGGTTTATAAAATTTTATTAGTGAGTAAAAGTCGAGAATACCGGATCCGTTAGCCCAAGTCAGCGGCCCGTTTTTTGCCGCTCAGCCACTAATAGTTACAAAGATTGTACTCGAGCACTCAGTAGGAGAAAATACATTGTCCATGCAGGCATCCTCATTGACAAAAAATATGATGTTATATACACCATTTTCCATAAGCAGCTGGTAAAGGAGGAAAATACTCTCAAACCAGTTCTCTCGGCGGCCGACCAGTGTTCCCTGTGCGCGCTGGGCTGCTAACATCGCTCGGCGCGGTGTGCTCCGCTGCGTAGTTCAGGGGTATTTCGCACCGCGTGCTTATTTTTTGCGGAACTTTCAACTGTTTTAGCCAATGCTGCGATGCCATTCAAGGCGCAAACGTCGCTTGGTCAGCACTGCGCGGTGATGGGTTATTGAACAACCAGAGAAAGCGAGAAACAGTCGCTGACAGCACGCATGTGCACGCATGTGCACGGCACTGCCTGGAGAAAATGCAGTGCGGTTGCGGCGTGTTTTTGCTTCATCGCTTCCCAACACACACCGAGTTGAGTTATTGGTGGATGCCGTTGATAAATCGCAACGACTTTGTACCAACGAACAACTCCAAGGTTTGTGGGTGCACTTGGAAGGCAAGCACACGCAAAGCTGCGACAGGGAACGGAACCCCCTGAAATGTTAGAATCAACTTTATCCTTTACAATACAGCATTGATTGATTGGTTGATTTATTAATCGATTCATTATGGTGCTTAACGCCCCGACCCTTCATGGGTGATGAGGCGCGCCGTAGTGGAGAGCTCCGGGTTAATTTTGACCACCTGGGGATCTTTCACGAGCGCCGATACAATAAAACATTACAATAACTTCTGGTTCCTTCTAGTTAATTTAAAATACCATATATTTTTTGGTCATTACAGCCGATTGGCATTAAACAATCCCCTTTTCATCTAATCTAACCTTTAAAATCACGGCGTTTTGTTTACTTTTTTTCAGGCCAACGCATTACACTGCCAAACGATATGAAAGGATAACTTTCTCCATCGCACACTGCTGGTCGATATCAGGATAAGCATGCAGGCAGCCCAATGTGGAAACGCAGCTCAAGATACGCATGAACGCTGCATTTGGAAAATAGCTCAACCTGTTCACAACGCGGTCAAAGGAAAAGCTTCTAATCCTTTTGCGTTGTCACGGAATCTAATTACAATTACAAAACAGTTACTGCTGGTCGCGTAAAGCATTTGTGGTGCAAGCAGTGGTTTCACAAAGGTGGGCTCCGAGCGACAGTCCACATGCGCTGCGCAGAGTTAGGTCAATAATAATCACGATCATGATAAACCAATATTAACTCGCCCGAACGTCGACCCTTTGGTTCAACCTTCGAATAGTAATTTGACTGGTTGTGCGGTCGTGGTTTTTTTCCGCCAAGGTAATTTCGTTTCGTCAGTAACCGTCATAAGTCTAGTTAAGAAAGATTATATTACATTACAATGTCAACAGCGTAGCAATCGCCTCGTCGAAATTCCATCGCGAGCACGGATCACCGTGACCCACATATGCTGTGCGCGCTACGCATTCGACGTCCGCGCTTCCGTAAACATGACTAATCGGTGAACATAAAAAGCACGGTGGCATTGAAAACACGAACTTACTCCCCGATATCGATTTCTATGTCAGTCAGTGCCATACAGGTTCGTTTGCATCGCGGAACTGCAGAGCGCCACCGGCACCACCAGAGCGCCACCGGCACCACCACTGCTACTGCTGCTCGCAACAGCCAGGATCGGTATTTTCCGCTCTGGCAGTAAATTAAGACCTAAAATCCGTCCGAAGATGATGAAAACAAAACAGAACACACTCACATACAAGCACTGCAACCGCTAACCTAACGCCAAACCACTTAGGTTTACTTGGTTGGTTGGTTGAAATTTATTTGAACCCATAGAGGGGTCACCATCAAGGCGGCCGATGGGGCGGTCCCCTATTCTCGGGGCCCGTATGCTTCCAGCACCTCCAGGCCCGGAGCCACGAGGGCTATGTGGGTCGGCACGGTAGGGCTGTACCGCAAGATCTCCCATCGCTCTTTGGGTGAAGGGTTGGGTGAAGTGAGGGAGGTGGGTGGTGATGGGGGTGGAATCTGTGGGATGGGGGTCTTGAGGGACGTGCACTCTGCAATGACGTGACGCAGAGTGCCTCTTTCTTGTTTGCAGAATGGGCATGTGTCATACCGATTTGGAAACATTTTATGTAGCATCCTTGGATGTACTAATGACCCTGCCTGCATTCTTCGTAGTATTGTTTGCTCTTTTCGTGTTAGTGAACGGTGAGGCTCTGGTAGTGTACACCGATCCTCTCTGTACATCTGTGTGATGTCTGTGTAGCTCGTGACCGGGATCGGGTCGTCCTCCCCTCCGCTTGACTCCTCGTGTGCCCGGCGTGTCATTTCTCGGGCGTGGTAGTCAGCGTTGGTGTTGCCAACTAGTGAGGAGTGAGCCGGGGTCCACACGAGCTCGACGGCTTGTCCCGGTGGGTCTTTCTTGTTTACGATCGCTAGTGCCGAGGAGGAGATGGAGCCCCTTCGGTAGCTGCTATATGCCTTCTTGCTATCCGTCACCACAACCTCGACGCCGGGTTGAACGAGCGCCAAGGCTATGGCCACTTCTTCCGCAGTCGTGGATTCCCTAGTCCTCGTCGAAGCCGAGACGACCAGTCGGTCTCTCGTTGTCACAACCGCTGCCGCCCGGTCGCTGCCCTTCTGGAGGGAAGCGCCTGCGCAGAGGACGCGGGCGTTTCCCCCAATCTTCGCACTAGAGCTGTTGTCCTGGCTTTTCGTCTGTCATCGTCTACTCCCGGTGCCATGTTTCTTGGAAGAGGCTTCGATGTGAAGGCTTCCCGCCATTTTTCTGGTAGTTTATTTGTCTTGGTAATGCACGGGTACCGAGCAGACGCACGGAAAGAACGGAGCACTTAACAGCCCAGCGCGGAGGTTTCGGTGGTCGCTTCATAGACGGCGCTAGCATCCGGTCAGAAAAAGCAAATGGCGGCGCCCACCTCTAGCAAGGAAAATGGTGTATAGGGTACTACTAAAAGCATTATGGGCTTGAAAACACGTGTCACGGCGTGTGTGACCGGTCAATTGTCTCCTGCCTTCCTTTTTCTTCGTAGACGTGAATTTATTCACCAGGGTTCCAGCCGAGCTTAAAGGGTCCAGGAAGACAAAATACAACATTTGTTTAACTTTAAAGAGTTAGGCTTCAGTACCTCACTCAGCTCCATTCCGGCCATGAAAGACTTTTTTTAACCCATAAAAACGCAATAAATACTTACGAACGTTCAAATTTCGCGCCACAGTGACGCGTTATCGGCACGAGTGACGTCAGATGGCCCATCACTAAAAACATAATTTTCAGTGTGTTAACTGCAGGTTAGCATTCAAGTGATTCGATCAAACGGAAGTAGTGGCCCACTACAATCCCCCAGTCATGTGTCGTCGCGATTGATCAGTTCCGCCGCCGTCAATCGCCCAAACAAGATTCTGTGACGTCATAGAGAGAGTAGCCGGAAACTGGCTAGTGAGTCGCCACTCCCCTACGCTTTTTCTTTAACATATCCGTTATTTTCCCGAAGGTTGTGATGAAATCGGTATCATTGTTATCACGACAGAGCAGTATTTCTAATGAATTAAACTTGTATTTTTGTCTTCACGGCCCCTTTAAGGAGCGGAGAGCAAGGGTTCATTTTGAACTCTATTTGGTACCTCTATGGTGTCAATTAATTTATTGGTGGTCACTTCATTTATGTTTTTGTTTTATTAGCTCGTCTAGTCTCGAGGTCAGGGACTCTTTGAGAGGTTGCGATACACCGCCTTACGCTAAAAAAATTGGGCCCATCTCCCCGCGAGGGGGACTCGAGTAAATGCGTCGGATAGGGGGTGGGTGTATTGCGTTAACATTTAGTGTTTGGGGAGTTGGTGGTAGTGAATGCGTTGTATCAGCAGCTTCTTGACGTAGTTTGAATGAATCAAGGATATAAGGCGCGTTCGTAGCCTCCCATTCTGTGTCGGCTTTGTGGCGCAGTGGGTAGAGCACCATGTACATTGCGTTCCGCCCGCAGGGTCGAGGGATCGAAACCAGGCGCTGGATAGTATTTTTTTATATAGTGTAGGGGGAGGGGTGCGGACAACGACGGTGCGGACTACGACGGACGTCAACGCGGGTGACATCGTGAGTTACTGAAATGCTCTGCATTTAAAATGTAGGACGCTCACTATAACGCGTAAGCCTTGAAGGTAGCGAAGCTGTGCGCAACCTTCACGACCATCCCGATGGTTTAAGTCCGCGATTGCAGCCAATTTTCTTCTTCTTCGCTACCGCAACGACCTTTATTCCGTCATTGTAGCTGCGAGTGTAAGCTTCTTTCATATTTTTTTAATGTGATAATTACTGGAAATCACTTTTGAGGAGCGCACGCTATGACGTGTCTTTCTCGTTCCGAGCAAATGTTGCACAATTACTGCGAACGCTGGAGTCTTTGTCGTTCCAAGGAAGTGTTGCCCCTATTAAGGCGAACGCTGCAGCTCTTTTTGGCCAATATTCATAAGTATGTATGCTTAGCTTGACAAACGTGCGCTCTGGATGCTGGGCGGCTGCCGAGAAGCATGCAGACACGAACTCTAGGCATTTTCTTGGACGGTCACCGCGAGGCCGGCGATCACGGGCGTACGCTCGGCAATTCCTTGGTGTTATTAACTGCGGGCACAAAAAATTACATCTGCTAAGCAGCTTCGCTGCTAATGAACCCCCTGCAGTCGGAAGACAGAAACTGTCGACATGTCTTCGATCACCACTGCAATGTTCGAATCGAATAATAAAAAAATGAGGGAGGAAGGCCGTGATTGGGGACACATACGCCATAAAAGATGGGCAACATCGATCTCTCCCATTCGCGGTGTTCTTCCAAAGGGAGCTTCCCCAGTGACCGAAAACCACAACGTCAAGGCACTAGTGTACGCACAGGTGCAAAGCTCACCATAATTCACCCGGCAATCTGGCACAGTCGACTCAAGCACACGCTTGCATAGCAGCAAAAATGCATTTCATTCGGGTCGACTTGTTCCTTTTGGGAGCAGCGATGTCGCCGTTAGGGTGCTCTTGGTAAAGGCTTCGATTACGTCGATAAGTTTCTTCACTGCCTTCGAAGTTCCTTTTTTACGTCATGCCGCCCAACAGTGCCGTAATCAACGTCGGCGGTGGAGTGGACGCGAAAGCTCCTGATCGTTATGATAGCCTGCGACATGTGGTCAAGGACTGGAACCACCGATATTCAGCTGCAACGACTTTGAGAACGCTCTTTCATGGCGCTTCATCCTCAACTAGCAAAAATAAAAGAGACCTCCGCTTTGTGATTAGTCGTCAAAACTCCCCTACTTAGAGGCAGCTGCTGTGAAAGAAGAGGGTCGCTTGGAAACACCAGTATATGTTCAAAAACAGAGTCGAGTGTGCGGCCCGGAGCGCAGTTCCTAGTTTTCCAATCACGGTGGGAAGTTAGAACGCACGGGAAGCGCATCCCATATGAGGTGTTTCTGCTCAAACGAACGCTTCAGAATTACGGTAATGATGGCCCTCGCCGCTGTCAGAAAATTGAGCGGTACATGTTTTGAACTGAGAAAAGTCAAACTCTTATTAAGGCGAAAGCCCCATTGTGCGAAAAACTGGCGTTGTGTTTGTCATTGTACGGTATGAAAAATGCCCGTCGATATAAATATTAAATACTAAACCTTTGAGTTTTGTATACGAATTCAACCCGGGTCCACAGTGTAGGAACCGAGTGCGTTATCACCGCCATACCCGATCCCATTGCGTGCTTAAAGGTGGAACCAAAGCTGTCTAAGTGCGTGCGGTGCTGATGTTATCACACGTGATAGGCCACGTTACCATACGAGTAGAACAAGCGCAGCCACAGAGAGCTGTAATTCTAGGAGAGGTAAGCCGTGAAGTATACATATGTCGGTCGAAGAAATGAACGCGGAGAGACTACGTACCAGTAAATAAGCTCGATAAGTATCGTTAATTCTTTCGCGTTCAAAGCAGCTGAGCATGTTTAAGTGCCCCGTGGAATCTTTCCTCATCTTGTCAAGTCGACGTTTTTGTTGCGTGAGCTACACTGGCCGACCTGAGTGAGACGTGTTGCTGGGCGAGTTGGTTCATAATATTACAGAAATAAGATTTAGCGCAGCGAATGACACGGACGTTGAAAAGGACGGGACGGGCCCTACCCGTCCTTTCTGGTAGCGCCCGTCCCGTCCTTTTCACCGTCCGTGTCTTTCGCTGCGCTAAATCTTAATACACTGGCCGAAGTTGAGCAGTCTCGTGTTGCTCTCGAAGAGCCGTGCTGGCATGCGCGAGGAGCAGTGACGTTTCACGGCGCATGGCTGACGCGCCGGTGCCGCCGCCGCCGCCGCCGCAGCGATTGGGTTGGATTGGATTGAATTGGATTGGATTGGATGGGAAATCGTTTTAGCAGCCGTAATCATGATAATCAGCGAATCCTAGACAACCAGGAAAGCTAACAATAACCAGCTGCACCTTAGCTCACGCTACGTATAATCCTGGCATTGCCGAGCTGAGCCAGTGCTAATATTTTTTTGGCAGTAGCGATGCAATCGCGAGAGAGGCAGCTGCCGCATAATGGAAGCTATGAACGAAGTACTCTGCCGTAGGAACCACCTAAGTCACAGAGGAAGAAAAAGTTAGGAGACGGCGCCACCAGAGAAATGTGAAGCCTATGCATAAAAAGTAAAATCGAAGTCGGCCCAGGACGTCACTGCACCACGTGACCCCACGCGCCGCCGTGTGTGAGCGCGCGGTGGGGTAGGTGGGCGTTTTAGCCCCAAAAAGCCACCCCGTTTCTTGGCCAATCCCCCACGTGGGTATGTGCCACTAGAAAAAGATCAACAACAACAACAACAACAATTATGGGCCGCTGCGCGCTCTTCAGTTTCGTCTGCTCGAAACTACTCTGCGGCCCGTTGTCCCGAAGCCTGCTATATGATGTTGTTTTTGTTTCCACGGCTTTGGTCTTCCGCACGTACGCGGCACTCCCGCCCGCACGCACGCGGGCATGAGATCGCCGAGCATACGAATACAGGAAGGACGGGGAAATGCTACCGCCAACGAAACACGAGAGATGCGTCGGAGTCGGAGACCGCCGCTGCCACCGCCGGCCCAGCCGACCAGGGAGGTCACGTGCTGGGCCGACTGCGGAGGCTTGAGAAAGGGAAACGGCGGAGGGAGCGGCTTCAACGGAGGTGGGCTTGCAAAGGCTAGCTGCGTGACGTCAAGCCGTCTCCTAACTTTTTTCTTCCTCCATGCCCTAAGTACATAAACTGGGACGAGCACGACGGAGAAACTGTCTGCAAAGTAGAAAAACATTCATTACATTTACCAACGAGAAAATATCTGCAATCAGTATGCGGATACCTGCTTACGTTCATAATCTGTAATGTTTGTTAACGGTTACCAAACTTGGTGAGGGCCTAAAACGCAAACCCCTGGGTAGTTCCGTAAGTTATTTCGCTTTTAGAGCAGCAAGAAAATGCCCTTCCATTCAAATGAACCTAAATGAATTTTTATTTTAAACAAATTCGGCAGAACGTCGTGTGTTTTGGCAAGCACTCAGAGGGAACAAATGAAACATTCGTACAAAAGGTTTTAATGAACCTTTCTCATTGTGCCGAAATTTACTCTGCTTTGTTATAACTCCGTGACAAGTTTTCACTAGTGAAAAAAATTTACACCATCTTCCCGCGAGGGGAACCATGGGGTAGAGGCGACACATCGGGGGTTGCCGTTGCGTTTCCGTTATGTTAGCGATGTCAGCGTGTGAATTGCTGTTGTTGTGTATCCTATTTACGCAGCATGTTCACCCCCGATGCGTCGCATCTACCCCATGGTTCCCCTCGCGGGAAGATGGTGTAAATTTTTGAACCGAGCGCAAGCTGCGCTCTAACGCACAGCTGGCACGGCGACGGGAGCGAGCGCAGCCGAGCGCAAGCTGCGCGCTGACCGCGCTGACGCACAGATGGCGCTGCGGTGAGAGCGGCGGAGCGCGCAGCTGCCGCGGCGAGGAGAATGGGGGAGGGATGCGGACTACGCCGCGACAACGACGCGGGACAAGGCGAGTTAAAGAGATGCGTTGCATCTAAAATTTGCAGAAGCTCTTTGCTTGGCAGAAAAAAAGACTTGGTATACTTCAGAGAAACAGGTAAAAATGCTATGGTCCTTTGTAACTGATGTTCTGACCAAAACGTGTCAACCCCTGGTGGAAAAGCATTGAAATCTTCTAAATGTTGGCAACGTTTTCGTCGAAGTCTATGGTTGGGATATTTTATTTCCTTCTATCTAAAAACAACTTCTGCAGAAGACACAGCCTATGAACTGACGGTGAAAGAAAACTTGATTATTCCCGCTTTTTAGAGTTCAAAATGCGCGCCGTGAATCTGTTGGTTCAGGCTTAAAAATTGTCTTTCAATTCTGTTTGTCGAAACTACAACCTCTCAGTGGATCGCACAGAAATTTTAAATGAACTCTACCAGCGTTTTCATCGATTAATGCGTACCTGTGCAAGAGGGATTCTGAGTAAGGCGCCACAAAGGGCCTGCGAGGCTCTTCCGAAAGCAGCTTTCCTCAAATAGTATGCACAGTAAAGTTGGCTCATTAATGATTGATGGCTGTTGGAGCATCAGTGGTTCTTGATGCGTTCTCTCAAGACGAGACAGATATTGATCCACATCTATGTTTCTTTTTCGGGAGTGCAGAAAAGGAAATTGAATTTTCCACCTGTGTTTAGGCGTGATGGATGGGATAGACGGGCATACAGGTTTCCAAACTTCTCGTGGCAGCGTAGCTCTGGAGCGAGTTTTACTTGTTTTTTTTTGGAAGAAATCGAGGGTGGATACAAAGCATGAGCTTCAAACCAGGAAAGCAATAAGGATTATTCTAGCTTTGAAAAGAAAATAGACTACCTTTGGTAGATATCAGTTAGTTTCCCCATTTTTCATGTTTAAAGTTTAATCCAGTAACATGAAGCTTCCAGGCTCATCAAGGTTCTGTCAGATGTGCTTGCTGCAGTTATTCAGTGTTATGCAAAGCATCTTCGCCTCTACAATATCAAAGACGATCGGTTATTTTGTGAGCGGCTTCAAGTTTTGCACATGGCTTTCACCGGGTTTCAGAGTCGTTGAAACTATTCATTACCAGCAGTCTCGCGGTAATCGATATACGCCAAAGCTTAGGCCGTTGCGTGCTCCATGACGCTGCTGCTGATCGAGGAAATGACTGTCGTCAACACAAAGCTCACCTTTCTTGGGGGTTACTGAAGGAAAATCTTCAATACGGTTTTTTGGTATTTCTTGGATGGAAACAGTGCGAACGAAACAAATACAGAGGAAGGAATACAAGGAGGGCCACTGTGTTTTTCTGACGACCCAGTGGTCAAATCCTTGTGCTCTGTCTTCGTTTTGTTTGCGTTGGCTTCATACAAGAAATGTCATTCCAACTAGCACAGATAGAAACACTTCTTCCGCTTTTAATACAGTCGAACCTCGTTATAAGGAAGCAGTATTGGGACAGCAAATGAGTTCGTTATAACCGACATTCGTTATAACAGTTGAGGAAAGAATCGGCTATAACAAATCGACAATCTGGCTCACGCAAAATTACTTCATACAAAAATTCATTGTTTGAGGCTTCCAACCAGCTATAGACACGGTAACCCTTATCTTTCTCCTTGTTTCATTTAGAGCTCAATGAAACGGAACATGAGTACGTCAAATTACAACAGAACAGAGTTCACTTGACGAAACAGGACTGCGTAATTATTTATTTGGTGAAGAATGTGATCTTCGTCTGGTGGATGCTCACAGCACTCAGCAGTGTGAAGTTTTCCACAGTGTCCACGAACAAGAGGGCCTTTATAGTTCTGCAGTTTAGGACTACGGATGTTTTTTTTTTTTCAAATTAGCTTCTCAACCTCATCGCCAAATATTTCTTTGTCATATCCGATATCATGCGGCTGTCACGGTTTCAGTTTTGTTATAAAAAAATAAGCGTCATTGAAATGAAGCTCGACCAACCGAAGTTCGTATTTAGTTCGCATTAGCCGATAATTCGCTACATCAGTGTGCGTTATAACGAGGTTCAACTGTATACCGCAGTTTTGAAACCTGCTGCAGGTTTCCTACGCTTCGGTGATGCTCGTACGGTTTGCCGAAAAAAAAGTCCGTGGAAGCTGAAAGACCGTGAACATTTATGAGGGCTGCACAGAAAAACCCGAAGATGGCCGACGTGTGGGTCGGGTGGGAAAAATCCGCCGGGATGGGTTTATCGCATCAGACAACAAAGCCTCTGTTTGGATAAATTTTAAAAGCTGGAGCGTTCATAATCGGTTTTGAGGCCCAGTCGTAAGAAGGCGCCGGACGCGCTCCCATAGATGTGAAGACAAAGCCACACATTGAAGCCCAGCTTTTTCCGCCTCCTCCGTTCTATTGGCAAGACGTATTGGCACGGCCCTTTGTTGACGAGGAGGCCTTTCTGTTGACGGTGAACGAACGACGGGCGGCTGCACGCCCGATAATGATGGTGCAGCCTTAAAAAGAGGCATGAATGTTTGAATATCGTTTTGTTTAAACTGAGAGGAGCTAACAACTTTCATATCCTCTCGGCTCTTGTTCGTCGACCAACGGTGCTTTGCTTATTCAGAAAGAAGTGGCAAACAAAAAAATAAGTGACAAACAAAAAATAAGTGATGGCGACATGATAAACTCGTGTCGCCACTCGCTGTTTAATGCAGGACAACGAAGCAATGACGATTTCCTCGTCAAACTGCCATCTAGTGCAGCTTTTTGTGGCTGCCCCTTTTTTGTATGCTCAAAGAAAACAAAAGTTTGATTTGATTTGTTTTTAAATCCAGGCGTCTTACTCCGCCGTTCCCCGATTATTCTTTCGCAGAGTAAAAATCGTGCTCAGAGCGTGTTTGTCAGGGAGAGCCGTGGCACCACCACCGAAGGGTGGGGCCATGGTCGAAGAAGGCGTGGAACAGCCTGCCACAAGAGTGAAGTGTTAACCAAACGGGCGTCGGGGACCGTCACCTGACTCCTCTAAAAGTTCTGACTGTGTTGTCCCCGCCTATCATACACGCAAATGAGCCGGTGGAAAGAAGAGAGATTACCTCAATAGCAGCGTCCTGGTTTACAGTCCGCTTCAACAAGGACCTACAAATCGTTTTCTGAAATAGCGTAAAGGCAGTTCACTAAGAAATTTTTCTTTGTTGAATAACTCCAAAATAGATAAATCACCCGTCAAGTACTTCATAGTTTCAAATTAACCTAAGCCATTTCCTTTTACTAGGCTATACGCCTCGAGCGCGGCCTGTAGGGGCGCCACTGAAAATCCCCCTAGCGGCCCGTTTCGAAAGCAGGCGCGGGAGTCCCCGGCCCGCTCCCCCCTGTCGCCGTTGCTTTTGGGGCTCGTTCAAGACAGCGATTTACCGTTTGTTCGCGTTCGAAATACCGAATAACGTGGAGCAGGCACTCTGTTTGCAAGCGTGGTATGTTCACGAGAGTATAAACGTTTATGACGCGATCTTAGTGAGATCTATATGAGCGCCGGGCGTGTGTCACAGGCCGCGGCGTTCCGAAGCCAGCATTTGCATGCAGCTGATTGCAATTCCGCTGCCCTGAAACTTAGTGACTGTGTCTCCGTAAGCAGTGTTTCCTCCGATGGTCATGTTGCGGCCATACACACTATGATATAAATCGACTTTGTACACTTACAAAATCTAGCGGAGCACTCATACCTGACAGCACGCAAGTTACGCCTGCCAATATCACTTATCAGGTGTTGATCAGTACCATGAACAAGCCAATGCGGCATAAATTTCACAAACATTGTACCAAAGAAGTACGATGGATAATGCAAAATTACACTCCGGAGTCAGCACACGACGACAAATTCAATGCTGGGTCGTCTTGTCCCGAGGTGAGCGCTCGCAAAGATTCATCTGTTACATTTATCCTCCACGAGAAGCGCGAAGATGGGCTTATACAGTAATCCGCGTCCGTGACCAAACTCTTCTACGAAACACCGTCATATGAGTCATGACACAGGGAGACTGCAGAATCTAGCATAAACCGAAATCAGAGACCGTTATCAGATACGACACTCTTCCAACGAGCCCGTGTGTACGAGATTTCGGCGCGCCTTAAGACTCTAGGTGGCCAAAATTAATTCGGAGCACTCCACTACGGCGTGCCTCGTCGTCTCCGTTGCGTCGGCGCGTTAAACCCTGCAATCAATCAATCAACTCTTCCAACGACACCTCGTATCGCTTGTGAACTGCCTACCCTGTATTCTTCAAAAAATGAGTCCGCCGAGTGATCAGCCGTTTTTCAAGGCGAAAAACAAACGAAAAGTGAACACGCAGCTTGTGTGTGTGATTACTAAAACGTTCATTCGTTGATTTCGCTCTGCATTTGTAAACAACTATAGTTGAGCGTCCTCCTCCTCACCGCCCCCCCCCCCCCCCCCGCATGTCTAGCGAAATATCAGTGCATTTCGCATCTAGTTGGTCTGGTGAATACTACCTTGCTCAAACAAACGTCTTTAGCATTTCAGAAGCTGCACTCGTTTTTTTTTTCATTCCCGTACGACTATTCTATTTATTCCTTACTTGCAGACCATTCATTTTCCCGTGGTTTCATTAACATATACCTTGGTTCTTACTATAAGGCATGAATGGGCACATATCTGACTTAACATTTTCTTTTCTGTACTTAACATTTTCTCGTGGCTTATATTCCCATAAAAGGCACAAGTTTTTGTCAGCTATTGGGTTATCACGTCCCCGAAACATATTTTTCTACGACGTATACATATTCGAAGCAAAGCCGCATTTGTTGTCTGCGCTGCAAAACGAACCAACCTCTTACAGTGCCAATATCAGGTCTAAACAAGGTGACAATAAATAGAATTCACTTGTGCTGACGTGTTCGAAGGTGACAGCGGTGATATGCTGCTGCCATCGCAGACGCCCGCAAGAGCGGCCAAGAAGCGCGCAGAACCGCCTCCCCGAGTAGCTCTTGTTGGCGTTAGAGCGCTCTACCAAGACGCAGCTGTTTTTTTTAGTGCCCTAAACGTGCAGTTAGCTTACAGACGTCACCATAACAAGTTGTTTAGAGCGCGGAAAGGCAAAGAGAAGCGAAAGAAAACCAAAACACTGCATGACCACCTATCAGCCACGCAGCGCTAATCCCGCAAACGCCGCGGAGAAGCGGCGGCAGGCGGCGCAGCGATCGCGAATCTCGAGGCGTATAAAAAAGGGAGCAATATAAATTAGGAAGTCTGCAGATACTATCTTGACAGAGTCATTCGCTTGTCACAAAACGTACGCCCTTCTGACTCTCGCAGAGAGAGTTGCTGAACTCTTCTTCAGATGTAGTCAGGGAAGTCCATCGTACCGAAATTAAGGAGGGAGTATGAGGGACTACACAGGTGGTAGTTATTACGACTCCAGAACGAAGTCACTACGACGGCAAATCTCTGATCGAAGAGTATTCAACTCCCTACACTCCCAGTCTCGCAGAGCGTTACCTGACTTTTTTAAGGAGTCCAAAGACAAAGAATCCACAGGGAGTGTGCCGGACCCCAGTTTCTGAATTGCAGCATGGTTTCCACTAGCTTAACTCTTGAGGCACATCTCCACCGCATGAAGGTCATTTCACTCATAAGAGGAAACGCGCAATAGGTGAAACTTCAGCGGTGGCTGGTGAAGTGAACTACTTTTGAAGTGCAGAATATTTTATATGCTCGGCTTTTCGTCTTAGGTCGCTAACGGTTGATGCGACGGCCGGAATCAGGCGACGCAGCGAGATAACGGAGCCAAGTAGAGCCTCCTGTACCGTGGTCAGGGTGTCACGCTGAGGCTTCGAAAAACCACGCGGCTTAAATAGTGCACCGTTCGAACCACGTGATCTGCTGGCGCTTGTCATACATCTCCCCGTTGTTTAGCGGAAAGAAAACTTCAGGTACATTTCAGATAAAATCTGTGTGTATAACCGGCAGCTCCCACATTCATCTAGTTAGGAACGCTCGTTGGGATGGTTTTCACTATAGTAAGCAAAAAAAGCGGCCGTCTGAAAAAAAATGGCGCGTTCGAAATGACGCAGGAAGGCTCCAGCCGCGCAAGAAAAAAATGGCGCGTTCGAAATGACGCAGAAAGGCTGCAGCCGCGCAAGAAAAAATTACGCGTACGTAATGACGCAAAACAGCTCCAGCATACGCAATAAAAGGAAGCACAAAAAGAACATACTACCGCTGGCGTAGTTTCAGGCAGGGGGCGCGCGAGCACTGCGAAGGCGGGAAATTTGAAATGCATTGGGTGGCAGCAGTGACCGGATAACGGGGCTGCTGTCCATTATGGCGAATCACTGCTTTGCACTTCCGACAGCTTTCACACTCATTGGAACGACTTTAATTTTTTGTGGTTCCTTCATTACAGAAGCCTTACCTCCTAAAGGAACACCAAGGATCGTTCATTCTTTATATCAATGTATTGGCTAAGAGGTTCACTTATATTTGCCAATGGTTGATCGCGTGGAGAAACCGAAACCAAGCATGGTGCCGACGACAGAGATATTGCAAGCCAGCATTACAAAGGGCAGTATCGCTGCTGCTCGTTGTGTACTAACTGAGAGAGTAGTAACGGAGAAAGCCGATGCTGAACTTGTGTAAGTTACTGTTGTCACAGTGGGCTCACCCCGTTAGGAACCGACAATGATAACATGCCTACATCACCAGCCAACTTGCGAGGTTGTAAATCTAGCTTTGACGCGTATCCAGTTCTGTGTACTACCCCTCCCAGCGTAAAATCTTTTCGCATGTTAAAGGGTAATAAAGGCGGCGCATGTAGTTTTATTTTCTACTGAAATGAAACCCGATTTTCTTCCAGACAGCAATAAAAACAGGATTTTGTCTTCCGTGTGGGCCTCTGGAAATATCCCCTGCTGTTTGTGTTGTTAATGTCCCTCAGTGCTTTAAAAACTGATTCTTACTGACAACAGCCGCCATGAAGTCTAGGAATGTTTAGGAAAAAACGACCATGTTCAAGGCTTGGCAGAAAAACTAAATCTTGTTATTCAGGTGTTTCTTGCCATAGGAAACGGTGAATTGAAGCGACTGGTACCGCATTACCCTTCTCGCTCGTGTTTCTCGCCCTTGCAGTGCAGGAATAGCCAAGTGCTAACCTCCAATAAGTGCGTGCACTGTTGTGACATTGACTTTTCTGCACAGTAGATGCACACGCATGACCACATTTCAAAATCAACAAAGGTCCCAAGTTCTGTTTGCAGAGGTAGCAAGGCTTAACGTCCGCGGTAATAGCTCGCCACTAATATTTCCCTTTCCCTTCTCTCCAACCGAACAAAACCAAACGGGTGCAACGTAGGCATCGGAATTGTCCTACCCAGCAGTACTAGATAGATACGTATATCATCGAGTGACCTAAATGTCAGCTCTTACGAATGCCGGGAAACTGCACTGGAAGGCAAACACAGATCTGGCTATGGCTAATGGACTCACTGTATCAACGACGCTTCAACAATGGTAGCAGGGCAAGCGCTCCGTTATAAAAACGTCTCTCTAATGCCAAACCCATTAACCGCCGTTTTGTCTTTGCGCTTGCAAGAAGGGCACATTGTGAAGAATGGCTATAGGTAACGGACGTGAAGAACGGCTGGCTTGGAAACGTACGCCAGCTTCGTCCTGATCGTCGATATTTTATTCAACGGCACACGCATTTCCTCGGTGCGCTATTTGCTTAGCGTTCAGCGACACACCACGTACCTTTATTATATTATTTCCTGAAGGTGTCCTCGCCGCCCGCAAGAGGGGGCTTAGTTCGCTTGCCGCACGAGGGTTCCCTGCTACAGAAAACAAAAAAAAATGGGTCGACTCTCTGGTTGTTTCGCTGCAATTGTCACTGCGACACGTGTCTTCTGTGACCGATTGAACGTAACACTCTTTCCTCTCTTTCCCGCCCCCCTTCCACCTGCCATGATGAATGCAATGCGGGTTTGTTCTATTCAATTCCCTTTTTGACCATTTGCACTGTTTGAACACCATCTGGTGGTACCGTATTTACCCGATTCTAGCGCGCACTTTTTTCCCGGAAGAATATCCCGAGAAATCGCATGCGCGTTAGAATCAGATACGAAACCGAAACTGCCGAAACAGCGGAAATTTCGTCCCACCCATCGCCATCGCCATCTCAAGATGGCGCCAAAGCTTTTAGCAACAATTTTTCGGACGTAGGAAGCATAGGCGCCTAGGCTTTTCTATCAGCGTTCACACAAATCGTCAAATCGTTCCACTTGCGCGCTTGATAACAGCAATGGCAGCCGCAGCTCTCACGCGTTCAAAACGAGCGGTCGGCTGAAGCGTGCGCCTCTGGAGAAGCTCGCAGGATGGGCGTGCGAGGCGTGGGCCACGATCCCATCGACCATGGTTGAACATTCGTCCAGAAGTGTGGCATCGCGAATGCGCTTGACGGCACCGAGGACGAGATGTTGTGGTCAGCAGAGAGCGACGAGGAGTGAGATTACTTTGGGAAATAAATCGCCCGTTTCTCTCGCATTCGCTTGCCGAGGTCACAAAGTTCTGTGGGCGTTAGAATCGGAGGTGAAGTTTTTTCAGTTTTTTTGGCCAGAAAAATCGGGTGCGCTTTAGAATCGGGGGCGCGTTAGAATCGGGTAAGTACGGTATGTTTGTTTTTGTTGTGTTTCCAGCAGCTCAAGCCGACATCTTTTGTTTTAGCTTTTTCTTTTACCTCGCGTATTTCGACCCTGTTGTTTAAGGTGTTTTTTTTTTTCCTCTGATGTTGTGAAAAATGCTCCAACGTTTTTTCTTAATTAGCAGAATGCTGGTGCTCGGGGTTCTGCACTTAATTCTGCCTCAAATAACCATGATGCTCATGCATTCTTTTACTTGTTTTTAGCCAGGCCTATGAGTCTGGTGACAGACAGACAGACAGACAGACAGACAGACAGACAGACAGACAGACAGACAGACAGACAGACAGACAGACAGACAGACAGACAGACAGACAGACAGACAGACAGACAGACAGACAGACAGACAGACAGACAGACAGACAGACAGACAGACCAAAAATGTTCCTTTAGGTATCCGAAGAATGACTATCGTCTTTAGAAAAACAAAAATAAATCGTATCACTCAGGAATCACCCCTCCACATTGTGTCTATTGAAGATCCAGCATCATTCAAGAATGCAGTTCCTGTACATGTAATGCAGTAACCTAGTTTCCGGAAATATGCTTGTGTTTACATACTGCTTGTACGTCTACACTGTTACCTGTTTTCATGCACTGTACCGTCCCCCCTGTAACGCCGCAAAGGCCCTGAGGGTACTTAAATAAATAAATAAACATAAATAAATAAATAAATAAATCTTTTGGAGCAGCTTCTGTTACTTCTCAGCTCCGAACTTACCTCGAATTCAGCTTTGCATACGACAGCTCTTTCTCTCCGTTTCCTTTCGTTTACCCTAGAGCTCGTTATTTTGCGCGCGCGCGTTCCCTAAGCAAACCTGGTTTGTTCCTAATGTTCTGCAGCCGTACTTTCTCGCTCCAAATATGCAAATTGCTCGGGCTCTGAACGGGCCGTCCGCGTTTGCAACAAACACAACCGGCGCCGCTGTGACCTTGCTTTACTGAAAGTTCGGAGAGCGAAGTTAACACTCCCACCCTGCTCAAAGCCTCGCAGCAGTCGGAAACAAATTACAGATTCGCGGGGCGCGAATAAGTTTCTTTCCCACCGTCAGCTGGTGCGGCAACGAAGCTTTCTTTGTGCGTACTAGAACGACCCGCGCGCGGCTAAAAGGAGCCGTTCAACAATGCCCAGACAAATGGCCGGCTGTTCAACACAGAAAACAGAACACGCGGCATTGGCGCATAGCTAACGAGCCCGTGACATGCTTTGCGTGCGCGCCGCTTTTTTCTTTCTTCACTCACGATATGCCTGATGGCATGGAAACACGATTCGAGCTAAACAAACAAACCTTGGAAACAACTTCGAGCCAGTGTTGAAGTCGAACGAATGAAACAAGGTTGCCGTCTGCAGACCTGGTGTCTGCAGACTGACCGGAGTGAGAAGTTGTCTTTTCAGACTACGTTATGCTCAAGGGAACCGCAATGCACTGGTTTAAATTTTGTTTTACGCTGGTACCTCATAGATGTAGTGTCAGCGGCTTTCAAACAGCTATTAAAGACGATAGCCTTTCTTAGGCTACTTCAACGCAGAAATTTTGGTCTGCCTGTAAGCCCGTCTGTGAGTCGGTTCAGCCACCCGGCCATAGGGAACCTGAAGGAATCTACGCATTAGTCTTATATACCCACAGTCAAACCTACACGCCTAAGTCGGGTGGCAATCTTCATACTAGTCAACATTGTTGAACAATAACAAAACATTAACCAAATGTGAGGCAGAAAATTAATTCATAAGTGATATTTGCAGTGTTCCCTTATTAAAAAATACATGAATTTTTTGCGATATCAAATGAAATACTACATCAACTGCAGAAAATTGTTGCCTGCTGTTGCCCGCGCCACTATAGCTCGTGGCGGAATTTTAAGAAATTAAGCGACAACAGCTACGAAAGGATCCACTGGATCGGTTTCACGTTCCGCTTGAAATGCACGTGGAGCAGGGCAACGTGGTTATATAACCCTTGTAGTAGGGTGCCTCGAATCACGCGGGCCTCCGCCGTACGGCAGCGCTGGCATGGAGGCACTCGGCCTGAAGCAGAAGAACGCGGGAAATTTAAACTGACTTGAGCAAACCTCTAACATGTTATCTTGGGGGGAATGAGACGGGAGAGGAACGGCATGAGAGGTGAGCGGGAAGGAGAAGGGAGGCATTTACATGGCAGACGTGCCAGTCGACTATCGTCTTTCATCGCCATTTGCTAACGAAAGGGGCAGATACGCGGCCATTTACTACTTAGGCTCGAATTTCACTCAGTGGAAGATCACAAAAATCCAAGCCCCTTAAAGGGGCCCTGAAAGGCATTTTGAGCACACTAAATGAACTAGCGCAATCGCTAGATTGGGTCGCCAACGTCACCTGTGCCAAGTATTACTCTTTTACGCGCAGCGGAAAGCTCACACTTTTGTTGCAAAGTTTGTCGCTTTTTTCTCACCCTTTCCTTCGTGTTTTTGGACGCCGCCATCTTCACATGTCTACATCATCGATTCCCAGATGTTCGTCATGAGCTAGACATCCTGCTATTGGGCGGCTTTTTCACGCACTTCCGGCAAAAAGATGAGTCGTCTGCTCAGCGTCGGCTCGCCGGCTGATCTGCCAGCGGAGTGCCGGAGTGCTTTGACATTTTACGACAAACGAAACAAGTGTAAACAAACTCTTAACCGTTTGTATTGAATGCAACACGGCCATAACACGACGTGGATTTATCTTACGTGAGTACGTACCATAAAGAAAGTCCCGTGGCACTTCTTTGGTCAATCGCAGAGAACGCCCTGAGCCGAATGCCCGGGTTTGACGCGTTACATTTTATTCAACTTCAAAACAATCCAGAGATGCGTTTCGAACGAACGCAGCGTCACAACATGCGTTGCAAGTCTGAACCGCGATTGACAGACGATGAGTAGCCTCCTCCTGCCCGTCGTAAATTCGGCACTCACCTCACACCCGGTTTGCGGGGACGAGCAGCAAGTCACAACTCTGGCGCGCAAGCGAGAAGGCTTTTAAGCCAGGCACACTGCACATACCCCATGCGAGGTTGAGTGGTACGTCGTTCGAGAAAGATAATCCAGACCATGGGAAGCACTATCCACCCGCAGAAGTACAATGCCGCATTTCATCGCGAAACGAAACGCGTCCACAACACACAGGAGGCGATGCACACACCACACACACACAGCTTCGGTCGCTGCATTGGCTTAGCTGCAAGCTTCGTTCGGACAATCAGCGATGCTACGACGATACAGAGCTGGCGTGAGGACGACGTGCTAACCACTTCACGTATTTAAAAACACAGGGGCAAAGAACTAGGTTCATCGGAAGCAAAAAATCTTTTCCGCCATTATAGTGCCTGAAATATACTGGCTAGTGTGCCGAGGGCGGGCTCCAGGCGGGCGCCGGGAGCGATGTACGCGGCCATCTGCCGCTTGGGGGCGCTGCCGTGCGGGAGTGTGCGCGTCATCCGGCCCGAGCAGATCGCGCGGTTACCTCCGAGCTGCGTAGCAGACGGCAGCGGCAGAACTTTCCATTCCCGCTTGCGACGAAAGCGAGCGAAAGCGACGGGAATTCTGTCGCGCAACCAAATTTGTCCCGACCATTCGACAAAAACGATCGTCGCGCGACAAAGCGACGGAATTCCTGCCGCTCTCACTCGCTTTCGTCGCAAGTGCGAACGGGCCTTTATGCGCAATCTCCGCCCCACATAAAACAACCTCTTGCTTGTCGCCTGAGCATACGGTTGATATCTGACTACGTTACACTGTGCTTGCCAGTGTATTTAAACGATGTCACTAGGTTTGAAACGTACGCGCTCGGCGTGCAGCTTTGTAAACGCAAGCGGTTTCACATACGCACGCTATTTTGCTGCTAATAGAGTTTTAGTACAGCGTTTGTGGCCTTTGCATAGGCTAAACGCTAAATTTTTGCGTCCCGCTACGTGACACCGCGATGGGAGTTTTAGTAGAGCGTCTCATCAGTTTTGCGTAGCGACACACTAATGAATACGGCGCCATCTGTCAAATGTTGTTCCGAAATGTCTCGCCGGCTGATCTGCTAGCGGAGTGCCGGAGTGTTTGGTCATTTTACGACTATCCAACAAGTGCAAACATACGCTTTCCCGTCCAGTGTTGAATGCAACACATGGGTGCAGCTTGTCAGAACACGGGTTCTCGCTGATCGAGTGCGGCGTTGGTTTGCTCTGCGCCTTCCGTTCATCGCCGCTGATAAAGCGATCCAATCCGGCGCGTTTTGTGCACGGGTTCTGTGTCGGTTTAAAATGTCTTTTTCACATGCCGCCGGTAGTAGGAATTACAACCGCCGCAAATAACACCCGCACCAGCGGGGTCACATCTGAGACCGCGCTTTTTGGGTAAACAGTGCGCGGTGCACCAAAGGGAACGAGCGCACGATTCTCCCCGCGCGGCTGCGAATTCGCCGCCGATACCAACGGCAGCTACGTACACCGCGAAAGGGCAAGGCCAGGCCGCACACATGCGGCCAGGTCCTTCGTTCACTTTTCCAGCCTTTAGAGGAGTGTCCATGGGGTCAACAAAGATGAAAAAGCCGAAAGAGCTGGCCCGTAGCAGACGGCAGTCTGTGGAGCGCAATAGCGGAAGTACGTCACCGCTGAGGAGCGGAGCATCATGGGAGGGGAGGCCAACAGCGAAGAAACAGTTGAAGGAGGAGGAAATACGGCGCGACGATAATTCGCGGTTTTTTGATTTACGATTTCTCAGCTAATACTCATCGCTTAACAAATTCTTGCAGGAGGAGATTGCTAATACATTGCTTTATTTGGTTACATGTACATCCATGCATCGGCGGAAGGCATTTCAGGACCCCTTTAATCAAAAATTGTTAAAATGCGAAACTTTTTCCCGAGCAATATGAGTCAAATTAAAAATGCAAAATCCAAACTACTTCGACAGTGTCGAGATGGCGCATTGGGTAGACTTCAGCTTCATGACGAGAGGGATGCAGGTTGAGGCGCTTGATGTGCATCGCTTATCATCATCATTTTCTGAAACCGATAGTGTTAAGTTGGCTTTCCTGCAGAGCGTTTTGGCGTGACATGGAACGCCACAAAAAGGAATAGAAAGCTTCGTTTTAATATGACGTCAAGCATACATTGGCGATAACCGGCGATGATGTGGGGCGTCGTCATAGTTTTAAGGCTTCTTTCGCGGGCGGACCTCAGAGCCCACCTTTCTTGCACAGAAAAAGTAAAAAAGCAAGCCCGTCGGAAAATATTCACTTCTTTCGGGCACTTCAGAGTTAATTCTGCGCGTAATAAGAGCAATAGTAATCACGCTTGTACATGGCTAACAGTGATGTAGCAGGAAATGCCCGGGTGTCTTAATATATCAGCGAGTATGCACATATTCAGGAATCGGTAAATATGGCTGCTCTGGCACAACTTCCAAATATACGCAATTAGGCGTTGTTAGAGACAGTTTTAATTTACTTTTTGGATATTGGTATGTGCTACACAGATGAGCAAAAACTCCTTTAATATCGGGATGAGCATGCAAAGTAACCAAAAATATTAGGAAGCATTTGCACCTCTTACACTCCGTATGAGTTTAATTCAAAAGAAATAAGCTCTATTGTGTCTTTATTTCCCAAATTTGATGTCTTCCGCCGTGCACTTTGGCTAGGCGTTGGTATAACATCTTAGTCATTTTGAATTTTTTATGAGTATAATTTAAAAATCCAGCTCGCCCTTTCCCTGGTTTGTCAGAACAAAATCCTAAAATCTATTTCCGGGGATATGTAGTCGAAACATTTGTAGGCTGTAACCGTTTATATATATCAACAGATAATTTGTAAAAATATGTAGCTTTCCCCAAATCCTGATTTGCCTAATAAATGGTTTCCAACCCTTTAAACAGTAGTTAGAGGTTTGTACGGGTTAGGTATACCAGGAAATTCTTATTTCCTACCTGCACAGATCTGAGATATAGTCAGGAATTTCTGAAGATAAAATAGCGTTCCTAAATTTAGCCACTGAAACAAGCTGCATGACTGTCACTATTTAGACAATGCCCCTCTGAAATATACATTTCTATCTAAAAATGAATCCTGAGTGCTTCCTATGAAGAAATATTTTTTGCGCATGCTTGATTCAGCGTAGTGCTTAGCTTTTACTCTGCTTGAAACGGTTAGGGAACACTCAAAAGCCATTGGAGCACACACAGAAATGTTTATTTATTTATTTATTTATTTATTTATTTATTTATTTATTTATTTATTTATTTATTTATTTATTTATTTATAAATTCGATCGTAGGATGCGAGTACCGCGTATCCTGCCTGCCGGCCTGGGTACTTGCTTACCAGGACTCTGGATCCCTCCGAAGGGCCGCATCACACAGACTGTATCCGCACTGTGGCGGTTCGTTCTTCACTCCTCCATGTTGGGACACTATTGAGGCCTTTATCTCTCCTCCATCACCTTCCTCATGCGGCCTTGAGCCATTCCTTTTAATAAATGTTGGTCTGTTGTTTTTGTTGCCCCGTGTCCCACTCACTCACAAGATTGCTGGCCTGCTCGAAATTTATCATTCCGGAAAAAATGAAATTCCACCGACATGAAGTTCCCAATGGAAACAAAGCATGTACATATATCCTTGCGATAGCGCCCTTAGTGATTGACTGTTCACCCCTAATTCACGTATCTAACGTTGGTGTTAATTTAAAAATTAGTATGGGCTGATCGAAAATGATATAAAATTTTTACAAGGGCTGCTATTCAGGTGTCTCACAGTTTGGAATGCTAAAGAGAAAAAATTAAAAGTTAGCTGTAGTTTCACATGAGAGTTTACCTTTTTCTTTCAGATAAGTATTTTCTATAGTGTAGCTAACATACTACCGTACACAACCATACACTGTTTGTAAACATTGTACCCGTTGTAATGTGACGTCTTACAAAATTGCTTTCCTAACAATGTTTCGCAGTAAAATTTAGGATTTTATGCGTTTTTTCACTTCATTGGGGATGGACGTATTCACTCTCCCTTCTCATCTGCATCGCAGGCAGCCCACTAAGCTAAGGCTGGACTTCACGTCCAGGCTTTCACCTTAATTTTTTTATTTGTTAGGCGTACAGTAATGAATTCGGGAAGTGTGGGATGCGGCCATTAACTGTTCCGCGGGATCTGCTAGGCATAAAAAAATAGCTTTTACGCATGCGCACACTCCACCGAAGCTTATCGCTTCACTGGTCGCTTGCCGAAGCTCAGCTGAAAGGCTGTGCTAACTATATAGGCGATTTAAAAATTGCGGTTTTCCGATATGCCGTAAAATGTTGACGTGTGGTACTAGTCGCGGGACATTGAAGAAAAATGTGAATTTTTTCGAGTTACGATGTTGTTATTCTGGTCAGTGTTTGTTGTTTAATTTAAAGTTTAGATGTTTGAGTACAAATGTGCGCTAAAATTACCATTTGTGATTTTACATTTACCTTGATATTTCTTCCAATCAGCCAGCGATAATGGGAGAAGGCTGTATTAGATTTGTGTTACTCTGGATTTCTGTTTAAGTAAAAGACAGTTTTAATCCAACGCATTTGTGTCTTCTGCACGCATGCATGGCTGTCATAATGAATAATGAATACGTCCAATGCTGCCGCCTACCCTCACTCTTCACTTTTGGTCTAATAGAGTCTCGGGAATCTAAACAATAGGCATGTGACTCAGTTTTTTCGAGCCACAGGGTACCAAAATGAACTTTTTTGTTCGCATATTTTTGGCATTTCTTCAAAGGAATTGTAAAAGAATGCATTGAGAAATATGTACCCCTTAACTGAAAAAAAAAACAAAATAATCCAAGCCCCTAGATCACGCGCGAGATACTAGAACTTAAACGTAGAATAAAACTCCTTTCACGCACCACTTCTGGGACCTCATCTAACAGATTAACATCGCTTCACAACGAACTAAGAACAAAAATAAAGACTTCTAGGCTCAATTTTTTAATGTCAAAATGCATGATTTCCTTTCCAAAGACCCAAAAAAGTTCTGGATGCACATCACACACAAAAAGAATCCTGTCACTAGAATTTAGAATCCTGGCACAGAAGTTACTGATTCCACCACGATAGCAACAGCTTTTAACGATTTTTTTCCATCGGTTTTTCTTCGCAGTAACCGCACAACTGAATCATTCCAAACTAAAGGGTTAGATCTACCTGGCATAACAATAAGTTAAGAAGGAATTTTTTTCGGCCCTACTAAATTTGACACTAAAAAGTCTGCGACACCCGATGAAATCTCAAATGCCTTTCTTTTTCGGTGCGCGGAATGGTGCAGCAAATTCCTTTTGCAATATTTAGTGAAAGTTTAGGCCGAACCGAAATACCGGACGACTTGAAGACGGCAAAGGTTAACCCCATCGACAAATCCGGTGACACATTTTCGCCATCCAATTATAGGCCCATTTCTTTGCTATGCCCTTGTAGCAAAGTACTGGAAAACTTTATTTTCAGCCACGTCAGCGATCATTCATAGAGACTAACGACTTTTTTCTTGATAGCCAGCATTGGTTACTGCGTTGACTATCTACTACGACTTAATTGATCCACATTACTAATGAAATCTTCACTTCACCCGATAACGGCGTACAGATTGAAGTTATTTTTCTTGATTTCCTCAAGGCCCTCAGTCAGGTTTCTCACGTTCATCTAAAAACTAACCCACGCGAAATATTACGCAACACAAAAATAACCCAGTGGCTGGATTGCCATCTTTCCGACCGACACCAATTTGTTAAAATAGGCAAGTCCAATTCCCCCATTGACGACAGTCCACTCGGGCGTGCCGTAGGGATCTGTCCTTTGGCCGCTTCTACTTCTCATTTATGTCAATAATTTGTTGTTTGGATTTTCTGTGCGATGTCACTTTTTTTGCGGATAACTGCTTTGTTTACCATGATGTCCAATCGCCAGAGGATCACCAACTGATAGATACGCATCTTCTGGCGGTCGAAAACTTGTGTAGACGTTGGGAAATCACCCTAAACCGTTTAAAATGCACTCTAATGACCATAACCCGGAAAAAGAACTCGCTACAGCATGTCTACAAAATAAATGACAACCAAATCAAACAGCCTACTCAGTGCAAATACCTGGGCCTTCTTATATCATCTAATCTATCTAGGAATGTCCACATGACCAAAATGGTTTCGGTAGCATCACGGCGGTTATGGCTCATAAAACAGCGTTTAAAGCCCTGCGCTAGCAAGGCAAAACTTGTTACCTACACATACCTGGTACGCCCATTATTGGAATACCTATCATGTATGCGGGAGGCACGTTTCTATCACTGAATTACGCAACCGGTCCGAGCTCCCAACGCTTGAATCACGCCGCAAAGTTCACTGCCTCAAAACCCTGTTAACATTGTCGATGGGCACACTAGACTAAACTATCACGATTATGTACACTATAACACAGCGCGTGAGACACGATGGAGGCATGATAAGACAATTCTGGTTCCACGTAGTAAAACAAACGCCCACCATTTCTATTTTTTTTTTCAAGACGAAAAGGGAATAGAACGTTCTTTTGTACGACGCGGTAAATGCGTCATCTTGGGATTCTTTTTTGGCAACGCTCGGCTCTAATGGTTGCACTCAATCTGCATGTCTTATCTGAATTCCGACAACTTCGGCACTCAGGTTCCGTAAATCTGAGTATCGATGAACCATTCGCTAATATAAAATTTAGACGTGTTGGCGGTTGCCTCTACTGTTTTTTCTGCTCCTGGGTTTACCCTGTTCATGTATTTTCTTGTTGATGCCAATGAGAGCAGTTATGTCCTATATATGACTTCAGTGTCGTTTTTTTTCCTTATAAGCTACAACTACTGCTCCGCCTATCGTACCGTTTTTTCAAGTGTGCCCTTTGTCGTTTACATTCCACATCATATTGTTAGGAACTGTGCCCTCACGCATTACACAATTCAGTAATATTTGTTACTGTTGTCGTCACGGTTCCTTGAATATTGTGTATATTTGTGTTATATGTCTCATTCATTCCTTGTTCCTCCTTCGTGTTCACAGTTTGCAACATGCATTACTTCACGGCTCTGTACACTCCTGTCATGGCAGCCAAAAGGCTGCTACTAGCAGCATTGACCAAATAAATATTTGGAGTTGGAGTGACGACATACTAAGGCATGCCGCAAAGTTTCTCTCGACTCGTGGTCTAGTTGCGTTCCAGGACCCTACTTGACAAACAGTACGCTCTCTCCCCAAGAGTCAAGAGGGTGCGATTTCTGTGACAAACGAACGACTCCGTTTAAATAACCTCAAAGACCCCGCTTTTTCTTTAACTGTAGCCCTTAGATGGTAATAAGGACATAACCGTAACTCCACTAGAACCCGTTCGCCCAAAAAGTCCTGGTGCATTTCTCATCGCTCCATAAGACTCTGAGAAGAATGAACGGGCGTTTTGAATTTCGAATTTCGAATTTCGAATTTCGAACCACCGCACTCCGTTTCGAATTCCGTTCCGTTTCGAACCTAACGCCGACTATTTTCGTCCGCGTGGCCTCGCCTCCACTTAATCAGCCGCCAAAAAAAAAAAAAAAAACAGGTGGATAAATGGTTGAACACAGTGTATATATAGGCGAGACCTTCAGACTGCGAAATATCCGGCATGGCTCCTACAAGCCAACATTAATGGAGCCAAAACAAACCTCCAGTCATATAGGTAGAGTGAAAGCTTTTAACCATGACTTCGAGCGTTGTTTGAGTTGGGAATACAAGTTGGGTAGAACTGCTTTAAGGTAGGGAATGGAAAAATACGCGTTTAAAAACGGTACCTTAGAGAGGCAAGACTAAAGCAAACACTAACAAAGGTTTCGTCTAATACTGCTCCAAGTTGAGTAAATCAGCAGGTAACAAAGAAGACTAGCGCTTTCCGAACACATAACGAGAGCTGTACGAACACGGAAAAATTGAATTGGAGAAACATCTGTTCCATTATTGTAGGAGAAGCAGGACAGCGTGGAAACTGCGTGGAAGAGATGAGAGGCAGTTACCTGGCGGGGATGGCACAAGGTTATCGTCTTTACATGACGTTTGTAGCGAAGCAAGAAGATACGAGCACAATTTTTTTTCAATGGCAGTGAAAAAAGTTGTCACTTAAATGCGCATTTAGATTACACTGCCAGGAATACCTGAGCCAAATATTACACGTGCGCGTGAAGCGGTAAGCGCGCAAATCGCCGTGGAAGACGCGGAAAAACGATCCGCACTCTTTTCAGTTCTTCTCATTATGCACCGCTGGCATGGCCTAAACGACGCCATTTTGGCCATGGCTGTCCTATTGGCTGTCGCTGGTCAACTTCGCGGCCTATTTCTCGCGTTTACGGCGACAATCCGCCATTATCGGTGCTGTGTACCAACCTCTTCTACGTCTGAACCTGTAGGCATACATTTGGTGTTTCTTTTGTTTTGAATGTGCGCGGAGTTGGAGGGACAGACTCAATACTTCCCTTTTAACGAGGCCACTCGACAAGACACGTTTATTGCTTCAAAAACGTCCTCTGAGCCTGAGCACGCGCTTGCGAGCAGGCAGACATGCCTGCCTTTTTATGGAACCAGACCGGAAGTAGACCCCTCCATGTTGCAGGGAACAGGAGAAAACTCCCCGGCCAGTGATATATCGAAGGCCGCCGAACAGAACGCCGCGAGCCACCCCCCCCCTTAACGGGAGAGAGCGCGCAGCTTTCATCGCGTTGTCCGCGGTCGAGCTTAGACGGAGAAATTATGCGAGCAATTATGCGAGATTTCTCGTCGCGCGTAGTTTCGGTGATAGGGAACGGATTTTCGTAATTCCTGCAGGAGGAGATTGCTGGAACAATAGACTTTACCCAAAAATACATTCAGAGTAGTCGATGATAAGTGTTTCAGGGTCCCTTCAAGATTGCCACATATACTGTCTTATTCTGATATTCACAGTCTCAACAAACCGTAAGAACGCACTAACGCCTCCCGACATGGTTGGCCGGCGCACTCCTGTGAAAAAACACCTTGTCGTGCGCATCGCCTCGTTTCTCTTCACCAATCACCTGTCGAGCTGTTCACCTCTTTCTTCGCTCTTTCCGTTCGTTACTCTCTTATCTCCAAGAAATCACACACGTGGTGCCCATATTCGAACTTTGTAAGCATCGCGCAACAACAAAATGCACGCTAGTTCACGCCGCAGCGCAGCGAGAAAGCAACTCAGCCTCCAGGTACGCCACTTAAGGCATTCATTTTTTACCTTGTGATGCATTTCGCAAAGCGAACGCCGCTTATTTCCAGGTGGCACTTCATGCAGGGAGCGTAACACTGCTTTCCCTCCAGAGTTTTTTTTCCCTGCGACTTGGGCATACTCCACATGCCCTTTACTCTCCCTTCTTTATTTCTTTTTCGATCCCAGTGTCTCTCGCACCCACGAGTTAAGCGCTCCCGCGAAAGCGAAGTCAGCAGCGGCGGGAATAAGTCGGGGAAGCCCATTACCGTATTTCCTAGTTTAGGCGCCATCCAGGGGCCGCCAGGTTTTTTCTGCGGCATCGTTAAGGTGCCGGTCGAATGACGTCATAAAAGGCGCCGGGCGCGCGTGGGCGAAGTGGGGCAGGCATAGTTTAACGATCCCCAGCCGTAGCGCCCTCTCGTGTGCAGGAATGGAATATAATAAACCCCTCTCGATTATCCCAGAGCTCCCTCGGCTTACACGCTTCGCGTTCTTTCCGACTGAGCTTGCAGTACAGCAGTGTCGATTCGCAGAAGCCCGGCGTTGACGTCACTGTTTTCTGCGTGCACTGACAGAAAAAGTGGAGAGGAGGGTAGTATTGAGAGCGTGGATACGAGAGCCGGAAAGTATTTGTTCCGCACAACTGGAATCCCGCCGCAAGCCGAGGTCCTCACCGCATTAATCGAAATGGTCACCCGAATGTTTGTTCTTTCCTTTTATTCATCACTACGCAGGCATGACGTGTTCCATGAGCCAAAAAATAATTCATCAAGGCTGCGAGGAAACTGCCCTTTGGGTGTTCGTCATAACTTGGATCTAAAAAAACCCTGAACGCCGTTGTCAGGTTAGTTTTGGCTGCGAGCGATGCAGGAAACCACCGACGGGAAATAAAAAAGTACGGCTCTGAGAAGAACGAGCGCAACTGCGTCCACGCCGTATGGAATAGACTTTCTATAAAAGAACAGTTGCAGTGCTTACGTGAGATTAACTGCGTTATTGCAAAAGGAGGCCGAAACACGACCACTCTACAGCTATCAACTTTGCCTCCAGTTAGGATTATTTGCCGCTGAAGTGGCCGGTGCCGATTGTCCGCCAGACAGACTCGCCAACTGCTTACGTCCAATGGCACATTACCAGGTACTAGGCGTGCTAAAAGTGTCCTCAAGAGAGGTAAAATGGTGGGGAACGACGTCCTTAACGTAATAAGCTACTCCGCGTGTTTGTGTCCACTGTTTATTGGATGCTGCAGCGGACAGTTCCAATTTATTTGTTGGTACATGAGCTTTGTTTACAAATCACAGGAATACAGCGCTATAAGTTACCGTGATGCCTCTTCAGCTGTGTTCAGTGATTGGAAACTGTGTTGAGTGATTTATATCGGACCTTCGTGCATTTAATTTAGGACACGATCTCCAAAACACAGGCGTGTGTGGGAGCTTCATTCTGTTCTGAGGGTAATGCATTTACAGTACAGACATTCAATACCGCCACATTTTTCGTATTAAATATCTTTGTCAAGAAAGAAAGCATTTAAGCCACAGGGATCAACAAGAAAGAACGACACGCCTATAATTCCCAACGGCAGTGTTTCTGAAAATCTCGCTAACACAGTGTTCGCAGCCCAAGTGATGTGGTTTCTCTAACCCAAGATAAAAGCATGTAATGACAGTCGCGGAGTGACCACCTCGTTGCGGATGAGCCACCAGGGAACCGAGCCGTCAGACACCCTGATAGGACGCTTTAATGGCGACGACTGACAAATGTTTAATGATGATGATACGGCTGCATGCTCTGCTGGGCGCGATCTGCGGAATCAAGAGCGCATGGTCTCTCCTTTCTCCTCGTCGCCTGCTAGTCTACAAGTATGACTTCTCAAAGTTGAAACACCGTTGAAGACTTACGCGCCAAATTATGATGAACGTTACCAAATAAGAAAAAAAAAACCTGAAAGTGAACACTATGCAGCGTGGGACTCAGAAAGGAGCACTCATTTAGCTGGGGTAATGGAACGGGCGGTAACGAATCAATAGCCCCACCTCTTAATGTGGAAGTCCTCTTTCGGTCCTCTAATGGTTTTGTCCTGAAGCCTCGGTAATGTGTGCTCATCACCAAAAATGGGTGAGCAGCCACGCAAGAAACAATACTGTGTTTATCACAAAACAAGAACAAAACCCCTACAGAACTATTAGAGGCCTTCAACATTAGAAGTTGCGTCGATCGATGCGCTAACGTTACCCTCTATAAGCACAACCGAGAAGAATTCTCCTATGTAAATCCCACGATGCATAATTACGACGTTTTCGTTTCCTTTTCTTTTCGTTTAACGCACATGCTGCTTTTTTGTATGCTTCAAAGCGAAGATTTTTATGCATAACTGATGGCTCCCGATGGCGCTACATAACGTACTGCAGAAAAGCTAACTTTACGCAATGGATTTCACAAAACGATAATGCTGATAAGCGAAGGCACGTGACGCGCCTAAAAAAACCAGAATAATTTTTAAAAAAGCTGGAGATGTTATGCCGGCAAAGACGCCTATATTAAAACTGGCATTTCATATATTTAGGACACGTTATATATCATGATGTTAAGAACGACTGTGAAGGTGCACATGCTTTAGCAGAATTATTTGAGACTGGTTCATAAAAGTCTCTATAGCAGCGTTCCTTTTACGATCGAGGTTTATATATCTCAGCATGCAAAAGCGCCGCAATCTCTTTCACGAAGCATGATATTGCAAATTATGGGCTGAACATTGCAGGCAAAGCAATCGCATACTTCCAGAACAACAAGTTCCCGGATGTAAGATGGGACAGATCTCTGACATGGCCAGCACTCGTTCACCATATGAAACGGAGGCTTTCTTCCTGCGCCAACATCTTTGGCACTACCTCAGCCCGCCCACTGTCTCGCCCGAGCCATGGCGTAATATTCTCCACCTGCAGTTCTCGTTCTCTAAATGTACCCGCTGGTCGATACATCCACCGAACTGTTCAATCGCTCATGACATTGCCACATCGCTTACATTTTCAGTAAGGATCCCCCCCCAAAAAAGTAACCACAAATGAAGAACCTCAGCTCACTTATGTTAAAATGACCACATTTAGGTAATTTTTATGGGGTTTACGAAGGTTTCAATTTAATCCAGATGAGGATGGCAGGAGAAAGCGTTAGTGCCCTTCCACTCTGTTAAGATGGATTACCGGTAAAGCTGCGTTGCCGAGCCCCAACGTGAGCGACAATACCCTTTGACCGGATCGCAGTCCAAGGGGTGCACGAAGCAAAAAATGCGTTGGTTTGTACTCTGCGATTGCGCATGCTCTCTGGTTCATCACCTAAGTAAAACTCTGACGAACTTGAGTTTTATTCCAGTGGACAAACATGGGGATGTCCATTGTGCTCCCGTTGAAGCCCACGTATTGGCAGGAGACGAGAATTCCACAATATTTTAAACTTCACCTTAAGCAATGTAATTTCGAAAAGTGGATTGTCATATAGCGGCTAATTGCTATATAATTTGTTTCGGCATAGTTTCAATACTATAAGAATTAGAGCTACTTTCTGTAATGATACTCCCTTCGAAGATGACCGTGCTTCACTGTGCAACTCTCCATGTGGGAAAGCCATCTTATAAAGAACAAGCTTATAACGATCTTCTAAATGCGACTTCACCTCTAAACATAAACGCATTGCTGGGAAGACTTTTTTAGGGGGAAAGTTTGCCGTCTTATATTAAGATATGAAGGCTTTTTTATGAGTTATTCCATACGCTGAAGGTGTGGCAACATTTTCAAAATCTTGAAGATTTGAGTCGATGCCGCAACGTGGCGCTACGCTCGCGTGCTATTCTTATCTACATCGCTCTTTTGCCGCAGACAATCTGCTGAATCATAGTCATAGACAGCGTTGCTTTAAAAACAACTCAAGTATAAACTCGCATCTTGCCTGACACTCATATAGCTAGACATTTACAATGTAAAGATAAACGATGGATAGCCGAGAAAGACACTTAATACGGATACAAGCACAAAGGCCTGAAAACGGCGGAAAGGCCACATTTAACCTGTACTAGGGAATTAAACATGGGTAATTGTTTAAATTCCTGAATATTTCAAGTGGAAGGGTGCAAACCGGCAAGCTGGTTATTCTTAGCTTTCCTGGTTGTCTAGGATTAGCCTGATTAACATGATTACTGCTGATTCAATGAGACACACACGATATAAGCATTATGTGACCCATGTATATTTATCAAGCGGCTCCGGCGCAGCGTCACCAATCGCCCCATAGAAGCTGTTTCCACAGCGCTCGTTGGTGTTGTTACGACGTACGAGCCGTCGGTTGCACACCCGGCCGCCCCTTGCATGATAATCAAGTGGACCGGGCCGCCACGTGCGGAACGGAGGTGGGCAAAGGCGCTGGGCGCGTGGGGTGTGTGAGAGACGACGGGGAGCGAGCAACGTTCTGTGCGCCGTGTGACGTCACTTCTCCTCGTGCATGCGCAGCACGGCTCTCCAGGAGCCTCGCGAAACTGCTCAACCTCAGCCAGTGTAGCTCACGCTACAAAAACAAGAAAAATTCCCGCGCCTTCCCGCGAGGGGAACACGAGTAAATGCAGAGCATTGGGGGTCGTTAACGCCGCGTAAAGTCACGTTAGGGTGGGTAGTTGGGTCGTAGTTGCGTTGGTGTTGGTTTGGGGTAGAGAGAGGAGAGTAAAGTCGCGTTAGGGTGGAGCGAGCGTCAACCAAGGAAGGAAGGAGCAACGCAGTGACTGAAGCACGAGTGACCGCTAGCCGCTGTATATTTGCAGCGCGCGCAGTAGAGGGAGAGCAGTACGGGGGGAAGAGCGCGCATGCGCAAGCAGCGCGCGCCCTTCCACGCCCCACCGCGCTGCTATCACGCACCTGTTACGCCGAGACCGTGACGGAGCGAACGGGCTGACTACGACGCATGCGCGCGCCAGCTGCTGTTGAGAGAGAGGAGGGAAGGAGGACAGGCGCACCTGCTGTGGACGCGGAGCTGTGGACGCCGTCCGACGCAGGAAGAGGCGAGGCTAAGAAATGCTCTGCATTTAAAATTCCGACCTTTAGTGTGTGTGTGTGCCTCGAGGCAACCGTTGAGTGTCCCCGGCGCACATTTGCAAGCCAAGCATTCCCACTTTAGGAAGATTAGTCAAAATTGAACAAAAGAAATCTCCAGCATTCGCCGTAATCGTGGAAACAATTACTTGGAACGAGAAAGACACGTCATAGCGTGCGCCGCTCCAAGGCGATGCCGAATGATTATCACTTCCAAACAAAAATGAAGGAAGCTCACACTTATAGCAACAATAATGGACTAAAGGTCGCTGCAGCAGCGAAGAAGCAAATCGGCTGCAATCGCGGACCTAAACCTTTGTGATGGCCGTGAAGGTTGGGTTCAGCTTCGCTACTTTTAAGTCTTACGCGTAAGTGTGAGTTTCCTCCATTTTTTAGGATGAACGTAAACCGGTGAAGAGGGAACAGGTGCTTGTAAAGTTAGTTTAACCAACTACAATAACCCACAAGTGTCCGGCAACAACATCTTAGCAGGGATAAAAGCACTCACACCCAAATTTGCTGCGGTCTAATCTAAACCCCAAACAGCCCCACGCATCGTACCGGCAGCAACAGTTGCACTGCTATCTTTCCCCGGTGGCTCTGATTTAAACTTCGCAGTTGACCCTACCCGCTTCTGGCTCCCAATGCGTGGGCCCGTAATCGTTACCCATTTTATCCCTCAACGCCGGTATCAAGTGACCTCGCTCGCAAATTCTCCTTTTCGTGCCATAAACAATGTATTTCCTCCCTCTCTATCGATACCATACAACAAAATAACAGTGTGATTTCCTGGAACACTACTTTCTGAGCCACAACTTAAGGACCAGCAGTGAGGCTTTTCCACGGGTGGGATGCACGCTGAGTGGGCCGCTTCGTCTCTCCGCAACCTCTCACGTTCGCTCTGAGCCGTGCGTCCCGTGCACAGAGAGGGCGAGGCAGGATCGCGCCCGTCCTGCTCTTTTCCCCAACGCCCGTGGGATCCATATAACGCCGACGGTGTGGCCCGATCGCGAACGCTCTCTTGTGGAGCCGCGCCGAGTCCCGAAGATCGATGCAGGTTCTCCCGCCTAGGTAAGCAGGCTTTGGATTAGTGCGTGCCGGAACGGAAGTTTTATGGTTTCCGAGCGGTATCGCTGAAGAAGCCAATGGCCCGGATGCCACTTTATGCGTGGCGCGTGGGCCATCACGTCGGTGGCGACACCAGGCTGCATAAGAGCGTCTCTTCGGGAATCCTGCTCTCGCTCCTCCCTGGCGGTCCCTTCTATTTGGCCTTGACGCTTTGTGATCGTGACTGCAGAGAGGAGGCAAGGCGTAATCTTCTGTGCGCCGTTCACGAGGCCCTTAAAAGGGGCTGTTTGCTTTAGGAGTGAACGCGTTAGGGCCCGTGGGATCTCCTCCGTAGGAAGAAACCAGTTAGCTCTGAACGGCAACTTATCGGGCAAGAAGAACCGCTGGATTGCACTCCGGTATAAATTCCAATTTTGTTGAAAAATGGAGGTTTTGCGAAGCCTTAAATGACATAAAACTAAACTCTACTGGGAAAATGCCTTCGAACGGAGTCTTCATGGCTGCTCCTCTGCGCGTTGATGGTTAGAGAGAGAGATAGAACGCCTTTAATGAAAGCTGAAGAGGTCAGCCCCACTAAAGGTAGGGCTTGCTACTCCAGATGGGGTGAATACAGTGAGGTGACAGCGAAAAATAGAGAGAAGAAGAAAAGGAAAGAAAGAAAGGGGAGTAAGAGGAGATGGTTAGGGTATGTTGAAACACACTGCCGTTATCCCCTGGAGGGGCGGTTTGCTGACGTAGGCGTCGACACTCCTTGCTACCACTTTTCCTTGAATAAATGTGGGCTGTTGTGCCGCAAAAGTACGCGCCGCTTCATTCCATAGACCCGCACGGGACCTTTCGGATGTCTCTTTCGGACGGGACCTTTCGGACGGACTGTCCAAGCATGACGAAGCGGTTCTTCACCGCGTGCGGCTAAATGTTGCTTACACAAGTTATTTTCGCTTCAAGATGAAATAGTCCGCTTCCACCTTCTGTAGTATTTATGAAGTGCGCGAGGACTCGAACCCCGTATTATGTGAATGTACTCGGTATAGAGCAGCTAGGACGTCTCTTGTAGTGTCCTTGGGCTTTCCGCTTTACAAAGGACTAACTCTAAGTGACGTGCTTGCCTCTTGCCTAACTCTAAACGTGCATCTCGAATGAAAAAGCTTATTGTCTTTCCTGCGAAGCACAGGACTTGATCAGACTCTCTGAACTCTCTATTACTGAGCGCACCATCCTCATTATAGTCAACATAATCACTTCATGGATTTCATTTTTTCATACATCTGGTGTATCAAGCTAGGTGCCTTGGCAAGGCTAATTTTACCAGTATCCTTAGACTATCCTCTCTCTCTCTCTTAGTCCCACGATAGGAAACTTATGTGGCGGAGTACAAAAAGACGTCTCTCCCGAAATAAGAATTTTGTCCTTATTTCGAGGCGGTGTGGGCTAACGCTGAACTATGGGTCGAAATAAAACATGAAAGAATACTTACTTCAATTGCGCAAAAAAGGAACGAAGACTGAAGAGAGACGACTACAGACAGAGCGCCTGCGCTCAATAAATGATCGCTTGCGCGAACATGCTAACAATGTGAACAACGCCAACTCAAGCCATTTAGTTATCCACTGACCCCCTGTTTGATAAGTGTAATGTTATACCGACGAACAGGAACCAGACGTCCGGCGAGGGATCATTGAGGCCAATGAAATAGCACCTGCTGGGGACTGCTGTGTAAGCATTCTCTCCCTCGCACTTACGGAAAAGTAGATACACTTCCTTGGGGAAGACAACGGTTTTTCATGTAACCGCAATCACAGTGGCACGTGCCCTAAGAGTGCGATAACGCAAAGAGGGTAGGAGGTGTTTTGTCCTTGTTTTTTGGATGAGAGAGAGTGGGAGGTATAAATCTCTGCTTTATTCTTAACAATGTTTGTTGAAAGCAAATGCGCTCTGTCTCGTGTCGTCTATCACCAGTATTCGTTCCTTTCTTGCCCAATTGAAGTACAGCATAGATTACTAACTCGCCCAAACTTACAGCCTACAAATGAAAGGATACTTGTGCGTGGTGTTCCCAAAGGTAGCTCCATGTGACACCACTGTGCCACATTTTGACTATCTAACGGACATCCGCAAATGGTAAGCGTGGTCGCAAACGTTTCAGACCTTTTTTACAGGGATTCGCTTATTCGACGCGGGCTGCGACGCCTGTAGTGAAGTATCTTGCAAGCGAGAAAGATAGGGACCTTTCTCCATGTTATGGCAACTCTCTCTTCTTCGACATGGTGGATACAATGATCCTACTCCTCTTAAAGAATTAAGTTAGCCCGCACTCTAATGATTCCTCTCAGTACGCGGATGGAAGACGCACGGAATACCCTGGCTTGAAGGCAGCTTAATAGCGCCATTTGTACCTATTCCACCGGTGCCAGGAGGCCACTCCGCGCAGCCTTAGTAAGAGAACAACAGAAAAGAATCGTCGCCTGTCAATGCATTCGAATTGTTCGACCCTCGCTCTCAGGGTGCACTGGAATAAATCAGGACGTGGCCCACTATCCACACTTCTATCCCCACTAGCCCCCATAATAATCGAGGGCTCATATCGGGCTTGCGATAGCAGCCACAGCGGACACACTAAGGTACTTCTTGGTGCGGGAGACCCTTGATTTTTGGACGCACATGTGACATCTGCAACGTCGACGTCGTGTTTTTCATTCTAGCCGCTCTCAGTACAGAGGTATAAACATTGAATCAGCAGAATAGCCTGAGCAAAGCGTGAGCGTGAGAGAATGGTGCTCAGAACGCCCGAACCCACTGCCCAAGGGCGTTTCTGTAGTGTTGTAAGTATCGGAAGAGCTAATGTTTGACGGTACTTTGTGATTGGCTCGGCATAGAACGTTCTTGTCAATAGAATTCTTCATCGCTTGCTTCGGAGAGAAGAGCATCCGTCATCACACTGGCGTCGAAAGCGACTATTTCTGCAACTCCTAATGCAGCATGAAAGAACGGTTTATTTTGAGGGACCGATTCAAGCCGAAAGCTGCGCGCCCTTGTCCACGCACAATGAACGCGCTTTCCGTCGAGCGGGGCACTTCAGTTTACTCCTGCGGTCATTTATAAACAGCCTTCTGAAGCACTGCCACGAACCATTTGCGTTCTTCCGTGGACGGGAACATAAGGATACGGTGGTACTAATGGTGTGAATACCCATTTTGAAGTTGTTTGTTTGTTTGTGTGTTTGCAATGCTCTAAACAGAGTGCTCGGACACCGCTTTCAACCGCAGCACCCGACGAGCCGGCTGGTTTTACCTCGGGTTCGCCGCTTATGCACGTGCTCTTCTTTGCATGAACACGAAACTTTTCTCGCCTGTTGTCATCAAGTATGCTGTTGTTTTAACGGTGAAACGGTGAAAAAATGATTGATTTGGCTTTCTCGATATTTACCTCGCCCAGTATCGGCCGTTCTAGGCCGGCGGCGAATGTTCAGACGAATCGCTGGCGAAAAATATTGCTGTAACCGGCTGCAAAAATAAAAATATTCCTTTTTACTTCCACTAACGTTTTGTTTTAACCTTACAATAAACGCTTGTATCGGCCGTTTTACATTCGCTTGAAGCATTTCCCCAGCAACAAATGTCCACTAAGTGATATACTAAGTGTATTTCCGAACTTTCAACCTTCCCGTAATTACCGCGATGACACAGATGACCCAGACGCGGCTCGCTTTGTCGCTAGTGCCCTATTATTTGTATTTTCTTGCATTTAGGAGGTCCTGGGGTTGATGCGAAGATACACTGATGCGGGTTCAATGCAACAATTAGGGGCCAAAAGCTATCACTCTGCGTCTTTCTCGCCGATAAGTTGGGTTCTCTAGTTTTTTTTCTGTGCATTTGTCATCTCTTCTACACGGGGCGCGAATACTGTTAAGCAACATACTGGCCACAATAACTGGAGGGTACACAGACAGCTCGAGATAAGGTGGTTTGTCATTGTGTAACAGTGCAATGAAATAAGTTTTTTGTCACTGTCAGCTACGTGGTAAAGTGGTGTCGTCGTATTGAGACAATGCAGCCTCATTAACGTAGCTTTAACATTATATAAAAAAAAATTTCCTGGCACATACGTCCCGTGGATACCAGACACCTGCAATTTTGTATATATGACGGACAATGTACATACATACCCACAATATAGACACCCACCGCCAATATACACATACACCAGCAATATTCGTACAAACGATAAATATGCATGAATATTGACAATTTTAAACATCCACTGGTAATTTCGCATACACACCTGTGATTTTACATATGTACACCGAAATGTTACGTCCACACTGGCAATTTCACCTACATATACACCCGCAATTGTACGTCTGCACCGCCAATTTTACGTAAATATGCACCGCAAATTTTAAATATTCACTCTGAATTTCCAACTTGTGCCTACAATACGGCTTATACACCGGCAATTTTACATATAAATATACCCGCACTATGTACACGCGTATACACCGCGAACCTAAAAGGAATGTACACCGATAATTTTGCATACTAATCAGCTGACAGCTTCACGTAAACTCTGCAAATTTAACATACATATGTACTGGCAATTACACGCGCTCATACTCCGACAATTTCCGATGCTAGAACACTTCTAATTTTGCATATATTCCGAACATACATACATCACATACATACATACATACATACATACATACACTACATACATACATACATACTATACACCATACATATCATACATACATACTACTACTCATACTACTACCACTACATACTACATACATACATACATACATACATACATAAGTACGTACGTACGTACGTACATACATACATACATGAAACGATGGGGCTCTGAAGATAGTAACCAGGTGGCTACACGGCTCCCGGGCACGTCTCCTTTCCCTCCTCGCCTATCTCTCCCTGGCCGCCTATCTCTCCCCCGCGTCGCACCGCTTCTCCGTGCTAGGCGCTTGCGAAAGGGCGCGTAGTTTGACCTCTAGCATCTCAAGGTCAAAACTGGTCACCAGGCCTAGACTACCCGAGGTAGCGTAGTGTAGCTTTCGCTACAATAATACTCAGGAGAAGGTAGCGGCCTCAGACCTCTGCCAGCGTTTCGACGAGCGGACTTGTCCTTTTCAAGGCATCAAGGTTCATCTCTGGCACACTGTTTATATAGCTCGAGATTGAACGGGAGAGAAAAGGAGGGAGGGTGACTGGAGCGAGGCGGGCGGAAGGGAAGAAGAGCGGGTCAGCGGTCGGTTGAAAGGAGCGAAATAGTGAAAGAGCAACGGAGGTGTGATTATTACGAACCGGACCCCGCAAACGAGGAGTGGAGGTATGCTAGGACAGGGCGCGGGAGGGTGGAGAGGAACAGGGAGGAAGTGTTTAAGCTGGGCTGCCGTGGTGCCGGGGGACCTCCAAAGAGGCTTTTGGAAAGTGGTGTGTGTGGGGGGGGGGGGCTCATGGAGACGTCTTGCGGGTGAAACTTGCAAGGTTTCTTCATTACACGCAGTTCAGTAACCTCAAAATAGCACCCACAAGACGCCTCCTTGCCCCACTTCCCGAAAGCCTCTTTCGGGAAGTGCGTACCTGTGCGTACAGCTGTCGGCATAGTCATTTATATTTTAAATGAGGAGTGCGTTTTATGATCTCCGCTCTTCAATAACAGCGCAACGGCAACCTTGTCAACAAATACTACACAATATAGAGCTACTGCTGCATTATTAAAGTGTGCAGGAATTCCCTACCTTTGGAAAGTCACATCTTAGTGCAATAACTAAAAAACAACAACCTCAAAGCGGGCTAGAATTACAGTATATTCCGTCACCCTGTTTTGCTATTATTTCCAGAAAACGTCCTAATAACTCGTTGCTCCCGCTCACGGTTTTCTGTGGGCGTTACGTGCTGACCCAGGTCGCAGAACTGGCGGAAAATTGCTCTTTCTGAAAACGAGCTTAAGGGAGTTGAAGGGCCATTGAGCCGCCGCTGATTCGTTCGATGACCTGATTTTCCTTCGCCCCTGTTTGCTTTTTTTATTTTAGGAAAACCTACTACGGATCTGTCGGTAGGCAGGTAAGGTTTCCGCCAAGGCACACCGATGAAAAGAACTAAGTGGGAGCAATCAGCGACGTTTTCTATGAAAGGGTCGCCGACCGGGCTGAAGCGAAATTGAGTGCTTTGAGGGCGATTTGTATCTCGTTTTCCTTTAATCGTTTCGACCGAGTTGACCAAAATCTTTCACTCTAACGCTCGACGAAGGTTCAGCACTGAAGCCCCTGACTTTAACACTTGTGGCAAATAATGCTTTGTAAGTTCCGAAACAAAGCGTGGAACATTCTATTTTTATCGGGCTTCACTTTTTCTTCCATTGTCTCTTCGGGATGTGCCCTACTTTTGTGAAAGCGAAAAGGTTGGTCGATAGGTTCGTTTTTGCTCGCCAACCTTTTGGTCTCGTTCGTACCAGGATATCTCCGCAACGACGCGACGAGAGTTCCTTACTGAGTCTGAGCCAGAGAAATTGAGTTATCGTGGATGGGTCAGACCATGTCGTTTTTCTTGGTGCTCCCTTGGAAGTTCTAGAAGTAGGGCAACAGGCTACGTGACAAACATGATCCGGAAGAATTTTCTTCTCTGAGTACATCCTTAATTAATCGTCTAGACCAATATTACCACCGTCTAAGAAGTGACCCACTTTTTCCAGCACCAGATTGCTTGTTTTTGGGCCAAAAATTAAAAAATAGGAGTGTGTTCATTTCTTGCAGTTTGTTGGTGCTCGACGAGCTAATTTACAATTGTTGAAGTCGCGCTTTTTATGAACACGCCCCACTGAGTTTGCCTGCGGGTAATTGAAGCAATTTGTCATGGACGCTACGCTTGCACACGAAGGAAATTGCTGCGAACAAATCAGGCTGCCATTGTATTGCACGAGTTCCAGTGATGTAACAAAGTTTTATTGGCTTGGGCCTAAAATTTATGCTCTTCTTTCTAGTTCCGAGCAAACGAGTTATTTCTGCGACGTTTTTTTTTTTATTTTTTTGAGGAGTAAATGGGCACAAGGAGTTACGGTGGCGAAGGCAACCGGCGTGCGGTTTATATCAATTACGGTGATTTAAAATGATCTGGTGACATTATGTGAATTCCCAAATATCGATGCGACGTCACAGGGGCGATATGTGCGTTGAAATGAGAATCGTATCAAGAAAATGTTGTTAAGGGACTTAAGGTTTTGCATACAGTAGCATTAAGTTGTCTACCCTTTGGTTTCGCGAATTTGAAATTGCAATAACATATAATCCCACTCAGAAAGCATTGCTATGTTTGTTATTTTTTAATCATAACGCAATGGAACACAAGCAAATGGTAATTACGCAAAATTTAGGTAGATCTTTAACGTTCACACAAAAAAACTAACGTAGCTCCAGCAAGGAGCTTTGTGGAAATCTAGAAAAAAATATACTGAGCGAACACTCCGGGTGATTGAATGTAACTGCAGGGAACAGTGAGAAAATGAGTAGTAAATCTTTGAAAACAAGATAAGACCCACATTTACCATGCTTCACTTTTAATACAGTAGTTGGGAAGGTACCATATGGAAAGCCTTCAAAAGTCGAGAAAAATGCAGTACAATCGGGGGATAATCGGTGACCGACAATTATATGTAACGGGGGAGGTTAAAGAAGGTAGTTATGTCTAGCGCAAAAATATTGGCGCGAACGATATTGTGTACATAAAAAAACTAGGTAAATGAACGAAACTGGACGAAACAACAAAGTAAACATTTAAATGGTTTACTTCCATGATTCCCGCAATAACAGATTATCCTTTTTTCTGTGCGCTCTGAATTCAGTGCGTTGTGAAGGTGCTGTGAATTCAGTATTCGCTAAATAAAAATGCCCAAGTGTGACACGTCCTGTACTGGTATGTCTTTATATAAATGTTGGTCCCACCGGGGACCTGACGTCTGGAATTCTGCGAATTTGTTACCCTAAAAGCGGATCATCAACTCAGTAATCTAAGCTCGCTTTTCGTGGCTTAGAAGTTTTATAAGGTCGACGACCTGGCTAGTAAATAAGTCATGGTAAATACATCGTTGCTAGAAAGCGCACGCTCGCCGAGGTAGCCGAGGTACTGCCGATGAAAAATAGATGATGCTCGAGGTTAAATGCGATCGCCGTCCCCTTGGAGCCGCATTAGGCACCTACGAGTAATAGCTGCACGAAATGCAAAAATAGGCTCGTCTCGAATTTGCTCTCATATGCAAATACTAGACTGCCGTCTGTTATAAGTTATTCATCGATAAATATATTCCAGGTGGGATTCTCCTCCGATAGTTGTCCTTCGAGCGTTAGTGGGAATAATGCCGCTAAGCTTCCCATAATGCTAACGTGAGCTTCATCACTATAACAAAAATTCTGCTGTAATGCACCCCCTACAAGCAATACGGTATCGAGTAGCTGAGCGTAAGCGGTTCCTTAGTCCTATATCTAGCTGCGGTAATATGCAAACGGGGTCAGCTTTTATTTTAACTATAAAATCGAAGACAGGACTCATTCGGTTTAACAGCGAAGCTGTTTAGCAAATCGTAGTTTTTCGTGTGCACAGTTGAAAATACGAATAAATTGCCCAGCACGCGCCTCGAGGCGACCGCACGTCAGTTAACAAAACCAAGAAAATGCCTAGCGCGTAGTGTGTGCGTGCCTCGCAACTACCACCCAGCGACCCCTGCGCAAGTTCGTCAAGCCAAGCATACCCAATTAGGGAGATTGGCCAATATTGGCAAAACAAAAACGTTCTCCGTAGTCATGGCAACACTTGCTCCGAACAAGAAAGACTCCAGCGTTCACCGTAATTGCGGTAATACTTGCTCGGAACAAGAAAGACACTGCAAGAAAAACACTCCGGAACAAGAAGGACACTTTAACGTGATGTGTAATGATTATCACTTCCAAAAAATAGAAGGAGCTCACATTTAAAGCAACAATGACGGAGTAAAGGCCATTGCGGCAGCTAAGAAAAAGGAAATGGGCTGCAATCGCGGAGTTAAACCTTCGTCATGGTCGTGAAGGTTGCGTACAGCTTTGCTACCTCCCAATCGTGGGCTTCATTTCATTTTTTGGCTCGTTTGTTGTTATGCTCCCAAACAGCATCCGGTTATTTTGCCAAAAAACTAATACAGCACTGACACTCTTATTAAAAGCGTATCGGCCATGATATGAAGTAGTGACGCGCCACCATCATAATATGCAGCCCCTCATTCACCGCTAGCGATGCAACACGGGCCAAACGTACCACATTTGGGATTTTGTAATAAAACCTTTATATTCTACGCGTGGAGCATATCTCATCGAGTCGCTTATTTTTGAAAGCTTGTTGGGGAGGTTTGTCTTCTAAAAAGTAGAATCTAGTTATTCTGTACAGAAAATTTAGTTTTCTAGACGATTTACCCGCACAAATGACCAGTGGTCTAATATTTGACTCCATTTGGCTCATTTGGATGAAAAAATAGGACTTTCGGTTCCTGTATTGGTGTACATGCCCACCTATACGTATATGTAAATTGTATGTAGATTTTTAGGAACATGAATAAACATATAACCAATATCCGCACCCCTACGGTCTTTACATAGGGCGCAGTCATTGTTTCATTTTGCGCATTTGTTTCTCCATTAAACGTCAGACCTGCTACACAGACGCCCTTCCGGACACTTGTCTTAAACACATTTGCGTACCGTCATCTTGCTATAGTACACACTTTCGTGTTCACTGCTATGCACGGGCTTTTTAGTGGTTTCGTAATGTGTGCTCGTCGTCGGGACTCTTGGGCCCGTGGTTCTTCAACAGGTTCATTTTATTCCCTTAAAGCGAACCAATTCTCGCGGTAGCTGACTCTCAAGCCACTCGAATCAATTCTGTTATCCCCATTTTGGGATCTTCACCTCCTCACACAACCCGACAATAAAAAGGAGGTGGTTTCGTAATGTCCGGGGCCCCTCTCATGAAGCCCATCTTATTCATCGCTCGTTGCCATTCACATCCAGTGCGCTTCTCGCAACCTTTTCATACTGTCCCGTTTCGGCGCACGTGCGAATTTAGACGAGGAGTGGAAATGGAAATGTAAACAGCCCCGAGCAATTCCCGACAAGGTTGAATTTGGCGCCCTTTCTTCGTGAGCCCCCGTGGGCTGGCATCGAGCGCTGGAGGCAAAGCAAACCAGAAAAGGTCGAGATATCTGCATACATCTTTCCTCGCTTTTTTCTTCGTCCAATCCGCAACCGTGACGCGAAGTTCACGGCTTCAGGCAACAACTGCCATCTTCCCTCCATCAGGATATCGTCTTTTCTATTCGACTTTATGTTCGTTACATTTTTATTCGCTGATCCCAGCGGCGAGATCGGATTTCCAGGCCCACCGGTGACGCCACCAAACAGTTACCAGGGAACAGTTGGGATCAGAGGACGCGCCAGCCTCGAGAGGTTTCTTGCGTTCCCTGGAGCCACCGGGCTAAAAGCGCCCAGAGTAGGAGTTAAGAGGCGGTGAAAGACGTAAAAGTGACGGCGTGGCCCTAAAAGCCAGCGCCCGTCGATTGCGTGGCAACCCTGTACGAACGTGAGTCGCCTCGAAGATTTCGCCGAGGCGAACCATCAATAGGACTGTTCCCGGATTCCTCTATCCGTTGTCACCGCCGCCACTCTCGATCCCAGCGCCTCCAGCGAAAAGTGGAAGAGGCTGGCGAATACGAAGAAGAGGGCAGTGTTTGTTTGTGCGGCCGTTGTAAGGGTTGCGTGCGTGGGTAGAGCTGGGATTCTTTGCGGAGGATGCGAACGCAAAGTGGGGAAACGCAAGTGCGGCCAAAAAGCCTGTGTGGGACGCTTTCTTCTCGAGGCCTGTGGCTTGGACTTTCTTTCATTCTTTATTTATTTTTGGCATATCATGTTTCTAGCAGAGCCCAATCGATCGTAACATTTTTGGTGCGTGCGTTAGTGCGTGAGGGGGAGTGTACTGCAAGTCTACACTTTTTAGCCTGGATCTCCTAAGCAAGTGCGATGTAAGCTGGAGTCAAATACCCTGTTTTCAAATTCTTCTGAAGTAAAAATTATATCTATTCCGGCACCATTATTATCTTACAAGCAGGTGTCAGCTCGCTCCGACGCCATCGCAGAGAGCCACGACCAAGCTGACACAGACATAATACGAACAAGGTTTTCTAAACCCCTATCACAGCCTGTTACAACAGGAGGATGAAAATTCTGAAGCAAAGCTTAGAACTGCTTAGGCCGGGCTCAGACTGTTGTTTCCGCGCACTGTCGTAATTACTTTAAATAATGACGTCGTTTCACGTCCCAGCCAACCCAACTGCGTGACACAGCCTTTTTTTACGTTCATAGGTTGCGATATAGATTGTGCGTCGGTAGTCTGAACATAGCATTGCGTGCAGAAACCGTAATGCCAAGTAAAGGCGCAGGGCACCCTGCTCTTCCCCCTCATTGCGCAGTTCCCCGTTCTGCGCATGCGTCGTACAATAACAGACAAACAGCCGCACGCCCAGCAGCAATCGGCATATGCGATAGTCGAGCAACAGCGCCGGAGCACCACTGCCTAGGGTCACGTGACTTTTGGTGCCACATTCGTGTTGACGCCCACTTCAACGGCGGTCACTTTTCGCGTTTGGTGGGACACGTGATGCTTCAGGAGAGCAGCTAAATACTGTCCCCGTAGTGCCCTTTGATTCGATAGCGCGGGGACATGGTCAGTAAAAGTAACTGAGAGAGGATAAAACATTAATGGGAAAGGGACGCTGATATAATGAGATTATTGCACACGTTCGGAAACTGGACACAAATGGGGTTTCCTAATCACTACATAAAAGGAGCGCTCGGGTTCCCCAGCAGTTTCTGTCTCTGCAGCGCATAGGTATTAAGGTAAAGTCCTTATGCGCCCCTTCACTACAAAAGGCCGCTGTGTGGGCGACGTGACGGAAGTATGGTCACAAAAATACGTAGTAAAGCGTGTGGCCTAAGCTCCGAACACAAAAGAACGGAACATATCACAGCAGACAAGAAGCCACGTCATTTGTCTTGCTTGAGAAGTAGGGCAGCGTCCTACAGCGCTGTATTTCATTTGTGCTGGTTGTATGCTTTGTTCGATAATCTTGAGGCGACCGCAACCGCGTCTGCGACCTGGACGTTGGCACCGCCGTCTACATCTACGGTTGCTGCCACTCAAAAACATAACGCTACGCAAATACGCCGTAGGTGAAGAAGCAGAGAAGCGCGACAAGCGACAGAAACTCATTTCCTCAACAAACACCTTTTCCTTAAATAGGCTTGATAGCACTGCAAAGAGTAAACATCGTCCCCCTAATTTGTGACCACCCGTTTTGAGAAGTCGTGAGTGGTGCTAAATTGGCTAAACTGGCTATGGCGGGAGTGTTAACGCGGCGTAGAAGTGGCAGGAACTGTTTTTCAATCCTTCTAAAAACAGAGTAAATGGCGTACCGCCTGAAAATAGCCGACATGAAACCGCTTTCGTACAAACTGACGAATGAAGTTTTTTTTTGCTTCTCTGAATAGAAATTACGCCAATTAGGGTGCGATAGGGATAATCTAATTGTTTACACCGTGGTCATTTATCATCGAATTGTAACAATATTATTTGAACATTCATCGAACTGCCTGAAAACATCTCATGGTTCTACGGAGCTTACATTTAAAGTAAAAATGAAATGCCTGAAAAACATCTTGACTAACCAGTAGACAGTAAACGGAGCAGGACTGAGCAAAAAATGCGCGAGTGAAAAATGTGACGAAATGACAAAACAAATTGTAAAGGCTATTTATAATTATACGAGAGCCCATCAATGCGAAAATGTTTATTGCTGGGGTGGCCACTTGTGCCACCACAACGCCTTCAAGACACGTAAGAATTAAACCGCGTTTGATACCCCTGTTTAGGTGTTGAGAACACCGATCTGCAATCCACAATCTATTTCAATGTAAGGTACTCTACTGAACACGACACAAATATTTCACACTGCTTTACACACCACATGTTCCACTCAACCCATCGTTCTCTCATCAGACTATCCCATGATACCTGTTAACGGGGCAATGAAGACGAAATGCAAGTTTGGTTTATTCGAAGGCTTGCCTTGTGAAAATAACACTGACACCACTTTTAACGCTAACTTCACTCTAATACGCTGTATAACGAGGACAGAAGAGGATGGCCATGCAGGTCACTAGCTCATCTCCCGCACTAGAACCTATGACGTATTGTGGGCATGTGTGCAATTGCCTCAGGCCGGCAAAATCAAACGCAAGTTAGGCAAGGCTTATATAAGCTTGCAGAACGAGCTCGTGGTGTGTGCGCTTAAATTTAATGCATATTCATTTTATAGCAGTAAGAATGGTGGCGTTAAAAATAGAAATTGCGAAAATGTACGTAAACATAAAAGCCCATTGCGTACTGCTGTTGGCACTGTGTGCACTATGCTTGTTATAGCTGCCCGTCAGTCCGGCGCTTTGGGGTTGTCTCACACGACATTGACCTATTAGCGTAAGCGACATCGTCTTACGTGACCCTGTTTGTCGAGCACACCCAATGTTTCACCAAACGAACACTTCGGACGGTTACAAAAAAAAAAAAAGCCCGGTGCAAATGCGGTCAAAAGCAAAGCGAGTGTGGACAGCGGTCCTGAGCGGTATTGTGGCGCCATCTAGAGGGTGGGCTCTAAACGAAAAAACGAAAAGCCGTTTCTTCATCCGCCGCAACCCCTATTCAACACATTTAACCTTCGTTTCAAATACCTGCCCTAGATACGTCATCGCTGACGTCACAAAACATAATTTAGCCCGGCAATTGAAATTCTGGCTTAAATTGTGTAATTTCTCCGCGAAAAAAGCATCGTTCACTGCCAGACAACACTGGAGGTACAATGAAGCGCCTAATCTTACGAATAAAACAAACCTGCATTTTGTTTTTACGGCACCTTTAAGTGTGTCTTTACTATTGATAGAAAATCAGGTTTCTACAGCCCGTCTCGTACCATGCATAACCATTAAGTGGCTCCTTACATTACAGAATATTACAGCACCTTTTAATTGATTTTTAAATTGTCTGCCCTCTGTTTACCTACCAGAATTTAGTTACACTTTATACCAGTTTTTCTTTATATCTGTAATTTTCTTGGCACTCTTTGCCCAAGTTGGCCTTTCGCCACTAATTCAAACATCGTCATATGTAGCAGCATCAACATAAAACTGCGGAAGTTCCGGTTGCAGGACACTAAAAGCGGAGCCCCAACTTCTGGGAAAGCAAAAGACTCCCCAAAATATACATACGCGAAAAAATCGCTCTAACGAAAGCAGCCGGAGAAGAGAATACATGATCGGTGGAATGCAGTTCATACAAGAAAAAAGCGTGTCGGCAGTCTGTTTTATTTCAGTCTTATGCTATTGTTACAAATGTTCGCCTTCATATTTGATAACAGTCCTGCACCTGAGAGTTTCACAATCTTCACGACGGATCGAAAAGTACTCCAAGCGGGCGAATCGGAAAAAAGCTTCACATCACGTCTGTAAATTGGGCCTGACCTGAGCCTGAAGTAAATAATAAATAAAATAAGTATATTTTACAGGCGAGTAAGCAAAAGCATTTCTGGAAAACCATCTGAGCGGGGGCGTCGTTCAACGACATTTTCACCCACACATAAAAAAGCAAAGGTATATTACTTCGCAAGTATTTGCCGAGTCGGGAGGTAGGAGCAAGTCTTAAAAGCAGCGGACGCGCTTATATCTGTCTGCGATGTTGAACCTCCGTTCTTTCTTTTTTTCTTGAAAATTTGAAGAATGGAATTTTGATCTTGCCTGAACTTTCCTGTTATCAGACAGGTGCGTCAAAAGATATCAAAGAGATCGATGTTTTTTCTCTGTCCTTCTGTCGCTCGACGTGCTCGTAGTCTTTTTAAAATTTTCATGTGGTTTGTTGACAAGGGGCTTACAAATGTGATTACCAGCTGTCTGACAGAAAAATTGCAGCGAAAAAGTACCAACCTACCATTCTTCTTGAGTGACTGACCTTTCACAATTCCGGCGAACACAGAGAATCTCCTTTTCTATTGGATTCTATTTACCGAATAGTTGCTTCATTTCAGAGCAAGAATATCAAATACTTGTGCGCGTACCTCTGAATGGTGCCGTTGGAGCTCATTTCTTCCCGTGTCTGTTGCTCTTTCACGGCAGGGGCTATCACTAGTTTAATAGAGGTGGCACTCTTTCTTTACGAGGAGCAGGAAACGTGTTTCATCGCCGATGCGAGAGAGTTTCGCCACGATGTGGGATTAGAAGAACAAAATGCTTCTATCAGTGCGGACATCCTGCGGGTGGAAACCCAGAATTTCTGGTTATTCCACCCGAATCAGAACAAACTCAACTCCGAATTTTTTTTGCAAACAACAAAAAGTAGCAGTGGCATAGCTCGGCTATGTCAGGATATACGTAGCGTGAGCTAAGGTTCACCTGGTTATTTTTAGGTTTCCTGGTTGTCTAGGATTAGCTGATTATCATGCTTACTGCTGCTAAAACGATTTCCAGTCCAATCTAATCCATCCAATTGCAACGGCGGTGGCTCCGACGTGCCAGCTGTGCGCCGTGAGACGTCACTGCTCCTCACGCAGGCGCAGCACGGCTCTCCAGGAGCCACGCGAAACTGCTCAACCTTGGCCAGTGTAGCCCACGCTACAAAAGCCCACTTGTCCCTAAAAAGCCATTTAAAAAGACGCAATCATGTCAGTTTATTTTGGAGCCTTCTTTTTAGTATCAGCATGTTTCGGAACTTACAACTCAGTATGTTCCGGAGCCAATTTTAAGAGCCTTCGAAAGGTCTCTTAAAATTGAAGCACTGAACCTTCGAAGGCTAGCAGCCAACCGACAAAATAGCGGCTCTACCGGAACGCGATAAAGCATTACCTTGATATTGTAGTGGAAGAAGAAATCGAATTCAATAAAGAAGAGCAGACCAACAGAATGGTGCGCCATTTCAATATTCACTTTTATGTGGGCGTGATCCACGAACTTGGGAGGTCGGCTGGGTGTGCCGCTGTTTCGCAAATGTCTGAGCGCAGTCGTGCAGGCGATGCAGACATGCGAGTATAGTCGTTTTAATGCGAAACCTTTGAATGTCTGCTTACGCGAAAATCTGGAGCGCGGCGTTGAAATGCGATTGTTCCAAAAATAACCGACTGGGCAAAGAGAATGAAGGTAAAGAAACGAAACAAAATGGCAAATGGGCCCTGTCATTTCAACCAGGGCATGAAATGCGAGTCTGGCATGCATTATCTACAACATGGCCTTTCCTTGGCGTTGGCTAACTAACGATGGATGTAATGAATGCGCTGTGGCCTCCGACCCACGAATGTGTATCTGAGACATGTACTTGTACGTACAGGGGCAATTATAGAAGTAGCAAAGCATGTCTACGCCAATGGTGTTTGTGCATGTTAGAAAAGAGGAAGACGAAGAAAACGAGATACCAAAGTGACGGTAACCATCTAAATTGCGTCGCATCATGGCGGTGGTCACTGAGTAGCCGGATTTACTAATCAACACTGACTCTGGCTTGCGTGTGAAGTTTCCGATTGGGTAAAAATCAAGAACGGCTTCTCCAATGCAGGGCGGCCGCCATGATGCGACGCTATTTAAATCGTTAGGCATAATTACACCACTGGGGGCTTATGGGGGTTATTTGAGCAGGACAATTGCAAAAGTGCAAAGCTCCTTTATACCAGCAGCGCAGATACGGGTTAACAACAGCGGTCGGCCACGCATCTGAGTCGTAGTAAACGAGAGAAGAAAATGAGGCAGATGGTGAAAATGATGACGATGGTAATGGGGAGGCACCAAGACACCACTGGACACGTTTCTGCAGCCGGTGCTACTATCTCTGTTGCGACGGCCACTGAACCGTCTACCTCAGCGACAAGTGTGAAACGATGGCGGCAACGAGAGTACACTCCAGAATATTTAAAGGAGCACAAAAGCACAACATGGCAAGGAAGTAGTTCGGCCTTCGCTGCAGCTAATATTACCACCAGCTGAAACCACGGCAATCATTAGGACGCGAAGATGGCACGCCGAGCACACATCACTCTGACGACGAAGAGATTACCGCAAGAGAAAGTAGCAGAATCATGACCACCTACGATTACACATAAAAAGCCCAAAAGTCAAAAACATTTTATTGCAAACCGAAGGCTGAGTACATGGTTAGGATATACAGAAAGAGGTCTACAATTCACAGACTGCAACGTGACCTCCTAGAAAATTGATATACGTAATTTTACAAAGCGCAGCAAATGGGGATATTTGAGGAAACGGGTGTTTTTAGCATAAATATCTAGACAATACCGTTTTTAATTACAATAGTGTAGATGTTATGTGTCATAAAATGCGAGTGAACATAAACATAAATATAATAAAAAAACTCAAGTAAAAATATCTACCAAAATGAGCAAATAAACAAAAATATCAACTACTACTATATGTAAAGCACAGAAAGAGAACAAACACTTCATTTTGATGCGAAAATTGGCAAAAAGTGTAGTGTACAATTTGAATAAATTTTCTTGAACTCAGTGTTGGTCGTATCCCTGTAAACACAAAAGAAATTACAAAAAGTTATGAATTCTGTTGGAGGAGGATCGCATAGCATGAAATATAATGTCATGCTTTTTAATTTGTTCCCGCAGGCAGTTTTAAGTGTGTTGCTAAGTTCTTGTTTAATTTTTAGTGATATTAGTTTTTTACGTCTGCTCTGGCATGCAGTTTGTATACATACTTATGACAAGGCTGATATCAGGCAACATTATTCCGAATCATTCGGTGATGCGTAAACGGTGAAAATTCACTTGTTCGGAATGGCGACAGGAAATGGAAGTGTTTTGCGCGAAAAAAAAAAACAAGTTTATGGACCCACAGAAATAGTACGATAAATGTGATGTCCCTCTGATAAATGAACTCTGTTTTGATGATGCTGGCGAGTGTCGCAGAACTGGGAAGGCAGCCCAACATGAGCGCACATTGGGAGATATGAGCGCACATTGAGAGATATAGATGCTAGAACTAACTTGACGGAACATTGCAGAAATTGCGAAAAAAAGTGGGTGCAGGCCGCGACTGAATGAGATTAAGATTCTTGGCCGCGGCAGCAGCGATGTCTCGCGTGAAATAATGGAAGCCTTCCTGATAAATAATGCGCACAATTGCGTGAGTGACACATCTTTGGCTTTGTATAAACGAGAGTCTGAATTGTTAAAGTCTTGTCCGTAGGGTTGACGATGAACATGTCCTTTCTTGGCGTTTTGCACTTGTATGTTCGGCGCTTGCGCCAATTTGTCTTTTATTTGGGGGCGTAAGCCCTTGAATAAATTAGTTGTTAGTTGCGCTCGTCCGGTTGTCTCCTTTTTCTGTCGCCGTTCTGCGCAATCCTCATGGCGTGTCAAATATACCCATATTTAAATGCACGCTGCAACACTTGCGATAAACGCTTTTACTCTTTCCTTCGCGTTTGAAGGCACTGCGAAAGCTAGACTTATCGCCAGCATGGAGCGGCACTGCCTGATTTGCTCGTCGCAGCAAATAAGCCTTCCGTTACACCTTCTTTTGCTTTCGTGGCTTTGTTATTTAAATTGGCTATAGAATGCGTTATTGCTGCAACTGAAGGAAGGCCGGTCAATAGCCGCTGCACTACTGTAATGATAAAATCCCAGCGGTTGGGGAACGCCAACACCGGGAAAGAGGGAAAAATCGTTTGAGCAAAATTCTAAGCACTCTGGTAGGCATATAGCAGTTATTTTTGGCTTTGGTACTTTGCGACCACCTAATCTAAGTACTGGATGTGTTGGTTGACTACCTACTGAAAACAATTAGAATAAAAAAGTTGAAAGAAATGCGCGGGGACCCTTTAAGCGATCCCTTTTTGGTGTTTATAAAATTTAGAAGGGGAAGAGAAGGTAGTAGGTGCACCCTTATAGCGAGTCATGAAAAGTCTGCATCAAATTACTAAAAGATAACATTTTCCACAAAAAGCTGCGACATCTTTCAAAACCATTCATCCATACGAATAATGATTCAATTCTTAGGGAGAGATACATAAAGGGCATTTGAGAAAAAGGTCAAGCAAAGCAAAATGACAAGTTTCTTGGATCATGGTTAGAATTCATTAAAAGGTCACAATGCACCAGGGAGCTTCTAAGAATACGTAGGGTTTGTAAAAGGAAGCTCGAACTAATCAACGAAGATAGCTATCAAGAAGACCTTTTCACGGCGACACTGGACAGGGTGACAGTAGGAGACTCGCCGAAAAAGATTGCGATCTGAGAAGAATAGCGATAGAATAGTCGAAGTGCGATTAAAGAAACCGAATACAACGGCCAAGTCACTTGCGCAGAGATGGAAGCACAGCAGCCTTTAACAAGCATTACGGAGCTCTGTTTGCTCAAAGTAGCGTCGATGTGGAAATGTTGAAAAATGAATACGTCTCTCTTGTGTCTACGTTCTATAACGAAACAGCTGTTGACTCTGAAATACCGATCTAAACTGGGTACGTAAAGTAAAATATTTCAAATATTAAACAGGGCGAATCTCCGGCCCTGACTGATCGAGCGCTGCCTTCTATAAAATATTTACACTTTAAGTATCGCAATACTTGAAGACGTCTGCAACAAAGTTGAAAGCGCTGTATTTATTCTTTCTTTGCACACATGTGATGTCAATTCCCAGAACTCGGAAGGTGATGGTATTGATGGCACTCCACGCGCCAAGAGCTGAATGACTTTTGGCTTCCCCATCATGTCTGTAGAAAGCGGCAGTGAAATGTATAAAACATCGTTATTTATTGTGTTTTGATTTGTGAAATCAAAGTGTCTGGTTTATTGTGTCCTAATGGAATGCCAAGAGTTCGGATGTGCTCGAAGGCGGTGGTAATGGGAGTTCCCGCGAAAAAAAATAGTTGTAGCTTGAGAGTTCTGGAGTGGTGGGGCCGCAAGCAGAAAATGGACGTGGTTTTTAGCATGACAGCGAGCTTAAGCAGAAAATATTGTTGTGGAAATTCTGAAGACTTATGATGGCTGCCAGGAGTTATGTTTTCGTAGCCTCAGGAGAAAAAGAACTAATTGAGTAGGCCATAATTTGGTGCCGTCGGCTTAGCTGGCAAAGGTGGCCCGGAGGGTTTTTTTAACTGTCTGCCGCCAGTGGCCCTGCCCCGGAAAGTTTTCAACTGAGAATCACACAGCTCACACAACTGCCCAAGACAGCAAACGGCTTCTTATGTCTGCTGTTTCCCCATTGTCTACGACCACCTTTTGGTCTCGTCATCGCCAGCACTGTGAACCATTCGATTAAAAAAGGACAAGAAAAATCGCCTCCGAAACTTCACTCCGCACGGCTTCTTCGCGTCCCTTCCCGGACTCCTCGATCTTCCAAAGCCTTCATCAGTAAATACATCGCCAGTGCCAGCTATGCTCCAGGAACTTTCGGACGATGGTACGCCCCTCTGTCAACACCGAAGTGCCCTTACTACCTCAATGCCACCAAAACCAACCGGAGTCACCTAGTCTGGTTGGACCACAAATCCACACGTTACCGCGAATTCACAGGCCATACAAAACATCCATGAACCCCTATAAGCCATCATGCTCTTGTGGCCTGTTCCCTCGCCTTCATTGTGGATTTCCCTATCAATAGCGCTATTGCGCCAGCAGTCTTGAGCTGCAAGTCGGATCTCCCACGCCAGCAAGCCCACTCATTCCCAACCTCCCAGGGCACACATACCCAGTGTTTCGTCCCCAATCGACCACAAACCCTCACTCCCACTCCCCTCTGCGCTCTCTCCCAATAGGCCCATCGCCTTCCTTTCTAATCAAAGTTTCGTTTCTAATCAATACATAGTACACTGTAAAACTTCACTTTTTCACGTCATGTCTGCACCCGTTACCAATAACGTGCGTTGATTACAAATTACATGACAGTACAAGAAAGAGTACATACCTGCAGTAATAAAAGAAATATTCTCGCCGAACGTGCAAAATCAAAACAACATCTTCATTTACAAACATTCACCTAGCAAGGTGAGTTCCCGGAGTACTGTGACGGCCCGCGTAGCACCGTTGCAATGCAATGTTCCTATCTATTATGGGCGTGTCCCTCACTAGACTCAGCCAGAGGTCGACACCTTAGAGGCACAAGCCTCAACCCTAGAAACCCGGCCCCTTACCTCCAGCGGTGGCTCTGGGGACCCCACCACAGCTCCTTTTCTTGCCTTCCTCCAAGAGATGGGTGCCTATCTGCACCTTAAAATTGGTTATTTTTATGCCAACAGGCATATTATCGCAAATACAAAAAGAACGCGCTGCGTTGTGTTAAACACGATATATTATTATCAGTGTTCAATCGTGTTGAAGTTGGGTCAGTAATAAGAGAAGCTGTTCTGGTAGAGTACAATGGTTGTCAAACAAAACTTGCCACTAATAAGTTAGTTGGGGAGAGTATGGCGGTTTTGATGCCACTTTGTCAGGGATGTCAAGTGGCACCTGTACTGTTCAGCATGAATTACAAACCATTTCTTATTACTGTTATTCGAAGCACCGAAGTTTGTGGTATCCAACTTCAAGCAGCCTAACTGCGTGTATTGGCTTATGCCGATGAAATTGTGGTGTTCTGCGTCAATTGACAAAGTAGTTCCCAAGTACTGAGGATCCGTCAACTGGGGCATATGCACAGGATTCTGGTATGGGCACTGACTTAGAACAGACGTGTTTGCGAACATAGGCTGCATTACTACACCAGTCAAATACCTAGAAGAACGTCTTCAGTACAACGAAGACCATGTGTCGCACAAAACGACCTCAATGGGAGTAATTGTCGCAGTTCTTCCTCTCCTTCTGAGAGCGAAGCTGTTTAGCAATTTGTTGATTCTGGACGTTTCTATTGATTCTGGTGTTTAAGGCGCCGGACGCAACGTAGGTGATAGAATGCACCGATAGAAGGCTCCTGATTAATTTCACCACCTCGGGATCTTTAACATGCGCCGAAATCTCGTATACACGGGCGTTTTTGCTTTTCGCCTCTATCAGAAAAGTGGCCTGCCGAGGCCTGAAACGAATCCACGTCCTCATGCTCAGAAGCACAACGCCTTAGCTGCTCAGCCAGCGCAGCGGGTAATTTCCGACGTTTCACAAAACTCAGTATAACAATATAAAGAAGAAATCACCGGAACCGGCCGGATTAGAACCTATGTCTGATACGGGTAAACCAACGAGATAGAGCCTGTCGTCTTACCCACTCGGATATGACCACGAGTTAGTACCCGACATTCAAACGGCATACTCGCTCGACCGTGGCTGTGGGGAGAGGAATCACGACGCATGCTCGACACAGAGCATGTGACAAGGTACAAGGTGCCTCTGCAGGCGCCTAGTTTAAGGGTGCGCGTTGAGTTCGTTCCTTCTCCTTCTTGCATTTGCTTCTTCTTCGCCGTTATAGCAACAAAGATGAAGGTCATTTAGGAAGAGAAGAAGAAACAATACGGCTGCAATCGTCATAATGATCGTGAAGGTTGCGTACAGCTTCGCTCCCTTCATATGTTACGCGTTAATGCAAGCTTCCTTCATTTTTCTTACGTTACCCACGCTCGGACTTCTCGTCTTCATGTCGTAACCAAAGTCCTTCAATCAAAGTTGTTATTCACTTCCGCTAATTCAATGTACTTGTTGTGACCTATATGTCACAGATTCACTTCTTGTACTCTTCTGCTCTACTTTTTTCTTAGACAAAGAAAGAACTAAAAATACCTTCCGGAGTATGCGAAGCTTCTGTGCCCATTAAAGACACTTCGGTAGTTCAAATTAATGCCTAGCCATTATCTACGGCATACCACATGCCCAGCAAATTGAAGCTTCGGCGCGTAGAAGCCCATTTAGGAATGGGCCTCATTCATTAGTACCATCCTCCGAACCACCTAACAGTAAAAAAGGAAAAATTTGGTCCCCATTACCTCTGTAGAGAAAGCCACAGACAACGCCTCTAAAGCTGCCATTATAAGACGACAGTACATTTTCGTAGATCACATCGGTACGGAATGTGTCACTTGCAAACAAAAAGCACTGGCAAATTCGGAACGGACGGGGTGGGCAGGATGGATGGCACTCTCAATTGAGAGTTTCTTGAAGCAACACACCATGGCTATGGGTTCAGTATCTACTACGTGCATCGATGGGACCCTAGTGCACTTGTATTCCCCTTTCTGATGCAAAATGGGTCGCAAACCTTTGACGTATGTATCTTTGCATATACTCCAAGAATCGCTATTATTTTGAATTTGGACCACATGGGAACCTACCGGAGTGCACTTACCCAACTTCCCGCCAGGGACTATGCATGGATAAATGCAGCGCTGACATACACAAAGGGTAAGAAAGGGAGGATACAAGCACAACGTCTCTTAGTGCATTTTGATCTACAGCTTTATGATTCCTCTATGTACTATTTAATGGAGGTTACCATTATTCATTACTGCCAACATTTAGTAGAGGTGAGCTTTGGCAACCAAGATGCATGCCTGACCAAAGCGGGCTATCCCAAACACTTGCTTATGTTGATCGCTCAAACACTACTTAAGGAAGTATAAAATTAGGCGGAAAAGCTGTCATAAAGTAACGGCCATGTAAATGCGTGCATATACCGTATCTACATAAGCTGTTGATTTTGGTAAAAACACGGGAACTGCAATTTTGGCACGAACAAACCAAGAAAGATGCGTAAACTGTCAAACCCAAGCATATCAACCAAGCATGGATGCAACGAAAACACAGAAATAATTTTCTAGAATGCGCAGAAGGCGTCCTTTACACCATTCGACTGCGTCCTGAAAAACGTTACACTGGTATGTTCGAGCAATGTCATAAAGATCGGTTCAGGGAGAAAAACAATGTAAAGATAGAATCAGGCCGGTGGATGGCCATGTATTGCAATCAATCTCGCCGTCGGTCTTCTGTGCAATAAATGTAGAATTGTAGCCAAGCACAAAGACCGACTCAAGCGCGGAGTTATAGAATCCCAGATAATTGCGAATTCGAAGTACAAACGCTTTGCACTGCTTCGCTGGTGTTTTCTACGACAGATCTCGATTTCGGACATCGCAGCTACGAAGTAAGTATATTGCAGTACTTCAGTACATACGTATATACATAGAGAGAAAACCAACAGCCCCTGAAATTAGGTCGTTGGAAGTTAGAACCCTGCATGCATTCTCCTCTCTTGGTTCTTGTCTGTGTCAGCGCTATTTTTATCGTTGCGGTGTCGTGCAACCCATTCCAATCTAGCACTCTCGTAGAAAACTGCTTTACTTATCCTGCTCTATTATTCACGCATCTGGCGGTTATCTTGTTCGAGACGTGTTCGCATCTACAGGATTGGGAACTTCTGTACAGAATTAAAGTTCATTGTGTTCTCTTGTTAGTGCGCATTATTTGGTATTGATATGTTTGTATATGTGTGTATAAGCGTTTCTTATTTATTTTCCCCGTTCCCTCAAGTGTTCAACTTCCACTCATAACTTTGCATTTTTAACCACTCCTGCTATAGCCCTTAAAATGCTGTAATATTTACAATAAATAAACCAATAAATGAAAATCTTCCCATTTTCTACCAAAAACCCCTTTCGATGAATTATTGCTTCCTTGTACTAAACTAGACATTTTGCAATAAATTCACTGCTTTACAGCTTATTTTCATCCTTGAGTGACTCGTTCATGTTTAAGGCAGAGATCCAAAAATGGCTCGCATCAATTTATAGCCCCTTTGACGGCGCGGATGCGGGGAATGTCCCGCAAACTGTTGACTTAGAAAAAAAGCTGGCTTCCGAACCACCCGTTACGCTTGCCCGCTTCCAATTTTATAGCTTATCAAAAATGTTGTGGAGCCTATTTCACAGCGTTAGGCAAAGCGTCTCAATCGCAAGGCGCGAGACACTACGGCCCCGGAAAAAGCAGCGCGCTTAGTACACGGATTTTCAATTTGCCGTCGTGATTATGGTACTGAATTTGTGAACAAATTTGGTGTACAATGCAGAGATTCGGCTGATATTCTCATATAATGAATGGAAGCCTGCTATCATCCCTGAAGAAGAAAGTGTATGACAGCTGCATATTACCGGTACTCACCTACGGGACAGAAACTTGGAGGCTCACTAAAAGGGTTCAACTTAAATTGAGGTTGGCTCGGCCAGCAATGCAACGGAAGATGATAGGTGTAACGTTAAATGACAAGAGGAGAGCGGAGTTGGTCAGGGAACAAACGCATGTTAAGGACATACTTGTAGAAAAAGAAATGAGCGTGAGCATCTAATTGCGAAGGTAAAATAACCGTTGGTGTTTAAGGACAACAGAATGGATCCCTAGAGCAAGCAAGTGTGGCAGGGGCCGGCAGAAAGTTAGATCGGCAGATGAGATCAAGAAGTTCGTGGGGATAAAATGGTCGCAATTAGCCCAGGACCGGGATTATTGCATGTATATGGTAGAAGCCTTTGTCCTGTGGGGGGCGTAGACAGAGTATGATGATGATGACGATGATGATGAAGCAGTTCTTCGAATGTCATCGCGTCATATTCGTGTTAAAACGTCTGTGGTGCACAACTTAGAACGCCAGAATTTCAATACCGGCATAAATGTGCAGTTTACCAAAAAGCGGTAAAAGTGGCAAAAATACAAAAGCAACTTTAGCAAGAAAAAGGAAACATGCACGCTTCAGCCAAACAGATCTCGGAGACCTGTAAGCTGCACCCGTCATATAGAGCGGTGTCTGAAAAGGGTGCAACATTGCTACAGATACTATCCTCCCTGCTGTAATTCATCCTGTGCCTTTTGTCGTCAAAACGCACAGGAGTTGGGTATGCCTCCAAACAAGAAACAAAGATGCAGAGATTACATGAAAGCTGTATGGTGGACAAAATGCACAATAGCAAAGAAAAGTACGGGGTTCGCGGCTAATGATCTGTGGACCTGAAGCAGATGAATGAATGAGTGAATGAATGAATTATCTGTTGCCACTTATATACAGGGTGTTGCAACGATAACTGGAACACTTTAAAAATTTTTCCTGAGCGATCCGCCGCTCTGTTCACGCTCAAACTTCACACAAAGGTCGCATTTTGTGGTCTATTTTTGTTTGACACCGGGAACAACAACGGTACTTACCTGTTTATTCTGAAAATAATAAAAACTATTTCGCCTATGGAAAATGGCGGCGATTTGGACGTGCGAGCCCGAAAACCGGGTTTTCTGATCGTCTGTTAGCTCATTTCTAGGTGCATTTTCTGATCGTCTGCTGCACCATTTGGCTCCGTACGTGAATCCCAAACGTGCGTTTTACTCTGCAGGTGGTTCCGTCGTTCCAACATCAACTTGCGCTGGCTCGCACGTTCAAATCAGCGGCTACTTTCCCATAGCGAAAATCGTTTTATTATTTTCAGAATAAACAGGTAAGTACCGTTGTTGTTCCCGGTATCAAACAAAATAGACCCACAAATGCGACCTTTGTGTGAAGTTTGAGCGCGGAACAGAGCGGCGGACGCTCAGGAAAATTTTTTAAAGTGTTCCAGTTATCGTTGCAACACCCTGTACATTTATTAGATGGGGAGGAAAAGGGTGATATTAAAAACTGTTCAATTCTAGGTTCAATTCTAAGTTCAATTCTCAAGACTCAGTTCATTTCTCGGTAGGAGATATAAACGCCTTATGTATGATTTGGATTGATACACAGATTATAATTGACCTCTTTTGTTAAATAGAGGCAGAAAAACCCGCCGTGTATATATACATTTTTATTTTTAATATCAGATTCGATATATTACATTATTCTGGAATTTTATTCCTATATTGCTATTTTAACTAAAAGTTAGATCAGTCCACGTGAAATATAAGAGGCTAAGAAGCAAAAAATTTACACCATCTTCCCGTTAGGGGAACCATGGGGTAGATGCGATGCATCGGGGGTTGCCGTTGCGTTATTCAAAGCATCAGACGATGTCATCGGAGCGCCGGCGGCGGAACGACTGAGCGGAGCGGCGCACTTACCGCGTTTATATGCAGCGGAATGAGAGAGCAGCGCATAGCAGCGCATAGAAGGGCATGCGCATGTGTTACCAAGCGCAAGCGCGAGCGCAAGCTGCGCGCTAATGCACAGCTGGCACGGCTACGGGAGCAAGCTGACCGCGCTGACGCACAGATGGCGCTGCGGTGAGAGCGGCGGAGCGCACAGCTGCCACGCCGACGATGCGGAATACGCCGCGACAACGATGCGGGACAAGGCGAGTTAAAGAGATGCGTCGCATCTAAAAGTGAAGCACTCGATTCACTGCAATGGCGGGCGTTTTTATGGAAGCTATAAACAAAAGTGTTCTTGTTTGAAGATCTTAGTTCATTTACAAAATTTCAGAAAGGATCCAAAGCAGCCAGTTGCCATACAACTATTATTACGAAGCGTAAAATTGTATTATATTTTTAAATTTTGGCCGGTGTTATACCTGCTTTGCTGATTTTATACCTGTTATAGCACTGTCTTACACTGAGGTCATGAATTCAGTTGCCGTGCCTAGTGGTTTTCGCCCGAAAGTTTTTAGTGCGCTTGCGAGCTTTCACCCGCTCCGAGTGAGTTTCATAGGAATAAAAGATGCTCTAGGCGACCGCCCAACAGAGTAACTGAAAGTCATTACACGTTCAGAAACTGCGACACGATGGCTTCACTCTTTCACTCAATGAACAGCTGCAGTGATCTTAATGAGCAGCAAGTCTTTACTGTCTGATAATATTGTTAGGCGTCCGGGCCGCGAGACTTTTTTTTCAGCGAGAAAGGGGCGTGCTGCCAGTCGATTCCATGGTGACGCTTACTCCGTCCACGCGCAGGCGTTCCCAATGTTTTTCTGCTCCTGTTAAGTGCCCACTGTGTCAACCACGAACACATTACATCGGGGATCTCACCTTCGTCCCGTCCATCTTGCGTGTGGTTATTCCTTTTCGTGCAAAGCCCGAGTTTATTCGCCAAAGATGCACCAACTCACCCAAGAAGTTCTGCTAAGCCACCTTAAAACAGTACAGTCACGGGGAGAGATTTATGTGCCCCTGTAAAGGGTGCACCCCCACAAGTAGACCTTTACTGCGGTGTAGCTTATCTTAGGAAACCAAGTAAACGATGTTCGAGGTCGCCCACCTTTCAATCTGCACAAAGCAATGGAGAGTGTGGTCTTGTAAAGCGTGCATTATTGCATTTCTCTAGTGCTGCAGTGGAGCAAACTTTCAAAATCTAACGCCATACCAATTTGTTGTGGGCAGCGAAAAATGCATGCCGGGTTGCAACCACCCTTATATGGAAAGGAAGGGTGGGCGTGAACAGGAAAGTTACAGCGCCTAGGGGAACTTTATGGTGAACGCTAATTTACGATAGCTGCCCTTAAACCATGGACGCATTATATGAGCGAAGACGAGGGTATGCCAGGGTCAGGCGTGAGGCCTTTGCTTTAGAGTAACCAGTTATCGCCGCTTGACGTACAATGAGCTTGGCTTTAGCGGCACGTCATTGAGATTAACTTTAACGCCTAACATAGACTGATCAAAAACACTTCTCCTGGACTCGTGATAATTCGTAGAGACGTAGAAAAGACAGCAAATACGAAGAAGAAGAAGAAGGAGAAGAAGAAGAAGAACACGGCAACATAACTCGGCGAAGACGGCTTCTCAACCATGTTATTTATTTATTTATTTATTTATTTATTTATTTATTTATTTAAATACTGTTAGCCCTTATAGGCTGTTACAGGATTGGGCAAGTACACCATAAACAACACTCACACACACGAAAACTGCTCAAGTCACGGTGCAAACGAAGGACAAGAAAAGAACTCATATTATTTTAGAAATATTTCCAAGTGTTTCACAAAGCTATAAGTGGTATTTGGTTCAACAAAGACTCGCGGGTCAAGGTTATTCCAGTTTACAATAGTTTTGACAAGAAAGGAATGCTTAAAAATATCAACCATTGGACAATAAGGCAAAACAGCATGCGGATGATTGATGCGACGAGAGACTCGTGTGGGAATTTGCAGATATAACTCAGGACGTAAGTTTAGTTTGCCGTTGTACAGTTCGTGAAAGAATTTAAGCCTTGCCATTTTTCTACGCGAGGCCAGTAACGGAATTTCTGCCTTCGCAAGTAACGCCGTCACCGACTGATTTCTGCGATATTCTGCATAAATAAACCTGGCAGCTATTTGTTGAACTCGCTCAAGCTTATTTATTTGATAGTGCTGATACGGGTCCCAAATTATTCTTCCATATTCGAGAGTTGGCCGCACGAACGTTTTGTATGCCATCAGCTTAACCTCCGCAGTTGCATCTCTGAGCCTTCGTCACAGATCTTCACATCATATGAGAAACCTTAGATCTCCCATAGTCTTTTTCCGTCGATAAACATCTAAACTGAGAAGTGGTGATGCAAATAAATATGCATGCCTCGCACTGTGAATGCAAACGCTGCTGAAGCTGGAGGGAAGGGCGCAACTAGTGTCACTAGATAAGGTTAGAGAGTATCGGCACTCTTTTCTCCTCTTGTTCCGTGCCGCCGCCGTGATCATTGGTCAGTTCGCATCACGTGACATTTGTTTACACTGCGACGGTTCATGGGCACCGCCATTTTGTTCCTTGTGTGTTTCCTGTCGGTCAACTGTGGTATTCTCAGCTTGTACTCCCTGCTCTGCGGCTGCGCGCGACTGGCGTCATTCTGAACGTGAATCAAAGACAAAGCGCTTCGCAGCATTTCAACTGCAGAAGTGTGTCTGAAGATGCCGTGTTTCTGCGTCTTCGGCAGGGTTGTTTACAAATGACCTCGTGAAAGTGGTGAGGCCGCAGAAGCGGCAATCTGGCAACACTGATAAACGAGAAAATGGCGCCGTTGTTCACTTGCGTGCCACAGTGTCGGTACTCCGTAGCTCATCTAGTGACACTAGGCGCAACTTTCTCAACCTCCGGCTCTTGATAGCTCAAACCTGCGCCGTACATATATAACACGATGAAATGAAGTGTGCTCGCATTACACTCGCCGTTGAGCACGCAGCCCGACAGCGAGTGATATTCGCGCAAAATGCTGACTTTGCCTGTCCTCTTTTCTCTCTCGACCTCTTCCGCCAGCTAGCCGACTACCACGTTGTCTCACAGCACCTAAAAATCACGGAACTTCCTCTCGCTCGCAGCCGGCTCAGACCACTTGTAATGCTTGCCACTTCAAACGAGCGTTATTATAGCGCCTGTTCTTAGCTTTGCTCGATTGTGACGTACAGAACGCGACTTCGGATTCCACCTGCCAGAGTAGTAGTAGCAGAAAAAGTTGATTTTAGAACATATAAGGGGGAGCCGTTAAAAAGGTTAGAGGGAGACTTGAGAGTGGTGCCCCGTGTCTCGGGCTCTATATTCAGCACCAGCAGACCCGCTGCGCGACCTGACGGATTCGAGAGGAATATTTAGCCCCTAGCGTTCACTGAGCCATCGCAAGATGGCAGCAGAAAGCAGGAGAAGACGAATTACAGACTTCGGCGGAGAGAGGTCGCTAGTTATCCGTGCCGCGGTGACGGTGCCTCCAGCATAGACCCGAAAACCCGCCCGCTCCGTGCAGGTATGGTGATCTAGAATTCTAGTTGTCTGTACCTCGGCGGAGCATCAAGGTGGGACTGACGTTACGAGGAGAGGGCCTTTTCTATGCTTGTATGGGGAAGAATTTACTGCTACCCTTAACTTACGCTGGCAAACTGCTGACAAGTTTTGAAAATACCAGTTTTTGAACACTGCACGAAATTGTGCAAATTGTCGACGCGTCGATTATCTGCACTAAAGAAGGTAAACCGATGTGATTACCTCTTACAAAAGGCAACAGGAAATGGTTCAAAATCTGCAAAAGAGGTGGAATTGCTGCAGTGTACTGTCTCGCGTGGTCACTTGAATTATTGTAGCTACGAAACGAATTAAATGGTGTTGAACAGTACAACGCACTACTGGAACGTCGAGATCCTTTTTTTGTCTCAGTACCGGTGACTGGCTTCTGGGAGTTCCTAGTTACTGAGGACAACGCCTGCAGCTTTAGGTCTCTCTGACAGTGATGTTGAGTCTATGCCACTCTTTTCGCTGAGCGTGACGCCACTCCAAGTTTTAGTGGTGCTGCCCCTACGAATAACAGGACCAATTTCAGGGAAAATCTGGTCTAGTTTTTTTAACAACACGTGGCCGGTCATGAAAAGCAATTGCGGAAGCTTTGTCGTCAATTTTGAAAAAGCCAATCAGACAAGCCGCTTTGATTCGTTCGCAATGATTTACCTTCGCTTGGGGAACCAAGTGGATATATCTGGCTCTTGAATACAGTTTTTTATTGCGGAACATTGGTTGTTTTTTTTTTTAAATTAGCGCGTTTCTTTTTGTGAAGGTATCAAATTTTCAGTTTCATGTGCAGAAGCAACACCTGGGGCCGAATTTTTTAAAGCGAAAGGCGGTGTTTTGGAGCGGCGCGGTGTTGGCATGCAAGTGCATGTATTCTTTGGCCTCGGAGTCGCTTTGGGGAGCAGCATACTGTAGGAAAAAAATGTGGTTGATGCCTCTTTCATAGGCATCGGTAAAGCACGAAAGTGAAATGTGACTTCACAAGAGCATTTAAATGTTTATTGTGCATCCATAATAACTTGCACATGGCTATTTATATTATGTCGCTATGGCACCGTTAGATTCATGAACGTAAGACACTGGACTGCACGCGCCGGAACATTGCGTAAAAACGACTGAAATCTCAGCCCCTTTAAAACCGTGCGAACAAAACAGAACCGAAACCGAAACCAAAGCAGTAGGTGGCAGATGGTGCCTCAATTCACCCGCGTCCCACGTACACGAAGGCGCTGGCATAGGGCGGCAACTGTCGGCGTTCATTACCGTAACGATGAACTACTTCGCGTCGCCTCTCTTAGACAGCAGCACTACCTGTATGAATAACGTAGTCGGAAATGAGAGTTCGTGGATCGAATCCTGGCGGAGCCGCGTCAATGGAACTTTTTCTGGCGATGTCATTTCCGTGACAGGTATGATGCCTGTGAGATATTGGTGTACCCGGGCATTAAACCCTTTCGCGTTAAAACACACAAGGAGCCCCCCTGGAGGACTTGCTGCCCCTGGTCCAAAACGACGCGGCGCATTGAGCGCCACTTTGCGCTCGATTTGGACCAGGAGCACAAGGTGAACGAGGGGGGCTCCTTGCGCCTTTTCTACAGAATCTTGCCCCGCAAAAGCGACGCCGAGGCCCAAGAATACATGCATTTGCATGCCAACACCGCGCAGCTCCAAACCTGAGCCCTTTGCTTTAGCGAATTCACCCCCTGGGCTGTGAAGTGCACATTAACGGAGGGCCCTACCACATTTCTGGCAACTTGTAAATCCTTACCGTGCGTCAAATTCTCCGAGCGTGATCGTTCTAATTTTCAGCCTCAATGAAAGAAACGGTTTTCTAAACCGGTAATCAAATCTGCGCTGTATCAAACCTGCACAAAACATCAGCCATTGAGCCCCTGCTACGGCGAACCTCCACTTCAATAAAACAGTTCCTTCTGTATTTATGGGGGCTTCTTGTGATGCTTAGTTATTGTTTGAGGGTGCGTCGGAATGGGAAGCAAGTGGGTTGGTTGATGCCTGTTGAAACTTGAGAAAACAGAGCGACAAATTGGACGTAGACTTCGGAGGATACAAACAGTCGGTTACAAGCAATCATAGTTTATTGCGTCCAAGCGCCCTGAATGCACGTCTGAAAGGCACTAGAAAGAGAGAATAGAGGTGGAAAGGCAACATTATTGCGGCCGCGGTTGTTGCAAGTCAACGTCCCAGTGTTCGCTGTGTCATTAAGTTTCGGGTAGATATGTGCAGGTAAAATTGCCCAATATTTTTGTTTTGTTTCAGCTTGGACAGAAAGCTTGGTACATTTGTTTAAAAATAAGCATACAGTTTCGGTGACGACCAACTAACTGCTACCTAGCGAGGTCCTCACGAAGCCGGGTATATGGTGGCTTCGAACCAATAACAGCCGACTATGACCCCTCCATCGGTGATCTCCGCACGAATCTTGAGAGTAGTTGGTGCCCACTGAAACGAAACAAAAATAAAGCTCAGTTTTGTAGCCTTTGTGCACAATGTAAGTTTCGAATATGGTGCCAAAAAACGTTTATTAGAAACACAAATTTGCGTTGCTTGGGGGTAAGTTCGTTTGACTGGAACTTTCATCTGCAATTCATCTGCAGCAATTAAACGGGTGGGAGGTAAACAAAAATTGAAGTTAACAATAAAGACTGAAACTTTCTGTCTAAGAATTGCACCAATGACCGTGAAAGAATGTTTATTATGGAAATGGCTAATCTGATTGATGTTCATCATACGCGGCTTCCATCTGCCACAGGTCTAGAAATGAATCCATGTCTTACTTTGAAAGATAAAAAACAAAAAAATACACCAAATATCCTGGATTATGTATGACCTCGTTATATATAAGTCAGACGTATCAAGCTTGCCAGCTAAGGCGCCTTTGGCGACAAGCAGAAAAACTCTCGATTCTTGTCAGGCTCAATGGCTGTACAAGCATTACGCGTGCAAAAACATGGTTAGTGCTTTTTTACAACAAACTGATGAAATGTGATAGTATATATAATAATGTATATTACTTTACCAACTACTTTGATTCTGATTACATTCCATAAAAATGTTCTTAGAAATACACAAATGTTCCTTGTTTTATGCTGGTTTCAAAGCGTAGTATTTATATTATTGTTGCCGATGCCGAGACCACTCTGATACAAATGTCAGAAATACACAAATGTTTCTTGTTTTCTGCTGCTCCCCAAGCAGTCACTGTCGAGTGAGGTCGATTCACTGTAGAGTGTCGATGCCAAGAACACTTGATAAAATTGTTGTCAGAAATACACAAATGTTTCTTGTTTTCTGCTGCTACCCAAGCATTCCCTGTCTGTTCTGACTGGTGAAGAAAGTCAGGGGGCCAACGCTTCACCAAAACTTGAAATAATGGGCTAATTTTCTCATTACACACCTTTGAAGCGTCACGTAGAAAAACAGGCGCGTTGGTGCAGCCTCCATGACAGTATCTTACCTATGCATCGCAAAAGCTTAGGGAAAAATTTGATTGCCCCACGATCGAAGTTGCGTTGTACCAAAAAGCGCGGTTAAAGGCTTTCGGCTATTGCATCATATCGCTTCAGAATGTCAGGAAGAGTCTGCACTCGGTCCCCAGCCAAACTATGGTGGGCAAGGACAAAGGTGTAGCTAACTCACCCCGATGACTATCTGGGAGATGCTGTAGAGGATAAATGATTGGCGCCACTGCAACGCCAAAGCCGGAACAGGACATTTGTTTTCCCATAGCTCTCCGAGCATTTGCTCCTTCCGACTGGTTCCTTCGCAGAGTTTGTATTCGCTGAAAAACAGAACGGGACAAGTACATCGTGGTTGAAAATACCGAACATAAAACGGCCTAATTTTCAAAATTGGAAATATCAAGTTAGAAAAACGAAACAATGAAACATTTAGCATACAGCACAATACCTGTCTTCCGAGCATGCGGAGATCTATGGTGTTTGTAAAATGAACCAACATAATATCATGACAAGTATACAATATGTTGCACAGAAAATCCCTTCCTGGCACGTTATTCCGGGATATAGGGCAAGTTATCTGTAACTCTGCGAAGCCAAGCTTAAAGGATGTGTTCTTATAGAGCGAAACATTCAATCATTTGCGGTGCACGCTGCAGCAGAAAATAGGCGGGTAAGGTTTGCCACTACGAACCTCTGCGACCAATACAAGTGTTGAAGCCGGGAAAATCGACGGTGGAGGACGTAGACACATTTTCAATAAACAAAGTATCTACACTATCTTACGACGCGGTTTGAGTGCGCACGTTTGCCTTGCCTAATTGTGGAAAAATAACCACATTCTTACACATCAAGCCGTAGGTCCAGCAGTATTTTGCCTCATTTCGCACGCTCTATAACAATGGCACTTGAAGGCGGCGCACATAGGGAAGACCGATTACCAAAACTGTTTTTGCTGTTGCTATTACACAGTGAATTGTAACATGTAGTGTGTCACACAAAACTTCTTATTAGACTCAGAAATATTATTAACAATGACAAAATAATAGGCTGGACAGCTGATTGGCTACGTTTGAGAACAATTTGTTACATTTGAGCATGCGCAGTCATCGTCGTGTGAAGTCACTTCCGGGGTACCGCAGGGCTCGGTGCTTGGGCCCCTATTGTTCATTATTTACAATAATGATGTCACACAGGTCATTAAGGACACACCAGTGAAGCTGCGATTGTACGCTGACGACTGCGTTCTTTATACTAGCGTAAATAATGCTCATGACCAAGATGTTCTGAACAAAGTATTGTCGTCCTTTTGTGATTGCAGCACCACGTAGTAAATGAGCATTAATTCCCATAAAACTGCTCAAATGACATTTACCAATAAAAACAGCCGCTAAGGTTTAGTTATAATTACAATGGGCCCTACCTAAACTCTGTGAATACATTCAAATATCATGGTGTTACCTACACTCAAACCTAAAGTGGCACCATCACATCGAAACAATTTGCGCTAGGGCACTTAAAAACTGGCACACATAAAATGAACACTCAAGCACTCCACCAAGGACTGCAAATTAACCGCGTATAAATCGCTCGTACGCCTCAGCGGTATGGTCACCCTATACTGCACTTGACATAAATATGCTCGAGGCATACAGAAAAAAGCAATACGGTTTATTTTCGGCTGGTATGACCACAATTTGTCTCCCTTATCTCACGCATGTTCGTTTTCGTTAGAACCCCTTGCTTTTCGACGCACACTTGATCGTACTCTGCTACATAAGATTGTACACAGCCGCAGTAGCATTAAAGCACCGATTACTTTTGTCATTCAGCACGACGAGCCACGCGTCGATCTCACCCACTCATCATTGTTCCGTTCCAGCCATTTGCAAATTGCTTTAAGCATTCCTTTTTTTCAGCCGTTGTTGAGATTTGGAACAACCTAGATGGTTCACCGCGCAAAAAACCAAATGGACTTTTTTTGATATAATTGCCTAACCATATTTCGTAATATGTTTTAAGTGCTATGTATGCTTCTGTGGTGTTGCTTAATGTATCTTCTTTTCTTTTCCTGATGTACCCACTCCTGCTATGTCTCGTGTATCGAGACAGCAGTATCTGTAAATAAATAAACGACTGACTAAATAAATAAATAAAAATATAAATACATAAACAAACAAATAAATAAATAAATAATGCAGTGAACTGCTCAGGTATTGTTTTTTTTTACGGGAAGACTTGTTCGTGTTCATGATGCGTCTTAACATATGCGATTATATTTCTTTACAAGCTATACGTTCATGCTGCAATGTGCACAGAGAATTTGTCACGAGCCTCGTTCTTTTCTCACAAATACGTCTTCATTGCATGTAAAATGGCTTGTTTTCCTTCCCTTTACCAATATAGTACTCTTTTGAATACTTCACGGAGATTTCAAATACAGTAGACTCTCCATAAACGTAACTTGAAGCGACCGAAAAAATTTGTTCCGTTTAACAGGAGTTCCGTTTACTGAGAGGTATGTGCAAAAGTGAAAATTTATGTGCGTACACACTCCTAAGGGCATTTGGTGGAACTCTAAGCACTGGAAGGTGAATGTACTTTATATTTCTTTTAGAAAACCAGAAAACTATAAGAGGTTTAGGCACAAAATCAAAAAGTATTCATGGCAACAACTAGTTATTGTGCCCTAAAAAATGCGTGAAAATGCATCAAAGAGCCGCTTTCCAAGCCAAGAATAATGTCCTTTCTTTTCTAACGTAAGCGCATGGGGTGCACGCCTCAGGGCTCGATTTTGCGAGTGCTTACGAGCCACCGAATGTAGAACACGGCAACACGATAATGAAGCACGAATGACAACACGTTGGCACGAACGCGGCGGCAGAAGCTAAACCCTGTCCCCTTGGCGACTTGAATCGAGACCGAACGACTAGAACAAGAACTGCGATGTTGCATTCGTCGGGCTAACACGGCTGACTACTAACAAGATAGGCTTATGAGGCCAAGGAGGCTTAAAAAAGAAAACAAAAACTAAACAGCCGGAACCGGGAAAAGCTGATACTACAGGCCATGGGTTTGACAAGAAGTTTCATTTCCGGTTCCGTTTACACGGTGAGGCGAAAAGTTTAGTTCTGATTTCCGAGTGTTTTTTACTTTAGCTGAATACAAAAGCAACCAACTTACAGGCTACAGTTCCTTTAAAACGACAATTCCGTTTAAGCGATTTAGGTTTATCAAGGTTCTACTGTATACTCATGCGCGTCCCAACAATGGTGCTAGTATGTAATTTATTCGGCCTCGTTTTGTTTGTTTTTGTGCCCTAGAGCTCTGTAGGGGGTGTATAAATGTTTTGAGCTGCAAAACCCATAACTTGTGCTCTAAGCCCTTTATGCCGTGCAGCTTCTTAACTTCGGCATTCATACGAGAAAGATTCTCCACAGTCAAAGTGATATTTCATTGAGGCGATGCGTCTGAACTCTCCGACAGACACAGTGGCTGTACGCTACAAGAATTTGGCCGTACTAAGTAACAATATTAGGAATCGGGGTGAGGAAGCAGGACACAATGCAAACAAATACTGGTAACTTCTCATAAGCTTGTCGCTACCATACAAGGGGTACGACCATTATTATCGAATCTTGGTCCCAGTGTAGCTCACGCAATCCGCACCTATTTCAATTTCGCGCCTCTCGGTCACGCAAGGTATACCTTGTAAGGAGCAAGGTATTACATTCCTTTGGCAAGTGGGACAGCAAAACTGATCACAAAGCCCAACCGATTAAAAAAAATACCCGCATACCAAGAGCCCATTCCAAACATGCACCAAAGCCTGGTTCCATCTGCTGTCCAAATAGTGAACCTGATCGTCGGCTCGGATGTGAGAGGACGGGTGATGTTTACGTTGAAATCGACGTGTGTAGTTTCACCAAGTTTTGCCCCCGAAATTCTCACGTTGGAGAACAGAGCTCGTTGCACACCTGCAAGTTTTAGAAAGAAACAAAATAACATTAGGCACACAACGGGGCCTAATTTGAAGTGCGAGCGGAACCGGCGTACGGTATTCGCGTGGAGAAAAATACTCCTTAAAGCAGTCGACATGGCCCGGAGCAAGCTGATTCGCTGCTTTATGCTAAGGTTAGGCCAGAGGCCACTAGCTGGTTGTTTTAAAATAGACTTACTTGCGCATGAATGAATCGTCGGCGTTTGGTAAGAAGCAACAAGCAAAGCGCTTGCCAGGGCTGTAAGGACAGTTGCCGGCAGCATCATGGACTCGAGTACCGTAACTTCCACTTAGAGAACGCAGCCTGAGTGTAGGACCCCTCTCAGTCTGCCTACATTTATACCCGAAGAGTAGCTTGAGTCATCCGTGTTAGATAGCCATGATGGTCCAGTCATTTCGACTCGTTTAATTCCGCGTCCTACAAGGAATGATTCTACATGTCCTTCAAAGTTATCAAGTGAGAAAAACCACTTTGGAAAACCCGACGGCCACAGGAAATATTGGAGCTCTATCTCAACTCTTCCGCCGGATTCATGTCCCGGTTCATCGCAAGGCGCTTAAAAAATGTGGCTCTTGGCTGTTTTAATGACGACATCCTTACTTGGGCTACTTAAACGCCGAAATTTTGGTCTACCTCTCTGTCTGTCTGCCTGTCTGTCTGTCTGTCTGTCTGTCTGTCTGTCTGTCTGTCTGTCTGTCTGTCTGTCTGTCTGTCTGTCTGTCTGTCTGTCTGTCTGTCTGTCTGTCTGTCTGTCCGCCTGTTACTTAATTCAGCCGCCCAGCCAAAGTGCAACAAGGGGTGCGCAACAGTTTTATATACTCATCGCCAAACCTAAACGTTTGAGTCGGGTAGCAATGTTCATACTTGTCAACATTGTTGAACAATAAGAAAACATAACGCACATATGACGCAGAAAATCAGCACATAAGTAGTATTTTCAGTGCTACTTTATAAAACAATTCATGGGTGCTTGATTTTTGCGATAGCAACTGAAATACTGCACTAACCGCAGGAAACCATCGCCTCCAGTGGCCCGCGCTGCAATAGCTCCTGCCGGAAGTTTAAGGAATTAAACAGCAACAGTAAACAAAGGTTCCGCTGGATAGGTTCCACGTTCCGCTTAGAACGCACGTGGAGCCGGGCAACGTGGTTCTATAAACTTTGGAGTAGGGTTCCTCGATCCACGCGCGCCTCCGCCGTACGACAGCGCTGGCATCGATGCACCCGGCCTGGAGCATGGGAACGCGGGAAATTTAAATTGGCTTGAGCAAACCTCTGCAGTGTTTACCTTGGGAGAAGCGCGCGGAAGGGGAACAGCATGAGAGGTGACCGGGAAAGAGAAAGAAGGCATTTATTTGGAAAATGTCGACAAAATACCATCGTCTTTTGACGAAATTTTGAAGCCCAATTTCACGCACGCACCGTGTGTCCACAGATCTTACAAGAGCTTTTCCGTCGATCAACAGCTCTGTGGGGAAGTGCATTAGTATTTTGACCGGACGCCACCGGCACCACTAAGGTAAAGCTTTCGCTTTAAAAACTGTGTTGGGTGTGGTTTGTGCCTCTTGTGGTGAAACCTTGCCTTGTCTTTTAAGGGCTTCGGTCTGTGCACCTGGCCACATTTCTAACGGCTGAGCTCGTTAACTTTTTGTTTCCGCCTGATAGGGTTACCGAAAAACAATAACAACAAGAAAAAAGCCGAACGCAGGTGAGCATGTGCCTCGTCAGAAGCTCCGGCGTCGGCCAGGCTTGTGTGTGGGCGTGTGCTCCGTGAGGAGCTCCCAACAATACAAAAAAAAAATCACGCCATATCCACGGAATGAATGATGATAAGTGGGGCGAAGCTCGAGAGGGGGAGATCATCGGTAACCGTAACTCTCCCGTGATAGTTCGCCCATTACATCATTAAGAAAGACGTAAGACTGTGTGCGTACATTGTACAAATCAACTTTTATTTTCGGAGTCAATGCTCCCAGCCCCAGACCTGGTGAAAGACCCCGCGCCATCGAGGACTACCCCGCACCTCCACCACAATTTGTCACGTAGGATGGGACACAACGGTAAAGAAAGAACTTTTATTTAGGGCGAACTTGTGCCCGAAGACGAGAGGAAACGAGAAAAGGTCCTTGCGTCTCGTTCGATCTCCGAGAACGACTGCCTGAGTTCGTGGCGTGATCTCTTGCGTGATCTCCCCCTCGCAGTGCACGTGCGCTCGCGCCTCCGTTGGCGAACACAGACAAGCTCGCGCTCCCGGTGCCGAGTTTTCGCTGCCGGTTGCAGCCGGTTCTTGCGCGTGCAACGCGGCCCACTTTGCGACATCTCCGAAAGCATGCGGCGGTCACGTACCACGAGACACAAGAGATGGACAGACCCATGGCTTTAGGAGCTTCGCCCCTAAAACGATCGCACGTGAGCGTGCGTGTGCAGAGGGGCATCCCATATCGGCTAGCTCGACCTTCGAGAACATTCTGCACAGCGTTCGTGGCGTGATCTCTCGCGTGCTCTTCTGCTCGCCAAGTCACGTGCGTTCGCGCCTCAAGAGGTAACGGGCACAGACGCTGAGGTCGGGCTACAGACGCCGAGTTGACAAAGCTCGTTGCCGCGAGTTCTAGGGCGTGTTAACGCGGTCCACTTTATGAAAGATGCTAATGGCTACGGATAAATGAACCCTGGCCTGCCAGTCATGAAGAACTCTCAGCGACAAGTTCGAAAATCCGTGTGACAGCCCGTCCTCCAACGAAGGAAGATGGGCCGCCAGTTCTGCTGTTTCTCCAGCCTTGTACCATGCTCCGCCATTTTTTTCACGTGAAGTAGCGCATCACTTTTGGGCAGAAAAAAAATTCAATTTATTCCGAGCACTGGGGTACTCTTGTCGTCAACAACTAAATAGGCATTTCAAGTTTTTTGTGTTACCATTCGTCCGTTCTGTTGGAGAAGCCCGAGATTACGCTCTGCGGATGACCCAGCTGGCAAAGCAGGAAGTTAGGCCACTCATATAGCCTCCACAAGGATGTACGCTATGCGACTGCTGATTGCTGATTTCTCTATCCCACCACACGTAGTCACTGTACAAAGAGGAAGCGGCAAAAAAATGCACTGGTTCAAACTCAAGGCCCGATCTCATTCTCTTGTGCAAGGAAGTGTTCGCCTCTTGCACAAGTAGAACAGTTGGGTTTTACAATGACGGCGCGAGCGAAGCAGAAACATTCAAGCTGTGTGCCTGCTACTTCTTGTCCCAATACAACCATATAATTCTGGCATGCTCAGTCAGCGCACCTTGGACACCTGAAAAATCTTATAAACAATTTTTGCATTGCGCCCATGGGTCAATAAAGCGCAGTATTGTGACAGTGTTAGCAACAGTCATGCAAATTTCAGGTTAAGGTTCATTGATGAGCCCGTCTTTACAGATTTAGGCGTACGTTACAGATACCCAGGTAGTCAAAATAGCCATCAGCCATTCACTATGGCACATCTCCCAGCCTAGTTGTAGCTTTGGCGCCTTAAACTCCACAATCGCCATCATCACGGATTGTTCGAGGTAAGGCCCTGATAACTCCGCAAGAGTAAGGGCAAAGGATAGAAGTATTATTTACCAACCCTTGAAAATGTACCAACCCTTGAACCGGCGTATTCAGCGTATACGGGCGTTCCCGGTTTAGAATTATAAAGTGATGTCTACTATTGATTACTACCTTCATTAATACAAAAGGGCAGCGTTGAGAGGTTTTGGAAATACATGATCCTTGTTATTCTCAGCACGTAACCAGCTGATTCAATCTTGTTCACTGGTGCTGGCCGGGCGACATTTGATCATCTTGTGGCTGACTTTTACTTGCTTACCATACTCTACACGTCAGCAAGGCTGTAATAAAAAGCGACAAACTGACATTGTGCCAACACTAACAGGTCTTCGAATTCCAAGACACGTATTATATTTGTCTGAAACATACCGGAGCGTCCGCATTAGCTTGAGGCCAAGCGATCTGAAGTCAATTTGAGTTATGAAATATATCCTCGCCAGAGCGACTACCGGCTTCGAACCTATGGCCACACCGGAAACAGCGACACGGAAGCGATAACATTTGATAACAGGTTGCATGCACCTCACAAGCCTTCCATGTATTAACTATATATCCGCATCTAAAGCGTTCACCATCAACTGGTGGCCAAAACCACCGGTAAAACTACGTACACCTGTCGTGCGCATTGCTTACGAACTGCCAAAATATCCCACCCTAAATCCTCTGTGCTTACTGAAATCAATAAATCGGTATCATTCATAAGAATTTTGTTTAACCGCGCGTAAAAGATCGTCTTAATCACCCTCTCTTTCTCTTGTTCTTGCTTTCTCTATCTCCCTCTGTCCGGGTCTTTGTCGCAATAAATTTCGGCGATGTAAAGCATTCTGTGACCCAAAGTATACGCCTAACATTATTTATATAGTATAATAAACCAAAGCGCCTCTCTTAACGCAGAGATAATTAATAGTCGGAGCTTCCTCCAATAAAAACGGAGCCAAAGGCAAAGCCGAAAATCTGAACTGTTTCGGCCTAGTGGTAATGGCGAAGTTAAACAGACGTTGGCCTCATTACGTGAAAGACCCAGGTTCGATTCCGACCACGGGAGGCATTTACTTCTTGAGGCGCTTGATGTACCTTCTCTTATCATCCTCATCGTTTTGTCAAACCCATCGAGTATATTGGAATTTCGCGCAGTTTAATTCCCCTTTCTCATGCCATCAGCGAGGCGCAGAAAGCTTCGCATTAAAAATGGAGTCACAAAAACGACACACAAGCTGTCCATCCCTCTATTACTTGTGCGTGCTGGTTTGTGCCACTACACATGGATAAATACACCGTGAACGCGAGCATGTCAGCCTGAACATACACATAGCGCGATTTCTTTCCATTCAGGTCAAATTGATGCCCGGATTTATCACAGTAACGAATTTAAAAAGCGTGGCTGTCCAAATATAACAAAATGTCGTCATTCTTTGACCTCCACGAACTCTATTTTTCAAGTTTGTGTGTTCTGGTCCTCATTTTTGTGTTAGCATTTCATTTGTTCATGACTGAATAGGCATTGCTTCAGAGGAGACATAGTTCACATGCTATATGATGATTGTGCTATCACACACATTACACTTACGTTAACTTAGCATGGAAGATATTATTTCAAACGGCAATCTTTAAGGGTGTACAAAACTATATAGAATTTGCGGGATTGTTCGGCGCACGGACGGAAAACTTGTTTGTTGCGTTTGGAAGAAGGAAGTTACTTCGCATTCTGTACAGTCTACCAGCTAGACGCGGCGCTATTGGCTACCTGAAAAATTGTGAGGATGGGCAAGTGGGGAGTATATGGGAGTCCGGGTCTTGTTGTTTTTTACCATTTTAACTCCCGCTTCGTAATTTGTCAGAAGGTGTGTTCAGAATGTAACCGCTGGCTATATTTAGCAAACATTTAGCGTAGCGCTTATAGCTGCAGAATGCTTGTAAATGAATAGCCGCTTTATTTTTGATGATGAATATTTTTCTTACGGCGACCCCTCGGAAACTACATTGTTCAGTAAAGCATGTTATTGGGCTTGTTGGCGCTTTACACTGAAACGTGTGCACAGTTTTACTTTACGTCTAACTACAGTGTTAAGTGGTCTTATTACTTAAAGCTTGGTAAATACAGCGCTGAGTTGGCCTGCGTTCAGTTGGAACTTGTTTGGCATAGGGTGGCAGGCACTGACAAGCTTCTAGCAAATGGTAATTGCTTAAAATTTCGAGCTGCTTTGTGCATTCTCTACAACTCTTAAATTTACGTAAAACTCCCATTCATACATGGCGCATGTTTCTTACTGCGGGGCGAGACATGGTAAATATATTTGCCAACAGGTTTTCCCGAAATGCAAAATAAATTCCCCGTGCTACGCGTTTTTTGATTGGTGAATAATGGTGGTGGTTACAGTAACTCGGAGCGTCATACCAGGGTCGTGTTGGGGCTTCTAAATCCGAAGCAAGCCTGGCCCTTCACGCCCACCAACAAGTTCGAGAAGGAGAGGGACGAGGTGCTCATTCATTCTTAAACATATATCAGTGGATCTCCAATTAGCTGTGCTTTCTTGCCCAAACGCCTATGTAAATGGTAAATGAATATGCAGCGTCCGTAAATACGTGCACGTAAAATACCTAAAAACAATGACTTTTTGCAATGTCAACCAATGGGAGACCTCACAAAAGAGCTGTGTAAGAACCCGACAGTGATTCTACATGGCAGACACATTACCTGGAAATCATAGTGGAGTCCCCGCTTGCTGCGCACCTCTGCTAGGCATGCTGTGATTTGTAGTCCGTGGTTTCTGAGACACCAAACGAAGACATACTTCTGCAAAATGCAGCAAGGTAAAGTGAGTGTTGTTTTTATTTAGCAAATGGAAACACGATGGTATTAATTGCACAGACCAGCCAGTAAACGTTTGAGGTAATTATACTACAGAAACAGACCTCTCGTAAATGCTTGCTCACTGTATAGGCCTGAAACTAGTAATACGGTACTTTTTATTTGTAATGTCTCCAGACGTAAGCCCTCGTGCTGACGCATTAAAGAAGAAAGTGAGTCACAGTAAATTGGGCAGAAATTGCACAGGCAAAGTGGAAAACCCCCGCTCGCTTTTTAACTAGTCTCTAGAAGTTTGTATGAAATCCTACAACATTCCTATCTGCGCGCATTGATGATCGCGTGTGTGTCAGTGCGTGTACAGACGTGTGTGTAGGTGTGTTTGTATATACCCCTATTAGTGTTTTTAGCATTGCAAGTCAATGGCACAATGTATGCTAATGATATTTATAAAGCAAGGCGTCGCGTACTTATAGCTACCGTAGGTTGCAATAAATAAACTAGTACACCTCTATTACTTAACCCATTACAAGCACTTACCTTCTAGAACGGCTTGCTAGTTCACGCTAAAACTTACAAGATGGAATTTTATGAATTTTAATAACAGACAGCGAAGGTAACTCCTTTTGTTATTTTAGAGAACTTTACGAACACTTGCAAATGCAAGAGCGGCCATTGCATAAAGGAAACGTTAGAATTGGGTGTGAATTGTTGTGCCTATTTGTTTAGTTGGGTAGCATAATATTTTTAACCACATTTTGTACCGTTTATGTTGAAGTCAAGGCCAATCAAGTTGACTTATCAGTGAAACATAACGCTTTCACCTCAAGTCGGATAAGCATCCCGACATTGGCCACCACTGATACAGTGCAAACAAAAATCCGAAGTTGATTTTTAAATATTTAAAAGTGGCCAGTGTTTCATTGACATCCTAGAAGGTTACGTGCTTCCGGACGTCTTGCGGAACATTGGTTCACTGGTACACACTGACACACATTTTCACATTGGTACACTTGCGGCATATAAAAAAATCGCCCCGGTTAGTCACTGCGAAGATGAACACGAACGGGAGAATTTGACAGGCCTCCGGAGACCGAAAAAAAGAGAATTGATATGCAGGGGTTCCACCACCCTATAATTTTTATGGGAGATAAAAAGGTTGATTTCCGAATATTTGTTCTTCAAGAGCTGGTAACTCTTGAGCATATTTACTCAGTCCTTCAACGTAAATCTAGACTCAATCCAATGAAACAAACTTGATTGTAGGGTTTAACGCGCCGACGCAACGCAGGCGATGAGGCGCGCCGTAGTGAGGGCTCCGGAATTAATTTTGACCACCTGGGGATCTTTAACGTGCGCCGAAATCTCGTACACACGGGCGTTTTTTGCTTTTCGCCCTCCATCAGAAAAGCGGCCACCGCGGCCGGGAATCGAACCCGCGACCTCGTGCTCAGCAGCGCAACGCCTTAGCCACTGAAGCCACCGCGGCGGGTCAATGAAACAAACTTCCACTTTCAACTGGGGTTCCTGGCGTCTCTCCCTGTACTGTACTGCGCCTGCGCTATTCTCTGCATCAGGCATAAGAGCATTGCTTGCCGAACTCAAGTCCACCCTGAAGGATTACACTAGCTCGCTTAAAAGCGTTGAGGCAGTGTTTTTGCCGTAAAAGCGTTTTTAAAATTATTCACTAAAAATATACTCCTACACACGATGGGTAGAAGTTTCTGACTGCGTACACTGCTTATATTAACTGCTGATATATTTTTCAACAACAGCCTTTTTTCGCGGTTCGTGTCGAGAATCCGCACATCACCTCTTTCTGGTTTTAGAAGTGAAACTTGCCAAAAAAGCACTTGGCGATTACTCTACTCCTTAGCGCGAAATTTGTGCGCAGCACGAACTACGGTCTTTTCGGCCCCGGCGCATATCTTCTGCGTCGCAGGAAGTGATCGCGTGCTCAGCCAATGCACGGGAGCACGCGCTACTCGGCCGTTATCTCCAAGCTGGTCGTTGGTGCCGGCAAGTGTGTTGTTGCAAATTGTGTTTGAACCTCCTGCACAAATGTCACGTGACTCTGATGAGCCACGAACGAAGGAGCAGCGCCAAGATGAAGTGTGAGAGTGAGTGCACCACTGAGCGGTGGCGCACGGGTAAAGTGTTCGGGCTAGGCAGTCAGCGAGACGAATCCACAGCAGCGCGGGGTACCCTCAATCTCATCTACCACTTTCGCCAGCGGTCCTACTGTGTTTTCTTTCTGCCTTTGGTGTCTCGTTGGCTCCTTTGGGTACTTTGATGACGCGGCCACCGCCTTTGCGGCCGCCGCTGCTGCCGCCAAATTTCTGTACTACGCGCCAATGTGCTGCACACTAAATCGTCAGAGGTAACAATGAGAAAACGCAGTGTGCGGCGACCTAGCTTCCCACAGATGCCTTGAAGAAATCGGAGAAGGTGAAGCTTTTATAATGGTCGTAAATGCAGTCAGTGGCGCTATGACAAAACAGCTTAGGAAACAACACTACGGCTTAGCATATGTGGATGAGGTCGGCCAATGAGAAGAGACATTGGGATATCAGCTTAAACATCAGTGGCTCCCGCCGGATGGATATCAACAGCACAGGCCGTAAGACTTGCGCACCTCCAATCATTAAGGCTGCTTTGAGCAATTAAGAACACGGTTGGCTAATAAAGAGACCTTGGGCCGCAAACCAAAACCTCATTGCCCCCTTAAGAGTGGGCAGCAACCGAACGGGCAGTAAATTTCGAGCATCATCCACTTTTTGATTCATGTGAATGTAACCACAGCTCAAAGCTATCTTGCATAGTTCCAAAAGTAAGGATGCGTGTGGCCAATCAGGGGAGACACTGTGAAGCAAGTGCAAACCACACTGGCCCCTCAGGGTTAATAGCAGCAGTAGAGGCCGTTACTGTTGATCATGTCACATCCCCAAGATGATAATAAATGAAGTCACAGCTTTTAGGACGTGAGGATGCGGGGGCTCGAAAGGAGAGACAAAAGGCCACCATCTTTAATTTCATTGGCTCCTGCAGAGGGTACAGCAACTGCAGAAGCCATGAGTATTGAGAATCGCCCATCCTTAAGGCTCACATTTTATTGAGACACTGCTCAAAGCTTTTTTGCAGATATAAGACATCAAGCACACAGTAGGCCATTCTGCTGTGACATTGGGCTGCAAGCTTAAACATCATAGGCTCCCGCAGGCAGGATAGCACCGGAAGAGCCAGAAAATATTGATCATCTCCTATTTTTAGGCTGATATGGAATACAGCTACAGCTCAAAAGTGCCCTGCAGCTTTCATAACGTTATGCTGCCGGTTCCCAATAGGAGAGACATTTCGCCAGAAGCTTAAATTTTATTGGCTCCGCAGGTGAGATAGCAGCAGCAAAGTCCATAAATATTGAGCATCACCCATCCTTTTGGCACATCTTCAATTTAGCCACTGCTAAACGCTATCTTGCAGCTTTCAGAAAGTCAGGGTGCGGGTGCCCAAGGAGGGGAGACATTGGGCGGCGAACTTAAACATCATTGGTTCCCGCAGAGAGGATAACAGCAGCGGTCATAAATCTTGAGCATAATCCTACCTTTAGGCACACTTAAATGGAGGACCAGCTCCAATCTATATTGCACCTTTTACAATGTGAGGATGCCGTTGTCAGAAGAGACATTTGGCCCCAATAATATATTTTTTGGTTTCACAGAGGAGATAGCAAAAGTAGAGGTCATATATATTGAGCAGCTCCGATTCTTGTGGGTCGGATTGAATAGTGGGACAGCTCAAAACTGTCTTCTAGCTTTCAGAGCGTAAGGGTGCGGTCCACTAATCAAAAAAGACATGGCCCCAAGCGCAAACTTTATTCGCTCCCCCACAAAGGATAGCACCAGAAGAGACCGTAAATCTTAGGCATTACCCATCATTTGGGCTCACATTGAATAGTGTCAGAGCTCCAAGCTATCTTGCAGCTCTGAGAAAGTGAGGTAGCGGGTACCCAATACAAGACGCATTAGGTAAAAGGCTTAAATTTCATTGTCTCCCGCAGGGGGGATAGCCACAGTTGAGGCCATAAGTATTGAGCATCTCCGATCCGTTAGGCTCACATTCAATTGAGCCCTAGCTCAAGGCTGTCCTTTCAGCTTTCAGTAATGCGGAGGCGGGTGCCCAATAAGACAGACATTTGGCACAAGCATAAATTTGATTGGTTCCCGCAGAGGTAAGAGCCACAGCAATGGCCATAAATATTGATCTTCTCCCATCCTTTAGGCTCCTTAAATTAGGCCACAACTCAAAGCTGTCGTCCAATTCTCAAGAAGTAAGGACGAGTGTGCCCAATAAAGAGAGACATTCGACTGCAAGCCTAAACATCACTCTCTTCCGCAGGGAGAGAGAGAAAAAGCTTTAATGAACACTGACGAGGTTGCGTCCACAAACGGGGGGCTTGCTACGTCAGAGGGGGGTGAATATACCAAGGTAAATTAAAAAATGGGGAAGAAGTACGAAGTAACATGAGGAAGACGTGTTGCTGGGCGAGTTGGTTCATATTACAGAAATAAGACTTAGCGCAGTGAAAAGGACACGGACGGTGAAAAGGACGGGACGGGCGCTAACTCGCAACTGGTTTTTATTGAAGATACGGCATGCATATATACATTCGGCGTAATCACACACGTGGGCTAAAAAAAATTTTTTTAACAGGCATCCGGTGAGGGCACATATCAACAAACACCGAGAAAGTTATCCAAGGACGCACATTCTTTTGCGTAGATTAGTATTGATGGCACGCTCACACAGTTATCTCCCTGTCACTTGATGTAGAAGGCTTCCGCTATTTCACGTGCCGTTACGTCCCGACTTCGTTTCAAAATTTTTGTTTTGTCAATTCGGGTACACAGTGACATTCTTTGCAGTGGGACGGCAAGTGTGATCCCGTCCCATTGTTTCTTGGAAAGGGCGTGCTCTCGTAGTCGCTCATTCACACATCGACCAGTTTGGCCGATGTATACTTTGCCACAATCCAACGGTATCTGATACACAACACCTTCAATGCAATTTACAAAAAGTTTAGCGTGCTTCTTATCGCACGTTTTGGGACGTTTCCTTGTAGGGTCGGTTCATGCGCATAGGGTGTCAAGTTTTAAGCGGTGCTGATACATCGGCCAAACTGGTCGATGTGTGAATGAGCGACTACGAGAGCACGCCCTTTCCAAGAAAAAATGGGACGGGATCACACTTGCCGTCCCACTCCAAGGAATGAAACTGTGTACCCGAATTTGACAAAACAAAAATTTTGAAACAAAGTCGGGACGTAACGGCACGTGAAGTAGCCGAAGCCTTCTACATCAAGCGAAAGGGAGATAACTGCGTGAGCGCGCCATCGATACTACTGTACGCAAAAGAATGTGCGTTCTTGGATAACTTTCATGATGTTTGTCGATATGTGCCCTCAACGGATGCCTGTTAAAAATTTTTTTTAGCCCGCGTGTGTGATTACGCCGAATGCATATGCATGCCGTATTTTCAATAAAAACCAGTTGCGGGTTAGCGCCCGTCACATCCTTTTCCCCGTCCGTGTCTTTCACTGCGCTGTCTTATTTCTGTAGTACGAAGTAACAATAAATAAGAGACAGTAGAAAAGAGAATTAGTTCGGAACATAGAAAAATTTACAGCACTAGCAGGAAAAATATTTCAGGATCTCAAGGTTACAGGACCTCAAGTAATCCCGAGTCAGATAAAAAGGTTCAAACAGCCTTTCTTCCTTGCGCCACGTCAGCGTGGCTTTGCCACGGACCAAGAAAGTGACGCAGTTCTCAAGTGTTCCCGGGCAGCAGTTGCATAAGGGTCCTTTTCCCTTTGCCATCTGGGCGCCGTAACTCCAGAGAGACGGTTTTTCTCCTTTCACAGAGCACACAGAGCACAATGGCAAGTCCTCCCATCCTATCGACGCAGACAGGGTAGCAACCGCTGAAGCCGTAAATATTGAGCATCTCCAATACTTTAGGTCCATATTGAATGAAGCGACAGCTCAACGCTGCCTCGCAGCTTTCAGAAAGTGAGGATGTGGGTGCCCAATAGGGAAGACATATGGCCACAAGATTAAATTTGATTGGTTCCCGCCTAGAGAATAGCAGCAGGCCGTAAATCTTGAGCATCTCCCATCCTTTAACATCATATTGAATTGAGCCATAGCTTGAAGCTTTCCTCCAGCTGTGAAGAAGTCTTCTCCATGGGCAGCGCCACAGGACTCATATTTTATGGTTTAGTATTTTATCAGCGCCAGCATCCAGCTTTCTCAGCAAATTTTAGTGTACGCCAAAAGATATCCCTAATATATGTTACGACATACATCATTGGGGTACTTCGCAGATCAGAACATCAACCCAATAAATAGTACACGCTCTTCAACGTCAAAAAATACAATTCATAATTTTGACGATCAGCGAATAAGGGAAAAAAATTCTACCCTAACAGATGTAACACTGGGAAGAATTTACTACCACTCATCAATGCAATTCAACCAACATAACCTGGCAAACGTAAAATGGTACGAAATTTGTCGCGCAAGTCAGTCTAAGAGGTTAGCAGTAGTTTATTGGGATTGAAATAGGATCGCCTTGCCAAAGCCCAACTTTCGTACTCCTAGTGTACACAGAGCGCGAACACAATTGCACCACAACACGAAACAGACACGCTGATTCACGCATTCGGTGACCTCGGCGTGAACGCTCGATAAATTTGACTGCATCTCTCTGTCGTCTTCGGTGTTTCTGTATCTCGCCTTATGGTGCCCTTCAATACTTCGCTTTAGAACAACTCGCCGAAACCAATACTCTGGTGTGCGTAGAACCTCATTAAATATTTTTTGTAGCTTTATCCTTACTTGTTCCCCTAAACCCGTCTTTCGCATACCTCTTTTGTAAAGAAAGAAGCAATATACGCTGTCAATATGGAACGTCACCGTCATGTTCAACCAAATCCAAGCCAAAGCGTCGGCTTAGATTTTACTGTTCTTGAGCCTGACGGAACGCTTGGCGGAAGCTTCGATGAACGTGCCGTCTCCTTTACTTTCTAAACTCAGTAACAAAGCTTGATTTCTAAAATGCCGATGCATTGCCAGCAGACAAACGTAAAATTTCTGCTTAAATGCATAGAAAACAAAAAAGGAGCGACAACAATATTCCCCGGATGTATATCAACGCTGATAAGATCCTTGGTTTTCCGTGGAGGCAATTAAGGGATTCCAGGAATAGGTGATAAAAAGGGGTGTGTTCGGTGAACGTAATGTATAATTTATATGACTGAGACGGATGAACGATCTTCTGCATGATGTACAATCGCGCAGAGATATGAGTGACGGCTTCTCTCATTGGAACCGCTCCTTGCTTCTCATTTCCCTCAACATGATTTACCTAGATTTGCACCTTCCACGGATTTCAGACGAAGGAACTTACACAAGCTTCATCCTGCCACTTCGGGTAACTACCCTGCTTGCCGCCTACCCACAACCAGGAACTTCCGGCAGAAAATACTGGATACTTGCAAACAGCCTCTCTTTCGGAGACACATCGGACGCAACACAACGGACCGTGCTGTTGCAGCCGACTGTTTTTGCACAGAATATTTACAACATAGTGCAGGATGTGTGCCTTCTACTGACCCAATCTCAATTGCCCTAGTCCCACCTTCGATGAAGCGAGGAAGACTTTGTACCAGTTGCTTTGTTTATTGGGTATCAATTGTCATATCATTTTTGTATTAATTGCAAGTTTTGGGGACATTGCAGTAAACCCTGACTCCGACTACATTTTTTCTTCTGCATGCACAACATCATGGCAAGTTTCCAGTAACCCTTGGAACAGTTGTAAAACGCCGTTGTGCCTGACCTCCATTTCAATATGGCCCCCAGCCTACTATAATAAGTCAGGTTCTTCGCTTCAACTCTGTGTTTGAGGGACCAGAGCAAACAGTAAAAACTTATCAATCGGGTCCTCCGACATGTGCTAACAGTAATAAAAACCATCGAATGTCAAGGCTCACCTAAGAAACAAAAACAACCCGCCGCGGTGGCTCAGTGACTAAGGCGTTGCGCCGCTGAGCACGAGGTCGCGGGTTCGATTCCCGGCCGCGGCGGCCGCTTTTCTGATGGAGGCGAAAAGCAAAAACGCCCGTGTGTACGAGATTTCGGCACACGATAAAGATCCCCAGGTGGTCAAAATTAATCGCCCTCCACTACGGCGTGCCTCATCGCCTTCGTTGCGTCGGCGCGTTAAACCCTACAATCATTCAATCAAGAAACAAAAACACCTTTGGGTACGTAATTCACCTAGCGTGACGGGAATGCGAATAACTTGTTATGCTTATCAAAAACTTTATTAATGGTGCACCGCGTGTGCTATTCTTTCTTGGCTTTTATTTCTTCGTCTCTGGTCAAAGATATTTGTAGATGTCGACGGCTAACATCCGCCCGAGTCGATGTTCCGTGCGTCGTCTTGTGCACAACGCGGTGTGCGCTCTCCCTTCGTCTTCTCGGAGTGATAGACGTTGACGACCTCGTATCTGTCAGCTCAATCTCGGAAGAGTCCCTGGGTTCACGGCTAGACCCCTCGAAGTTGTTCCCAAGCCTCTGCGGTTCAGGTGGCTCACTCTAAATGGGGAGACCTGAAACGTTGGTAGGGTAACATTTGAAGTCGATGTACATGATCACAAGTCAGAGGGGGTCGCTTCGATGTGTTGCCGGCCGAAAGCCGTTGAACGCAAAAGTCAATGTGGCGTGCCTGATGTGCCGTTGGTAGTGACTGTCATTCCGGGTGCCCTCCGAGAGTTCAAAGCAGAGCACAGGCCGTTGATGGCACGACATATGGTTCCTCGGTAAGCCAAGGTGTCATAGTAATATCGCTCAACTAACTTCATCATGGTCCACACGCTCGATTATTTTCTTTTCTACATCATAAAGCACGGTGTCCTTACTTTCGAGAAGACCAATGGCCGCCTGAAGGCCATCCGGATTCGCTGAGGCGGCTTCAAGAAGGTCCAGTGCTGCCTAGAGCTGTCTGGTACATGAGCCGCGAACAATGCGTAGCTGTCGCCGCAGCTTATCTATCGCACGCATACGGTCGTTCGTCAAACTGCGGTCAGGACCGGCCATGCTGACCTCCGGATGAGGGCTGGGCTGAGCAGCGTAAACAACAGTCAAAGAATCGGGGTTCTACTAACCTCCAGCCGGAGGTGACGTCGGTGGTCTTCATCGCACGCGTTCTTTCTCCCGTTCTTAACTGCACCAAATATATCATAAGAACGACCGAAGCCAGGTCGGAACCCCGGCTGCCCGTAACGGGGGATCACTTTACTGGCACGGTAAATCCACACGATGACGATGACCGACGCAAAGCCAGCGGGAGATTTAACAGTCCTCACACCAGAAATATTTTAGCGCCATAATTTGCTTACACAAAACATTAGATGCCGGTAAGCCGTTTGACTCAAATACACTATCAGATTGCGGCACGTGCGATTTGTAAAGAACAATATTGGCTATGTTTGTTTTAAATACTTTTGATTTTATTCTGCCAGGCAGTGGAACAATTTAAAACCAACAGATTCCATACTTGAGTTTATGATCCTTTGAAATACAAGTGATGTATTTGCTAATCCTTGAAGGTCAGGTTTTTGTATTGCATCAGAAAATAAAATTAGCAAAAAAATTAACGCCTGTTATTTCTTACAATCATAACACGTTAATTGTACAGTTACGTGTAGTTGATTGTAATGCAACGTTGGTTGTAACGGCTCTTTCAAAATTACGCGCTCTCTGGCCGAATGGGACGGCCGGAGCCACGGCGGGCCGCCGGCAGCCGATCGTGGACGCCCTGGTAAAACATCATCAAACATTTAGTTACCATTTTAGTATCAAACACTAAGTTAGTTATCAAACAAAACATTTAGCTAAATTAAATTCGAGTATAGCGGCTGTGTCATGTTTATGCTGTGGCATGAATGTTGTGGGACAGTTGCAGAAGAATGTCCTATGTGGATCGCTTAGGTCGAAAACCAATTATTGTATTTGGAAGGAGTTGTTTCTGATGTAAATTCTTGACCAAGTTGTCGTGTATAATTTCTTTCATGAGATTTCTTACGCAGGAGGTGAGGGAGATCGGTCGAAGATGCTTAAAGGCTAGTGGTTCTCCCGGTTTGAAGATAAATGTTATTTTTGAGTGTTTCTATGATTGAGGGAAAGTGCCTCGAGCCTGAATGGTGACTAAAGTTCGCGAGGGTCATAGTAGAGTCATCATCGAGATTCCTGAGCATTCTATTAGTAATCTGGTCTATACTCGGCGCAGAGTTCGGTCCATCATTAAGGATAGGTTTCCTAACCTCTCCATAAGAAATCTCTTTATGTAGCTCGGGGTTTTATGGGCAGGCGTAGGTTGGAAGTGTATCTTGGGTGGCTTTAGTTAAGTACATGTCCATGATTTCGTTAAGGAGTGTTGCATCAGAGCCTGGTAATTTTGAATAGTGTGAGCAATCCTGTGATTCAGCTCCACTTTGGAGTGGGTTGGATTTTTAGATGCTCCAGTAAATGAAGACTGCGCTTCATACTCGGGTTACCCTGCACCTGGTTGCCAATTGCCTCCTATTAACCTTGTGCAAGGTATGCTGCATGTTCTTTTATTTGCATTTCCAATGCGGCAAGTTTCCAGTTATGCTCACGATTCTTTTTATTGCCTCTACACCGCTTACAAATGCTTTTCTGTACCACCCATAAATGTAGCAGGTGTGATTCAGCATAGTTAGCGGGGTTCTTAGAGTGTAATGTTCTTGTGGCCAATTTTGTGTCTTGTATGAGTTGTGCGGTCCACATTTGTGGATCTATAAGGTCTACACTGTTTTGCGAACCCTAATTGGCGAGGCGTTGATTCCTGGATTCATCCGATTGTATGAGCCGTATTTGCTTAGGTAGCCTTGTAACTGGGAGCTCGTGTTCAAGACCGGTTTGAAAATTAAAGCGGCCACCGCCGCTTCTGTTGCTGTACATCGTGATTATTTGTGGGTAGTGAATGTACGGTCTGTTGTAGAGTGTTGTTGTAAGCTGTTTCCTATCCTGGAGGGGGGGGGGGGGGGTGTTCGTCTCGTTCTCGATTGTAAGGTGATGTATATTTGCTTGATCCCAACGGCGCTGCCATTTTCTCGTATTCTGGAGGTATTCCCAAGCCGTGTGTAGCGCATTACCATCTCCAACTATAAATAGGCTATGGAGACCAGTTTCCGTGCACACAAGCGAGAAAAGTAAGTTAAATCATGCTCTTTGTCCTTGGGCTTACTGTAGATGCTAAGTAGGAAAAGTTTGGTTTATTTCTTTTTGTGGGTAAGATATGGATGAAATCGCAAAGGCTATCGATGGTGTCGAATGCAGTCCTGTTGGCAGGAATTTTACGCTGTAAATCACCGTAATTGGGTTCTGTTCTGCTCCGTATGCATTATATTCCTGATGGTTTACATATTTTCCAACTTCTTACACAGCTATAATATCGGGGGCGGCGGTATCTACATTTTTAATATGCTTTTGTCACACATCTTTCTTCGGTGAGAAGCCCCTGCAGTTCCACTGCCAAATTCGCGGGATTTTTCGCATTTTTCCTACGTTGTTCACCGAATCAGGGGATGTCAACATTTCTGATGTCTGCAACGAGCGCGTTACTTGTTTCTATGGTGATCATTATTCGTTTGATATTGCTGTGCATTTTGCGCATCTCTGCTACCATTGCTTCTATGGTGGGCTGCATTGTGGTTAGGGTTCCTACGAGGATACCGTGTATCTTCGTATGTTCAGTTTTTTGTTCTACTATAAATCTCGATTTTTTACAGGTTGGTAATTTTCTAAGAACCTGTGAGGGGGAGGGGGTCCTTGTTTTTTTTTCAGAATTTCCGTGAATGGTGCTTGGCAATTTGTGCCATTATGGGATGCTGCTTAGTCAGACTAAAGTGTGGCCATTTGCTTGCGAGCTTTGAGTGACATATGGTCCTGTTAAAGAGCCGCATTTTCCGCCTTCTGGGAGGTGTTTCCAAGCCTAAAAGTGCGCAATTCTCGCATTATGTCTGTCATTAGATTAGGGGGTGTTGCGTTTGACTGATCGCATGCAAAATCATGTGAGCAGACGGAGGCAAGCGAAGACTGTCCACCTGTTAGTGCGTTGTTTGTTCCCGGGACGTCGCTTGATGTGGTCAGTCCGGCTTCTTGTTGCTTCTTGCCGTCGTCTTGCTTGGGTTGTTCCAACTTCTCCTCTCATTGGGCAACGGCGGTAAGTTATCCTTGTCGGGAACGGTGCAGGCTCTATTGGTTTAAGTCTCGCGAGAACGACACTAATGCTTGCACTCGCTGGAGCCGGACAAATACCTCCCTCCACAGACAGTACACCTCGGCGTAAATGAATGCTGCTCCGGTGCGTCAATGGCACCACACCGGGGGCACCTTGCGGCTGTTTGAGGCGCAGGGCAATAGTCCTGCCAGTGCCTGGTGTTGCAGCGTCGGGTGCAGGCCTCCGTCTTTCGACGGAAAGTTTTACACCAATATGTAGCGGCGCGGTACCTGACCCAGCATAGAACATGCGGTCCATCGAAAAGTATCTGCATCGCCCTGGATGTGTTGCGTCTCCGAAAGTTGCGAATTTTCAGTTGGGGGTTGAAGTTTAAGAAGCTTTACGAGATCCGCTCATGTCTGATTCGGGGATGTTGAAGATGATTCGTGTTGACGTGTTCGATAAGCTATTTCCGGGCTACTAAATTGGGGAGTTAAAATGTCGGCTGAAAAATTTCACTTTCATCCGTTTCTTCCCGCACGTGGATAATAAATTCTTTCCTCCCAACAAGTGAGACAGCGCTTCGCAGACCATTCTCTTTGTCATGGGGTTATACTTTACGACGAGACTCACCGTGAAGCGGACTCACCAAGTGCGCTAGAAGCTAGAGAATGCACTGCAATGGTTTCGAGTAAATACGTAGCCAACTAATAAATCACTGATTTACACAGGGGCCGTCAATCGTTGCGCGTGCATTCGGATTGCAAATGTAGTATTGTGTGCAGCTGTAAGGATAGTAAAATTTCCGGGCCAAACCGAAAGAGAATAAATTGCGATCGCTGGCTATAAGTATACTGCGAGTTTTGTATTCTTTCAGGGCAGTGTGTTTGAACTCGATATTTTTATTATAATCGTGCGAGGGGTTGGCTTTCTTAAGTGTTTTTGAACGTCTGCTTTTTTCTTCTGCTTCTTTCGTCAGCCACCTTCATTTCATCGAGCGAGTGCAAGCCCAGTCCGTGTCTGCTTCGTGGAATCAGCCATTATTTAGTACTTGAATGAATGTAGGTTCCGACAAAATGCGCAATTCGTAAAAGCCAAGCAAATTTTATGTATATCGCTTGGATTCAGTTCCAGAAATATCTATGCTTAAAGCTTGAGGGTAAATTCCTAAGCATGATCTTATATTCAATAACACGTAACGGTCAATTTGCTCTTCCACAGATTTCAAAATGCCTGCCGGGTTCATAGGCGCCCCAAAATGTCTCTAGTGCAAACTGCACAAATTTGTGAAGTTCTCGCTGTCATGAAGTAGAGAATAAACTACGTTAGGGCTAAGCATCTTACAGTACATTATATCCTTTGCCTTGGCCACATGGTGTTTCAGCAACGAGTATTCAAACGGAGAAAGCGCGCACTACGCGAATCTCTATTAATATATCACTTTCTTAGCCTCTGCCACGCGATGATATCTTGCTTTGTGCTGCGGAGTAATGTAGCCAATCAAACAATTGTCTCAGTGATGAGCGAAACACGGCAAGCGGGCTGGCTGAAAGCGGCTCCGTGGTTTTCATGATAGGCTCTATGTGCATTGCCGCTCTCTGCAGCGTATATAAAATCAGATTCTTAATAAAACCACAGCCCTTTGAATCTAGAAAATTGCCACCGGTGTTCAGCATTTATGTTCTCTGAAGGACCAACAAACCAATTTTTCTGGCGTATATGCTGTCCAGCCCAAATAAAAGGAAATCAATACACCTTGAAATGGCACATTTTTGGGATAGATTCAATCTAACGTTAAAAAAATCACTTTTTAGATTCACCAGCCTTAAGTATGCTGCCCAAACGAATCCTGGCAACCGTCGCAAAAAGACACGCGACAACATACCTTTAACTGTAGCCCCCATTAAAACAATTAAAAAACTTTCCACAGCTCAAACAAGTATAAAAAGAAGTCTTTCCTTTTGCACTGAGCAGTTTTTGAATCCCTGATTGATAGCGACGAAGTATTTTGCAAACAAAACCTAGTGTCACGTTTAGATAGGGCATAGTGCCTTTTTTTAGATTTCGGAAAGTTAGGGCTAAATTAAAATAGTACCACCCATTTATTGGCATCGTTTTTCTGATGCAGTCGAAAAGCCGAAAAGCCAGTCTGCCGCAATTTGGGTGCGAGTTAAAGGTCCCCCGTGGGTCCGAAAAAATCCGAAACGCCACACTGCTATCCGAGATTCCGTGAGCCAGCACCAGAAAGTAAATCAATTTATTAAAAGGTTCCTTGTCGTTACCCGACTATATAAACCGCTGGCTTTCATAAGAAATGAGGACGCGCACACCACAAAGAGTGGTTTGCTGACCCTTCAAGGCTGTTAAAATGAAAAACTATTAAGGTAGAACCCAACCACAATATTACAAAAAAGTGTTTCCAATATTCGATGGAGTACCAGATTTATTTAGTTTTTTATTAAAGCCAAACTTCTGATGTTTCATATTTATTTTCAACAGGAGCTGCTACTGCTGCGGAACACCATATTACAAAATGGTGCTACGAGAACCAACCTATTATAAACAGAGCCAAAACCACTTTATGATTTTTAGGTCTGCTCAAAGGTCATTGCCTTTTCATCAACCCTTAAAGCCTTAAAGCTACACCCTCACTTTATTCCTCCTGCGGTAATGTTTGTTTTCTTGGTGAAACTCTTGACTACATACTGAAGTTTAAACTCCGCACTGATCACATCAAAAGGAAAATTGCCTTCGTAATTCGGGACTTAAAAAATGCTCGTCAAGTTTTCCCATAAATTTAATTCTGTTCCTGTATTTTGCCTTCATTCCTTCTCATACCATGTACGCTTTCCTGCTTGGGGAAACACGTATGACTGTCATCTATCCTCCATTTAGAGTACACAAAATAAGCGATTCGTGTCGTCACAAATCCCTCACCTGACTCCAGTGCAAGCGATCTACTCCCTGAGAATAAAATCCCACCTGTTCGTAAGTGGTTTTCATTCAGCACAGACGTCTTTTTTTTTTGTTTCTATCGTGAGTGCACAGACACTGTTTGATTTTATTGATCCACGTTTTTACAACACACGAGCGTGACCAGATTTGCACCCAACCGGAACTTTTTGCTACCTGCATCACGCACAAATTATGGAAACCTGACGTTTGCCTTTGCGGCCATTTCTTTATGGAATGACCTGCCTCGTTCTATTAAAGTGATGTCTACATTGCCATCATTCGATAAGTCGCCTAAATGATTCATGTTAAAATATTTGCTGCCTGTCTTTAGTTCTTGGTTATTTAATATATGTGATTGTACTTTGGTTGACAATATCTGCCGTTAATAGACCATAATATTTTATTTTTCTCTATCTTTTTTCCTTCTTTCATTCATTACTTTCCGCTGCATTTTATGTCACTTAGGTAATATTGGTTACTCACACCAAGGTACTGTATAATTGGTTGCCACTCACTCGTATTACGTTTGTTTGCATGATTGATCTAAAACCTTGTTTGTTAGTATTCAATGAGGGTCCGGCTACAATTTTTAACTTGGAGGCCCTCGTGTGTACAATATTACTGGTTTACGTTTTGGAATCACTAATGAACTGAAAGTGAAACTGAAACCTTTCTGGCAGGGGGCTTCCCTCGGTCTTATCTTACACCAGATTACGCTGGCCTAAGCAAAACCAGCTGGGACTCCAGAAAGCGACGTAGCGGATACGCCCCAGTGAACGCGTAGATCAGGTTTTTCGACGCTTCGTGCTGGAGCCGTTTGAACAGCGTGCCAGCCTTCGCAGTGCCAACCGCGAATGTAAATGGATGTTCCTGGTGAAACACACGGTAACGACCTTTACGGGCAAATTTTCCTACTACGAGCAAACTTCACGTTCGCAGTAAAGACATGTACAAGCGACCGTGTCGAAATGCAAGAACAAAGCTTAGGTTTAGGGCAATGCTGCCTATGTGTGGGATCCACATATTCTCATCTAGAATCTTTGAAATGAAGTACGGCTGCTTGTAGGCACACTTGAATGTGAAGGTACTGAATGGCATTAATGGAGACGATCGAAAAACAATCAGAATAAAGAATATACGTTTGTACATCTCCTGTGGAGGCACGATCACATGGTCCATACTCAGATGGTATTAGGGCCACCGCAATTCAGCGTCGATAAATTGCCGAATATTCACAGTTCTTTCCATTATTGGGCTGTAATCAAAACTTCGAAACCCATCAGTAGTTAGGGAGATAAAAAATATTGCGATAGCATGCGATAATAAGTTTGTAGCCCCGTAGTAAACTTCAAAAAATATGTACTTACATGTCATCATGTGGCTCCTGCCTTCCGCTCAAGCGTACGCATGAAGCTACATTATAAAAACAACAACGTCCACCGATAAAGGATACAATGTTTTGACAATGGGTGGTTTAATGTTTCAAAAAGTAGAATACCCAGCGGCGCTTTACCTCTCGAATATTGTAAATATAACGTCACTGCTAGTTCTGCCGCCGGCCAACATGACCGCATTATCTCTTGCTATACCCCATAGAATGAGCAATCTGAAGTCGTCTATAATAATCTGGAAGCAACGAAGGGCTAGAATATTATCGAATATCGTTCCTAAAATGCTGTTCGAGCTTGCTAAATTAACGTAAGGCCATCAATTTTTTTGTTAACAACCCCTTTAAATACACTAATCACTAGCATTTCTCGGTTCTTTCAATTACCCTCACAAAAATACGGATGCTTTTGTCGCCCGCTTTCCGTAGGGCATTTCCACTTGCTTGGGAAAAGAACAGCAACGTAGTAGAGCTCGACAGACCAACATTTAGTGGTGTATCGTGTAAAGTACTCAAGCAATTCAGTTGGTTGTATCACACTGGCACCAATATCCTGCATCATTCTTTTTTTAGTTTTTGGTCTTCGGAATCGTGTTTAGTATTGTTTTCACATTCCCGTGATTAGCAGTTCCTTTCAGAATTCTTTGAACTTACTTGCAAAAAAATGTATCTGCAATCAAACATTGGCGCAGCTTGCAATGGCAGTGCAAAGCTGAAGAAACTACGGTGCTGGCCACCCCTCTCTCTTCGCCAGGGACCCGGCTGTTGCACCTTACATTTATTTCCGAACTTGCCGCTCAAAGTTCTCCATGACTGGCAGGCACGGATCGTTCTGTCCGCAGGCTGTCACATCTCTCCCAAAGTGGACCGTGTTAGCGCGTGGTAGAACCCGCGGCCATGTCCAAAGCCAACGTCCGTGCTACGAACCCAACGAGAAGGCTGTCTGCACTCAATGCAAAAAATCTGAAAGGAAACTTCCAAATATGCTGCAGGCAATAGTAATAGAAGAACGTAAACGCCCAAGCAAGCTTGTACTTGAAGAAACAGATATTAAAAGCAAGGTTGAAGCACTATACGACGAAGGATACCAAGGTGCCATCGTGTGCCTGCGCGCGCCGACTACATATGGTCCGGGGAAATGCCAACAAAGCATACGAGAGGTATTGCAAGAGGCATTGCCAGCAGAATGAAATAATTTTAAAGCAATCAGTTTAAGGCGAGTAACACAACCCTACAGAGAAACAATTAGGGATGCATTTCTGGCATCTTCCTCCAACAAGCGTTCTAAGGATGATAGTTTTAAGGTGGAATTTCGGTCGATGTTAGATGAACAGGTATGGGATTTATTAAAGGCACCAATTACATCACGGGAAATAGAAAAGCCAGAAACTAGTTATGTTCCGGCTAGACATGTGGGCGAGATGGTTTAAATGCGGAGTTTTACAAGGCATTCAAAATTCGAGACTGCCGATTTCTTATAACGGGCCGTTGATGAAAGGTATGAATCACTGGTGCTGCTATTGTCTTTCGTGCAGTCACACATTATTTTAATTAAGTATGGAGAAGTGGTGAAGCTTCTTTTTGTTAAACCCTATAGACGGATCCGCGTAACTAACGTCTATTATAAGATTTAAGTAAAGGTGGTGGCAGGAGGCTTGCAATCAGTAATCCAGCAATGAGTTGGACTACCCCAGACATGTGGTAAAAACGGACGCAAAATATTCACCAATGCACGAGTAGGTAGGCGCATCTTGGCGGATTGTAATGCCTTTGAAGGTCGGGTAGAACTTATGCGACTTGAATTAGAGAAGGAACTCAATAAGACGTCGTATAAAGCTATAACGGTGATATTAGAACACACAAGGTTTCCAACCATCATACAGGAACGCCTCAAAATGGCGTATGCACATCATAACACGCATTATTGTAAACAAGGAGTTATGTGAACGTATTGACCTACGGTCCTATGTTAGGCAAGGCTGTCGCTGTTGCCATTGCTTCAATAAGGCATTCAGAAAGTTATAGCGCCGATATTAGAATGCAAATTTTCCAACCGTCATACAGGAACGTCTCAAAATGGCGTATGCACACTGCATAACAGGCATTGTTGAAAACAAGGAGTTAAGGGAAAGTATTGAACTACGATTCTATGTTAGGCACGGCTGTCTGCTGTCGCCACTGGTTTTTTGTATTATACCTAAATCCGCTTTGTTTAAGTATAATTAAGGGCATTTACACTTGCTTTCAGCGATGTTGAGGTGGTGGCATATGCAGACAATTTACCTGTAAACATAGATGACTTGTGTCTGTGTTTTTTTTCTGCGTGATCAAAAAGTTACATCTTTGCGCACGGTGGTACAAGTTGGAATTAAAAAAGCCTGCCCGAGTTTCCTGTATATGTCTTCTGTCGTGCTGCACGAGGATATTTGTGTGAAGTTGCTTTTGCGTTTTTTAAAGTAGGTTTTTCTAATGAATTTGTGTGCTCCTTTACGAGGAAACAATTCTTTGAAGATCTACTTGACAAGGTTCCCCATATCCAACTGTGGAGTAGAGTAGAAAAGACTTTATTCGGCCGAAACCACTGGCCGAGCATGTCAAACGCCTGGGCGACCAGTGTGTACAGATCAATTTACTGTAAATAGTCAGGACTGTACGTTTCAAAAATGGCTATGATGGCTATAAAACTAGCAATAAAATGTTCTTCCTTAAACACCAGAGCAGCACTCCACCGTTTGCAAGCGGGATAGTGGGGAAGGGCGTGTTTGTGCCTTAGACCAGGAAGTGTGGGCTATGTCAGGAGGTCCCTGAACCCAGTTATGTATTCATGTTTGCTGGAACCTTATCTTTCATTGGGATACCCCCAATGAACACTCAAAAATAAATTGCCAGTCACGCCCAACGAAATCTTCTTTCTTCCAGCGCAAAATGACGGGGGTGTCCTGTACGACAATCATCATGGCTCTAGCCCTTCACAGTATACGAAAACAAGATTTTCCGTGAATAAGGTTGATGGGACTGCGCGACCTGTGCGTGAGAATGCGGGATGTGTATCGGACACAGGCGTACCCACATGACTGCAAGTACTCGATGAGCTAGTTTTTCTTGAAAAATTAATGTGAACGCCTCGGTGGCAAACTCACTGATACCTTATTTTATCGTTTTCAAGAATTATATTTCTTGTGTCTAAGCAGGCAATAAAAAATGTTAATCAGAAAGAAGGTGGTTTGACAACGCGAGAGACCCAGGTTGGATTCCAACCACGGGAAAGCCCTATTTTCCATACAGTTGGCGGCAGAGGTTAGGTATAGTCTGCTAACCCCGCATCCCTCCGGCCTTTTGGGGTGGCCCAGGTCGCCTGTGTTATGGCTCCGCGGAGGCCCCGGCTTTAGGGAGGTCCCAGGTTCGATTCCATAGACCTGCCTGAATACATTTTTCTATTCAGTCTTCCAGGTTGTCTTTTGTTGCGACCGACAAACCTAGGCCTAAACAGCCCTAGCGTTAAAAATTACGGGGACGCTTTGGACGTTCTGAGCACGTGAAGGTGAAATCCCAGTTAAAGGGACTCGGCAAAACTTTTTATGAGTGCTTTCACTGTTTCCTTCACGCATGAAAGCACTGCGAAAACTGGAGTTATCGCCAGCATGGATGCGCACTGCGTGATTGAGTGGTCAGAACAGATGCGACTTCCGTTTCTGCTTCGCTGTTCAGGCTATATTTTTAAACTGGATGTCGATTGCGTTCATTGCTCCGACTGAATCAAAGTCGGCCAATAGCCGCTACACGGCCGAAATGCGTAATTTTTGTAATCGAAGAATGCCACTTCACAAAATTCCGAAAGCTACGAATACGAAACATAATGGTGGTAGGTTATAACATGCTGCGCTGCACCTGAACCTGATGGCACGCAAGTAGAATATGTGCACACCATCCGCGCGGAACCCTCAATCCATTGTTGTTGTGGAGGATGGTGAGAAAACTTTTTAATAAACCAGCGAAATCAGCCAGACCAGCCGCCTCACTTTCTGTGCCACATGTGAGTGAAAGTGACCAAACATTGCCTTGCATGCTTAGATAAATTCAGAAACACAAACGGACGCGACACGCACACAGAAAATCGTGATAAGACAATCAGATCCAGAATGTACAAGGTTCTGTCCAGTCAGGTGTAAGGAGAATTGGCGTGTGTCGGACTACTTACTGCCGTATATCGCTGCATAAGGCCAAGGAACTAAAAAGAAGAAAGGACGCATAAAGGACTTAGCAGAACAGGCGGCAGTTGAAGGAATTCACGCCAACATACACAGGAAGGAAACGAAGAAAGCGGCGGAAATGTGACGTTGCAGAAAAGAAGTTGATAAGTGTCACCAGACTTGTGTGTCCGAAACACGTAAGCTTAGTTAAGTGGACCTGGAGAAGCTTTTTTTCTAATATCGGTGTGAAACTCAATATTTAATCATCTTTGCTGAGCAAATAATTTTATGTATAACCGACACCGGGGGAACATACTTTGTATCGTTCTTTTTTATACTTTGACGACTTTTGTGCAAGATGGCTGCTTTCTCCTACACGGTTCTTTTGTACTTATGTACTACTCTCTATGCAAATCCTCCATGGCCACCTACCTAAGTCTGGGACATAGGTTCACAGGATTGTAAATATATAGACCCAAACAAACAACGTTGGGCCAAAAGTACTTCGCCACTATGCTCAGTATCGGAGGTAACTACTAGCTCCATTGAAGTGACACTTGCAGTCCGGATAGAAAAAAATTATTCAAGCTGCTGAACTATTCGGCAGGCGTTTGCATGCGGTACCTAAGTGTAAAAGACAGAGATCCACTATTGACATGGCGTAAATTGGTTTAGTGCTCATGAGTAATACATCCAGAGGTGGTAAATATAGAGCAGAATGCATGTTTCGGTGTGAATATTTCACCTCAAGTTTGGCCAACAATGTATTCGGTATTCAATGTATTCAATGTATTCGATGTATTCAAATAACAATGTATTCGGTAGGCAGAATCCTCTCGAGTTCCGGTTGGAATCCACACTAGGTGAATCCAGATTACGTTATATAAAGTATGAACCCCTGAATGTTCAAGAAAAACATGACTGCATGCTTGATAGTTCTAGCTACAATCATGTTTTATGTATGGCGTCCTTACCCATTCCTAGTATAGGTTGCTTACAATATTCAGGTGGGACTTAAGACAGTATCTTTGTCGGTAGAAATATAACAAAACGCGCCGTCATCAGTCAAAAAATTGTTGTTGGATTTTAGAGTGTAGGGATACTCCTTAATGGAAATTGGCCACAGGTAGGTCTCTTAGATAGACAAGGTAGAAATGGGACATCAAACGACATGGGTTTTTATTCATTGAAAAGTCCCCAAACCTAAACTTAACTTTCACAGCAACGTCATCACGACACATTTTGACAGGCTTCCCTAGTGTGATCTCTGTTCCCTGCCATAGCTTGAACACTGGTGGCATTGCAGTATTAAACATCCTATGGCTACCAAAGAAGCGCTGGTTTGAAAGCGTGTAACATTTGCAGGCGTTCATTTTTTTAATTATCAGATGCCATTTTTATGCGAAATGATTATACAAATGTTCTAACATTTCCCTGAGTACCAAAACAACTATTCTGCTCTGCCATTTTACGTAATCTGTAGAATTTCCAAAGCGGCTATAACTTTGCGAAATATCTTTTCTTGAAGAGTAATATGCTTTGCTATCCATATGCTGAGTAATAACGGAATGTTTTTGATGCTCAGTGGACGCATTCTTTGCAATAACGGTCATTTATGAAATTATCTATAAGATAGGCCTTTTTCATTACTAATGCACAATTCGTGAATACCCTTAATGAAGAGTCTTTTTTCACTTGTGTATCATAAACATATGTCGTGCATGGTCTTGAAAACAGAGAAGCGTCACCGTGTGCCATAGCTTAAACACTAGTGCCCTTGCAGCATTTAGCATTCTATGTATATCAAAGCAGCGTTGTTTCGGAAATGTGTGACATTTGCACGCGTTCAACATTGAATTCTAAGATACCATTTTTATGCAAAATTATTATACAAATGTTCTTTTATGGCCCTGAATTTGATCACAACTAATACACTACGAATCATAGTGAACAGAGTTGCAGTAGATCGTACAATAAGACGCATAACAAATGCGATGTGCACACATTTTTATCACCTGTCCAAACAGATGCCTTCTGCACAAAGAGGCACCAGCCCACTTGCCTTATGGGCAACGTTAGCAAGTATTGGCCAGCGTTTGGAAAGGTGAGCAGTAAGTTACTCCAGTGGCAGTTGCTACGCGCTCGAGGCAGCCAATTGCGCTAGTTCGCTTTGGTAGTGCAGTTTCTATACGGGTGCTGTAGCCAATTGTGGTCGACCACATGCGGCTAGGAGAGCTGCTATACACTCTTGGCAGCCAATGATATTCTGCTACGCAGTTCATGCAGTTTCTAACCGCCCGCCACAGCCAGTCATTTTCTGCTGAGCAACAGGAGAACTTTTCGCATTGGCGAAGAACTACTCCCATAAAGAAACTCACACTCACGCCTACCAAGCTTGACTGTGCATATAAGGGACCCCCAAAAGACCCAAGAGTCATTCTTGTACCACACACGGTGTTGCTTCATTTGGACCACACGCATCTTCACAAAAAAACTTTGTTTCTCCCAGCACCACCGTTTCAATCAAGGTAAGCCAGAGAATTACGTAAAACATGAATAGATTGCGTTCAGTCTCAGGTCGCAATATCATGTCGATGGAGAAGGGCATTCCTCTCCAAACCGCATATCCTTTATGGGAAAGACCACAGCCATTTCGCTAACTGCGACGGAAAACGGATAAAATAGTCTCTTTAACCCGAAATCTCTGGCTGATTATTTCAATTAGAGTTTTAAAATATATCAACAAATTTTCAAATCACTGTCAGCTTCAGCCTTGACGATAGACCCAACCACTCCTGACGCACTTTTCAAGGTACAGCGTGGGGTCGTCTATAGCGGAATTTAACTTATCTATAGCGGAATTTATAATGCGAGACTACTTAGCTCCGGGGGTCCGTGAACATCTCATTTTATGTAATCATGGCAATGCACAAAAAAAGAAGGCAATACATGTTGACCGGACATTTCTAAAGTCGTTTCCTCGGACAGCCGTAATACCCTCACAAAATATATTCCCACGCAACCCATTCGCTTGAACAGGTGCTCAAAGGTGTGCCTTCGGTGGACGAGTAATTGCCTAAACACGCTAGATTCTCAGCTTCATTTCCCAGCCTAAACATTTTGACGCTCTAATTTTTGTAATTCAGGCATGAAGCAAGTCACATGAGAGCCATTACAACTATTTTATGCATAGGATGTAGCCCACAATATAAACTGAAATACGGGCATCAAATGCCTCGAAAAGAAATGAAGTTTGAGATACTGCAAATAGGTGTGGAGCACTATGTAAACAAAATAGGTATTATATAGTAAGGAGAGTCAAAATCACGGTGCTGTTTCTGAGTACTGCGCTAAAGAAATACTTCGTGACGCTTTTTTTGTGTCATGATATAAAGGCCATCCACAAGCTCATGTAGCCACCTGCACGGTGCGTCATTGTAAAAACTCCTTCCCTGCAGATGGACAGGATTACCAAAGATCATTCTCAATCTCAAAATACTCTCAAAAACGCCGACTTCCGTAGGAAATGACTATTCATTACACTCAAACCTAGTAGGATCATGATGAGACCTAGGAGCAACGAGACGTGTGGCTTCCGTGTCGACAACGAAATAGCTTCTCCGAATAGTCGGGCTGTGTATATTATAAGTTATATTCTAACTAAATACGGCTTTCTAAATCAACTTACGTAAAAAGGGAATTACCGCATTCTTGAGAAAGCACAGGCTGAGGTAAAGTCTATCTTGCGAGACAAAAAAAAACCGGTAATTTAGTTATGTCAATGCACACTGCCTAGAAATTTTAGTTGTCCTGTCCTTCGCGGAGATACTGATTCTGGTATGGATAAATTTAACAAATTACCAGAACGGCATCAGCATCATTTCCCTACACACACGCCCTACGACGAGCGAACCGCTAATATTCCGCATAAATCATGGCAACACGTCGCGCTTTAACACGCCGAGCCATATATCTGCCCGGATGTCCTCTAGTTTGCTTGCTACAGAAGTAATCCCTGTGGCAAGAAACAGAGCATTAAGGGCAAGCAGGTGATTTGTGGATGCTGACAGTGCTCAAAATACCTGTTCTCTTAGTGCGCCCTTTAGCACAACTCTGTACGCCGTGAATGGAGCCAGCAAGATAGAAACAGGTACACAGCAAAGAACACACAACAGCCACATAGACCACCGCAAAGGATAGCCACCAGCTGTGCTTGCCTATTCTTTTCCCTGTCTACCGTTCTCTCACGCTGGTTCTATTCAGGGTGTCTTTCCAACTCGCCCAACTTAACACCCTTCTCCGTTAGTCTCCTAAGCAATTAGGACGTATAGTCCTAATCGCTTGCCCTCCGGTGCGTGAACAGAATGATACGTTAGAGATTCGCACCATTTTTAGTGGGGTGACGATTAGTAGCTTGGTCAGTTGAAAGAACGCCTCTTTACTTTCTTGCACTCTCCGAGATCTTGATCGTTGTCTGTAGTAATTGGAAGAGAGCTTGCATATATGCTATTCCGTCCTCTTTAAGGAGCTGATATTTTGCTAACCTGAGACTGACGACCACAATTTGAGAGGAGAAGTTTCGGGAGAAACGTAGCCTCTTGCAGATTCAGCCAGGCTGGCGCAGTGCTATGGTCTGGCGCTAGTAAGCCTAAAGTTTTGGGCACCATGCATCTTCCTAGTGGTTGTCTGAGGTATTTGAGGCCAAATAACGACGGTGAATAATGTGGTTGGGAGCGTTTCTGTGGCACGTTATCGTTGCGCTTTATGTACAAAGTTCCGTGTTATTTTTTCTCTTGTTCATGTACAGTTGTAATGACAGTGGTATTTCTTCAACATAACTGTAGTAAGAAGCTTGCACAGGTCCTCATGCACACTACACAGGTCCTCATTACACTACACTACATGCACAGGTCCTCAAGCTTGCACACTACAAGTCCTCATTTAAAAATATTTACCGTGGTATGAAGTTTTAATTATATTTGCAATTAATAAAACTGACGACCCCTTCTCAAAGTTTGATAATAAATATTTCCAAACTTTTGCAGTCTGCCGGAATGATAGAAGGGGTGAAGGTGTCTTCCTATACGTCAGGAACAGTTGGTTATGTGACCGCATTGATGTGGGTTTTATGGGAGACTTAGATGTTGCCTCTATTGATACCAAAGGCTAACGAAGAATATCTGATCTGTGGTGCGTACAGGCACCCTAAAAAATAACCCTTTTTAAATGCAGAGCATTTCTTTAACTCACAATGTCACCCGGCATTGGCATGCCTCGGCGTCCGCAACAGCCGTTTCAGGTGCGCCCTCTCCCCCACTCCTCCTCGACTGCTCTCCGCTGCTCCTCGCGTGTTCTCTGCGTGCTTGGATCGCCTTCAGCAACAGGTGGGGTGTGCATGCGTCGTAGTTTGGCGCGGGAGCAACAACAGTTGTGGCGTGATCGTGACGTAGTCGTGACGTGGTCGTGGCGCGGCCGTGCCGTGATGGGGTGGTTCTCGGCGTTCGCTCTCGCTGTCAATTTCTTTCGAACCAGATAATTCGGCAATGCTGCTGCCACACGGTCAAATGCTATGCATTTGACCGTGCCCCTCGCGAGGAGGATGTTTCCGAAGAACGAACCTGTCTGTGGATGTGCTTTCTTTTAGCCGAGCTGCTCACATATCTAGGGACGCACAACGCTTCCAAACTACTTAGGCTGGCCGCTGATTTCACTATAGATTTAAAAGCTACAAATAAATCAGCAACAGGTGACTACCTACCTTTGCTTGCCAATTATGGAATGGAAAACAATGTAGATGGTTACACAAGAGAGCAACTACTCGTAAATAAACCTATCCCAACATCAATCAGCCACATCTCTGCAACAGGGTCTAATAAAGATGTGCTTGGATAAGTTACTGAAAAAGAAATGGCTGATCACCGTTTCGTTGTCTCGACACTACCATGTGAAGGAGTCTCAAGTGCGCAACTTCTGCCCGAACATACGACTGTAATAACTGTAATCAGTAGCGTGAAAGTCAATAAACGAATGAGGTCATATATTTGGAATTCACTCATTACTCGCGACAACAACAAAGCTTACGAGCTAGCCATTGAGAACTTAAAAAAATATACGGAAAGGCAGAACAAATTAAGTTAAAGCAAAAAAAGCATACCACCCCTTGGATAGATAAGGAGATAATACAACTCTAATACCTTAAAAGCAAACTTTTAAGTAAATATCTTACCAAAATATCCTCACAATCCTCATGATGTCACTGCGAGACTTGAATCTAAAGGGTCGAGGAAGAAAGTTACAGCAAAAAATTTCCAGAAATTTCGAGGATTTTCTACTAATGCGCGGCATTTTTATGCAGCTTTCCTCAGTGTGAGTTCTTAAACAGCCGAGTTTTTTCTTTTTCTAAATTTTGTCTGAATTTTCTTTCTTTACACTATTGTAACGACTGCCGGAGGAACCTCCGCGAAATCTGCATTATTGTGGAAATGCAGGGCGTTTCCGTAATTTTCCGTAATTTTTTGTATATTTTTCTAATCTTTTAGTTTCTCAAAATTCTGTTGGACCAATTATCTCCACTTACGCTATGATCACTGCTGCAGGCAGAACTTCCACGAAATCTGCGTTATTGTGGAAATGCAGGGCGTTTTACAGTTCATAATTTCCCGCAGTTTTTATATTTTTCTTCATCAAGGTCTTCAAAATTTTGTTCGAGCAATTTTCTTCATTTAAGCTGATATAATTGTGACAGGTTGTCATTCGGTATAATCTGCATCATTGTGGAAATGCTGGGCGTTACACGGTTGGCCGTTTTCTATATTTTTATATTTTTCTTATTTTTAGTTTTTTCAGAAGTCAGTTGTACCAATTACCTCTATTTACGCTATAAATATTGCAGTTGGAACGTCTGTGAAATCTGCATTTATTTGAAAACGGCGTTACACGTTCGCCATTTTCCGTAATTTTTAAAGCAAAGCTTTCTACTTCTACCTTCCAACGGTTCTTTCGTGGCGTGCAGGAAGAGAAACTCCCAACGCGTGTGGGGTTGTGGAGGGCCCTCTTAACACATGGAGCAAAGTGTAGATGGCGCGGTGATAGGACGCTATCACCTAGAGTTCCCCGCATGCAGGTTACTGCTCGCATCGGCGGGCGGGTCGGCGGGGCCGCTTTGTCGTCTGCTTTAGCGACAGTTGTTTTGGGCCTGTTTTGGCGCTTCTTCGAAGTCATTGCGCGTTTTCTTCGCACGGATTGAGTGCCTTTTTCGACAGCACCTGCTGGGTAACCCGGACCCAAAAGAATTAGGTTTGGATACGCAAAGACAGGGTGGGAAAAAAAATACAGACCACATACAGACATCTGGCCGTTAGAGAAACGCTACCATTTGCGCATGGCTTGCCACGAATGAGGCTCGGTTTTCTAAATTGGTGAAAACTAATTCGGTTATGTTTTAAGGGGTATTATAAAATTCGAAAGGAGCAACTGGATCTGATAAATAGCGATTATAAAAGTTCCCTCAGCTTTCTCGCAATTCTCAAACTTCTAGTCTAAATTGGAATCACTAAGCTCGCATGCCACATTGTTTCGGTGTCTGCGCCTGTATCGCGCGGTGGTGTAGCCCCGAGCTTCCACATCAGGATGGCTAGGTTCCGCTGTCTCACACTTCAAAAGACGCTCCTCTCCATTTTATTTCCGCGGACGCACGGCCGGGCTACAGCGGCGGCTTCCGCCACTGTAGCCCGGCCGTGCCCGACGCTGCTGCATTCGGGACGCCGCCAGCGCGAATTTCAGGTAACCGCTGTCCGAATCTCTGGCTTCACTCTTTGTAGCGCCACGTGTGTGAATTCAGGTGACGTCGCTTAGGCAATTGTGATGGGTGTCGTTTAAGCTTTGCTTTCCAACCACCTTCCCAGCGTCGATTGGAGCCAATTTTTTATATTTTCTAATTTTCAGTTTTCCAGTATTATGTGCGACTGTTTTCGCTATTATGACGATAATGGGTGGACCTTCCGCGATATCTTCATATTTGTGGAAATGTTTTACATGGTCCTGGCTGGGAGGGTACTCGGCAAAGAATTCCACTCATTAAATTTATTCTGGCAAAAAAGTACTACCAACTAAACCAGTTTCATGTATGCCGTAAAAATGGGCGTATAGGGAGCAGACTCGGTTGGCGCGGCGGATGCGGCTTCCTACATTTATTTGGAGAGCGTAAGCCGGGGCAGAAGGGTAGCGGCGAGAACTACCTACCGCCCAGCTGCACAGTCGTGTTCGATCTCTCGCGTAGCACTGCTGTGTGGCGTGTGGAACCGCTCACGCCGCCAGGCACCGCTGACGATGATTGTGAAATTGTGCGAATGATGATAATGGCACAAATGGTGACGATGGCAACGATGTTGCTAGAGAGCCAAACCCTGAGACTTGGTAAATATAATTTTTGGGTAGAAACCAAAAAAGATATATTGATGAAACACTGCAAAACAATGCATTTTCAAGAGACAATTTTGTGATTCTGGCCAATGAATTTATTGATCACTTGTTTCATTGGTAAACAACCTGACGCGTAATAGCCTAAATGAACAATGTGTTCAATTCAACCAAATCGTCCGCTATTTCCGCCTGCATGCCAACTTTCAATGAGGATTATTTATGAAGAGTTTTCCCGTCGATGTCTCTTACGAAGTCCCCCAAAACTGATAAAATTAGGATCATAAATTTGATTTTTAATTTAACGAGTATAACACGCTTCTCCTGTACACTGTCAACCAAATATTTTCGACAGCCTAAGTTCAAAAGTAGCGCTATCGGGCCTCTACACAAAAAGTGCCAAAAAGCAGCTATCGCCATACGGAACTCATTGGCTTGTATTCTGGGAATAACTATTGAAATAATCATGTGTTTATTTTGGGTAAAATATAATTTAATCAGTAATGCCCAGCATGTAATTCGTAGCAGACTGAGCACCACAAGATTCCTTAAAGAATTTGAAGACTACGTTTGTAAGGAAATAGAGAAAAATAACATCGTGGTCATGATGTTTGTCCACTTACAAGAGACATTTGATACCAATAAACGCTGCTTCTTCCAAAATTACAAACTTTAGGTTTCAGAGGTCCATACCTCACATTTCTTTGAACTGTTTCACCGACCATGTGCAATATGTGAAATTGGGCGAATATTTCAGCAAATCTTTGAATGTAAATTGCGGGTTACCCCAAGGCTGAGTTCTTAACCTCTTAACCTCTATGCTACTGACATAACCAGTGCAATCGCTCTGACGTGCGGAAATTGTAATAAAGAAGTATGCATTTTTTAAAAGGTCATTCTTCTGTGGCCTTTTAAAAGGCCGCAACGAATTTTTATAAACAAATCCAAAGCAACCTTTTTTCGCTGTTCACACAGACCGCGCAAAATATTACAGGCATCGCATCCCGGTTACTTACATGACAGTAAGTGCTAATCCTGATCTTGCCCTCCTCCTAAACTTACAGGTAGCTTAAAATATCTTGGTTTACACTTTGATAATACCTCATGTTGGTGTTCCCATATCGAATATGCCTCGAAACAAACAGGGTTGCATTGTGTTTAACTGTATACTTTGAGGTCAATTTCCCGCATCTCTGCTAGAAGGATGGTTAACAAAACTCTAGAAGAATCTATGTTAACACCCGGGCTAACTATTTCGCGTCTAGCATCTGCGTAAAAATTGAAGAGAATAGGATCATGCGTAAATTTTTTTATGATCTGGCCCCAACATGTGGAAGGCAATTCCGCCGCTATGAATAATTTTAGCTTTCTTCCATTAAGGATGAATTTCTGCTCGTTGCACTCATTAAAAATTACTCCTCTCTACATTGTAAAACACCAAAATGAAAGTACACCCTCTAAGACATGTTGATACATTTACTGTTCCGAGAACATACACGAATTACGGCAAAAGTATTCGTGTATAACAGGATCCACTTCTCTTCAATAGAATGTCAACAGAGGATAGACTCACGTCATTCCGGGACATAAATAAATACCTAAGAAAATATTCCACTATTTTGTCAAAACGATCACTGCATTGTGTGTAGTGATTTCTTCTGTCAGTATTATTGATTTCTTGTCACCTGTATAAGATCAGTATTGCTCGATATTTCCTGTTGTGTTCTCTGAAAGAAAAATGGTCTTCCTTTTTCGAGTGACCTTGTATGCATGTGGGATGGGTTGTATTTCTTGCCTGTCGGTTCATCAGGTTCTTGGCTGAACTGCATTTATCCGAGACTGCCCAGCCCCGCACAAAAGCCTTAGGGCTTATGCTGGCTGCATTATTCACATGTATGCTTATAGTTGCAAGAATAAACTTACCTCATCTTATGTTATCTTACCAAATGCAGTTCTTGCCAAAATAGCTCAGCCAGAATTAAGCAGTTGTTTCTAGACGTCGAATGGTCATTGGTTTCAATGCGGGTCTCACAAAGTTTCAATCATTGAAGTATTTAATATTCTAGATTTGCTGTTAGAGTACTTTTTACGCGTTTTTATGCCAGTTAGGGACCCTTATTATGTTGTTTGCGTTTTTGTTTGTCGCACATTTTAATATGTCGCACTAGTTGCTTCTACTAGGCACTAAGTAATCCATCGGAGTTCATCATTTGAAATTACCAACGGAAGCTTTTGATGTTTATATATGGTTGCAGGTATGTCAGAGTGATTGTTAACAGACATTAGAAGGACATTTGGCACTAACGTTTAAATTAGTACTTTCGAGTTTACCGCTATTCCTTGCGTCTTATATTTTAACTTGTTGCTTTTGGGGCGAGCCCAAAATTACCTAGGATTTACGCTTACTCATTTGCTTGTTCTACTTTTACGGACTACATCTAACAAAAATCTAACATTCATGCGCACATTTTCTTTTCAAACTGAGTTTATAATAGTATTTAAACAGGGGAACAAAACAAAGCAAATATTGGCCGTGTATCCGCTCGCTCTACTGCAAACGTCGTTGAAAGAGGACAGTCCCCCGCAACTCCTCCCACGTAACTCTTTCCCCTTTCTCACCGCCGAAATAAGACGCTCTTTTTTACCTGTCTCGGTCCTCCCGTGAAAAACGAAATAAAGGTTCGCTCATTTCAATTCAATATTCCCGCCGTCCTTTAGGTGTAGCGCCATCTTTTGGGGCACTCTGTTACTGTTTCACTTAGCCCCACATGAGGGATTCAGGGCGAGCTTTTTGCATTCCTTTGCCTATATGAACGCCTCGTTCAAGATTTTTTAACATTTGGCCCGGTGGCTGAATCAGGGGCAGACAAAGAGGCAGACGGACAGGCATAAAATTTGTGTAGTAATGCAGCCTAAGAAAGACTATCGTTTTAGAACTTTCTTTTGTATTCTTTTTCATTGCAGGGCACAGTTGAAGCACAGCCATGGCCACAAACACTGGTGTAACGGACACAATGGACATTAAAACCCTCGAACACGTTGTTTCACTTCGGCAGAAGGATGGATTGCACATTGACTATCAGGTAATTCGAATTAAGAGCTAAACTATTTAAATGTATAAAACGAAACAACATATGGAGATTTTTATTGCGAGGGAAGGGTATTGGTCTGGTTTGATAGAAGGCGCATTGAGAGGAAGTGATGCTCTGTGGTGACTTCAAGACAAAAGATTTGGATTTGTGTGCTCCAGGGGGTGGTAGGAAACAGGGGCTGCACATGGAGCGATGTATAGCACGGGGCAAGTGACTGGCAAAAGTCAGGGAAGCCGGTTCAACACAAGGCCAAAGCTGAGATGCCTCCGTGATCTTCCAGAATGGCCGCCTGCAATTCGTAATCCCATACGTAGCCGGCTTCATGTCGACCGATGGTATACGGTGATGACATTCCATCAATGGCCCCCAAAAGCTTACCCCAATCTTGAAGCGTTGCTTCAGAGAAGTAACCATTTAGATATCGTGAGTATACGTATCAATTATATTATTGTTTGAAGGAGCCTTACGCGTAACCGAACTACTGAATATTTAGGACTGCTGAAGTACTAACTCAAAATTGGCGACGCAACGGGTGTCTTTATGGTATCGAGAAGGAACGCCTACGCTTACGAATAAGGTGTGACACCGGCGATAAGGATTGAATTGCAACTACAGGTTGCTGTTTCCCGTTCACATTTCTTTTGGTGGCGAAGAAAAAATTGCACAGAAACGTTCTGAAAGCCAAGAAGCCCAATATCATGGCTTGTAATACTACCCTCTTGTGGGACGCTTGGAAAAGCTATTACGCGGCGTTACCCCTTTCGGTTTGCCCCTATGAGATTCTCCGGTGACGACCAATCCCGCTTTTATATTTTTTTCTCGTACCAGAAAGTGAACCCCCAGGGTGTGTCGAGAGGACAAGCACTGATTGTCACTCGTTGTAACACAGAACACGTAGTACACCTGTATCAGAAGAATGCATCGGAAGCGTTACTAATCGCGGTCGCTAGACTACACCGTTTAGGTTTACCTTACCCCTCTCTAGTGTCAAGTATGTAAAAACACCGTAGATTTCATAACCTGAATGTTTATATGTAGGTAAACATAGCGTTTGACTAATTGGCGTGTAGAACACCCCTTATAGTGATTTTCATTTTCATGTTTAACGCACGTACCCTCTCTTTGCAGTATGGCTTCATGGTCGAGAAAGACTGGCACTTCGTATGGCCTGACCCTAAGTACAACGGCTGCAGTCTTCGAGTGTTCGTTCACAACGTGCTTACCTCGTGAGTTCACAGACTAAATATTGTCAGGAAGCCAAAGACGAAGCAGTTGTCTTCAAGGAAAACAAGTTTATTGGAGCGAACTTCTGCTCCCCTAACAACTCAAAGAATACACAGGTGTCGAAGCAGCAGTCATCAAAGTGACGTGCGCAAGCGAGCGTCGGCGAGTAGAATACCACAGCGTCTTCTTTGCGGAAATTTATCTTTGGGCGCGAGTGTTTCTGGAACCGTCGGATTACATCCAGAACACTGTAGATCAAAGATTATTCTAGGCTGTTGACGTTAGATCGAAACACTCTCCCTATCAAAGCAGATAACACGTCCGGCTTAAAAAAGAATAGAACAAACGCTTCACTTGGCAACACACATAACACACACCCGCGCAGCCGGGCAGTAAAACAAAACACAAACAAACCCAATGCAAGGTTCGCGGCATTACCCCCCTTCTAAAAGTGCTTCGACCCGGTGCTAAAATAAAAGAACAGTGCGAACAAACAAACAAAACCAAGTTAGTCACCATGCGTACTAAGGCTTAAGGCGAACCGCGTGGACGACGTCTGGCCGCGTGCGTCGTTGTGATGTTTCGGAATCACCATCGGGGATCACCTCGTAGGTAAGTTGGCCAACACGTCGTAGAATCCGGGAGGGTCCAAAATAGCGTCGCAGAAGCTTCTCACTGAGGCCTCGTAGTCGGATGCGAGTCCAAACCCACACACGATCCCCTGGGCGGTACTCGGCGTCTCGGCGTCGGAGGATGTAGCGTCCGGCACCCACCAGCTGCTGGTCCGTTGTACGAACTCGAGCGAGGTGGCGGGCCTCCTCCGCACGCTGAAGGTATCCTTGGACGTCAGAGTTGAGATCGTCTTCTACGTGCTGAAGCATGACGTCAAGCATCGTAGTGGGCCATCTCCCGTAGACACGCTCGAACAGTGTCATCTGCGTAGTTTCCTGGATAGCCAAGTTGTACGCAAACGTGACACACGGAAGGACTTCGTCCCAAGTCTTATGTTCAACGTCGACGTACATAGACAGCATATCCGGGATCGCCTTGTTCAGACGTTCCGATAGTCCGTTCGTGGGGGGGCTGGGGGGAGGGAGGGGTGGTACGCCGTCGTTCTTCGCTGATCCATGTTGCTGTAGCGTAAGATTCCTTGCATAAGTTTCGCAGTAAAGGCCATTCCGCGGTCTGTGATAAGGACTTCAGGGGCTCCATGCCCCAGCACAACTTGGTTTGTGAAGAACTTCACGACTTCTTGTGCAGCCTCCCTCGGAAGAGCGGTGGTCTCTGAGTATCGCGTCATTTAGTCTGTTGCTGCAACAATCCATTTGTTTTCGGAGCTTGACGTAGGGAACGGGCCAAGGGGGTCCATGCCAATCTGTTTTAAGGACCTCAACAGGAAGGCAATCGGCTGCAGAAGTCCGGCGGGTCTCGTCGGCGGTGTTTTTCGTCGCTGGAAGTTACGGCAGCTACTGACGTAGTCGGTGACGTCGGATGTAAGGTGGGGCCAGTAGTTTCGACCGAGTCAAATGCTTTCTCGTAATCTATGAAGGCTATATATAAGGGGTCAGTATACTCAGCCACTTCTCTATCACCTTATTGGTCGTGTGAATATGATCCGTTGTTGAATATCCTTTACGGAACCCTACTTGTTCTTTAGGTTGACTGAAATCTAAGGTTGCAAAAATTCGGTTAGCGATTACCTTGGTAAGTACTTTGTAGACCACTGACAGTAAGCTGATCGGCCTGTAATTTTTCTAGTCCTTCATGTTACCTTTCTTATGAATTACGATGATGTTCACGTTCTTCTAAGATTCCGGTACACTCGTGGTTATTAGGCATTGCGGATACAGGTTTGCCAGTTTTTGAAGTACAATTTCTCCACCATCCTTCAAGAGGTCTGCTGGTATCTGATCCTCACCAGATGCTTTGCCCCCTTTCATTTCTTTCAAAGCCTTCCTTACTTCTTCTGACGTTACTGGTGGGATGTCTATCTCCTCTGAGCTACTTTGTAGTTCGGCATTATCCTGGATGTCCTGGCTACTGTACAGATCCCTATAGAACTCCTCGGCCACTGTGACTATGTGATCCCTATTTGTGATGACATTGCCTTGGCTGTCTCTAAGTGCATACATCTGATTTCCCCACGCCAAGACGCCTCTTTGCTGCTTTCAGGCTACCTCCGTTCTTTACAGCGTATTCGATCCTCTCCATATTATACTTCAGTATGTCAGCTGTATTGCGCTTATTGATTAACTTCGAAAGCTCCGCTAGTTCTATTCTGTCAGCTGCGGTAGAGATTGTCATGGTTTGCCGTTTCCTAATTAGATCTTTCGTCTCCTGTGAAGGTTTGCCAGTATCCTGTCTAGCCATAGTGCCCCCGACTTCTACTGCACACTCCGTGATAATACGTGTAAGGTTGTCGCTGGCTTCCTGTGTCGTAAGCTCGGCTTCCTCGTTAAGAGCTGAATATCGGTTCTGCAGCGCTATCCTGAACTCTTCTACTTTACGTCTTACTGTTAGCTCATTTATCGGCTTCTTTCGTACTAGCTTGTTGCAGTCCCTCCTCAGATCTAGCCTAATTCGAGATCTTACCATACGGTGGTCACTACGCCTTACCCTTCGAGTACTTCCACATCCTGCACGACGCCAGGTTCATCGCATAATATGAAGTCTATTTCATTTTTATGCTCCCCATTCGGGCTCCTCCACGTCCACTTCCGACTCTCCCGTTTACAGAAGAAGGTATTCATTATGCGTAGGTTATTCCGTTCTGCAAGCTCAACTAGTAGGTCCCCCCTGCTATTTCTACAGCCCAGACCATAGTTTCCAACTGCCTTGTCACCAGCCTGATTCTTGCCTACTTTAGCATTGAGGTCTCCCATAACTACGGTATACTGTGTTTTTACTTTAGCCATTGCCGATTCTACATCTTCATAGAAGCTTTCAACTACCTGGTCGTCGTGGCTGGATGTGGGGGCGTAGCCCTGTACCACCTTGAATTGTACCTCTTATTGAGCCTAATTACGAGAACTGCTGCCCTTTCGTTAATCGTGTAGTATAGTTCTATGTTGCCAGCTATGCTCCTATTGACTAGAAGTCACACTCCCAGTTCTCTTCTGCCCACTAGACCACGGTAACATAGGACGTGTCCATTTTTCAGCACTGTGAAGGCTTCACCTGTCCTCCTAACCTCACTAAGCCTGATGACGTCCCATTTGACGCCCTGTAGTTCCTCGAACAATACCTACAGACTCGCTTAACTGGATAAAGTTCGCGCGTTAAGCGTTGCCAGGTTCAGATTCCATGGGCGGCCTGTCCGGATCCAGGGATTCTTAGCACCCTCTGCTGCATCCCAGGTCTGACCGCCGCCGTGGTCAGTTGCTTCGCAGCCACTGGAGACTGAGGGCCGTGGGTTAATTGGCGTATTCATGGGAGGCTTTGGTCATTACTACACCAGGGTGGCCAATCTTGCTCTCGTGATGGAGTTCGTTACCGGCAGTGGTCGCCGGCGTCAGGCCGCACCCCAAGCCTCATTTTGCAATTCCATGTACACGCGGATTTTTTTTTAATCCGTTGAGAATTGTCCGGCACCGGAATTGGAACCACGGTCCTTCTGCACGCGAGGGGGATGCTCTACCTCTACCCCACCGCTGCATAGAACGCGCTAAATATAGCAGCTTAAATAATTTCTTAGCCCACCTGTCACGTGAGACCGTCTACTAGGCCAGCGTTTACCCGCACCCTGGTCATACGACGCTTTCGCGCGGTACCTCGACTGTCGTATTATCGGGGTTCCACTGTAAGTCTTTTATCGGTAGTTCGTACCGCAGAAAGCGGTATATTAGGTTGCACTAGAAAACTGGTCTTATTTTCTTTTAACAAACGCATTCTGTCAAAGGACGTGGGAAAATCAGTTTTAAGCGTTCATGGGCATTCGCGAACCAATCGCGAACCAATCGATGGTACATATATAAAAGTTGGGCTGCCGACCTCTTCTCTTGGCGACACAGAAAGCAACTGTGACAGTTCCTGCCACGTCTGCCCATGCGTCTGCATCTCACAGTGGAAAATAAAACTTACACCATCTTCCCATGGAGAACCATGAGTAGGATGCGAAGAATCATAAGGATTCCGTGTAGGTTCCATTGTGTTGCCGTTATGTTGTTTCATTTATCGGAGCACGAATGGGAACGTAGTGTGAACCCCCATGTAGAGACAGAAAAATGAAGAGAAATGTAGAGAAATGTAGAGACAGCGAAGAGACCGACACCCGCGTTACCTGATCGAACACCTCCTGGTTCTCGCCTTTCTTTATTGCGTGCTCACGCTCCTACCCCGCTGCCCGCCCTATTCGTCCTCTTCTCTCGTTGAGCTGCAAGGCGCGTGGCGTTTTCCGCCACAGCTTTCCCACGGGAAATTCAACATCCTCTAAAGTTTTCAGTTAGTCGTTTCCCTTGACGTCCAGCTTCGCGTGCCTTCGTTGTATCAGTAGCTTCTTGACGTAGTTTGAATGAGTGAAGGACATAAGGCGCGTTCGTAGCACGTGCTCCTCTCTCGGTTTGTAGCGCAGTGGGAAGAGCGCCACGTACCTCCCGTTGCGGCCAGAGAGTCGTAGGATCGAAACCGGGCGCCGCCTAACTATTTCTTTTTATAGTGGACTGCGCTGACGTCAGCCTAAACGCTGACGGGGCTGAAGAGACGCGCATGCGCAGTAGAGTGCGGACGGTGGTCAACAACAAGAAAGAGAGGGACACAGCCCCGAGCATGAGATGCTTCGCATCTAAAACGGGACCTGGCGTCCGTCTGCGGCGCCGTTATTATTCGTTTCTCGGCGTGGCATCAACTGATATAAAAATCCCAGTGACATTTTGTGGTGGTGCTCAACTTGCCTTAGAGAACTCCGCAGCAGCAAAGAAAAACACAGCTGCGCTTGTGAAAGCAACCGGCAAGACGCACTAAATGCACAAACTGGGGCACAGTTGCGTACAAACCCGGATATCGACACAGGTGCGCCCACACCTTGCTCATAGCACAGTCGTTTAGTACAAAAGCCAAATGATGCTTCACAAGAAATTTTGACGATTTCCGCGCCAATGCCGACTGAGATACAACGGTAGCATAGCAGTGAGTGCATTGTTAGCTTAGAGACTAGCGACATGTAGCGGAAAGTGGCCGAGCATACGCGGTCACCTTAGCGACGGGGGACGCGTACGCACAGGCATGGCGGCGCCCAGAGATAGTGGCCGGCATGTGCGCCACGCCATGAATGCAACTCATACGCAAGTTGGTTATGAGCGAGTTTGAAAAATGGTGCAAATGCCATAAGGGAATCCAGATGTTACCGACCCTATATGTTCGTCTAAGTGCCGACTTTTATGTAGGGTAACTCGAAGGAAGGTTGTCGAATAAGATGAATAGATGTCCTGATTGTCAGGAACAATATATTTCGTGCAGGTCAGTTCTTTGTGGGAAGGATGAACGATCATAGGAGCAGAATTGAGCGTATTACTTCGTGAGAGGGTTTTTTTTCATCACTTATGAACCCTTCGGGGATGTGAGTCAACTTTGTTGCCGTATTTGAGATATTGTATCGTCACAATATGAAATAGTGTTGCTGTTGTTAAGGTAGGTAGGGAGGTCATTGATATTCAATAAGAATAGTAGGGGACGTTGCACTGATCCATCACCAACGCCCTGAGGTCATATGTGGCGTTGCCGCATTTCAAAAAATCTTTTCGGTTGGTTAGGTGAATTGTTACTATAATAAAAAGCCACAGATGCCAAGCGATTTAACTTAACTCTAAAACAGAATATAATATCATTGTGAATGGTGAAGAATGTATTTGCTTTGTGAAATCAAATATTATGATCCCGCAAAAAAAGCGAGTACCTAAACCGTGCTTCACACAGTCTGTATGCTCAATGAATGCAAGTTCAGTGGGATAATTAGGCCTGGAGTTAAACTTTTGTAGCGCTAAAAGATAAAATTTTGCAAGGTAGTTCAATTATATTGCTTCAGTCAGCTTTTCAATTGTTACCAAAATAGACAATATCGGTATGGGTGTGTTGTCAGACAAAATATATTGGTCTTCGCTTTTTAAATCTGCTACTATCTTACTTCTGTTTAGTTTATTGGGAAAGACCCCGCTTAAAATATTGTGTTACATATATGCGCCAGAAAGTTGTGTGTCGCGTCCTACAGCCATTACATCACCAGGACTGATGTTGTCTAACACCGCACCACAGCTTTTCATAGCGATAAGAGCTTGAGATACAACTTCGGGTGTCGTAGGCCTTAAAAAGAATGAAGACCAACATCTAATGCAGCTTTCATTTTACGGATTGAATGCGGAAGAATTGCAAAAAATGCTAGTTCGCTGCATTGCGGATAACTCTGTCCTGACAAAAAATGATGCGTATTCATCAGTGACACCATTAGTATACGGCGCAGGGACTCTGAATAAGAAGTTATGTGATAAGCTTGGATTTTCTGGAGTATTTTTTTTTATTTTTCCTAAATATTTCTTGGCAGTAGTCATATAAGCTACATTAAGTGGTTGGGATTACGTCCTATAGCGATTTATTAGGGCGGATTCCCGCCGAGACACTGAAATAGATGATAACACTCAGAATTTTGCTAAACCTCTACAGCGAACAGAGTCTATGCAAACGTAGAACTTCGCTATGGTTAGCAGGTACAGCAAGCCACACCCATGCAGGTTTGTTTGTACTTCGGCACTGCCGTAACTGTGCAGCCACGAAGTTTTGCCGACCCAACCTAAACTTCCGAGTACGTACCCTTTGCCACATTGCGTGCGCACGTTGGGGCAAGAAATCGTAAAGCAAGTGAGGGAGCGAATAAGCTTCATTTAGAACAAAAAATAGAGATAAAAATTGTAAAAATGAAGATTGCCGCATCACCAGGCCATGGTGACCACCCCTAATATTTTACAACAGCCCGACGCAAAGCTGTTAATTTCGTGTATCAGGTCTCTCATCGGCAAGATAGCACGAAAGCATAAAGATTAACTGCTTAAGGACCCTGTTGAGACATTATTGAGCCCCCAGGGGTAGCCGATTTTTGCGGTTGTATGAAGGGTTGAATATTTTCCCGTATTTCTCATTCATTACACCTGCTTAACGCCAGAAAAGTTGAGAGGAGTTCTCGTAAGTCTAATGGGGAATAAAGTATTTTCGGAATAAAGTATATCGGTGCAGTAGGAAGGACGCAAAACGAACGACATCATGTGAACTCCCTTCGGCTACTGCCTATCTTCCGTACAGGTATTGCGCACAACGACAAAAGCTGTGGACAGTTTCAATTTTTTGTTGTTACCGTCATTGTGCGGTAACATTGACTGGAGCAGAAAAATTGCATATTTATTGCTATTCTATTTTCTCACAGGCGTGCAAAAGTTACGATGGGTTACTATAATAGTCCCGACAAATACTTTGGTGCCGTTGAAGTAAAAACCTCAACCGTCAAGCTTTCGTACGGAAATGGCAGTGCAAAAAACGTACCCCACGATCCTACGACCCCGGGTGCAATTGCGATGGGTACATTTTTTTCTATTGGTCTTCGCATAGACGGAGATTTGATTCGTGTAAGTAATCCTTCTCTATTTCCACCAGTCCCACTCCTGCCTTTGCACGCTTTGTTTTCTGTGAGGGGTGAACAATGATTCGCGTGACGAAGTAAATCTGCCTCAGTTGCGTTTCCCTTTGCTGTTCGGCTCGGACGACATGCTTCGCTTTGACTGAATTTCCCTAACTAAAGAATAAATGCGTAACCAACAAAATGTACTTTTTCCTGAGCAAATTATTTTACCGCGCTTCCTTACTTCGGAAAAGAGAGCGAGATAAGTAACTTTTTAGTTGAAGGTTCCTCTAGTCCGGGGCTCCGGGTATGGAGCTAAGGGCCAACCCTGGCCATACAGTCACTGCATTGAGCGCCCACAGCAAAAATGCTATCATTCTAGTGGAGCCATGTAGACAAATGTAATCTTTGTTCAATTCGAAGGAATTAGGCTTCGTTGCTGGCTGAGCTCTATTGTAGCCACAAAATACCTGGCTGCGAAACACGAAGAGCACGGAAGGCTTTTTATTAACAGAAAACGCAAAAAAATGAACACTCGAATTTCGCACTCTACCGACGTAATATGGGCTAGCCGGGCCTAGCCCTAAAATATTATCAGCGTGTCATTACAGGTGACAAATTAATTGTGGACGCACCTAGTGGCCATCGCCACCACCCAACCATTCCCATCTGATTTTCTGTGCCCTACCGGGGTTTCCGCGGTGAAAGCTTTGTTGAATGCCACCGTGGAGATTTTCCAAAGCCAATCACCATTTTTTGCTGCGCACGTAGATATTTGCGCAGTAACATGTTCGCCCTGGAGGCTCTAGGCCTTCTTTTAGTGAAGCATGTTTAGGCTACGCTAAGAGACTTTTATTAAAACTGTTGAAGCACGTCCCACGCGGGTGTATGGAATGAATAATAAAGTAGTCGTCAAAAAATGTTTTAGCCAGGGAATACAGTATACTCGCGATAATTCAAACTCTGGTAATTCATACTTTCGGTTAAGTCGAAACAAAATACTAATTTTTGGTTGGCCCCCTATACTTTCTACGTATTTAAAATCCGCTTAATTCAAACTCCGTCATTCGGTTAATTCGGGCTTTTTGCGTGTAAATATTGGAAAATATGCGCGGCTTTCCCACAACTATTTGAAAATTTGCGTGCCTATATAATCAGAGCAGTCGAAAAATTAAAAATGAACGCCTCGAGCCTTCAAGGAAAAGGGCGTTGCTAGTAAACAAACGTTTGAAACGAAGCACAAGTAAGGTGGACCATGATGTTTAGCCTTATTGGCCGTAGAAACCAAAACAATGAACTGGTCTCAAGAACGTCTAAACTTGATCGACTGCCTACACTTGTCGAAGCGGTCAAAACCACGCGGGCCACTGTCGCAAAAAGAAAAAGAAAAACGCACAATCACGCATTCGCGTGTCGCGTGCCAGCAAAAAAAAAGAAAAACAAAAACGACACGGCGGTTACGAAAGGGACGCGAACGGCATTCGGCTTGTGGCCCTTACGCGAACTGACGTGCCTAACTTCGGCTCCGTCGTTTTTCGGTGGTTGAGCGGAATACCACCGTTCTTCCCCGCGTGTTTCGGCAAAAAATACCCGTGCTGTGTACGTTTTCGACCCATGCGAGTTTTTTGGGCTCCCGGCCCAGATCTCCGGCGCCATAGGGAGCAAAGAAAACCACGCCAGAACTGGGCTTACCCCGTTAGGCCTAGCTACCACTCCGACGCTCAGCGTCGGCACAGAAGTTGTCGTGGAAAGAGAAGACATCCCCCCTGACGAACTACAATGAATGGTTGGAAATACATCCACCACACACATAGTGAGAACGCGGCCGCCAAGAAGATCGCTGAAGCGCCCAACCCAACTGCCTATGCCTACCATGCGACCAAGCATCATTGGCTGCGCCCGAAGCGATGGATTCCACCTCCAGAGAAGCTCCCTGAAGAAGACTTCAAAATCGTATTCCCACCTTATGACGGACTCGATGTCCGCACACTTAAGCCAAGCCGACATCCTAGATGCTGTGTACAGGTCGGCGTGGCTATCATATGTACAAGGTGAGCAACTAAGAATGAACGTGACTTCCAACTACTCATGTTCAACCCCTTGGGAAGAGAGATGCAGTATAATGGCATCGATCAAACATATCAATTTAAGAGGCCGGACCTTCGAGATCGCCACGAATGTCACCGCCCTATCTTGCACAGTGACCGGGATAATACTCAACGTCCCCGCTGATGATTCGCCTAAGGCCATTACGGAAAGCCTCATAAAATTCAGCCCTACAAGCAGCATCCTAAACGCCAGAAGGATGGACAACTCCCACATTGGTGCAAATCCTGTTCGATGGTACTATTACACCCTATCACCTCTCATACCGATGCCAACCTTTCCGACGAAGAACAGAAGCATGCACCCGATGATGGCGCACTAGGACATCGACCGGACGTCTGCCCAACCTCCCAGTTGCGTTGTCCAAAGTTCAGACTACTCAACCCAAACCCGGCACACTCGTGCCAACCCAAATATGTAGTGTGTAACGGCGCTCATATCACCAGCTCTGCGGAATGCCAATCCGGGTTCCATTCGAGGAAGAGACCGACACCCCCCCCCCCTATCCGCCGCGGTGGCTCAGTGGCTAAGGCGTTGCGCTGCTGAGCACGAGGTCGCGGGTCCGATTCCCAGCCGCGGCGGCCGCTTTTCTGATGGAAGCGAAATGCAAAAACGCCCGTGTGTACGATATTTCGGCGCACGTTAAAGATCCCCAGGTGGTCAAAATTAATCCGGAGCCCTCCAGTACGGCGCGCCTCATCGCCTGCGTTGCGTCGGCGCGTAAAATCAAACAATCAATCAGACCGCCACCCCTGAATAAACCGTTAGCCTGGCAACAACAACCACCACCACCACCACCCACCGCCGCCACCTGAACTCAGGAGCCCAGAAGATTGGCCTGGTCTTCCGGAACGTGAAAGAAGCCGCTCCAAATCATCGATCAACAAAAAACATCTTTCGACAAGCAAACACGAAGAAACCCAACCACCACCACCTCCGATCCAGCACAACAATAAGCAGGCGAGATGGCGCGGCGCGGGCTCCCATCCTCCTCAGAATCAACACCAAACACTCCACCCCTCCTTGACACATGCACAAGAACAAGCTAGCATGCGAGCGGAAATCGAAGCGCTCAAATAAATCATGTAGAAACTACAAAAAGATAGCCTGGCCTTGCAGTCAGAGAATCAAGCACTGCGGAACAACCTAGCTCAGGCAACAACCACAACGGTAACAGAACTGAACTCTCCTGTCAAAAAAGCCGTTGTAGACACTCCCACCACTAAAAGGGTAACTAGTAAACTCGCCAACCATGACGAAAAACTCGACGGCATCAACACTAGGCTCAACAGGTTAGAACAAACCCGCAAAACTTAACTCGACACGAAACTCCACAACACGTGGAGGTCCTAAACAACATTATGAAAGGAATAGAATCACCACAGCATCTTCAGGTGCCAACAGACACCCTGCAACAATCCCCAGCACCACATGTCGAACGCGGAAGGGACAAGCCATACAGTTAACGTCTGGCTGTGGAATTGCTGGGGATATAAACGTAAACGATCCGCTTTGCAATTCCTTGTTCAATCTTAAGGCAGTCCGCCCGATATAATTACGTTGCAAGATACAAATACGCACACGAGCTTAGCAGGCTACACGACATTTCAAAACTAGAATGTCCCGCAAACGGCGGTACTGGTCAACCGTAACCTCACCGCATCTCGGCAGCAGTTTGACAGTGTTGATATTCACCATGACCTAATAACAGTGTACGCCAGAAAACGGACCGACACCAAAATCTTTATTCTCAACGTATGCAGTTCCCCAAACACCTCGAGCATAGATTCAACCGCCTGTTCTTCCTGACTCGTCAAGAAGCAGGATCACATGGGCTCATACCTTTAGGGGACTTTAATGCCCCCCACACTGCATGGGGATATACGAAAAGCACTGCTAAAGGAGCAGGCCTCTCGGATAAGATACACCACATTAATATCCTTAACGACCCAAGCACTGCCTTCAGAGTCGGCAATAGTGCGCAGGATGACACCAGCCCCGATCTTATATTCACTTTGCAAATAAAACAAGACAAATGGAACAAAGCAGGACATACGTTAGGCAGTGACCACGATATTATAGAACCATTATTCCGCACACTGACAGGATTAGATATCTCCCCCGACAACAAACACTGACGGAGTGAGATGACTTTCGCACGCTGCGAGAAAACAATCCAGAAGAGACCCCATAACAGACATTGATAACTGGGCCTCACAGCTGCTATCTGATGTCAAAACCGTGACGAAACAGATAGATGAAGATATCCTCTCTCTTACAGAGGACTCCAGGCTTGCCCATCTCTGGGAAGCTTTCCAAAGCATTCACACACTGGAGAAAGAATAAATTGAAGCATAAGCTCAAATTACGACTAACAGCCCTTAAGTCTGACACAGAAAAACACGCAGCGGAACTTGCTTAAAGCCAGTGTGACCAGATAAGTGACCAACTGCCGGGAAACCTACACCTTAGAAGACGGTATTACAGAAGCTGAAGTCAGAGCCGCATTAGCCAAACTCCAATCCAACTCAGCCCCTGGCCCAGACCAAATAACTAAAATGCATCACGCAACCTGGACGATAAGTCAATCGCATCACTCACGAGTATTTAACGAATGCTGGCGATTGGGCACTATACCGAAATCGTGGAAGCACGCCAAAACAGTCCTGATTCTGAAGCCAAATAACCCCTCGAATTGGAACACCTCCCCCCTATCTCCCTGACATCATGTGAGGGTAAGCTCATGGAGCATGTCATCCACACAGGACTCAAGCATTATATAACTGATACTAATCGATCTTCTCCCACCATGGTGGGCTTCCGGCCAAACATGTCTGTCCAAGACGTCATGCTCAAGCTCTACCATCATATTATAGAACCTAGTACAAACAGCCACGACTCTGCTGCAATTCTAACACTGGACCTGAAAAAGCTTTTCATAATGTCACCCATTACGCAGTTCTAAAGTCCTAAAGTCAGTGAACCCAGGGCAACAATTTATAACTACGTTAACAACTTTCTAACTGACAGAACAGCCGCCCTTCACGTAAATGGCCTTAACACCCCCGCCATTGACATAGCGGGTCGCGGCACGCCCAAGGAGTGGTAATGTCCCCACTTCTGTTTAATCGGGCCATTCAAACAATACCAGAACAACTTAGCCAAATCCCAGGACTTTACCATAGCCAATACGCTGATGACATTGCGCCCTGTGCAAACAGAGGCAGTGACGCGCATATAGGGAAGTCCTACAGCAGTGCATTCAGGTAGTGTTCTAAGAAGCCGCCAAAGCAGGACTTTCATGCTCACCTTGTAAGTCAGAGTACTTTTGCTATCACCACAAACGCGTCAAGTGAAAAGCCAAACATTAGTACACATTCAAGAACACCCTATCCAGAGGGCTCGCGCATCCGCGTACTTGGTTTACTTATTCAAAATGAATAAAAAAATGGAGATTTCCTAAATATAATGGAAAAAAAACACCACCCAAAACCAGATTAATACGCAGACTCAAAATCGTCATCAAAACGTGAAAAAATCAAAAGGTCCGCTTCTCCATGCGTTCGTTTTAAGTCGACTCATGTACTCTCTCCCTTACCTTCACAGACTGGCAAGATATAGAACGGGTCAAAGAACTTATTAGGCGAACAAATTTGCACTTGGCCTTATCCCCGGCACATCCACTCCCGCCTCGAAGGCTTAGGCCTCCACAATACAGTCAGAGAACTTATCGAGGCCCACCTAACAAGCCAGTACGAACACTATCCCCATAAGCCGCGGGGGACACATACTGCAACCTGTCTATTGGACACCTCACAAACTGTAACACTCTACCCTATACCACCACACATCCACGCCAGCTAATAATCAAAACCCCTGCGCGCGCAATTAGAACATCACATATACAGAGAAAAAAATGGGGTGAAGTGTTCCAAATATACCAACAATAACCGAAATCCATCTATGGCGACACAGGAATAAGTGACCTACACCTTGCCAGGAAACGCTAACTACTCTGCCAAACTAACGAGCCACCCGCCCAGAAACGACAGAAAAAGGCGGCCATAGCCTTAGCCATAATACGGACTCCCGCCCTGTGGCTAATCACTTCTGATTCAAAGACTGCAATTCGAAATTTCGCCACTGGCCGACTATATCGAGTGGCACTCAAAATTCTGGAAAAAAGCCCACCCATAACCCCAGGCCAGACAATTCATTTGACCAGGGCACATGCACACTCCGACCTCGAGTGAAACGAAATGGTCCATGAACATGCCCGAGGGCTCACGATCCTGGCAGGGCCTAATTTATATCCCTACCACGGGGTGCGATCTGCGATGAATCTCCTGCACATTTAATGATATCATCGCACACTACCGCCTCTCCCGCCGGATCTACCCACCGGCGGACCAGCAATTAAATAGTAGCAAAGCTCACATTTGGCGTTTACAACAAGCGAACACTTTCCTCAACCCAGCCCGTCCTACCCACGTACACGCAAACCTCTACCCAACCGCAGCCCGCAACCTGTGCAGTGAACACGCCATACTAACTAACATAATATGTAAATGCCCCCCGGACCCGTTCCCACTAATCACCACTGAGGAGCACTAGGAGGCCGCGCCCCGCTACTCCGATCAGGACCTTTAGGTCCGGCTAATCGACAAGGCTGAGGAGGTCGCTGTTGAGTGGATGCCACCTACTACAAGCGCGACTTGAAAGGCATTAACCGAAACAGTTTTTCTGTCTGTCTGCCTGTCTGCTTTCTTTATTTTGTGCAGTTAGAGTTTTAAAACGCTTACAAATTAAAACAACGTGATTAAAATCAATGCCTAATCATAATGTCTGCTGTCACCTTGCACAAAGTCATATATATGAGAACTTTTGATAATTCAAACCAGATAATTAAAACTAAATCCTGGGATTCCTTCGAGTTTGAATTATCGCGCGTCGACTGTATACCAAGCCGTGTCATCCGTGAAGTTGGATGACCAGCGGAAATATTTGTTGGCTATTGGTTGGCCATAAAGTGCCACTGACACCACGGCGTCGGGACGGGGAAGCGTTGAGCCAGCTTGTAGCCACGCCGATGTCTTGCGCCCTCCTCTTCGCGGTAATGGGGGTCGCGGTAATACGCTTGGCGGCCGTGCCCCGATCGTAGTCCGTGGTTCCTTCTTGTAACATTAGCCCCCACTGGCGCCTTTTCTTGTGAGTACGCTTCACGGTGGACCAAAAATTGTGGAAAACCCTGCTTACTAATGCCGAGCTCAGACTGAACCTGTGGAGAGCGACTCCACTTCGATACACAACAAATTCCTTTCTGGGGGGTCACTTTTTACGTAGGCGTCTTAATAAAATCATTTTATGTAAAAGTAGATATCTTATGAAAACTATTGTTTTACTAAAAATATTTTTATGCCACGGCAGGACGAAGTTGATACATAGCATGCTGCATCAGGAGAGGATTTAAAGGGAAGCTGTGATAGCACGAGGGTAGAAAGGCTCCCGTTTGAACCCTTTTTCATTTCAACCTTCCAGTTTGGTCCCTCCCTTTTCCAGCAGATATAAAACGACCTTCCCGTTTCACATTTTCTAATTTTGCCTGCTTCCCATTTGAACGCGTTTCCTATTAAACCTTCCCGTTTGGTCCCTACCATTTCAACCCGATGCGAAACGACCTTTCCGTTTCAACATTTCCCATTTTGACCGTTCCCGTTTGAGCCCCTTTCCATTTCAACCTACCCGTTTGGTCCCTCCCGTTCCAACCCAATGCGAAATGACCTTCCCGTTTCAACCTTTCCAATTTGGCCTGTCCCCATTTGAACCCCTTTCCATTTCAACCTTCCCGTTTGGTACCTCCCATTTCAACCCGATGCGGAACGACCTTCCCGTTTCACCCTTTCTCACTTTGCCTGTTCCCATTTCAACCTTCCCGTTTGGTACCTCCCGTTTCAACCCTATGCGAAACGACCTTCCCGTTTCACCCATTCTTATTTTGCCTGTTCCCATTTGAACCCCTTTCCATTTCAACCTTCTCATTTGTCCTCTCTCGTTTCAACACGGTAAAAAATGACCTTCCCGTTTCGTATTGTTCCACTTCGCCCCTTTCCCATATAACTCACTTAGTTTGTATCATGTGACTCGGACCGCTGTGGGCAATTTCTAAAAATTAACCCAATGTATTGAGTTACTTCCCACGTAACCCAAAGTAAAAATTACACGTACGTCAAACGTAACCAGAAAATTGAATTGAATTTACGTCAAGCGTATTCCGCAGTAAACAAACTTCCGGCTGGCAAAACCAACGTACAGACACTTTATCAATGCGCAGCATTCTTTGCGAGTACGCCCCATAGCCAGGACCATGTGACGTCCTGCATTTACTCAAAAATGCAGGTATCACGGGTATCACCTATAATCGTCATAATAACGTAAATGGAGATAATAGGACGAACGAAAATTCTGAAAAACTAACAAATAAAATATAAAAAATTACTGGTAATGACGAACCGTGTAACGCCTTGCATTTCCACAATTATGGTAATCTCGCGAAAGTTCTGCCTCTAATCGTTGTAATAGCGTGAATGAAGACAATTATTTAAGCGAAATTTCGAAACTATAAAACATACAATAACTATATCGAAAAACCAGAAAATGGTGAACGATATGACTCCCTGCATTTCTACAATAATGCAAATCTTCAGGAAGTTCCACCTGCATTCATTAAAATACAGCGAATGGATATACTTGGTGAAAATAAATATTCAGACTAAAAAATAAGAAAAATATAAAAAGTAAGGAGAATGGCGAAACATGTAACGCCCTGCAGTTACAGAAAACTGCAGATTTCACGGAAGTTCCACCTGCAATAGTTATAATAACGTAAATGGAGATAATTGTTCGAACAAAAATATAAAAACTAGAAAATATGGCAAGATAAAAATAAAGAAAATGGCGAACCGTGGGACTCCCTGCATTTCCACAATAATGCAGATCTTGCGGAAGTTTCACATGTAATCGTTATAGTAGCGTGAATGGAGCTGCTTGGTGAAACAAAATTTTGAAAAACCAGAAAATGAGAGAAATATGAACAAAAATTAGGGAGAATGGCGAACCATGTGACACCCTGCACTTCCACAAAAATACAGATTTCCCGGAAATTCCACCTGTAATCGGTATAATAGACTAAACGGAGATAATTGGTTGAACAAAATATGACAAACCTTAAAAAAAGGAAAATATTACTGAAATACGGAAAATGGTGAATAAAGTAACACCCTGCATTTCAATATGCCGTTTGTGCGAAAAATTCATTAGTAACCTTATAATAGCGTAAATATAGATAGTCAAACGAAATTTTGCAGACTAGAAAACATAAAATACCAAAAATTACGGAAAATCGCGAACCACGTAATCACTGCATTTCAACAATAATGCAGATTCCGCGAAAGTTTCACCTGCAAGCGTTATATTACAGTAAACGGAGATAATCGGTCGAAGAAAAGTTTGAAAATCAAAAAATATGCATAAAAAAGTACTGAAAATGTCGAACCAACGTATAACGGCCTTCATTCTCACAATAAGGATGATTTTTCACAAGTTCCAGCTGCAATCATTTTAATACTGTAAACGGACACAATTGGTTGAACGAATATTTGAAAAATTAAAAATGAAAAAATATACAAAATATTTATGGAAAATAGGAAATCGTATAGGGCCCTGCATTTCCTGAATAATGCAGATTTTGCGCAAGTTCCAGCTGTAATCGCTATATAGCGTAAATAGAAATACTTGGTCGAACAAAATTTTGAAAAACTAAAACTAAGAAAAAATGCAATAAATGCAGAAAATTGACAACCTTTAACGCCCTGTATTTCAGCAATAATGCAGACAAAATTTCGGGAAGTGCTCTGACACCAAAATACCAACCCCCGGGCTACGCCCAACTTGTAGTGTGTAACTATAAACTACCAAAATGTGTGACGCCGAGGATGGAACGAAATGAATGCAGCCATGTCTCCAGAGAGAAAAAAAATCAGAGGGCACTGCATGGATTAAGAGCGCATTGCAGACAGTTGAGCGAAGCTTACTCGGAAGCAGCCCGTCAGTGGAAACAGAAAAAACACAAGTACTTCGCGCTGGTTCTGAATACAAGCGTTCTTTGAAACCATTTTGACGTCACAGCAATTTGCCTGGATAGTGGCCGGTGAAGCTCCACCCATTCATCTGCTTTTCTAGTTAAATATTACGCTTGTTTGTTGGAAGTTTGCATTGAAGTTGGAATCGTTGTTGCCGCGTCAGTGAAGTTGTTTCAATAAACCAAACTCGTATTTTGTCTTCGCGGCCTCGTTAACCACAACGCACGACTATCACTCTTACAAATATAAACAAATGACATTTTACATTTTCTGAATTTTTTCCAGCCTTTGGTCAACGAGTGGGTTGGAAATGGCTACAAGACAGGTTATACAATTGCTAGTGAGTACCGTTTCATTCCACAGCGATAGCCAAGCACACGAGCATGCGCTACTGCACTATCTCGCCTTTGTTGATTCATTTCTCAGGTCTGCATTAAGTAATAAGACACACAGACACCCAGGCAACAATAAGGGAGTGTCAGATTTTACGGCGCTACAGTGAAATAGATACACCTTCAATTTTTGCATCCTAAAGGACAGTACGCAGAAGACGTATAGCATTACGGGGTGGTGATTTCAACCGCAATAAGAGTTTACTTCTAAGATCTTTGATCATTCAATTTAAAAATACTTCTATTTCCAACTGGACTGTGAAGCCAGAAATTATTGGACATATTCCAACTTCAAATGCATGTTTGCACCTGGAAACTCATCATCATCTTCAGCGTCATTTAAAACAACAAAAACGACGACGACAACAACCACAGCAACAACAACAACAACAACAGCAACAGCATATTTAGGTCTATTTCAGGACAAAGGTCTCGTTCATTGACCTCCACCCGCTCCTGTCCTGCGCTGTCCGAGTCGATTATTTGCTTCCGAATTGCCTTGTTTTGTCTCTCCTTGAAGTTAATGCCCGTCGCCTTCTTCTGCGGCAAGTCCTGTCTCGAAGTATGCATTTTGTAACCCTCGTTGTCCACTTGTTTTCGGTTCGTCTTGCTGCATAGCCATCACAAGTCCATTTAGTCTCCTAGTTCGAACAATAATATAGTCTGTTCGAATTTTCTCCCTAATCCAAGAAGCTCACTTTCTGTCCATAAGTGTTATTCATATCGTTGTTCGCTCAGTGACCCGATTGGTCGACATTGGTTTGCTTTCCAGATGTTCCGTAAGGTGCCAAGTTTTCGTTTCAAACGTCGTCACCGGGCACACGCATTGGTTGTTTACTATCCTTTTAACATCGAAGCTCTCAGCAAATCGTAATTTTTCGTGTCCGCCGTTAAAAATACCACTAAATTGCCAAGAGCGTGCACGTGAGCACAGGCCTTGTAGCGAACGCTCAGACGTTAACAATACCAAGGTAATGCCAAGCGCGCGTGCATGCAAGCTTCCCGACGACCGTCCAGCTTACCGGGCGCATGTTTGTCGAGCCAAATATACCCACTTAGGGAGATTGGCCAAAATTACGGCGACCACCCGGCAGTTAAAAATACCAAGCCAATGCCGAGCGCTAGCGTCTGCGTGCCTCGCTGAGACCGCTCAGCGTCTCCGGCGCACGTTTTCAAGCCAGGCCACTTAGGGCGATTGGCTAAGAGTGGCCAAAAAATTCAGCGTTCACTGTAGGATTGACAGCACTTGCTCCGAACGAGGAGGACACGTCATAGCGTATGCCAGTGCAATGTGGTGTCCAATGATTACCACGTCCAAAAAAATTAAGGAAGCTCACACTTATAGCAACACTGATGGAGTAAATGTCGTTGCGGCAGTAAAGCAGAAGCAAATCGGCGGCGATCGTGCACTTAAACGTTTGTAATGGTCGTGACGGTTGCGTACATTGTCGCTACCTGCAAGTCTTACGCGTTAGTGCGAGCTTCCTTCATTTTTTTAGGGATAGAGCCAGATAACTCTCCATTATTTGTGAGTGCTTGCCCAATGCGCACCAGCTCATTCCTATTCTGCCCCGAAATTTTTTTTTGTGAAGCTGGAAGCAGCACTGACCATCTGGCCAAGATAGTTATATGCATCTACTTGTTCTAACGTTTTGTTACCGCTCCTGACGAGGGCGCATTTAGCAAATTTATTCATCGTAACTTAAGCTTCGTTCATATTTCTTTATGGCCCCACATTGAAGCTTTCTAATTGTAGTTCTTCAAGCATTTTTTCTGTTCTGCTGATTCAGTGAGCTAGACTATGTCGTCAGCGAACTGCATAAGTTCCAAGCATTCCCCATTTATCCGCAACCTCGCGTTTTACCAGTCAACCTCCCTGAATACCTTCTCTGTGAACAATTTTGGTGAGATGGTGTCTCCCTGTGGCACTCCCTTTCTGATCGGAGCTTTTCGCTTTTATCGTAAAGATTATTGGCTCAGCACTTTTAACATCACTGCGGTGTCTAATGAAGGAAAAGCTTGTTCATTGTCTATAAAAAGATTATAATTGGAATAGTGCACACTGCAGATTTTTCTATTACTTGACTGACCCCACGAAGGGGATTCATTGTTGAGTACCCTTTCCGGAACTCAGCCTGCTCTACGTGTTGCTGATAATATAAGCCATCACTTATTCTGTTAATTATTACTTTGGTGAACGGCTTCCGTGCAACTGAGAGTAGGGTGGTGGGACTGTAATGATTACGGTATTTGGTATCTTTCTTTTCTTGAATCTGACCAATGTTAATGCTTGGAAAATCTGTTTTCCATATTCTTGAATTCACAGCACAAGGAAACCGAGACGACAGGGAGAGCGAGACACACAAGTGCTGACTTGCAACTGAAGCTTATTACTGTGACCTCTGGCATATAAAGACAGCCGAGATCAAGGCAGCACAAAATCGACACAGCGCGTGAAGACAAAATAACAAAACTGCCACAACATAACTACCACCATGGGCTTGCACACTGTCCACAGGGGTGATTTCTTTTGCTGATAGCTGTCAGAGAAGGAACGCTTACACACTTTTCTGCTTTCTTTGCCACTTCATGCACCTCAGTAATGTCTCTTGTCAGTTTCTTTTTGTTCTTACACAATATTGCGGTACTTGTGAAGACAGGCTCGCACTCAGCACACTCTCCACCACGTACTCCTTGACGACCGCTTTTGCACTTTTCCACGATGTAACTGTGGTCCTTTACCCTATCGTTTACGCACCTCTCAGTTTACCTGATATATTCTCTGCCACACAATCAAAGAATGCTATAAACTACGTTGTTGGCACATGGAACGAACAGTTGCTGGTGCTTCTTACTACAAACTGGAGAAACAGGGGTATCCCTACTAGCCTGCATACAAAGTCTCGAAAGTTTATTTGTAGCAGAAACAACAACATTTCCATAGGCACACTTTGCTACTCTTTTTAGAGTATGCGTTATATTATGTATGCATGCTTATACTGGAGGCTTTTCTTTTATTTTATTTTTCTGGTCATTTTTTCGCCTAGCCTCCATTTTATTCATCAGCCCTTCGGCAACGCACGTTAATAGATATCTTGGGAACTTCCATTAATTAGGCAGCTAAGCTGGTGCATAAAAGTAGAGGGTATTACATGAATGCAGCCCTGGACGACTGAATTTGTAAAGCACAGATTCACAATTCCTCACTTATTAGTTTCGAATGGACCGCATCTTACGCAAGGAGAGACTTCTCCCCTCGATGGTCGTATTTCCAGCAAATGTGGTTATGATTAAAAGAGAGGTTAAGATAGAGAAACCTGTTACATCTTGCCTTGGGTAGTTTCATGTGTTACTACTAGTGGCTTGAAACAGTCATAAAAATTATTAGCAATTGTTGCATCATAATCACAATAACCTTCTTTTCACATGGAACTACTACGATGTTATCACGCACAATTCCAAGAATATCTCCTGGCATGGCTGTCTTCAGTCGATCGTATAAAACCTTATCTTTGTAAGATAAATAAAGTAACTTAAAATAGCTGGGATAGATGTACCATAGCCAATTTCACCCTTTGGGAAATAATTTTCGCAGTTCCAGGTTCGAAAAGCAAAGTTCAAATAAAAAAGTTCGCGCCAATGCACTCCGTGAATGTGGTTGGAAAGCCAAGCTGTAAACAGCACCCACAAAGATTACCCATGCGACGTCACTTGAATTCACACACGTCGCTCTACAAATAGTAAAACCAGGGAGAAGTGAAATGCCCCTAACCACACCCTTTATTACTTCAAAGAGATATTCTTGGCAAAGTTAAATTATGAACGGTGATTGGTTGAGTTGCATGGGCGTAGCACATGAGTGGAGACTTTTTTTATAAAATTAAAGGAAGTTCAATCCCGATGTTAGACTATATCATTTCTCCGTCTCTGCCGCCGCGGATGGAGGCGACGAGATTGGCGGCAGAGACGGAGGAGGACCTGGAGAAGGAGGAGGAAATGATTTTACTCACATTTCTGAACTGCCTAGAGGGCGGCCCAAGAGAGTGGTTCCTTCTTCACTGGAGCCCATATGCAGTCCGCGCTACCTGTGCTCTGCCCACTAGCTGAAGCTGGGGAGGTAGAGAGGGGCTAGACAGCAGCATCTCCCACTGGCTCTTGTTGGGTAGCTGACGGAAAGAGAAGAAAGTGTTAAGGACTAAAGTCGCACACCCGGATTATGTGGCGGAGTGTTCCTACTTCTGAGCAAAATTTACATTCAGCGTTGAAGCGATTGTGGCGCATTAAGTGAAGACGCGTCGTGTGTGTGAAGGAGCCGGATTGTATGAGCCGTAGGGTAGTTTGTTTTCTGAAAAGTTCAGGGTAAGGTGAAGATAGGGTCTGTCTCTGAAGGCGATAATGCTGGGTTATGTTCCTGAACGAGATGAGCGGGTGACTGTACTCGTGCAGCTACATAGCACGACGGTGAAAGCGCAGGCTTCTTGGTGGGCGTATTCGTTGCCTTCCGTGGAAGCGTGTGCGTGTGTCCAGATGAGCTCAATGAAACCGTTTGGGGAGTGGTTTTTTAGCACACGCAGTGCAGGTCGGGCCACCCAACCCGACTGCTAATTCCGGTAGGCTTGTCAAGGCGATGGCTGCCTCTTCTGCTGCCGTCATGTCTTGGATCTTGAGTGAGGCACACGCAAGAATGTTGGTTCTGGAAGTAACCACGATAATGGCGTACTGCTGCCATCGATCTTGGGAGGCGCCTGTGTAGATAACTGCATGATCCCCACCGAGGGTAGTTTGAGTGCTTCATCCCGTGCTTACCGGCGACCCTTGTCGTGTGAGGGGTTCATATTTCCGAGCAAAGGGAGCAAGTTCGAGTTCTTGTCGCCATAAGTCCGGGGAGTACATCAAGCGGGTGACATTCTGTGCTGCCCAGCCAATCTGGTGAAGGAAGCGGTGACCCGCCGCAGTTCTGCTCATTCGGAGCTTCTGGTTAGAAAGATGGCCCCTCAGCTCTTCCACCGTGTTGTTAATCCCCGCGCTGAGCAGTTTCTCTGTGGACGCACTCATGGGAAGACCAAGGGCCTCTCAACCGCCTTTCTAATGTTTATATATAGCATCGTTATGTCCTCTTGCCGAGAAGAAGTCAGGGGTTTGACGTAAGTGATTCTCGAAAGAACCGAAGTTTGAATTAATTGAAAGGTATCGGCTTCCTTGAGGCCTCGCTTCTTAGTTGCAACTCGCCTGACCATGTGTATGATTTGATTGACGCTCTGTTTCAGGCACTGCAAGGACACGTCACTCTTGGTGTTAGCCTAGAGATGTATACCCCGGATTTTGATGCTGGGGCTTGGAGTGGTGACCTGGCCATCCAGGAGTATTTCAATGTTTTCCTTGATGGGTCGTTTGGCGCGAGGGCGGGCGACAAGGAGCTGTGATTTTTTACGCGAACACTGGAGGCCACAGGCTTCAGCACACTGGCGTACTAGAAGTTAGATTGCGTGCGTTGGTGTGAGCTTCCTTTAATTTTTGTAACTCCTAGCACACGCGCAAGGCGCGAACAGGGCCGCTAGACGTACCGCGTACGGAGCGCGCAGCCGCGCGAGAGGTCGCGTTAAGCTATCACGTGGCATTCAGCGAGAATGCAGGAGGTAAACCCGCACCTGTGCATGGTGAGTCCACCCCCTGTCTTCCCCATCTCCACCTGAGAATTACCGTGCTGTGCCAGGCCAAAATGTGCTAAAGCGCGTCAAAAGGATGGATGTTTACCCTGGAATGAAAACCTTTTTCTTGAAATTACACACAGGCACCTTGCCTGTTGGAACCTGGATGCAGGATAGAGGGATATTTGTGCCATGGGGAACTCAGTGTTCAATTTGAAAACAGCCAGAAACAATAGCGCACGTTTTTCTGCATTGTTGGGCTGCGGTATTTTTGTGGGGTGTCCTACAGAGGACCTTTCAAAAGGATTTCCCGCTAATCCCTCAGGGCATACGCTATCCAGCGGTAGAAAACGAGGAGGGGGCACCCTTGGACCCAGTGATGTTGGTGGCCTTGCATAGCATATGGGGCTTGCGCATGACCTGGCTCCACGGTGATGTGGACGCCCGCTCTACGCGGCAGTGTTTTCGTGAGTCCATATCCCAGTACGTAGAAGTCAAGAAGCGCAAAGCATGCGCTCCTGAGTGGCTGTCAAGGATAGAACCCTTGACTACGCTTAAGGAATTTTAGACAGACATCAGCCTTCATAGGTTGGTGGCTTGTCGCTCCAGTCGGTCATGTAAATAAGTTTGTTTTGTGTTTCTGTGTTGTGTCGAAGACTGGCATTAAAGAGAAAAAAATGGTCGTGGCTAAATCGGTAAGACAACGGGCTCTCGCTGTTTTACTCTATTGTTTCGAGGTTCGATTCCTGTCGGTGCCAGTAAGTTTTTTTTATTTCTTCGCGGGAGTTCTCTGCTGACACCAATGGTCGCGAAAAAACCCTTGGGGGGTAGAGGTAAAATCTTTGCTTTAAAAGCAACAACTTCTTAAAAAACAGCAACCGTTATCCAGGGAGCGTTGAGAAATGCGACCGGTCCATGAATGTCGACTTCGTACTAAAATTCTTAAGCATTTCATTGTGCTGAATTAAATATGAAAAGTCTTTTACATGTAATCAGCATTCCATGTAGTAGATATCTGCTGTAGTATCCAAAATCCTAATAACATCTGAAGAATTATCAGCAGCGAAGGATACAAAATGCGTAATATACGTACCAGTGCGCAAGCCAAAAAGACACCTCAAGAAATCAAGTCCACAGTGCTTGCTGAGTAAGCCTTCCAGACCACGTACACGGTGTTCTCAGTCGTTTTCCCAAGTTTGAGGTGCCTCCATAGAAAACACCACCGGAACTTTTCAGTTTCGTAAACCAAGTGTCCAGCCAGGCTGCAGAACATGAGAATGATATATGTGTCTCCTACGTAATCGAACCACTCCATCACATGCTCATTTCATGTACAAGACCTTTATTATTTTATTCCTAAAAACAATTGCGTCTGTAATTAAAGGAAAAACTGACTCTCACGCACAGGTAGCATTTCGGAACGCAGTCGGTATGACGGTGGCCGGTTTTTAGACATTGTTGCTTTTTATGTGAATTCTATTTTATCAGCCTGGAAGGAGAAAATTATCTCCAAAAATAGGAAATTCGCATTGGTTTATGTATCGCACCCATTCTAAGTTAGTTTTACTTAGCTCTCACAGATAGAGTTTTCTTCGACCAACGCAACACAGCCATGTCAGCAAACATTTTTGATTTGTTGATGATCACCTCACGGTGATTCCATGTGACCAAAAGAACATTATATTACGACGAAACAACTGCTGAAAATTTAATGCCTCCTTGAAGCCACTACTAGTAACCCATTAGGTACCTAGTGCAGGATGTATCCGGTTTTTCGATCTAAATATCTCATGATTCATACCCCATTTGTTGGAAATAAGAACATTGAGGCAATAAATCGGTGCTTTATTATGACTCGCCGCGTTGGAAACTTATTAAAAGAGGCACTTCAAAATTGTGATTTACAAATTGAGTCATTTAGTCATGCTTTGATGTGATACTCTATAGTATTCTGGACCACGTTGATCGAATATTTAATGCAGGTTCCCAAGACACCCATTAACGTGCGTTGCCGAAGAGCTGTTGAAGAAACTGAAGGCGTGTCAAAAAAAGGATCAGAACCAAAAAAGAAAGAGAATTTTGCAGTATTGTCATCCATACATAAGGTATCACATAATCTAAAAAGAACCGCTAAGCATGCCGATGTGAATGTTGTTGTTGCTGCTGCTAATAAACTTTCGACACATTGTAGACGGGTTAGTAGGGATACCCCAAGTTATCCGGTTTGTAGAAATAAGCATTAACGACACTTCAGTCCATGTGCCACCAACATAGCTTACACCATTGCTCTAATGTGTGGCAGAGAAATATACCGTGCAAACCGGGAGGTGTAATAACTAAAATCGCAGGGAACACATTTCCGACGAGAAAAAATGCAAAAGCGGGCATCTAAAAGTACATTGCAAATACTGCATAGCATATGAGCATGTAAAAAGTGAAAACCGGTCATTTAGGAGTACAATGTACACACTCTTGTGGATGGGAGCATATCTTCAATAGTACCGCGATATTGTAAAAACATAAGCACAAACTGCCTGCGGAACATATTTAGGCACATGACATAGCGAAGAAACAAGAAAAGTGTGTAAGCGTCTCTTTTGCGACGCAATCAGCTGATGAAATTACCTACCTGGACGGTGTATAAACACGTGGTAATACCAAGGTCAGGGCACTTTGTTATTTTGTTTTCAGGTGTTCTGAGGCGATTTCGTGGTGTTACTATGTGTCGATTGCCTCGATTTCTACTGTACCTATATGCCAGGCGTCGCAGCTATAAACTTCAGTTGTACGTCAGCGCATGCGTATGTCGCTCTCTCCTTCGTCCTTGTTTCTTGGTGGCGCTATAAATGCAGGAATGTGAATCAGAAATATGTTGGCGTTGTTTCAGGCAATGCACACATTTTACAGTCCTTGTGCATTCTGGAGAAAATGAAACAAGCTTTCGCAGTACAATATGTCCTCTTTCCTTTAAAGGATTCATGGTAATGCCATCATTCTCTACAGCTTTTCCTGTTTTCGTCCAATGTGAGCCTTTTCTACTTCTTCTTTAGTTACTAGTAGGACATCGTCAGCTACGTTTGTACGCTCGGTAGTTTCCCTAAGGTAAACACCGCCAGCATAAACCCTCGTGTCGAATCCCTCGTCTTCTCTGATTATTCTCGCTGTGTTTGGCGTAATGTTACCCTCCTAGTCTCTGAGTGCGTAAATCTACTACAGACAACGTCAAGCACATTTTAAGCCACTGCTCGCTATATGCCAGTCAGCGGGCAACAGCATCGAAAGCACTTGTGCGACTACGACGCGGATGTCTTCTAGAACCCTCACACTTCCTTGGACCCTGGCGAAATCGTGAGGAGGCAGTGCTGGGTACAAAAACACTGCTTACTTTTCTTGCACAAACAGGGATAGAAGAGGTTCTGTGAACCCTCTGAGCATGTACATTTTGTATATGTGTGCATTTCCCCTCTTACTCCCCTTTCTTTTTTTTCTTTTCTTTTCTCTCTATTTTTCGCTGTCACTTCACTGTATTCACCCCATCTGGATTAGCAAGCCCTGCCGTTAGTTGGGCTGACCTCTTCAGCTTTTATTAAAGGCGTTCTCTCTCCATCTCTCTCTCCTATCCTGGCCGATAGCCATCTTACTCTTAATTGCTTCTAAACTCGCCCCCCCCCCCCTCCCATTCCAGCATTTACGCGATAATTGCCATGTTGCAACACACGATTTACGTTCCTTTTACTGCTCGCAATCGATTTCGACAGCTCTACTAAATCAGTTTGATCTGTCATGCTCGAGAATTTTATGTTCCTACGTTTCCTAATAAGTCCCTTCGTTTACTTAGTTTGTTTTTCACTTTCTTTTCTACATGCCATCCCCCCCCCCTAATACTGAATCTATCATTTACCCTATCATTTACGATCATTTACCCTATCTTCACAATCTTCCCTCACCCCATTTGAAAGCACGAATTTGTTTTGAAACATTCCTATCAATTCCTGCGTCTTGGCTCTGGGTGACTTGATGCTAGGTTGCTTTCTTTTCACAAGATTTGTTCTGTCTTTTTTTATATTTAGACTTACTTGGCACCTAACCATCCTAAGATCGCTGCTGCAAATCTTGCCCAATAGCTCTAGGTCTTGCAGTATACCTGGGTTGTCACGGAAAATGAAGTCAATTTTAGTCAGAAAACAAGGGGTGTTGCATTTCACCTGGGAACGTGGAGTGGCAATTTCAGCCGGCATTTTACGGTTCGGTTGAATTTCCAGGTGGAACTACAAGTTACAACAGGTGATTTTTAAAATTCTGCATTTTCAGCTGAATTTTACAAATTTTGCCTAAAACTAATGGCTACATGCTAACAAAAACATTTTCTTTATTCTTCCAGTTAGCTTCTGTGTTTGCAGCACGGGAGCCCGCAGCTCTATCGAGCTGCCCTTGAGACAGCTGATTGTTCCGGTATCCTGGCATCGCGTACTTTGTACATGCTGCCAATAAATTTCGGTGTTCGGTCTTTTGATGAGCCTTTGTGTAAAAAACAAACCAAGGCAAAAGGCTTAACTATTTACATAATGAACATACATGCACTTCCACGGTACCGCAATGTGCTCCTACGTAAGGTAATGAGCACGCCATTACTTCCACAGCTAAAAAATTAAAGAGTATATTTCCCGCCAAATATCAAAGAATGGATGTTTACACAGTTTTGAAACGGGATGCTACAGAAAACAGGGCCAACAAATGTAGCGTAAAAGAGAGAAACTTTCCTATACTGAAAAACTTGCATTAAGGTGAATGACAAAAAGCCATGATCGGTTCTTGACGCATCAAATAAAATTTTAGCGTGGTCAGCAAGCAGATACCTATGTGACACCATGTAAATCTACCAGAGAGATGCGCGGGTTCCTAGTATGGTATTCCGTGCTTTCGTCGCAAATGGCCACAGAAATTATTGCTATCAAATTAATGTAATATGCTGCGTCATAACACGCGTCTCTTCTGTAATTGTTGTCCACGCTTGCATGCTTTTGTGGTACCTAATTTGGGGGCAGCGTCTACGCAGGTGAAGCTCTGGGCTAAAACGATTAGTTTGGCGACAATGTAAGCCAGTTGAACAACACGCACAGTACTCTTGGTTATGCTTCCGTGGCTTCATCATAATTACCGCACTATCATAACTGCTCGCTGCGATGGCTCAGCCATCATCATCACCTCTAAACAATCAGTATAATCGCTTGGGTTGTTCGTTCGCTGGAATGGTCGAATCAATGTTCATGCCAAAGATCTTCTCTCATTAGTAAACAGTTTTGTTGTGCGGAGTGTTAAGTGCAGAAGTGCATGCGGAAGGTTGCGCACCAGGAATGGAGCATCACAGCAGAGTTCGCTACAACAGGTAGCCTTCGGCCGTCTTTAATTCAAGTTGGAATGATATACCAAGAAGAGTGATCTGACTTTCAGTAAGCTGTAACATTCGTGCGTGTGTGTCCACGTGTCAGTCTTACAATATGTACAGACGCATCCATCCTAATTTTCGTGAGAAGATATAATCACGGTCTATGGCCGTATCTCCTATTTCCCGGCACACACTTTGCCTTGGCGGTTCTTGTTCCTTTTGGGCCAGGCTGTTGCCTCCTGGAGATTTATAAGGTGATAATAGCAGCACTGTCGTCCGCCCGTGCAATATTTGTTTCTTCCGTGAAGATGTGCGTATGGTCCAGAGATGCTTAATTCGTTATCACAAAGTACCCTTACTGCTCTTTTCTAACAGAAAGCAAGTGGAAGACGACAATTTCTAGTGGGGCAAACTACATGGTTTCGCTTCACCTATGCGATGAAGTTGGCGGAAGTTTTCCATCCAATGGCCTGGTAAGTGAAGTATTTTTTCTATAACTACTACCTAGGCATCCTTCAAAAATGGATGTTAAAAGTTCTGCTTTGTTTCATCTGCTAGCCATATTTGGTGACTACCTGCGACCTGTATGGAGCTACTTTTTTGCTGACTATTTGGCGTCCCTTCCTAAGCGATTTTTGACTCCGGGGCATGGTGTAGTTGCGGACAGTTTTCAAGGGCGATCATTTGAAACGATCCCATTTTCAGTCCCCTACCTCCCTTTTAGGACGCATCTCGGTGGATCTAGCTACATCTTTAGTGCCAGCACTTTCTGTTTCCACGCGCTCTCACACATACCTGCGTTCACAACCCATCCTATTATCTGCTTATCTAACCACACATCACATAAAGGATAGAATCGTGGTTCTCCGAAAGCAGCGCATTATAGATGCAAACCCGGTGATGTAGATATTGCGGAAGCCTCTTTTAATCCGAATCCTGCCGCCACACAGCCGCCTGTTTGCGTTTATTGTGGTCACCTAACAAGCAACATTTATCTCATAGGCACAACGCACCTCCATCTACACAATGACGGCGAAGGTAAAGAAAGTGATTGGCGTCTTCTTAGAGCATGCGTGGACAGGGACGGATGTCGCCTGTATCATCATCAGCTGCGGCCTATCTAAGCCCAATGCACGGCAAAGGCCTCTCCCATAGATCTCCGATTACCCCAGTCCTGTGCTAACTGCCACCAATATATCCCCGCACATTTCTTGATCTCATCTGCCAGTCTATCCTTCTGCCGCCCCATTCCCCGCTTGCCTTCTCTAAGGATCCTCTCTGTTACCCTTAATGGCCAACGGTTACCCTGCCTTTGAATTACATGCCCTGCACACACACGTTTCATCTTAATTTATTCTAATATGTGCTTAACACACGTTTGTTTCCTGACCCACTGCGCTCCCTGTTTGTCCCTTAATGTTATACCCATCATCTTCCATTTCATCACCTGTATGTTGCCCCTTAAAACCTTGGTGGATCCCCTGCCGCTAGCCCTAAAACTGTACTACCCTATCTCTTGACACGTCTAGCGTCCAAAAAGATACGAATGAGTGATCTAGATGTAAGATTAAAACACTGGAAGAAAAGGACCCCTATACTTCCAACCAATGGTTGACATTAGGAAACAAGTACTAAAAGGCAGTCGAACAAACCAAGGGGCTGAGGTACGAACGCACATTCAACCTCACGCATAGGGTGCGTGAAATTTGACAAATCTTCATGTTTCTTAACTCAAAAGCGAGAACGTCAACAATTTATCCACGATCTATTAACTCAAATTAGTTGATTTGATTTGATTTATTCATTTCAGGGTTTAACGCGTCGACGCAACGCGGGCGATGAGGCGCGCCGTAGTGGAGGGCTCCGGATTAATTTTCCCCACCTGGGAATCTTTAACGCGCGCCGAAATCTCGTACACATGGGCGTTTTTGCTTTTCGCCTCCATCAGAAAAGCGGCCGCCGCGGCCGCGAATCCGCGTACTAACTCAAATTAGTGTTGCGTTGCATCCGTCAAAGCGCAAGCCACTTTTTTCAACACTTCGACCTGCTCGTTATTGAAGATGCCATCAGGTAATTTCCAAACAAAAATCGTCATGCTTTGATCACTTGGTGCTGATAACTGTTCATTGGCTGCGCTTTTAAAACTTCAATTTATCACATATGGTCTTCGAGTAGGCTACAGAAGTCGAAACCGAAACCAGAAACCGGAGCATTTTTAGAAATATACAGACGTCACCGTCTGCATTGACAGCGCCTCCCGTGTGAACAACGGTATGTATGCTTTTTATGAACAACGTTGTCCACTCAGTGTGAATATTTTCCCTTACACTTATCGACATCCAGGCAAATGTGCACCTAAGAATAAAGCACGACTTCCCTGAAGGCCCGGATCCGAAAAAAAAGTCTAGAACAGACCTTGAAGTAAGGGTACTCTGCAAGCCACTTGAAGCACGAAGCGGGCGATGTAATTATGAAGCGCTTCTCGCGAAGGCCTCGTTCATCGACATCATTTCGGCTGCAATTGACTCCCCGTGCAGTACAAAGCTTGACATAGTCATCGTCTTCACTCCCATGATTTGGCGTTACACCGTAACGTGACTACGTAGATGAAATAGACCTAATGTGCCCATTTGCTCGCTCCAATTCAAGAGGCCTATTGTGCGAATCGGGGTACGCAGAAAGTGGATGTGGCACGATCAGTTCCTTTTTCAAGCTTAGCAGTGATTCATGGAACGGCGGTGACAGTTGGAACGGCGTGTCCCTTGGTATTGGCGGCAAGCCCAAGGATGACGCGAAATTAGCAGTGTTTAGATGCCTTTGAGGTTGCGGAAATTTTATATTCTCCTGGGAGATATTACATTCAAAGTGGTGCTAAAGTATGAAAACGACCGCTTTCTTACCGAATTCACGGCGGGAAGCTCTATTGTCGTTACATGTGGCGAAGGTGATACGTATTATTCTAGCGGGTGAGTGCGCTTGGTTAATGTAGGCTATTTTTCATTTATTTCTCATTTACATGACACGTGTTCTGTTTAAATGAATAAATGCATTAAATCTTTGATACGCATCTAGCGCATCTATTGGAGCACACGCCTGTAAAGAGGCCCTCAGTCCGGGATACCCTGGTCATTTGTTGCGGGCTGCGAGGGCCCTCTTCACTACGTCAAGCTGGACCATAGAGTTCTTGCTCGCCAACCGCATCGTCCACTGTTCGGTGGAAGTATTGGCTATGACTTGTAGACCTCGTGTTTGCTGTCCCTTTCGTACGTGATGCTATGAGGTGCCCAGATATGGACAGTAGTTACTTGCGGCTTCATACTTCGGTGTAGTTTTGGTATGGAAGAAATGCCGGTAGGGAGAGGTGTGGGTTTTAGGTTGTCTGAAGCGGTCCCTTCATCACTTGTGAGCTGCATTTGTGGATGCGAGAAAATACGCCCTTTTGGCCGATTGTTCGCTCTGAAAGTATGGTTTTAATTATTAAGAACAATCACGCAGCACACGAGTGTGCAACGAATCAACAATATATGACAAATCGTCTGCTTGCTGGGAAGTTAACTGAGCTCAATTTCGTCCCAGCTAGTGGGTTATTTCCATGTAAACACGAATTCTAAACACCGTCTTGCCGCCGTAATCTTTCTTAGCCTAGTGTTCTTCACCGAAGTGGTCCACACTTTGGCACTAGTGTTTTAGTATCGATGAAGGAATTCTAGATATAATGCACCTTTGTCACGGCAGACCGACGTCTTAAGAGGATGTCTGCGAAGATATTCCGCTTATTTTGAATGAACTCCGGAGGAGCAGTGCACCGTAGGGCGCATTCCTTCTCAAAATTCACAAAAACAAGCTGTAGCAAAGACTTGTCTAATGGCTGCGTAAACAGGTCCTGTATCCATGAAGTACACTTTAGCTTTCACTGCAAAATTGAACGGCTCGAAGATACTGGGCTTCCATCTTTCTTTTTTTCTCGTGTTTTTCAGCCGCTTTAGCAGGAAGTGAAGCAAAAAGTAAAAAAGAGGGTGAGCAACTAAAGATAGAAAAAAAGCAGTTTTACATCAATCCCTAATGGCGCCGCTTGCCACGCGGCGTAAATAAGTAGCGCAGAGATATGGTGTGAATATCCTATTTAACGCACCTAGCAAGTTCTCGAAGATTTGCCCGATGGTGTGAAGGACGAAGGCCCGCAGTGAACAAAGAAGCATGACACGCAATACACTGAGAGCACAGAAATGTGTGTGACGTCCCAATGAATTCTCCGAAGTTTACATCGGGCAGGCCGATCGCTGTTATTACGAAACCCAAATAGGCTGTGAAAAATAAAGCTGGCGGGCAGATATCCGACTATTGTAAAGAATGCAAGTGCGTACCGAGGTTACAGCAAGCGAGATGTCTGCGCCGGGCCAGTGATAGACTTGAGAGAGAAATTATCGAAGCGTTTTTAATCGAAAAAGCGGGCGAGTAGTTCCTCAGCACACCATCTATTGCCCTTTCTGCAAGAGAGACTGAATTTCTAAAAAGTGTGTACTGGAACACTTTGGGTGATTTTATGATAATGAAGTTTACGCGCCGCTGCGACACAGGCGGTGAGGCGCACCCGTAGTGGAGAGCTCCGGATTAATTTTGGCCACTGGGGACCTTTAACGTGCGCAGAAATCACGAACACACGGGCGTTTTCCATTCTTACCTCCATCAGAAAAGCGGCCGCCGCAGCCGGGAATCGAAAACGCGTCCTTCGGCACAGTACCACCAAAGCCTCAACCCCTGAGCCACCGCGGCGGGTGCACTGGATGATATCATTCGCGAATAACATGTATTTGCAGTTTTTATATATTAATAAATTTCAGTTGGAAGTGGCACCTCGTCAGTGCTGTTCGTTTTCTTCTCGTGCCCGCGTTTCTTGCGCCTTTAGGTATTAACAATTAAACTAAGTGGCTTTGGCGATGATTAGGCAGTATCATTGGTTAGGCAGGTTAATGTTTTTGAAATATTCTGAATTTTGAAGGACGCGTTCATGTGACGATATTCACATCACTTTTAAAATTTCCAAGTTTCCTAATGCGAGATTGTGAAAATATTTCTTCCGTGTTACTATGCGCTGCCATAACAATTGGAAATATTCTAATGTTACAATATGTATATTTGATAACCAAATTGTTTGCATCGTTCGATATATTTTTATGGTTAGTTTCCCGAATAAAGCAAAATGATCCAACGACTTGATTGGAGGAGTGGTAATTATTTGCATTACAATAAACCAAACATTTCTTGCTTAACAACAGGTTCGGAAGCACGGTATTCGTAGGCGCAAGTACTTGCAATGTTTCGCAACGAGATTCACGGTAGCATACATAGAAGGAGCCCATATCGAGGCGTCTCAACTGCATTACTCACTTCACCCAGTCTCTGTGTTACTGCAGATATTAACGTTGGATACAAACAAAACGACCGCATAGCCCTGACTGCAACGAAATAAGGAATGTCGTTTTAAAGTAAACAGAGAAATAACAATGAATAGATAAAAATAGAGGTTAATATAAGACATGGAATTGAGTAACGTCTAAGTACTACATTTTTGACAACTTGCTTGAAATGACCTTTTGCAGAACTTGTTGTAGAGCAATTGAATACGACAACATTTTTTTTAAGAAAGTAACAATTTTCTTGTTCCGTTTGCAGAACCAGAAATACGGCTTCAACTACGCGCTTCCAATCGGTTCCTACGTCACCGTCTTTGCGGTCTTTAGGGCCGGGGCTCAAGACGGCCAAAAGTAAGTGTTTTTGTCCCAAAAACCGTCTAAATAAGGCCAAAAATGGGAAAAAATATCAAGTACAAGATATCAGGTTTTATTCAATTCAGTCAACTACCACTTCCACGGCCAGCTATGAGAGCAGACGAGAAACAAACAAATTAGTGCTTTTAAACTCTATGATGACCTCCGAAGCTCAACGCAATCGACGGAGTGCACGAAACTATCACGTTTGTTTGTAATTTGCGCCTGAACATACTTCCTAGCCATTTAGCTCACTGAAACTTGGAAGGTCTCGAGCGTTATTTTAGCGAACAAGCGTGGGGCTGTCTGTTTCCCTCCTTCGTCGTAGACATCGTACTGTCTGTGGGACACACCAACAAATCCACTCGACCAGTGAAGACACCAGGAAGGTCGGATTCTGCTGTTTGACGTATACGTGTAAGCCTGCCACGAGCACAACGGAAATGTCATCAGTGAGGACATGAAAACTACAGCTTGGAGTGCACGCCCCCTTCCTATCTCCACTTCCCGCACGCGCACGCACACACCGGCAGCTGTTTTGGTGCGCGTGCCTGAACATCAAGACCACGACAAATAAGAGTTGTGAAAGAGGTATGGGCGGTAGCAAAATGGAACGCCAGGGCGACGTAGAGTAAAGCGGCTTCATCGGAATGAAAACGGGGGGAGGGGGGTTAGACAGCGTCTCACTAAACAACGGGAACAGGGCTGCCGCAGCCGGAACGTATACCACAACATGCAGTTTTCTACAAACCTCAGTAACACTCAGTGGGGCAAAAAAGCCCTTTGATCATATGTACTGTTTGTGCCCCCTTATAGGCTGTCATAAACAGCCATAGGAGGGATAGGGATAACGTCTTGTCTTTATAGCGACCATAGGGTTCCTCGATAATGTTTCACAAACAGTAAAAAACAACTGTTACCTGGATAGTTAAAGAAAGTAATACTCCGGGAATTAAAGAACCGACTGCCGAAACAAAATTCTGCATCAAATGTAACTAATAAAGGAAAGAACCGCATACGAACTGTTTACAGTGGTACACCGAGAAACGGGGGTGAAAAAGAACAAACTTTTATACTTGGATTCATGAGTGCCCTAGCCGGAACGTAAACGTCTGCATTTCTGAGCGCGTTAATGCACCCCAGGTATTCTGCCCCGCTTTCCGATTACACGCTTTCTCTCCAGTCCTACATAAGGCTTTTGGCACTGGTACAGATCAGTTGGTGGCGTGTTTTTGTATCTGCTTAACATGGTTGCTTAATTATTGTTGGTTCGACTACACTGGTAAATCATTTTGTTCGCGTTGAAGCGCGAATATTTCCTCTAAGAATGAGCAAAGGGGTACGAGAATCATGAACAAAAAGCAGCTACCCCCCTACAACATTTTTATCTCAGCAATCTTTTGACAGAGTCGTTCAATGCCTTTCTGGTCACAAAACTGGGGCCTGAGTTTTATTCAAGGGCAAAAGCTGCCACTATAGTCGCCGCTGTCGGCGCGGGGCTGTGTGCCGGCGCAACCAGCGCACACAACGCTATGTCGGAGCTAATACGTCGGTTTTGGCGATTTATCGTTTAGTCGGTTTATCGTGCATCAAAATGCTCAGGTTCTGCTACCACTAATCTTTAGCCTGAACTACTATGGGGCTGCTATCCGAGTGTGAAAACCTTTCTTTCGCTTGCCTTTCCAAGGTATCGAAGCTCCGATAGAACCAGTCCTGCGATGCAGCATTCACAAATGTACTTATGAAAAAATGGAATGGGAACACTAAATTATGAACCAGAACACACATAATGTGAGCTTCCGTTTAGTAGACGTAATTTAAAAGCGCTCCTGTTCTATATTTGAAAGTCACTTTTCCAAACATTGCTACTGTTATCGAGCGCTGCGACAATTTACCTGCGCAGAAAGAAATTGCGCTATTTCTGTATTCCGATTCACATTGTTGTGTTCGCATTTTCTTTTTCCACCCTTGTACGTTCTCTTGCCATTAGACAGAGAGCGAGAGAGAGAGATAGATGAATATGACTTTTTTTGATGACCGAGGTGGGCTCTGAAGGGTGGACCTTCGCTTCCTCAGCGGTCCGCCAGAATTCCTTCGATCCCAGCGGTGGCTTCAGCCATCCGGACTGATGGGAGATGTGGCTCCGGTGTGGACCTGAGCAGAACAGTCTCCCATTGTTCTATACTACTAATATTGTATCTTCCAAGTGTATTCATACCGGAGTTGTTATTATAGCCGGGGTTTTTGGAGCTCATGGCAAGACCATATTATGGTCTATAGGTCTTCCCTGCTATTGCTCGAAGAGCACAGGTTTCACTAAAGGTCTGGATAGCAACGGCTAGAAGAAACAAAGCTTCGAAAACTGTTTGTCTGCAAGCGTTGCCACGGGACTGCCTCTTCCCTCGTAAGGGTGTGCTGGGCCGGTGAATGGTTGGATCTGGCTAACATGTAGTTAGTCGTAATATTCCTGCAAGTTACAAGCCTGTCTTTCTGTTATCTATTGGGTGTGCTTTTGTGTGGCCTTGCTGCGCTGTCTGGTATGGGGATGATGATGGTTGTCGTGGCGTCGTTGGTAACACAACTCGGTTTTGAAAAGCTCGAGTGGTTGCTTCTGTCAGTTCATTGCCCCGGTAGACTGTAATGGGCCGGAGTCCATATTAAAAATTTTTTCTTTCATCGGGAGCCTTCTCTAACAGCGAGGCTGCCGTAGGGGAGATCCTGCCTTTCGCGAAGTTAAGTAGAGCGTACTTCGAATAGCTTATGATTGTTTTCGCTCGGTTTAGGATGTGAAAGAGGGAAGTGCTGTTGTTCGAATATTACCCGTTCGAACGACAGCACATCTCTCCTCCACATCCTAAACTCTCAAAAAAAGAATCCCTACTTCTCCGACTGCAGAACAATACCTTTCCTCACCCAGTCCGCCTCCATCGCATGTTCCCAATGCAATTTCCGATCGAACGCAAGTTCATTTTACAATCCGATTATCTTCCTAACATCAATTAGAGTGCAAGCACAACCCCATCCTCCCCCTCTTCTATCCCCTCTTCCCACCCCTGAGCTGTGGGAGAACCTGGTGAACAGCAGCGATCTGGACTTCCAGACACATTTGGCCTTCAGAACGAAGGCTGCCCGCTCATCACATGGCTTCCTGGAAAGGGAACCACTCCCAATTCACCGGCTCAATAAAACGTTGTTCACTCAGTCACTCGGGTAGAATTTATAACAAGGGCTATAGCCTTCTCCTCACCCTTGGGGATCTTTGGCCGGCGCGGATGCCGACGCTACTGTGACTCCATATTGCTGATGACTGCACATGTATTGGCGTTGAGACAGTAGGCAGCGTCAGCGTAGACGTGGATCACAACGGTTTCTGAAAGGTTCTTCTATGGACCTCGTTCTCGAGCTTTTCTTCTTTACACGTTTAGCTGTAGGTGCATTTTTCTTGCAATTGGCGGGATGATAATACATTTTACCCATTCGTCTGGGAGGTCCACTTCGTTTTGGAAGGAGCTTGCGCTTCGGATAATGAGTGACTTCAGAATGTGTCTCTCCGCTTTGCTTTTAGACAGGCATTCCGATTGGCCTTTTCTGCACTTGGAATGTTTCTTCGATCGAGTTGTGGACGCTTTGTGCTTCGAACCGTTCGCTGGGCATGGTAGTCGATACGCCTGTTTGCTTGTTTAAAACCTTTTTAATTAAGCCATTATTCAATTTCTCATCCTTTTTGAGTGTAGGAAAGGAATGCACTAGGTGATTTTTCCAACCACGAAGGTTTCTACGAGCCGTAAGGGCATGTCTTCATACCTGTATTCTTTCTTTCCACTTAGAAGATGAGTCCAATAGTGATGTGAATGCTATTTTCGAATTGAAGGCTTCTATCTTTTTTGTGACCTTTAGATTTTAGTTGTAGGCGAATAATTTTATTCTGTTCACAATTGGGATTTTCCGGTTGTTGTAGTAGCCTCAGATCTCGGCATTCGACGGGTCTCTTTTCCGTCCACTACTGGTAGGCCGGGAGACGAGCAACTCAGATTTCTGACGAGAGCAGTCCAGTCCTCTTCTTGAATATACTCCCGCACCTTGTCTACTTCCTCTTTTAGGGTTTCTGGAATGTGTCCATCGTTGCCGCCGCCAATCCAGAGCGTGATGTCGTCGGCGTTCGAACTGTGGTGAATATCTTTGATGTTGCTTAGTCTCTCTGGAAGTGGCCTATGAGTGAAAAGGTGAAAAGAAAAGAGGACAACACTGACCCTTCAGGTGTACCTATATCCCAAGAGCAAAGCCACCCTACTCAAGGCTGCCGAGGGAAGCGGAAGCAGTCCTGTTTTCATAGATATCTCTGATGTAATTTTAGACTCCCTTCCCCGTGGCTATTTTTGCTAGACCATCTAATGTCGCTGTGTGTCTTACATTGTCAAAGGCCTTCATGTGGTCAAAACCTAAGAATTCTCTCGTATCCAAAAGAGAAAGTTCTTCTCCGTCGAATATTTGGTGCTTGATTTCTAACATATTGTCGCACATCGAATGCTTTGCTCTGATTCCTATTATATTGTGCGGGTATAGATCGTTGTCCATATAGCTACGGCTACGTCCACCCCGCACGGGGCACCTTGAGCAATCTTGGTGACGGTACTGGCGATACCGCGGACCCCGAGCCCCCAAACATAAGCTGGATCCAACCGTGGTGATGTGTTTTTAAGGTGAAGGGTAGAAACCTCTAACGGTGGCCGTCGGAGCCCAGGTCAAGCTCCGGCGGATGGGCTCCCTGTCTGTCTACCAGGCAGGGAGCTCCGGGACCTCTTTGGCTACCAGGGTAAGGTCAAAGAAGAAAGTACCCCAGTCTCCCTGCTTCTATACTATGCTCTATGGCATTTTCAAAACCCCCCCCCAAACGTGATCGGTCCCTGAAAAGGGGCCGCACCGAAGTATCTTTTCCCCAATTGCCATCTTTAACATTTCCTGAACCGGATAATTTCTCTCGATTTCTTGTGATGGAATCGCTCAATCCAACACACCCTCTAGCATCTCAGTCAGTCTTCTTGATCGCCAAGTATCTTGAAGCAATAATAGGAAAATCATATAAGTGCAAAAAACAAAGGTCTGGTGAACTCCTCATCGAAATAAATGACAAGCAGCAGTCTGCAAAGCTTCTAGCTCAGAGTAGACTGGCTGATCTCGACATCAGGGTCACACCCCATCGGAGCCTCAACAGCTCGCAGGGTGTGATATCCGAAACAGATCTCCTGAACGAAACGGATGCGGATCTCCTTGCCGGCTTGAAGGATCAGGGCGTCACTGCCGTGAGACGCATCACTATCCGCAGAGACGACAAGGAGATTCCCACCAAGCACATCATCTTGACCTTTGACCGCGCAGTACTCCCACAACACATAAATGCAGGTTTTATCCGTTGCTCCATCCGTCCGTACATCCCGAACCCGCGGCGCTGTTTTAAGTGCCAGCGGTTCGGGCACGGTACAAACTCTTGCCGTGGCCGAACGACGTGTGCGAAATGCGCGGCGCACGATCATCCGAGCGAGAACTGCGCATCCGAAACCCTCACTTGTGTAAACTGCGGGGGGCCGCATGCAGCATACTCCCGCAAGTGCGAAAAATTCCAACTAGAAAAAAAGATCATAAACATTAAGGTCACTGAGAACATCACCTTTCCAGAGGCGAGAAAGAGGTTCGCCTCTTTCCCTCTGGGGAGGTACGCCGACGCAGCTCGCCGGGGGGCGGAGCGGCGTCTGGTTTCCACAGGGACCCAGTTCAGCGAGTCTGACCTGGTCCCTCGCCCGCCCCCCCCCTGGGTTGCCTCGGGCAGCCCAACCTGCCACCACGCCGCCTGCTGAGGCAGCAGCGGTTGTGGTGGCCACGTCTTCCGTCGGGACCGGTGCCGCTCCCGCCTCTGTCTCCCCGTCCTCCAGTCCGTTGGAGGGTACCGAGGTGATGGACACCACGGGCCCCGCACCGGTTCCCACCGCCACCGCACCGCCCGTGCCACTTTTGGCGTTCCCGACGCCCGCGGCGGTGGCGGCTCAAGCGAAGGGCTCCCGAAGGGGGGCCACGTCCGGGGGGCCCGGTCCGTCTGGCACCCCTCGGACATCTGACGACGAGATGGACGTCGGGCCGTTCCTGCCTGCAACGCAGCGCAAGGAGCGGCCACCGACTTCCAAGCCTACAGAAAGGCCCAAAAAGCCCAATCCAAGAGTAACAGCCCCGAAAGACGACACATGAACACACACGAACACACACATTCCAGTCATTCTTAAATTTAAATAATGGGAACAGAAAATATTATCCAATGGAACTGCAGAGGCCTCCTTAAAAATCTTGACGATGTGTATGAGATTCTGCATGCCAGTCAGCCAAGTATTATGTGTCTCCAGGAAACCCACCTCAACTCTAAACAAACAAATTTCTTAAATAGGTACATGGTATTCAGAAAGGACAGGGTTGGCTGCACCCACTCTTCAGGAGGTGTGGCCATTATCGCCCGGAAATCATTAGCATGCCACCCTGTCCCTTTAAACACTGTCCTCGAGGCTGTAGCGATCCGTACCATAATATTTAATAGGTTGATAACGGTATGCTCTATTTACATCTCTCCTGATTTTGCACTTCTGAGCTCTGATTTCGAGGCACTGGTTGACCAGCTGCCGGAACCATACATACTAACAGGCGACCTTAATGCGCACAACTCTCTTTGGGGCTCCACCAGAACGGATGCCCGAGGTCGCCTGATAGAGAAGTTCCTTACATCCTCCGGAGCATGCCTTTTCAACAAAAAACAGCCTACATACCATAACTTAGGACACAATACATACTCGCATCTTGACTTGGCTATTGGTTCCGCCGTTCTCTTTCCATGTCTTGATTGGGGTGTGGGAACAGACCCATATGGTAGTGACCATTTCCCCACCTCATTAACGTATATAGGTATAGGCCCGAGCAGTCCATCTTCCCATAAAAGGTTTAATGAATCACAAGCAAACTGGAGCACATTCACACAAACATCTCAACTACACCACACATCCATAAAACACCTACACGTGGAGGAAGCCGCCCAACTCGTCACGGCGCACATCCTCGACGCCGCCGAAAAGTCCATTCCCCAGGCCTCCAGTGGGTCCCGCTGCCCAAGGAGGCCCTGGTGGAACGAGGACTGCAGGCGGGCGCGAGAGGCCCAGAACAAGGCGTGGGGTGTCCTTCGCCGGTACCCCACGTCGGACAACCTCATTTCTTTTAAACGGGCAAAGGCTCTTGGGAAGCGAGTGCGTCGTGAGGCGAAAAGGGAGAGTTGGCGCACCTTCCTCACTTCCATCAATTCATACACTGATACACACAAAGTCTGGACACGAATACGAAAACTAAAAGGACAACAGACACACAGCCTGCCCCTGGTTAGTACAACAGGGGACACACTGGAATACCAGGCTAACACACTTGCACAACACTTCGAACACGTGTCCAGTTCAGCACACTACACAAACACTTTCATGAAACACAAAACATCTGTAGAAAAGAAGTCCCTGCGTGATAACAACAAGTCGCACACTTCTTACAATTCTTGTTTTTCAATTCATGAGCTGAAGGTTGCTCTGAGCACATGTAAGCCTTCAGCTCCAGGTGCAGACAAAATCACATACACCATGATACAACACCTACACCCAGACACTCTTGAAACACTCTTACACCTATACAATAAAATATGGCTTTCGGGGCACATTCCTCGCTCTTGGAGGGAGGCCATAGTAGTGGCTGTCCTAAAGGAAGGGAAGGACCCTTCCTCTCCTGCCAGTTATCGCCCTATTGCTCTGACAAGCTGCCTGTGTAAGCTCCTCGAGAAGATGATAAACAGGAGACTTGTGTACTTCTTAGAGTACAATGGTCTTCTCGAGAGCTGCCAGGCGGGCTTCAGGGCGGGGCGATCTACCAACGATCAACTCGTTGCGTTAGAGTCTTATATCAAAGATGCTTTCCTCCACAAGCAGTACTGCATGACGGTCTTCTTTGATCTTGAAAAGGCGTACGATACTGCTTGGCGGTACGGCATCCTTAGCGACTTGAAGTCCTTTGGCATGTCGGGTAACATGATGAACACGCTTGCAAGTTACCTGTCTGAAAGAACATTTCGCGTGCGAGTTGGAACGGCACTTTCTAGGGTTCATGTGCAGGAAAACGGCGTGCCGCAAGGTGGAGTTTTAAGTTGCACCCTTTTTATTGTAAAAATGAATTCCCTCAGGAAGGCGTTGCCACCGTCGATTTCCTGCTCCGTTTATGTAGACGACGTACAATTATCCTTTAAGTCTTAGTAACCTGTCTGTCTGCGAGCGCCAAATCCAGCTTGGTGTTAACAAGCTAGCTGGTTGGGCAGACAGCAACGGTTTTAAATTTAATCCAGGGAAGTGCACTTGTGTCTTGTTTTCCAAGAGGCGTGGCATCCGGCCGGATCCAGACATTCATCTCAATGGTGTCTCGATTCCTGTCAAGAAAGAACACAAGTTTTTAGGTATAATCTTCGACGAAAAGCTCACGTTTATCCCACATATAAAACAACTAAAACATAAATGCTTAAAAACAATGAATATCCTGAAGGTTCTGTCGCACATTTCTTTTGGTGCTGACAAACAACTTCTTTTACGTGTTTTTACCAGCTTGATAGGCTCACGACTGGACTATGGTAGCGTTGTCTATGGGTCAGCCACTAAAACATCCCTCAGAATGCTGGACCCTGTGCTTCATCTAGGGCTCCGCTTGTCGTGTGGTGCCTTTCGGACTAGTCCAGTCGAAAGTCTGTATGTAGAGTGCAACAAATGGAGCCTAGAACGTCAGCGAGCCTACACAGACCTGCTTTATGCTTTTAAAATCTCATCAATGCCTCACCATCCTTTTACGTCAGTTTTTTATGATACATCAATATCTCAACTTCTTGCAAATCGCCCATCAGTCTCTGCTCCCTTCGCTTTCAGAGTAAGAGAAGAAGCGTCACAACTTGATGTCATGTTCTCAGACACCATCAAAACCTCCGCTACTGAACTTCTAGTACCGTGGCAGCTTCGCCCGATATCATGTGATGTATCTTTTACAAGTGTCGAGAAAAACAGAGTGCCTAGAAGCGCGATCGTGCAACATTTCTTGTCCCTTCAGCACAAATACAAGTGTGCTGAATTTTACACAGATGCTTCTAAAACTGCCACAACTGTTTCCTGTGCTGCGCATGGTGGTGGTACCTTTAATGTCTGTAGAACTATGAATAGAAATACAAGTATCTTTACGGCAGAGGCCTATGGCATACTTCTTGTAGTTAAACATATTGTTCTAAGTCGAATTCCGAAATCTGTAATTTATACTGATTCTTTAAGTGTTGTGCGTGCATTATCCTCACAGAAGTCTAAAAACCATGTGGTCAGTGCTCTCATTAGTACTATTATGTCTGTGCATGCGTTAAACCTTGAGGTGACCGTGTGCTGGGTGCCAGGGCACTCTGGAATTCCAGGTAATGAGACCGCAGACGGAATGGCGGCCGCTGCTGCCCTTACAACAACAGTTGACATAACAACAATACCCTACACCGACCTCAAATCACACATCAGACAACACCTTCGCACAACATGGCAAGCGCACTGGAATCAACAGACTGACAACAAACTACACATTATAAAGCCACTCTTGGGAGCATACACCACTGATACTCACAACAGACACAACGAAGTTACCCTGGCTCGATTACGGATAGGCCACACGCATGCAACACACTCCCACCTGCTCACGGGATCTCCAAGACCCCTGTGTAGCAGGTGCGGGGAGGGCCTATCCGTAGTCCACATACTAATAACATGCAAGGCACTTCACACAACACGACACAAACACTTCAGAGAACTCTACAGACAACATATCCCACTACACCCATCGCTGTTTCTAGGTGACGATGCCAGTGTTTCTATGAAACGTGTGTTTGATTATTTGTCAGATGTTAAGTTTTTAAACCTTATCTCATATCACGCATAATCAAATCTGGCCCTATACACCAGCCATCACCATTACCTTTAATTGATTTTACAATGTCCGATTTACATGTTTTTATACCTACCTTTTTATGGTAATCACTTCGCTTCATTATATAACTTTTCTTCTGGCGCTCTTTGCCCTCGCTGGCCTTGCGCCATGAAACGCCAACCATCATCATCATACGGCTACGTCCATGTAGTGGTACGGTTGAGAACGACGTGTTCTTGGAGTTTGCCAATACAATATGTTAGTGAGATTGGTCTTAAAAATGCACAGCTCTTTGTTGGGCTTAGGGGTCGATAATATTTTTGTAGTCTTCTAGAATTCGGGGACCTTGCCACCCAAGTATCACTCATTCATGAATTTGACCGGTGCAGTGAGACAAAGCTCGTTAATGCTTCTAATCGTCTTGTTGGATATGCCGCCAGGCCCCGGTGTCAACTTCGTCCGCAGCTTTATAACAATCCCTCGGAGTTCCTAGACTGTCAAATAAGGGGTTCTGGGGTTCAGAGGAGGCGGGAGATTGACGTGGAGCTTCAAGCCGACATTCTTCTCTTTGAATATTTATATGATCTTGGCTTTTTTCCCGTTGGGCTCGTGAAGAATTCAGTTTAATTTTAAATTCGCCGCTGTTTTACCTAACTCAGGATTCATAAGGCTTCGCAGCATGTCACAATTTTTGGGAAGCCCGATCTCGATGTCCATGCATTCGCACATTTTGTGCCATCGCGGGGGCGAAAGTTGATTCGCGTATTCTTCTATTTCGCTGTTTATTGCAGCTATTCTCCGTCTCTAAGTGTGGTTGTGTTTTTGTTTCTAGAGTCGTTTCTGCAATCCGTGTTTGGCTCCCCACGTATGATGTTCGCTGGAATCAGTTGACGTCACACGCGCCTCCTCTGATATGGTTTTCGTAGATTTTTCGATGTCCGCCTTCAGCCGTGCCAACCATGCTTTGATATCCGCTATGTCGGGCGTACCGCCGTCGTGGTACCACTCAGGATATCTCAGCGCTGCCACTCATCGCTCCTTCCATTCTACAACCTTCAGTTTGTGCTCTTTGGATTTAGCTGGGCGAGCACTGATCTTGCAGCAGTTTTTTTTATTTCGTAGAAATAAGCGTAAGATTGCCCTTTGTTTAAGCGCGTGCTATTTACTTGGGCTTGCGACACTGGCGAAGATTTAGCGTTAGAAACTCACAAATTCTTGTCTCGCAGCGAGACCTGTGGCATTGCCGATGGCGCTAATCATATTAAATCCGACCGTCTACGCCGCCAAAGTTTGCCGCAGCTACATGCAGTGCAAAAACAATTGATTCCCCGTGTTCTCTGTTTACCGAAATTAACTTCAATCCTGCGCCTAGCACATGGAGTTTCGGCAAGATTTCTCCGCGTGAACGACGAAAATTTTATCATGCGCGTAAAGTGATGCAGGGTGATATTTGGGAACTAATCCAGCTTGACTTAGGGTTCGACTGATACCTTGTGTTAATTTCCATGCGCGGAACTTCAACAAAATAGTGTTACGTATGCACTTCACGAGCGGAAGTGCAGCCACTCAAGAGCATGCGGGAAGCTCGCACTGCCGAATCCGTTGCGCTTAACAAATTTCTCGCTTTCTGGGGAACTCCTACAGACCCATTGATTTGGCATGCTTCAATTAACAGGTGGTATTGTTATGAATGACTTTTCTTACAAGGCGTGGCGCAAAATAGTAGCGGGAACACTCGATCAACAGAAATGAACTCGTCGGTTTTTGTCCCTAAGCTTAAAACATAAGCGCACGTGTGCATGAGCATAATGCTGCCACATTCCGAATTATTTAGTAGACTCCTTACCAAGGGTCAAAATGCCCCAAATTTTGTCAAGTTCAGCGGACACTTCGAACAGGCTAGGAGCGGCGCTGGGTCGTAGCTTAGGCTTCCCATGTTGTAAAGACGCAGAGACGCACGTTGTGACCTCAAATTTCTTTTCACACACATGCACATGTTTATAGTGATAGGAAAGGCCGCTGGCGTCCTGTCGCGGTAGTGCAGAGCTCCGCTGCTCCCGTTAATCGGTGTTACTCTGTATACAGTACTTACTAAGAAACTCTGCACAAAATTACAAAAACTTTTCGCTCGCCTCTCTGTAGCCGGAGAGACATCCTGGTACACCAAAGGTCCTTGGCATTTTTGCCCACTGTTCCCACCCATAAGATAAAAAATGCCACGTCTGCAAATTACTGGTAACTACGAAAACAAACTGCCTATTTTTCCGCACTCGGTGGCGGCTGAGCTTCTTTGACGCAGCGCGCAGGTCTCGCTTAGCCTCCACCGTGTGAAGTTTCAGCGACGTTAGCGGGTACCGCTTCCAGCACCGCCGCTGGGCGGCTGTGGAAAACATCTGAACATATCCCAGTGCATTATGGCGGGGCTTCGTGACCACAGAAGCTTTGCAAAACCCTCGTTCAACAGTATGCTTAAGCGATCTTATCACGCATAACGTATCTCCTCTCCCAAACCAAGCATTACGCTAAGGTTACCTTTTTGAGCAAACAGGGCTAGCCAGGGTACCCTAACGACCAACTACAAAAACCCTATCTTGTTCACTCGCTCTTGGAAACATTGATGTACCTCAACCCAAATTACGGCACCCGAAATATCATCCGTAATGTAAGTAATGGTTAGTCCTTGGCGGGCTCGGGACTATTTGCTTACAATTATTGTTTTTTACGTTGTACATACGACACTTTCCATTTTTCACTGCCTTTGAGAGCCTTTCCAACTTCCTCTTCAATTACTAGAGGGACAGTGCAAGTTGAGCTCGTATTTTCAGTAGTTTCCCATGGTCTGACGTCGCTAGCACACAGCCTGGTGTAGAGTCTCTCTACAACATTAATTGTCGCGTTTAAGTTGTCCGCTGACGGTTCCCTGCTCATCTCTGAGTGCGACCATCCTGTCTTTGCCGATGGCTAGATTACTCTCAGTTGCCTTCAAGCTTTCTTCCGTCTTTCAACATAGAAAAATCTCCAGGTGAATACGGCATAAGCCTAGATATTACGAAGAAGCGAGGAGATATTGTACTCGAAAAGCGTGCTATCCTATTTTCCGATTGGTTGAAGACTAAAGAAGTGCCAATAGCCTGAAAAAAACGCCAACATATTTCTGGTTCATAAGAAGGGAGATCCCACGGACTTTAAGAATTACCGACCTATCAGCTTAATCTCAGTTGATTACAAGCTGTTTACCAAAATTATAGTTAGCCGCAAGGTGACAGCCTGGACTCCACTCAACCCAGAGAGCACGCTGGATTTAGGTTTAACAAGGAGTACTCAACCATGGATCACATACATGTCATCAACCAAGTGATAAAAAAACACGCCTCGTACACTAAACCCGTTGACATGGCATTTTTAAGTTACGAGAAAGCGTTTGATTCCTTACTCACAGCAGCCGTTTTAGAAGCACTAACAGACCAGATAATAGAGGAAACATACACAAAACCTCTGAAGACATAAAGGAAGGCATGGGCAGGATTACCCTCTACAAGCAAAGCGATAAATTTCCGATCACAAAGGGACTAAGACAGGAAATACCATCTCTCCAAAACTATCCTCAGCATGTCTAGAGGGGGCATTTAGATAGCCTCACTGGGAAAACATAGGATTAAGGTTAAACGGGGAATACTTTACCCATTTGAGGTTTTCAGATGACACAGTCTTTCTGAGTGGGACTGGGGAGCACATGCAAACAATGCTTGAGGATCTACAATAAGAAAGCACGGCCGTGGGGCAAAAATAAATATACATAAATGCAAAGTAATGAGGAATAAGCATCCCGAAAAGTTCCTCTTCGGCTTAAGAAACGAAGCACTAGAAGAAGTAAAAGAATACAACTGCCTGGGACAGATGGTTAGCGCTGACCCCAATCACGAGAGAGAAATCCGGCGCATAATAGGCATGGGTTAGGGAGAACTGGGCAATCACTCCTAAATAATAAAAAGTAAACTACCTGTGTCACTCAAAAGAAAAATACAAAACCAGGGCATGCTGCCGGTGATGACATATGGAGCTGAAACGTGCCGTCTGACTAAACTAGAAAGCAAACTTAAGTAGGCACAACTGGCCATGGAACGAATAATGTTCGAAATAACACCCTGGCACACGAAACGAACTACCTGGATCAGAGAATAAACTAGAGAAGGCGATATCATACTTCAAATAAAGAAAAAATAGGCATGGGCTGCCCATATAGCGAGACGAACCGACCACCAATGGACAGTTACGGTAACAGAGTGGATACCAAGAGGTGAGTCTAGAAGGGGTGGGCCGATAATAGGATGAAGGGATGAAACACGGAACTTCGGGGGTAAACTGTAGACTCTAGCCGCGCAGGGCAGGAGTGGTTGGAGGTCAGTGAGAGAGGCCTTCGTCCTCCAGTTCACCTTATCCGGCTGATGATGATGATGGAATAGGTAATGATTCCACGGCACATCCGTTCTAACTTTTATTTTTTTCTGCAGGGTTGTGATTTATCTCGACCGGAGTGATGGCAGCCAGGTGGGAAAACAGTACCCCGATACATCTCTAAAGGACAATGAAGAATTCCGTATTGCAGCCATTAACACCTCTAAGGGCTGGCTTTTGACACCAAGCTTCGCCGACGAGACACAGTATAGGCCAGTTGCTGAGAGCGAAGAAACAGCAAATATAGAAGTGAGCACTAACTGCTACATCAGACGCATCTTGGCCGTAAGTATCTAAGACCCCCTCTCTTAGCATGCCTGGCTGTGAAACTCCTGGGTATCTGTTCCAGTGTCTCAATTCAATAGAAACGGTGCAGCATTTGTATGAATAGGCGCCCAATCAAGGTTGCTCAGAGAATGGTTCGGAGGTGTTTGCCTGGGATTACAACAGTGCACTGGTGTAGGCATCCACGTCTGCGCTTCCAAGTCGTATAGAGACGCCTTCGTAGACACACGACACGTACATAAACTACGCCGAAAAAATAGCTGGTTGTAACAAATTTGTTAAACAACTCGTCTATGTACCCGCTAATCAAACCCGTATAGAACCAAAGAAGGTAAATGTTGTGGTTAGGTTGAAAAGACGTGTCCAAATACGCAAGATTCCATTTGGTACAAAATATACTACCTCCCCATTATTTACTAATTTGTCCTTCCGTTGAAATAAATTTTCTTCTCCAGAAATGCGGTCTAAAATTCAAAGTGCTATAGGTTGCGCGAAAACAAACTGCAAGGCACTGACTTTGCGCAGACGCCACGCTTCACGATGGATGTGAAGTAACTCCCTGAGAGATCGCTATTATATCTGTCATGTTTAGCAAACTTTGGAAATTTCATAAAAAATTGTGATTAGCGGACAAGCGTCGTTCTTTTTTAATTTTTGAATGACCGTGGCAAAGAACAATTGGAAGCCCTTGAGAGAACGTTGCTCAGGTCCAGGTAAATAACCGTTATTCTAACGGCTACGCGAGGGATGTTTCGGCTTCTAAAATAGAAGAGTAACTGCGACTTTTCTTACGGTGTTTATTAATAAATAGGCTGCTTTATTTGTTGGTGGACTTCTCCGGACACAATGTGGGGGCTGGCGTAGGCATCTTCCTTGCAAGATGCATCGCAGTGGTGTGGTCAGCCAGAAGATGTTACACAGGATGGATTGTATCTGTGGAAAATATTTTAGAGACGATAGTCTTTCTCGGGCTTCCTAAATTTTCGTCTGTCTGTATGTATGTCTGTCTGTCTGTCTGTGTGTGACCCGATTCAGCCACCCGGCCAAAGTGAAACGAATGCTGCGCAATGGTGTTGTATACTCACCGCCAAATATAGATGTCTAAGTCCGGTGTCAGTGTTCATACTTGTCAACATTGTTGTACAAGAACAAGACATTACGCAAATGTTGTTCCTTTATTAAAAAATTCACGGATGCCTCGTTTTTGTGATAGCAAATTAAACACAACATCAACGCCAGAAAGTCATCGCCTCCTGTTGGAGCGCTACCTCCTGGCGGTATTTAAGAAATCAAATCAATAGCAACGAAAGATTCCACTTGGTGGGATCCACGTTCCGCTTGAAACTCTCGTTAAGTGGGGAACGTGGTTCTATGAACGTTGTAGTGAAGTGCCTCAATGCAAGCGCGTCTCCGCCGTATGTAATCGCTGGCATCGAGTCACCGGACTTGGAGCAGTCGAACGCGGTAAATTTAAATTGACTTGAGCAAATTCATAGCGCTCTATCTTGGGAGGAACGAGACGAGAGAAGAACAGCATCAGAGGTGAGCGGGGAAGAGAAGGGACGCCTTTACTTTGCAGGGGCGCCAGTCGAATCTCGTGTTTCGGCAACTTTTGCAACAGAAGGAGCAGATTCGCGGCCATTTTTCCCTCCATAAAGAACCAGGAAGGCATCTTGACGTGCACTGGTTACAACTCGGCCCGTGCGGCGGTCTCCTCTCCTCTACTCCTAGCAGATAGTATATCCAATACCTGGACGTATGGGGGACATATAACGACTCTTAATGTTGACAGAGCATCAAAAGAACGCCAAAATTAAGTAATACCATTGACATTGCAAAGGCGCCCACACCGTGTCAGCTTTCTATTTGCTCGCATTTTGTAAACATCGGCTCTTTATCGTTGTTGTGCTACGCGGTGCCTAAAGAGAAGCATCAACTGAGCTGATATTCCCGTTTTTTAACCCTCTTTCTGCCCACCTCCTGTCCGCGGTGTCCCGAACTTGCATTGTGTTTATTATCTATAGGTCAGTTTCTGCCGGCGCTATGCGTATTCTCGCTTGCGCCCGACTACCTGGTAATTTATATTTATAAAATACCTGCATATTTTATAAATCTTTTACATATATCTACATCCTTACATTTTACATAAAACAGCTTTTTAAAACTGTTGTACCCGGACTCTTGTTGCAGTAAATGTTCAAGGCTCTTCAAAAAAATCTGTAGGCGGCTTTAGACCATTAATGGGCTGACAGTGCGGCAGAATCAAATAAGGTTGCCATAGTTTACGAGCAACCGTTTGAACGTATTATTGATTACCTCGAACGTAAACATTTTATGAGCGCTAATTTCCAACCGGTTTTTCACTACCGTGATAAATACGCAAAAAGAGTCATCATCGACTGTAGATTCTGGGAATTCAATTATAAATTTATCCTCCTTTGCAACAAGACGCAGGGAACAGTTACGGGCCGGGTGCGTCAGGGAACGTGTTCGACTAGGGGCAGAGCATCCGGAACAGTGGCGAAGCGAATGCTCCTTTAGCCTCTGAAGGTTAAAACTGTAAAACTATGAACAAAATTTTGTTGCTGAATTTATAAAGGAACTTCGATGCCAGAACTGTAGGAAAATGGGACAGAAGAAGAACATTTTGATAAGTCGCTGGAAAGGGAACATTCAAGGCCGCTACAGCAGCTTGATAATTCCATGTTAAACGCCCCGCCGTAAAGTCGACAATGACGAATTTCTTCAGAAATACTGTGGCTCATAGTTGCATGCGCACAATGCTCTCCCAAAGTATTTTGGTCAAAACATTTTTTTTTTTTGGAGCGGCCCTTCTATAGTTGAAAGCGCTGGCGGCCTGTCAAAAAATGCATAAAAATCACTTCTTTTTCAATCTCCACTAATTTTTATGGAAATCTTATTAAGGCCATTGACTGCCCGATGCCGCAATTTTATAAGATACCTGCCTTTTGTTTGCTCTCGTTACGCCATTCATAAATAGACGGTGGCGCAATTTCCAGCTTTTTTGAGCAAAACAAGCCCATTCTCTCAGTCAATAAAGCGTTTTTTCTGAAGAATATATTGACACAAAACAAAAAAAGTGACCGAGAAAAGATTTATCGAATTTAAAAAATATCCGGTACGGCTCATATTTACCTCTTAATTGCGCGTTGTTATTCTCGTAGTAAAAAATATCAAATAAAAGGCATTGACTAGTAGAAACCAGCACAGTCTATTTTAGAAAGTTTAGTCGGAAAAGGTTTTTTTTAGCAGAAGAAAACGTTTCTGAATTTTTCCAACGACACGTCACCACGTTGTTCCACGTTGCCTCCTCTCTGCATGTCACTAAGGTACTCTTCGATCAAAAAACGAGAGGCATGTGTTGCCGTAGGGTTGCAGTTTATGTCGTGTTTGTGAGAACATTTTATTTTGCTAATAAACATAAAGTTGGCAGTAAACTTGGCAGTAAAGTTTTCTCACGACAACTCGTTGGAGACATGGACCTGCACTATATTCGAGTGCGAAGTTAGCCCGGACTGGATGATGCAAAGAGATGATTGCTCAAAGTGATAGGATGATCGTGTTGTTTTCACAGAAAGCGCTTTTTCGAACCTTTCGGGAAGTTCGGCTTTCCTGTCTTGCACAGTTGACACTGAAAGTACCGCAATTCAGGTCCTTTCCGCCCATAGAGACACTGATTGTGGTGTCATAATCTAGTCTTAGTATTGGCCTCTGAATGCTGGCCGTACTCGCCAGACACTTCACTGTCCCGCCATGATTCTGTAGACCGCTTCAGCGAGTCCCCGTCCCCGTGATTCTAGCTCGAAATGCCAAACTCAGTTGACAACACACTTACTCTTGAAAGATATTCCAAAACTATCGTTGAGCCTCACATTCTCACATTGCCATAGGAAATGTGCACAACTTCAATGATGCAGTTTTGTTTTGTGCATATTTATATTGGTGCACATATTTCGAATAAGAATACCGTGAGTGAGACTGCAGTACACGAAGAGAGAGAACTTTATTGTCTTGACATACTTAGCCCCGGCCGGATTGCCACAGTTTCTTCATTAGCGAAGACGGTTAGTATTTCTCCAAGAGTTCCTCCCTAACCCGAAGACTGTGGGCCACCGGGAGTTCTTGAGTTGACTCCACGTCCACGCCATGGTCCATATTCCGCTAGTCCTTCTAGTAAGCGATGCGGGAGCTCAGATGGGGCGATACGTCTGGTGGGTGGCACTTTCATTAAATGTGACGTATTTGTGGGTGGGCAAGGTACTCGCCTGAAGGGAAAGTGAGGCTTGAGGATATCCCAAGTACTTGGCACATGTGCAGTAAGAAGAGATGTCGCATATCGTGGATTGCTTTTCCAAAAAATTGTCTTCAAGATTCATGGGTGGATTTTTAGACATGCATGGGCATCTTTCGCCTCTAATCACGGACGTGAGACCATGCGTAATACGCATTTCTTGCTATGCTTCACATTCCGCTAGACGGGCAGATGAGGTTCGTCGCCCTGCCCTCGCACACGTTTGGCGTTTTAAACATCTCGATGGCCACGCTTGGTCATTTTATCGGCGTTTTTTATGCAGAAATGCATTATAGTCGGGGGTTGTCGTGCGTCCCTTGGCCGGCGTCCGCAGCGCGTCTAATGATGATTGTGGCATGATGCCCCTAGGGATTGGCCAACCAAACAATCCATCACAAGATAGCTTCGCGTTCAACCACCATCGTCATCTTCCCGTCGGGGAACCGCTGAAGAAGAAGAAGGAGAAGAAGACAAAGCTGCGAAGAGGATGGCTGCGTGAGTTTTGGCTACCGTTATCCTCCTCGGCCGGCGCATCTTCCCGATCTGAACCCGGTCGAAGAGCGGCTCAACGCGGTCTCGAAGACACTTCTCTATAACGAAGCGGAAATGACGGGTGTGGGAAAAGAAAAAAATAAATGATTACGCTCACACTCTCGCCTCTCTCTTTGCCATTAATCGCATCACATTCATCGGTGCACCCAATGCATTTCTGCATCCTCACAATCCCCCTCGGTGAGGTGCGGGGGAATGTTTTTTTGTGGCAAGATATATTTTGCAAAATGGGCTGCCTTGGAGCAGAAATATAGCTTGAATGGTGGTTTGTCAACTTGGCTCCATGATGTGTCGGGCGATCTCTGGTGTTAATCAAAGATGTGGAGCATAGCAAAACGTCAAGGACGGCTCCCAAGTCTAGAGACTTTCAGGAGCATGCAACTAAGAAGGCATAACATCTTAAATTAACGAAGGGTACTCATCGCATTACTGTTTCTACTGATATTTAATGGGCAATCTAATAAAACACTCGTCTACTGCCAGAGCGCTTCCTCTAATTCGAATTAGGCTTAGACGATTTTCCCGTCTTTTTCAGGTGTGTGGCCCCATACCCGAAAAATACAGGCCGAAATAAACAGGAAAATCCTGCTTACTAGACTATCCACGGAACAGTTTGTGCTCCGGCGTAGGACATTTACTTGCGCACTGGTGAATAAACTGGTTTTAAAATTTTTGTGTGTCAAACATACCCTGTGGTGAACGGCACCACTTTGTCTTCTGAGCTGCCGAATGATTCTTTTTGACCTTGTCCCTTCGTCGTTTGTTATCGTTATATTGTAAGGAAAGCCGTCTTCAGCACCATTCTCGTTGAAATAATCCACAAACGTAGCCAGCATCCGTCATTCACCAAGAATACGCATGCGCCACGCAAGCCACAAGCTACATTGTCACTCAAGGGTAAGACACAAAAACTCGTTACAGCCGCAAGGAGATCACTGGCAAGAAGAAACAGCGGCTCGTTCTCTCTCGCTCGACCGACTCGACAGTGCGGACTCGGTGTTTCACGGCTAGTTTTCCCGTCTGAGAATTAAAGCCTTCAAAGCATATCATAATAATTATTACTTAAGTTTGAATCAATGTGCAACGACAAGATGAGTAGCTTTAACAACGTTATATTGAATGTTGGTGTAACTCTTGCATGTGAAATTAGCCAACTGTTGAAAGTGAAACAAAATTTTTTTTATATTTTCGCCCCACTCAAGAATACTATGCCGGCTGAAAACCTCAAATGACTCAAGTAATCTCCGTTAATCCTTAATCCTGTGTTTTTCCAGTCAACAATTCTGAGTGCCCCTTCACAGCATGTTTTGAGGGGGTATTCAGAAAGCTTGACTGGGAAAACACAGGACTAAGGATAAACGGAGATTTCTTGAGCCATTTGAGGTTTCCAGACTATTGCTCAGTGGCCTTTTGGCAATGTTGGCCTTTTGGAGAGCGCGGCTCCGTTTAAGACGCTTCGAAAGGACGCACCCAACTATGGCAACAAAGCGCCATTTTTACGGAGTTGCGTGCCTCGGAGCCAGCGGGTTACGCTGGCACGGCGTAAACCAGAGCGGCGACATTGTAAGCGCCACGACGTCTAACGGCCGCCCGAAGGGTGAGAAACTCGCTTCTCCCACGTGCACGCGTTTTCGCGTGTCCACCCCGTCTGCGAAAGGGGACAAACGGGGGGAATTCGGTAGGGTACGTTTGGATCCACCATTGGTTGGATCACTCAAGGCCTGACCAATCAAATCTTCTGCGTGGTATACAATGGGAGCGAAGACAAACTGCAGCACTGGATAGCCAGCGGCAGACTTTGCAGGAATTTTTCAGGACAACGAAAAACCAGACAGCCTCCGTGATTAGTGCAGGTAAAACTTTGCCGTCTAGGGCGTAACTAAGGGTCGATCGCTAAGCTCGGACACCTCGGGCGTAATCCAGTTAGTCGATCGCCAAGGCAGCAAGGTTTTCTCGTCCCTTCTGTAAATGCGCTTGTGTACCTAATTGTAAACAGCTTTTGTTCGTGGTCATCCCGTTGTAGGGAAGTCGTAGTTCAGTATGCTCTTTTCCCATTTAGCGAGGGAGGCACGTTGCATTCGTTTGAAAACGGCTTCTCCGGGAGTCCGGCTGTCAAGTTCAAGTACTTCTGTTAATCTATTAATAACACAGCCAGCACCAGCGTTGTTGTACAGTCGGCTTCTTTGTTCCAGCCGGGATGACGTGTTCGAGAGGCGCTAGGAGCAGCCGCGAAGCGTTTTCGATCTTTTCATTTGGCACTCCGTATGCTCCGTGTGTTCCGTGGTTACCGTGTTGACCGGGACCCGTCTGGGCACTTGAGTATTCGTTTCTATAGGGGACGATTAGTCCCACGGACGGCCCCCGCCGTGCCTGTGCATTCGTTACGGTGGGGTGCGCCCTCCTCGCCGTGCCTGCGCGCGCAGGCGCAATCGGGTCCCGGTCAACGCGGTAACCACGGAACACACGGAGTGCTTTGTCTGGAAAGCCGGGATGCGCATCCAGCCCATAGAAATATTCCCTGCCAAGAAAAGGCTGTCAATGTCTTGTTGCAGCGACCCACACTTTTGTTGCCCTGAGTCGGAGCAGCGCCGAGGGTGCCCGTGACACTGGCGCCCACTCGCGTCCACTTACGCTCGCTGAGAGGTCAGCCGAAGGGTCACCCACTATGAATAGAGAAAGGCGCACCTTCGTGCCTGGAAAAGTTGTCAAGACCAAAGTACGAAGGGAGGTTCCGATTAGTGGAGTTTGTAGAATAGGGGTCTCCAACGCTCTTGGTTCCGCAAGCGTCTTGGGGCACCGTACTGCGCATGCGCAGAACCCAAGCCGTCCTTGGGGTTTTGGGTTTGCGTTTAGCCGCCCCCCTCCCCCTCCAAAGCTAGCCCTAAGATGAGCTTGCGTTTCTTGCTTCGCCCTCGCAGCCAGCGAGTCTGCGCGTGACCATGGCTGAAGCGAAACCTGCGGCCCGTTTCCCGATCGACCCGATCAACTACGACGATCACTGACCTGAATTTCTAGATTCCGTGCGCCGTTCGCAAGAAATTGATGACGCAGGCAATCGGGAAGTGCCATGCCCTCGGAAACGGTCCGCGCACACGCCGGCCGCGCCTGCCCACTCGGCCCACTAGGAACTAAGCGGCTTGAACCGGCGCAGACCACGATAGCAACAGCTTGTCGCCACTCTTCCAATCGATCTGACCGAGAAGTTCCACGAACGAGAAATTAGATGTTAGTGCGGTGAAAAATTGTGCAAGAGATTGTTATCAGCGCTGATTTTATAAGCGGCGAGAAGATATCAGCCACGACGCTAAGCCTACCCAGACCGGTCACGGAGGTTCGACGGTCCGACCTGGCACCGCGGCGCGTGGTGAGGCGCAGCAAGCCTCATTGTACCTATGAGATCGGAGCTGGCTCCCTTGACGAGGGTGGGTTAGCTACTGTTCTTGAGGTCACACTCGCGGACAGGTGGGTTAGCACGAGGGCTGAAGATAAAGCCGACGTCGTCGTGGGACATTTCACCACCCTTTTCTTGACCCAGACCGCGTCGTGGGATGCAGAGGATTTCGATTTTGATGATTTTGATTGTAGGGTTTAAACGCGCCGCCGCAACGCAGGCGATGAGGCGCGCCGTAGTGGAGGGCTCCGGATTAATTTTGGCCACCTGGGGATCTTTTACGTGCGCCGAAATCTCGTACACACGGGCGTTTTTGCTTTTCGCCTCCATCAGAAAAGCGGCCGCCGCGGCCGGGAATCGAACCCGCGACCTCGTGCTCAGCAGCACAACGCCTTAGGCACTGAGCCACCGCGGCGGGTGGAGAGGATTTTGAGGACAAGCTTAGTGCTATTCGGTAACACTATTCACCCACATAGATGGCCACCCTATTTTCCCAACTAATTCGACCGCTTTTACAACATACATCCGATGTGGAAGATAGTTGGTAATAGAGGACAAATTATCCTTGAATTATTGTTAACAATCTCGCTTGTAACAGACATTTTAACTTCATTGATTTTGTAAAGTACTTTTATTTAATGTCAAAGAAATTCAACACAAAGGTATTTCTACCCTAAAGAAATTCGGATATGTACAATAAACGTAAGTACTGTCAAGTTTTAATCTATAGTGATGTATTTGCTATAAAATAGAAGTAATTAAAAGTAGCCCCAAGTAATCTTAAAGAACGAAAATATTCCAAGGAAAGCGCGAGAAATTACACACAATTGAGCAAATTCTGAGAAAGTTTAAGAAATATTAGTTCCAGCAGGTCTTAATATCAAGTAAACAAAGCTATTGCGGATGTTAAGAACCGCAAGTTGGTAAAAAACTAAGTAGGTATACTGGTAGCCAAGGCCCACCGTGGCAAGAGGACAATTTCAAATACACGACACTCCGGAAGGCTGACAATGATTCTTTATGAATGAGAATGTATTGAAATTATTCCTATGGTTGTGACAGCCATGCTACTCTCAGTTGCTTACCCGTGTTTTGATTGGAATGCGGGTAATGTCTTCTTGTTGCTGAGCAGTATGGATATGCATAATTCACGCGGCCAGTTTCGGTAGTTTGAAACAATTTTGTCAATATACGCTTCTTGTTACATTAATTGTGCTGTTCAACGTTTTTTTTTCTGGGTGACAGGCAAAAAAAAACGTTAAAGTTATGCGGGCTCATGAGAGACTACCGTCTTTTAATCTTAAGAAACGAGCGTTTCTGTGCTTCGCGTTTTTACGCGAACAAGCCAGCTCGGTTGCGAGTAGAAACTGATACGTTGTGTTTATGAGAGTACCATGCGTTAGCTACGGCTGCCTGAGCAAAGTTGTCCGGCGTGCTTGGCCGGGGAGGCGTCAACGGAAAAGTTTACACGGGCGCTTGCTACTTATAACTTTAAGAAACATGTCGGCCTTCGCTGGACGGTAGGTTTTCTCATATTCTATTTAATTGTTACCTTACATTAAAATTTATTTTCCGCTGCACGTTTAAAACATGTGTTTCAGTCTAATAACATTGCGGCTTTGTTTCTGTTTTGTAGAATGCGTAAACGTCGCCTACATTCCTTTGCGTAAGTGCGACCTTTCTAAATATCGGCGTCCGCCAATGCATTGGTTAATGTCGCAATCACAATCATTCGAAATCAAGAATTTATTTATTTATTTATTTACCCTCAGGGCCGGAACGGCACTACAGAGGGGAGACAATACAATAAACAACAGTCACTTACAATACAAACGCAAATATATATATATATATATATATATATATATATATATATATATATATATATATATATATATATATATATATATATATATATATATAGAAAATAGGGGTTGGCAGTCAAGAAAACCTCGGAAAGCAAAGGGGAGGTTGTGGTGGGTCATAGAAAGAGATGAAGAATTTTTTGAGTCGAAAAGAAAGTGGTGAACAAATGCCCGCCGGGTGGGATCCGAACCCACGACCTCCAGAATACCGGTCTGGTGCGATAACCACTACGCTACCGGCGGGGCTGTTTCCCCAGCACTTTCGCGGGTATTTATGTTAAGGTATTTTTGTTTCCTGCACTTGGGGGTGGTAGCCAGCGCCACTCGGACTACTCGGGGTGAAGGGGACCTTCTTTTTAACCCCCGGGCCGTGACTCGAGTGTCTACGACATGTCGAGAGTGGTCGACCAGCGTTGAACCCTCTTAAGCTCCCTTTGGCACCCAGACTGCCAGAACAGAGGCCCTCCATAAGCATGTAGCGAATCAGAAAATGGGAAATGAGGGGCTCCGTGAAATAAGACAGAAAATAGGGGTTGGCAGTCAAGAAAACCTCGGAAACCAAAGGGGAGGTTGTGGTGGGTCATAGAAAGAGATGAAGAATTTTTTGAGTCGAAAAGAAAGTGGTGAAAAAATGCCCGCCGGGTGGGATCCGAACCCACGACCTCCAGAATACCGGTCTGGTGCGATAACCACTACGCTACCGGCGGGGCTGTTTCCCCAGCACTTTCGCGGGTATTTATGTTAAGGTATTTTTGTTTCCTGCACTTGGGGGTGGTAGCCAGCGCCACTCGGACTACTCGGGGTGAAGGGGAACTTCTTTTTAACCCCGGGCCATGACTCGAGTGTCTACGACATGTCGAGAGTGGTCGACCAGCGTTGAACCCTCTTAAGCTCCCTTTGGCACCAAGACTGCCAGAACAGAGGCCCTCGATAAGCATGTAGCGAATCAGAAAACGGGAAATGAGGGGCTCCGTGAAATAAGACAGAAAATAGGGGTTGGCAGTCAAGAAAACCTCGGAAACCAAAGGGGAGGTTGTGGTGGGTCATAGAAAGAGATGAAGAATTTTTTTAGTCGAAAAGAAAGTGGTGAAAAAATGCCCGCCGGGTGGGATCCGAACCCACGACCTCCAGAATACCGGTCTGGTGCGATAACCACTACGCTACCGGCGGGGCTGTTTCCCCAGCACTTTCGCGGGTATTTATGTTAAGGTATTTTTGTTTCCTGCACTTGGGGGTGGTAGCCAGCGCCACTCGGGACCCCCTGCACCCCCCCCCCCCGGGACCCCCAAGTGCAGGAAACAAAAATACCTTAACATAAATACCCGAGAAAGTGCTGGGGAAACAGCCCCGCCGGTAGCGTAGTGGTTATCGCACCAGACCGGTATTCTGGAGGTCGTGGGTTCGGATCCCACCCGGCGGGCATTTTTTCACCACTTTCTTTTCGACTCAAAAAATTCTTCATCTCTTTCTATGACCCACCACAACCTCCCCTTTGGTTTCCGAGGTTTTCTTGACTGCCAACCCCTATTTTCTGTCTTATTTCACGGAGCCCCTCATTTCCCGTTTTCTGATTCGCTACATGCTTATCGAGGGCCTCTGTTCTGGCAGTCTTGGTGCCAAAGGGAGCTTAAGAGGGTTCAACGCTGGTCGACCACTCTCGACATGTCGTAGACACTCGAGTCATGGCCCGGGGGTTAAAAAGAAGTTCCCCTTCACCCCGAGTAGTCCGAGTGGCGCTGGCTACCACCCCCAAGTGCAGGAAACAAAAATACCTTAACATAAATACCCGCGAAAGTGTGGGGAAACAGCCCCGCCGGTAGCGTAGTGGTTATCGCACCAGACCGGTATTCTGGAGGTCGTGGTTTCGGATCCCACCCGGCGGGCATTTTTCACCACTTTCTTTTCGACTCAAAAAATTCTTCATCTCTTTCTATGACCCACCACAACCTCCCCTTTGCTTTCCGAGGTTTTATTGACTGCCAACCCCTATTTTCTATCTTATTTCACGGAGCCCCTCATTTCCCGTTTTCTGATTCGCTAATATATATATATATATATATATATATATATATATATATATATATATATAAAAGTAAATCAGGTAAATTCAAGTTATTCAGGTAAATCACAAAAGCAGTCAGATATAATACAAACGCAAATACAGCGCAACCAGTTTCTTATATAAAGATAAATTCACCACCTAATTATAGAACGTTAGTAAGGACATCGTGAAAAAAATGGTTATCAGTAATGTATACAACTTCTGCTGGAAGGTGGTTTCAGTCTCGTGATGTACGGGTATAAATGATTGCGCGAACGTTGTGGTAAGACATGCATTGAGACCTACTTTATGAGCGTGATCAATGCGATGGGAAAGATATGACGGAGAGGGAATTAATTTGTCGCGTAGCTCATTCAGATGGTACAGGTTGTGGAATAAGCTGAGGCGAGAAATTTTACAAGTCTGTAATAACGGCAGGTCAAGACTGGACTTCATTGTAGTTATGCTAGCTGTACGGTTATAATTAGAAAGAATGAAGCGTACAGGGTTATTCTGGATCATTTCAAGACGATGGATTAGTTTTTAATGACTCGAGTCCCATATTGATGAGGCATGTTCTAATTTAGAGCGCACTTATGTTTTATACAGTATTAGTTTTAATAAATATGAGGCGTTATGGAAGTGCCGACGCAAATACCCCAGTACTCTGTTAGCGTTATTGGCAACGTATTCTACGTGAGCATACCACGCTAGGTTAGAAGTAATACCGACACCAAAATATTTGTAAGAGTCAACGGATTGCAAGCATACGTTATTGAGGTAGTAGGAACATCGAGTTACGTTAATTCTAGAAACATGCTTGACTTTACATTTATTTGTATTCAGTTCCATTAGCCAGGTATTACACCAGTTATTAACAGCAGAGAGATCAGATTGAAGTATTCGACTAGCATTTTCACTGGTTATTTCCCGAAATATAACACAGCGATCCACGAAAAGGTGCAAATTAGAAGTTATGGCATTAAGGCCGACCTCCAAGCAGCGAAATGTCGGGGAAAAAATTGAAGCCGTTCCACTCAATGTGAAAGCTGTCGGAAGCGAAAAGCAGTGATTCATCATAATGGGCTGAAGAGCCGTTATGCGCTTACTGCTACCACCCCATGCAATTCAAATTTTCCGCCTTGGCAGTGCTCGCGCGCCCCCTGCCTGAAACTGCGCCAGCGGGAGTTCCGTTCACTTTGTACTTTTCTCCCCGCACGTTCCGGCGTTGCACTGCCACATTTTGCGTTTAGTATCGTAACCCGCCGTGAAGAGGTCGTGCTTCGAAGAATCCGCCTGGGCGTCACACTGACGCCTGCTGTGCGAGCAACGTGGACTTCTAGTCTTGCAGATCCCTCCCCGACCTGCCCCTACTACCCTGCCCCTGTTGCTGAAGCGACATTGGAACACATGCTAGGGACGTGTCAAGGGCTTCAATCAACCCGAGCTCGACACATGGGGCCCACAGGACATCGCCCAGGCCGAACTCCCGATATTCATCGGTGGGCGGACGGCCCACTTTACAAGAAATTGTTGGAATTCATTTCCCAAACTGGACTCTATAGTTTTCTGTAGTGCGCCCGCCTCACATTGTGTGTCTTTCTCTCTTTCCTTTTTTTTTTTTTTTGCTTTCCTTCTTTGTCGTTCCCCTGTCCTGTTTTGTCTATTGTTTTCCTGTTACTTATGCCCTGTGGCAAAATGGCGCAATAAAATTTAAAAAAAAAAAACCAACGGGCGTCCTTGACTCAAGGAACGCGGGCGCTGCCGGTTAATTACGTATATTTTTTCTCAAATGTACCTATAGTTTTCTTTGCGCTAAACAACGGGAAGATGTATGACAAGCGCCAGCGTTTCACGAGTTTCGAACGCTAATGACTACATAAACCGCTCGGCTTTCTAAGCCTCTGGGGTACGCCGCGAACCACAGCGTTACCCCGCGACACCGCCTTGGTGCTCCATATACTTGGGTCGAGCGAGCGAGCTATAAGGACGACACGGCGAGTGCCTGAAGTGCGCTGCACTTAAAAGCGGCGAACGACGCCCGGCGGCAGCCGTTCCGCTGCCGGCGTCGTAAAAACGGGTGTTCGCCGGCGACCTACGCGAGCTAGATGTCGAACGAGCGGCGGCGAACGCGACCGGAAGTGGCCAACTTTATTTTGAAGCCGCAGCCAATAGCTTTGTACTTCCTGTGTGCGCAGAGCGCCTGCACACTCGGCAGCCGAAGAGCAGGCGCTCCTTTCGCATCTTTTCTGGGTACAGTTGTATCTCTTGGACAGTGAGCATGCAGAGGAGACTCTTTAAGAGAAGAAGACGGCAGTGGCGAGTAGTTGCCATTTGGAGTGTACCACGGTGCGTTAAAGAGTAGTCCAAATGGAGAAGTTCAGAGCGTGAAACAAAGTATCTAGCAAAACAAGCGCAAAGCAAAACCCTGAAAACCCCAAGGAGGTTAACCTCCTTTAAAAGCCCCCGAGCTGCTTTACCCATTGTTGCCATTTTCAAATGTTTGTGCGCTAACTATAAAGCTTGTTTCCAAAAAAAGCTTGTACAATAAACAAATAAGTGAATAAACATTATTTCAGGTGTTTACATCAAGTTTTATTACTTCCTAGTTAGGTTTTGTTGTAGACAAATTGTGACCAACGTTATACTTACGCACATGTTTTGGATTGTACATCTGGTAACCTTGGTGCAAGAAGCTCACTTGTCGGCGGCCATGGAGGAAAGAAAAGGTTAGGAGAGGCCCTGACGTCACATTTGTGAAGCCGAGTCCCGCCATGACTTGAGCCCACGGAGCCCAGCACTCTATCCCATCATCCTTTGTTGTCTCCGATTTGATTTGACTAACATGGCGTCGCCCTGCCCTCCCGCTTCGAAGCGAAAACAGCTTCGTCGCTAATTCCTCGGTGCGATATCATGTTCTAAGCTGTTGATTTCGCCTTCAATTTGCCCATTCTAACCCTCACCCAAAGTTTAATTTCGAAAAACGGCCTTCGTTTTTGAGATAGAAGGACGATTTTTCAGCTCTTAAGCCTGGCAAAGTAGCATTTTTCGTCGTCATAGCAACAGGCTCGCGGGATGGCGAACGCAGACGACGGGAGCGTTGTTTGGGGTCGTACAGCACTGCGGTCTTTGCGCGCTACGTCTCAGCAGCGATAAATTTCACTTCACTTCACAACGAAGAAGCGCAAAGTGAGCATATAACGAACTGTGGCTTTCGCCAACGTTGAGCGAAGGGGATTTTCCCGGCAGGTCGCCGGCGGCGGCAGCGGCTCGCTCCGGCGATCTCGACGCGACGTAAGCGCCGTGCGGCCGGGGTGCGATTAAGGCCGCCTCCGACGGCGGAGTTTTAAAACTGGCCTAATCTAAAAACGTTTGTCGTAGCGACTGCGCTGGTTTGCAAGCGTAGCGAGGCAGCGGCATACCAAGCGCTTTAAAAATTTGTCCACTCTATTTGCCCAAATTGGGCCGCCGCAGTTGTAAACAAATAAGCAACATTGTCCATGGGCTCAGGAAAAATGACGTAACTTCTCAGGGGGTAAAAACAGCGCATAGACGGGGACTAACGGACGAAAAGACAGTACAAGCGCTGTCTTTTTTTCGCAATGCATTGGGATGCTAAGGGCCTCTCCTGAGTATTCTTTCCTCCATGTCGGCGGCGTTCGCCACATCACGTTGCATGGTGGTTGGGGTGGGCGAAAACTGAGCGGCGCGTAAAACCGCGGCGGCCGCCGCGCGAAGTTCGCCGAGAAACTGCGCTGCATGGAGGTCGGCCTTTGTGAAGGTCGTTAATATAGATAAAAAATAAAACCGGACCAAGAACGGATCCTTGGGGCACACCAGAATCAACATTATTTAGTTGGAAGTTATGGCCGTTATCTGAAACAAATTAGGTAGGATTAGTTAAAAAAATACTCAATCCATCTGAGAACACTTTTCCTAGTTTTCCTAGTTTATATGGAGTAGTAGTTGATGCGATACCTTATCGAATGCTTTTGAAAAACCGAGAAAAATACAGTCGGCGTGTGATGAGCGATCTAGAATTTGATGCAGTTTATGAGTTAGCAGTGCTAGTTGATTTTCACATGGTAGGATTTGCGAAATTCATGTTGTGCCGATGTGAAAAATGAGTGATTCTAGGAATTTTACCACGTTAGAGTAAATAACGTGTTCTAAAAGCTTGCAGAAAGTACTTGTAAGAGAAATAGGACGGTAGTTATTGTATTAGATTGGTTCCCAGATTTGTAAAGTGGAACCACCTTTCCAATTTTCCATGATGTGGGAAGACTGTATGTATCTAACGATTGTTGACAAATTTTTGCTAGTAGGATGCACTGTAGTGGACGTGTTTTTAGAAATTTTGTGTTGATGTTGTCATAACCAGGCGAGGGAATGATTCGAAAGACCATTTATTAGTTTATATATACCAGCTATGTCGAAAGATACTTGAGGCATTATGTGTAGTCATAGTGAATTGTCACTGGTGGGTAGTTGTGTTTTGCTCACCGAAAAAATGTTTACCAAATACCTCTTGCAAGACATTAGCACTTTGATCTTCGCGGCGATAAGGCATTTGGCGGTGTCAACCAAGCTAATTTTGTCAGAATATTTCGGAATAATAGTTCGCCAGAACTGTCTGGGGTGTTTTTTAGCATGGTTGGTAGTGTAGTGGTTAAAAAATACGAATTGGCATTTTTAGGAGCAGAAAACAAGCAATTGAAGCATTATTATAGGTGACCCAGCGCGTGTTAGTTGGATTTCGTTTGGCCTGGCGATAAAGGCGCTTGTTTTGTTAGCTAAACGTTTGATATTAATATTGTACCAAGGCGCAAGCGTGTTACTTGTTATAGTACGTTGTGGAATGTACTTATCAGTTAGTTCCTAAACTTTACGCGCAAAAATGTCCCAGTTTTCTTCGACTTGAACGATCATCAAAATCTTGATAAAAAGTTACGAATGAATTCTTGACAAGGTGTATTTATGGAAGCGAAGTCAGCTCTGTTGTAGTCGTGCACAGTTTTTCTAACTCGTTTTGTTTGTGAGGTGGGTGCGTGAATATCGAGAGTAAGAAGGCAATGGTCGCTTTTTCCAGGCAAGTATGTGATAGGGGAAACGAAGTCGGGTGATTAGTAAAGATAAGTCGAGAGGAGATTTTGCACAGTTATGCGCAATTTTAGTCGGTTTCAGAAACTAATTTTGTTAAAGAGAATACAGAACACATTTCAAGAAAGTCGCTGGATTCCTGAGAAAACGAGGTAAGGTCAGGCTGCTCGGCGTGCCAATCTATATTTTAAAAAATAATATCGCCCAATAAAAAAACAGGCGATGAAGGAAAACGATTTCGAATATTGTTATTTGCGTCATGTAAGTCGTTAACACAACAGGGTGGTTAACAAGGAGACCTGTAGCAAACAGCTATTACTACTTTTTAATGATTGATTGTGACTGAAGCCCAAACCATCTCGAGGGTGTTTTAATGTGCACGCATAATGACGGAAGATCGTTTCAAATCGGTAACATTACGCCACCGCCTCGTCGTATGGTTCTATCGCAGCGATAAATGGAAAAGTTAGAGGCAGTATGAAGGATTTCGGAGTCGCGGATACTAGTTGATAGCCTGGTTTTGGTTAGGGCGATAATATGAGCGTTGCAGGTGTCGATGACTGATGAGAGTGCATCGCGCTTGTTAACTGTGCTTGTAACGTCGCCAAACAAAATGTATACGACAGATGGAGACGTGGTTGATAGTGACGAGCCACTGCCCCACACGTGTTCCCATGTTGAGGCGTGTGGCCGACGACGGAAGAAGCGACTTCCTCGGCCTGCATTTCGCGTATGGAGTCCGAGGGTAGGATTGCAGGTGTACCATTTTTTTGACCATGATTTTCTTGTAGCTGAGTTGAAATTTTCGTGATTAGGTTTTTTGTTGCCGGATTCAATCAGTTTTTTTGTGTATTAGACGGGTAGGGAATGAAAGGCCTCACTGACAGCGCGGTCTATTTTATTCAGTTTGCTTCTCAAAGCGAGGATTTATCTTTTGTTTTGGAATTCCTGAATCTAACAATGATTTGCCGGATTTTTTTTCTTTTTTGCCGTTTGAAAAAACACCTAGTCTGTGCGCGCGCCCAATTTCGTTACGTTAAAAGGCATCAAGAACCAATGTTAGCATGGTCACTGTTTTGGTTTCTGTTGCTTCCCACGTTTCTTTTGTGTCCGGCATGCCATAAAAATCAAGTTGTTTCTATGAGATCCGTATTTCGAGTTCATTTAAACTGGACGCAAGTTCATAGCTTTGGACTTGTTTGTTCATGGGTTGTGCTCTGCAAGCTGAAAAGTTCCTACTTTTGGCTTTTAATCTGCTCTGATTTTGTTCTAATTTGTTTAGTGTAATTTGGAAATTTGGCGTTTGGGATTCAATGGCTTTCTCTCCATCCTTAATAGCCTTTATTTCAGCGACAACTTCAGATTTCCACGCAGAACTTTGCAGAGCTCGAAAGTGTAAATCGTTGAGGAGGTGAAACATGGCTGTTCTTTGTTCAGCGGGGTCAGAAGGTAGGTCCAGTAGGGACTTGTAACGCTTAGGCGGACCGCGGGGTTGCTTTCTATATCACCTGAACGTAGCAATAGAACTCCCACGGAAAAACAATCGCAAACAGAGTCACAGAACACTTGTGGTCACGGGAAAACTAATAGAAACCGATCATCGGACTTTCTAGCATACAGTGAATACGGCTTATACACCTGCAACAAGTAAGGAGGGCGATTAGCCATGTCGGCTGGAGTGCGCCCGTGCCCACTGAAGATTGGAGCGGTGGGAAGTCTTCCTATATCCTTTTCCAGGCTGTCGATGTCGATGGGGTAGGTGGTACGTCATAAAACTTCACTGGCGCCACCCCGTGCGGAGGAATCGGAGCAGTGAAGCTTTATTTTTGATAAAAATAAGAGATAGTAAGGGCCTGCGGCCCTCCGCACAGGTGCAGTCCCTATTCCGGGACCCCATTGGTCAAGGGCGCCGCTCCCGCCCGTCGAACTAGAGCCGTTTGAGGCTCCAGCCCCGAACAATTGAGCAGGGCTGCCTCCCATGCCTCTCTGTAGGGGAAGGATTGGGGGATAACGCAGGGTTGCTCTGGCATGCCCACACCATGTGGAAGGTGTCGGACACCTCTCCACAGTGCAGACTCCACCCATCTGTTTAAGGTCGAAATGCTTTGCTACTGCAGGGCACATAAATGTGTTCGTCTGCAGCGCCGCAGTGTTTCGCTCATCGACCTTGCTCAGACCCTTTGTAGGGGCTGGGTAAAGCCGGCGGTTATCGCAATAATGTTTTACGATTTGTCTAAACCGCAGAAGTGGTTTGCTAATCTCCGAGCCACGAGAGCAAGGGTGAGGCCCCCGGTGGGTAAGCGCTCGCGAGCGCACAGCCAGGGCAACTGCAGCGGCCCATCCAGCGGGGGTGGAGGCAAGCAGCAAACGAAGACGTCATCGCGCAGGTGCCGGAGTTGTCCAAGAGAAGAAAAGCCAGGGGGTCCGGTGATTACCAGTTGACAATTGCAAGCAAGGCCTACAACAAGCAAGGAGGGCGATTATCCATGTCGGCTGGACTGGACTTGTTGTTTCTTAGTTGCTGCAAGTTTTCCATCTATTTAAGCTGGTGCTCCGAAAAGATATGCAGGCCAACAAAATATGCAGAGCTTATCAGGAATGGGAGAGCACGCGAAACAAAGCGGCAGAAAGTAACCACTTCACGCGGTTTTTAAAAGAATACAGCTTGTGCAAACGATCCCATAAAATAAGCGGATGCACATTTTATCCCCATCCGCATTCCTACGACATTCCAGAATGTAAACTGAAACTGTTTTTTAACGCACGCATTTTACGATGTTATACAGCATTTGTAGCGGCCGCACTAAAATATATCCATGCCCGCCTGGTCATGAACCAGGAAAAGCTAGTTTTAGTGAAAGAGAACTTGTGTAGTACGAGGTGCTCCCGTCCCTGTATTCCAAACTCGTAGTCAAATAGTAGGGCGCTTCGCTATAGGGCCATCATGCTCGTCATATTCCTTGTTCTTTCCCTGACAAGTCCCTCGTTGGGGAAGGGATCCATTCAAACGCCCTCCCTCACGTCCTGCTCTAGTAAGTGCTGAATCGTACTTCTCGGTGAGTTGCAATACGTGTCCAGTGTAAGCCCTGCTGGCATCCGTTCTACTAAAACCTTATTGTGAACAAGGTGTGTTTTGTGCAATGTGGAAGTAATCTATTTTCTTTTCATCTAGTTCGAATATGTTGAGATTCTTAGGTGTGCAGAATGTTGTAGGCAAATTTAAGATATTGGTAAGGAATCTATGAGAGGATGTGTTTACTCGTATAATGAGTACGCAAAGACAAGGTGAAATTTGGTATAGAAGATGCGGTGGCAGCTGGGTGGCCTCTCTTCGTACACGTGTATGTTAACATAAGTAAAGGAAAACAACACGAATAGTTCTTGGTGTCTAATTTATAATTAAATTGAATTATGGAGAGCAAGAATATCTAACAGGCAGAAAGTTTTGCTGTGAGTTCTCTCCGCTTCTTTTATACCTACAGAATTTATATATCCGAACTACAGGTTAATTTTTTGAGAGACAGAACGCGACTGTTTTCAGTTCCATATGCTGGAAAGCCGAACTATGCGCAGCTTTCGGAAATTCCTGCGAAGCTTAAATTGCAGTTTTGGGAGTGGAAATCCTGGATGATGCACCATATAAAAATATGTTACGTTCAGTAGTGTCATATCCTTTTCGTATTCTTGGGCAGGCATGAATGATTACATTTACCCGTGTGCAAGATTACCAGAATATTTCACATCCCCAAATCGGTAACACCACGAGGAGGTCACTTCGTTCGTTTGCGCACAAATTTCTCGGCGCATATTTTGAACGTGTAAGCGTTTTATAAACTCATCTTTGCATTTTATGTTAAATAATTAATTTGGAGCATACGGGTCCTGATACCCAGTAACGTCATTGTTGTCCGTTTATCACAATCCAAACCGTGTTTTCCCACAGAAGTGAGTGTATCAAAATTCGCACAGCTGTTTTTATTTAGTGATTTCTTTTGTTGAGGTAAAATATTTATTGCTCAGTTATACTTCAGTTAAGCTTTTAGACGTCGATACTGTCTAGGAGGAAAGAGACTGCAATATTTTTCACCCGTCAGGGTGTGAAAACCTCGCGAAACTTTCACACTGAGGTTGTGGCAAAGTGGCGCTTTCAGAATGCACGCTTGGAGCCGCACCCTGCGTACAAACATTTTGGCCCCAATGCTAAACAGCATTCATTAGAATGAGTTATATATCATTGAAAAACTAAGCCAACAGAACAAGGGTATATATGGTTCATATTTTTGCGCAGTGGCACAATGTTTCAATACCAGGGCGCCATGAATACGCAGGAGAGTCGCCATTCTGGCGTACTGTATGCAGGGTGTGTGAATAGGGAATGCAGCCCGTGTCTTCATTTGTGTTGCTTAGCATTTACAGAGGAAGTAGTAGTTGGTAATATTAAGTGCAATGCACTTCTTAAGCGACCCTGAAAATGCGTCCACCGGCGATGTCCGCGCACGTGGAGATGGGCGCGCGCAGCCTGGCCGCTGACATGGCACATACCCACGTGGGGGATTGGCCAAGAATCGGGCGTGAGAAGGGCTAATGCACCTGCTTAAAGGAGTACTGACACGAAATTTCAAAGCTGAGATCCGCTCTAGCAATCAAGTACAACGACAACACAAATAAGGTGTCGGTGAATAAATGCATCTTTCTTCTTTGTAGTTGTGTGTGTGTGTGTGATCTCTCTTTCGCGAACATTACCGACCGCGCAAATTCAACTCGTGCATTCGCACTTTCACATTCTTCCCCTCGGGGAAATGCGGGGAAATTTTTTTTTTTGTGGTAATCAGCTGAGTGGCGTTGTTTGTTTTCGCAGGTACGCAGCAAGTTCAGTTAGGCGGGGTGACCATCGAGAACGCGGAAAATTGGACTGACGATGTTTGCGAACTTCACGTTGAAAGTCAGTGAAAAACTGGGATCAGAGCCAAAGTTGAAGCTCACCGTGAAGGAAAAAGGTGGCATCGTAGTTCCCTGTATCAACGACGTTGGCTCATGGTACGTTAGCTATACCTGTACTAGGATGGTCTGCTTCAGATATTGTTTCCTAACGGCAGTATATATGATACGAACGAACCATGGTTAAGAATGATGAGTGATCTTTTTCATTTACGATTCGGCCATCAGGTTGCACGATCAAACGCATGCGTCACGCAATTTTTTTCCCTTCGTAAATTGAGTAGACAACAGCACCATGTAAAATTTGTGTCTTCACTATTTACTCACATCACCACCACATCGAGAGCGATCATCAATGTCAAACCGCGGTGGCCTAGTAAGTCCCGTGAGAACGAAAGATGAGATGGAAAGAAACAATTGGTTAGTCCTTGCCGCCACAAATGACGCTGAAATCCTTTGTGATGCCTGTCCCTGCAAAAGCGATGTAGGGAAGGCAGAGACGAACCGTCGTGCCTTCTTGAACGATGTCGGGCCAGAGGACTGGTCACACGACCTTTTGGTTTGCCTCGTCTCCGCTTGTAACTGCTGTTCTTGAGTTTTACACGGGCAGGGGACACGGGACGGGGGACGGGGTCAAATTCTGGACAGGGCAAGTCTGGAACACTGGTGACTAGCTTGGGACATGGAAAAACGTTGAGGCGAGAACCAGTTTGAAGCTTGCTTATTTTACCGCATTCTAAATTACTTTACCAGGACTACGGGCCCTTATTTGAAATAGATGTAAAGCACATGCTCTTTTCTTGATTTGGTACGACAGGTGTATGTATTTGTAATGTGATGAATACATACGGAGATCGGGGCTCTACGTCCCAATTCAACGGCCATATGGTTTTGAGGGGTAGTTGTCTGTAAATAGTGTTTTTTTGCCTAAACATTGCTTGACGAGTCCGAAAGGGACTGCATTTTATTAGTGCTTTCAACACGTCGTCCTCCAACTCGTCCTGACATGCACGAAAGTAAATGAGAAAATATAGCTCGCAATGTAATACAAAACTTCCGAAAGTACTATGGGCACCGATTCCAAATACCACATTGTTCGTATTATCGTATTATTTCCTGGAAGTTGTAGTGCCTTGCTGGAGTTCCAGTCTACGGGAGTTTACCAAGCTTCTTTTCATTAATTTCCTATTTCTTGGGAGCACCTTACCTGTTTCAATATTCTGACGTCTCAAAAATGTCCAGGCTGTTTGGTTATCATTTTTAACCAACAAAACTCGAACTCCTGAAATACCCTTTCAAAAGCCGATTATGCCCGGCGGAAAATAACACTTAATTCTAAAACTTTATATTTACAAAACAAAACAAACAGAAAACAAAGTATGCTCTTTCATATTGCATTTACATATATAAATAGAACCGTAAATTTTACATCCCCTTCAGCGGCGGTGTGTACGATTGTACACATCTATTTTGACGCCACGATGCGCGATCTCCTTTGCTTCAAATGGAGTGGCACTTCGCGTGCGCATTGTCGTATGCCTTCTAAGTAGATAAATAGCGTAATTTAGTGTTTTCACAATGAAGCTAAAGCCAAAGCAGACACTCAAGATTCACACCTCCAGCTCTTATGGAACGGAACTCCAGTCCATGCGACTCTTTTTGATTTTACGGGTGATAATGCTTTTAGAAAATTGATGTTCAAGTAAGCTTAACTTATAAGGTTCGGGCTTGTCGCAAATGAGAATTTTTTGTGATTCCCGTAGAAGATGGCACCAGCCCGTCGGGAAAAACCGTGTGTGTGCAATTGTACACATGGTGCCTCAATATTGCCTGGTCAGATCACCTTGTCTTTGCATTTTGTTTTTATCTAAATGAAATTATACGAGTATTGTATCTTTGAAAGGTATAAGAGCCCGTTCACAAAGCCAGAAAAAGTCATCGATGACATCAGCTCAAGCCCTTTCGGCCACAATTACCGATGCGAACAGCTGGCTGGAATGCAAACGATGTCGGAACGCTGAGCTACTTCCCCTCAAAAATCGAAAGATGTCATTGAATTTCAGTTCGACGTTTTACATAGCTTGACTACTAGTAACAGGGCTGTGCCACCGAAGAGGGGAAGACCAAGAACGACCTCTCAATGCCTGTCCGGAGATAGCATGTCGGCAAATGTCACAAAGTTTGACGGAATGAACCAGTCGCCAATTCTCATCAATGCTGACTTCCCTCATAGGTGCTGAAACACAGGTTGTGTTTCGAAGTCTTGAGTTCGCTACCGCAAATGCAGAGCTTACCTCTGTCTCAGTGGCGCAAAGGAATGCTTTTTTGTAAACTTCACGACCAAAGGTAGAAGCATGAAAGCAATAAATCTTAAACGCATTGGAAATGCACTCGTGAACACTGCTGACCTGAAAATAGTTTTCAACACTGCTGACCTAAAAATAGTACCTGAAAATAGTTTTTGATTGTGCTAATGGTCATTGACATGCTTTACTGCCCACAGGCGCCAGTGTACAAATGCACACATCACATTTTTTTTTCTTCTATCAATAAACCTGTTGTGATTCATATCACTGAGTTTGGGTTTCTTTTTAGAAGCCATACATAAAGGAATGACAATTTACCTTCTTATTTATTCTAATTTGCTTCGGAAGGGTACATATTTATTGCGAGGTCTGGGTGGATACCGTTATATTATACTGTTGTAGGGACGCAGCTACTACGCACGGTTCGCGCAAGTGATAAACAGTCCAGTGGAGTGTGCGACGAACCCACACAGATACGGACGTCAGCCCAATGCATGTTCGTGTCGTATCAGCCCCTATGCGTGTTCGTATGAGACAAATAGTGAGCGGACAAGAGAACACGTGTGGTGCGCACCAAGTCCGGAACATTTGCACAATGCCCCGTCTGGTATAAAGACTGCTCTCACGTGGGCGGAGGGAAGTGACAGTACCATCCGGCGGCCGTGGATGTCCCCAGTGGAGAAGCGATGGGAGACGACTCCAGCCACACCTCCGGCCGGCTTGTCTTAACAAGCACATGTGCTGAGCGCGCGCGCTCGCACGCACGGGGCAGTTAGGATCAATAGACTCGGACACCGCCGTGAGTGTCAATGAAAGCGCCTTATTATTTACTGCAGAATCTGCAGTTGTTCTGGAATGTTGCGTTGCTCGGATTACCGTTCTGAGACATGCGTATACTTCTACTCATGTCGTTTGTTTTATTGTCGGAATGAACCGGTGATTCCGGTTGCTTGTGTGTCGGGAGTAATTTCGTCGGGCGGGGCCAGGCTCGCGAACCCCGCGCACACGAAAGAGGTTTTTTCGGTGTTTATTTTGTGAAGATCGTTTTCCGTGTCGTTCTTCACATCCCTTCTCCGCCCAAACATGTGGGAGAAATCTCGGACGTGGGCGTCATTGAAGAGAGGGATTCCATGCACCCTTTTGTCGCTCCCTTTCAGCGAGATTCTCAACCAGCCCACCTTCCACGCGACGCTTACCTGCACACTTTGACATGTGGTATTTCGCGGAAGAACTTCAGCGATAGAAGACCTTCTGATTTTATAATCCCCAGCCGTTTTCCCATGGCTCCACTTTGTCGGAGACGAACTACGTGTTAAAGAAAGTTTACCGCCAGCTGAACTCGCTGTTTTACACCACGTTGCTTAGCACGCCGTACCCGGCGCAATACACGACCAACCAGCCTTCAGGCACCCATCTACGCCGCCTCGCAGCCTCGCCGACTTCCCTCTCGCTGAATATGCCTGAATCGTACTATCCGCCTTTGCGACCAGCCTGGACCACTTTCTTGTAGTGTGGTATGGGGAGTCACATTCTTCTAATTTGGCAGTGGCGTAAGCAAGGGGAAGGTACAGCCATTGTACCAGGACAGACACTTACGCCAGCGGAGGCGAGTGCTCGCGCCCGGCACCGCTCTATCCCGCTCGTGGCTTTAAATTGCCTCGAGCGGAAACTAGCGCAGCATATTTCTGACGTTGGTGTGGCAGCTATGAGTGACGTCAACCCACCGCGGTGGCTCCTGGCTAAGACGTTTTGCTGCATGAGCACGAGGACGCGGGTTCGATTCCCGGCTGCGGCTGCCTCTTTTCTGGTGAGGCGAAAAGCAAAAATTGCCCGTGTGTACGAGATATTTCGGCGCGTACCCCCCCTCCCCCCCTACCCTAAGTCAAGATCCCCAGGTGGTCAAATTTAATTCCGTAGCCAACTACTACGGCACGCCTCGTCTCCTGCGTTGCGTTGGGGCGTTAAATCCTACAATCAATCAAATATGAGTGACGTCAACACGGAAACATGGCTATTATGCGGCGCTTTTGCAGCCGCCGAGGTCCTGATGCGCGCGGTTCGGAGGACCGAATACTGAGCCCATAGGACTGCGGGCAAATAAATTTTCGCAAATCTAACGCTGGATATCGGGTTGACTGATGATCCTCCAGAATTACCCAATTACAATCATACGCCAAACTGCATTAATTAAAATTTTCATTAACAAGTACTAGTTTATTGTTAAATTAAATAGCAATCAGAACTCTTTTGCTGCGCCGACTACGGACTTTGATCACATCGCGCAAGAAAAACAATTTTACTTCCGCAAGCCTTTTGTAGCGAGTACTACAATGGCGGTATTCTCGCCGTTTCGCTGTGACCGGTGGCTGCACCATCGGTTCCCTAGCTGGCAGTGAATACTAGGAACTTGCGGTGGCTAGGGAACGGAGAGATTCCCTAGCCACCGCAGCTGGCAGCGCCGCTCCCCGCGAAAAAAAATAATAATACATAAACGAATAAACACCAAATAAAGTAGTAAAAATAAGAACAATAAAATAAAATAAAACGTAAAAAATAGAAAAAAAATCACGCCATATCCACGGAATGAATGATGATAAGTGGGGCGAAGCTCGAGAGGGGGAGATCATCGGTAACCGTAACTCTCCCGTGAAAGTTCGCCCATTACATCATTAAGAATGCACGTAAGACTGTGCAATTACGCCAAACTGCATTAATTAAAATTTTCATTAACAAGTACTAGTTTATTGTTAAATTAAATAGCAATCAGAACTCTTTTGCTGCGCCGACTACGGACTTTGATCACATCGCGCGAAAAGAAAAAATTTTACTTCGCGCAAGCCTTTTGTAGCGAGTACTACAATGGCGGATTGCTCGTTTCGTTCGTTGACCGGATGGCTGCCCGTCTGCGTGTCTCTGCGTGTTCCCCCTGGCAGTGAATACTAGGGAACTTGCGGTGGCTAGGGAACCGAGCGATTCCCTAGCCGCCCAGCTGGCGCGCCGCCCCCGCGAAAAATATAACACGCCACTTTAAACCAAAAAAGTAGAGAAAGAACAATAAACATAAAAACAAAAAAAAGACCTGAATAAAAACGTGTATATAGAAGGGGCGGCTCGGGGGATTCGTCGTCAGGCTTTGCCGTCGCAAGGAGACCAGAGGAGCCAACGAGCAGCTAGCCAAAGAGACGGAGCAAGAACGAGCCGCACGCCTCGAGAAGGGTTGTAACCGTACAGGAAACCAAGCTAAGCGATCACATTAACCGTACCTCGCGCTACCCGCATGCCCAGGCATGACTGGGTTAAGCCACAGCCATTTTTTAAATTACTTAAAAATTTCCCTGGAACACCCTTTATAGCATTTACATGTATGGTGCTGTGTGTGTGGCGGGCACGTGTAAATCAATCAATCAAATTCAATTTGATAATATTTATTGGTCTCACCATTTCATTTCGATGAAGGATCGAGCCTTCAATAACCACAGTCTAAACAAATTGCGTCCTACCGCAACTAAAATCCTCAATGAAAAGACGTTACACTACGCCTTCTAGCGCTGTAAAACTATTTGCGGGAAGCAAGCGGTGATTGTGTGTCCTGAATGCCTCCCATTCCAGATATTCAGCAATGTTCCGTTTGTTAGAGCTGAATGTGGCTATTCTTTTCAGTACCTATAAACTTTGCGGAGGAACCAGCAGCATGGAACACGAATTGGGGAAGCCGTGGAACAACGCCTGCCCGGTTCCGAAGGTCACATTTACACACTCGCTGAAAGCGAAACTGAACCCCCTTATACAATTCGTCATTGGCGTAAGTGGACAGAGGTCTAGTAATCAGCCGGCCGCATTAAAATGTTCTATGGAAGCTCTAATCTAATCGCGTATATTTAACGACATTTTTTTCACTACTCGGAAGTTTATTCAAGCAGACGCTAGCGTAAAATCATTCCCGGGCAGAGGTCGCGACTAGTAAAGGGGACTACTGTGTGGAGGTCCTAAAAATATTCTTCGAGAAAATTGTTGAGAAAAGTGTTCAGAAAAGTGTTATAATCTTGATGAGAGTCAATATCAGCAATCAAGGTAAGCAGTACGTAAACAAAAATTGTGTTCATATAATTGGGTGTTGGGCAACCTGTTCTCCTTCATTCTGGTGGGTCGACCTTAAACAACATCCTCGGACTGAAGAGGTCCTACTTTGCAAACGTTACGTCATCCTTTTTTGCAGTCCTTTAAGCCGGAGCGTTCACTCATACCATTCCCGGTTGCTTACGAGGGGAAATAATACAAAGTGAGAAGTAACCTTATCCCTTTGAAGACACCCATGATGTGGGCATTTATTTCGGCTCGCTGAAGTTGACTATTTTGCATTTTTTCTTTTTCAGTTCGCGCCAGCGACTCTCACTGTTCAGCTCAAAGTGACCAATGGAGGATCGACGGTTGTTTGTCAAATGTTTCATGTGAAAATAGACAAGGCTATCGGGAGTTGTGTAGTACTGGCCAAACTTCCGCTTGAAGTCAGTAATAGAGGACAAATAATTATTAAAATAAAAAACGTTCCGCTATTCGACTCTGTGAAAGTGGGACATCAACGGAGCAGTAACCATGCACAGGGACGGCGTCAATAGTTCCACCGAAACGTAGGCCAACTCAGCGCTGTATTTACCAAGCTTAGATAATAAAACTACTGAACACTATAGTTAGACGTAAAGTAAAACTGTGCACACGTTTCCGTATAAAGAGCCAACTAGCCTAAAAACATGCTTTACTGAACAATGTAGTTTCCCAGTTGTCACCGTGAAAAATAAACGTCATCCAAGATAAAGCGGCTATTTATTTACAAGCGTACTGCAGCTATAAGCGTTACGTTATATTTTTGCTTATCCACGGGCGGCATTCTGAACATACCTTCGGACAAATTAAAAAGCGGTAGTTAAAATGGCAAAAAATAGTGATCTCGGGCGCCCCTATACTCCCCACGTGCACATCCTCACAATTTTTCAGACAGCCAAAACATCCGCGTTTAGCTGGTAGACTGTAAAGAGTTCGAAGTAGCTTGCTTCTTCCAAACGCAACTAGTAAGTTTTCTGTTCGTGCGCCCAACAATCGCGCGAATTCTTTGTAGTTTTGTACCCCATAAAAGCTTGCCGTTTTTCCTACTATCTTTCGTTATAAGTTAACGTGAGTATAATGTGTCGGATACCACAATCATCATACGCCATGTAAACTATGTCTCAACATGTAAATTGAAAAGTAAAGCTGTTCCACTAAATTTGAATGCTTTCCGAAGTGCAGAGCAGTGATTCGCCATAATGGGCTGCAGCGCCGTTATCCGCTCACTGCTGCCACCTAATGCATTTCAAATTTTCCGCCTTGTGCTCGCGCGCCCCCTGCCTGAAGTTCCGCCAGCGAGAGTTCTGTTGTGTTTGTGCTTGCTTTAATTTCGTATGCTGTAGCTGTTTTGCGTAATTTGGAACGCGTGATTTTTGTTGCGCGACTGGATCATTTCTGCATCATTTCGAACGTGCCATTTTTTTTTCTTGCGCGGCTGGAGCCTTTTTGCGGCATTTCGAACGTGCCATTTTTCTTGCACGGCCGCTTTTTTCACTTAATAGCGTAAAAACCAACCAAACGAGCGTTCCTACCTAAATGAATTCGGGGGCTGCCGGTTATATGCACAGAGTTTGCCTGAAATATACCCACAGTTTTCTTTACGTTAAACAACGGGGAGATGTATGACAAGTGCCAGCTGTTCACGAGGTTCGAATGGTTATGACTATTTAAAGCGCGTGGTTTTGGAAGCTTCAGCGTGAACCCCTGATGACGGTACATCGGGCTCTACTTGGGTCCGTTATCTCACTGCGCTGCCTGATTCTGGCAGTCGCATCGACCATTAGCGAGCTACGACAACAAGGCGAGCCCATAAAGTGCACTGCACTTAAGACTCCGTTGTCTCGGTAATAATGATGCCATTTTAGATGCGAAGCATCTCATGGTCGGTGCTATGTCCTTCCCTTGTCGTTGTCGTTGTTGCGCCGTCCACACCCCCACTGCGCATGCTCGGCTTGCTGAACGCCCGGTGGTATCTTACCCTTCTATGGCTTCTGTAGCGCCAGTGTTGCCGGTGTCTTCCTGGGCCGGCACGAGACGAGCACGCTTCACGCGCCTTCGATGTTTCATAGTCGTCGGCAGCAGCGTGCGTCGGCGAGTCTCGGCGGGCCGTGATTACAAGCAGCCCACAACCATCCGGGGAACGTGCATCGACCTCATCTTCAGCAACTTTAGTGTTCATCCACTACAACAACCCTTGACTTTACATTTCACAGACCGTAAGGCGGTCATAATCAAAGCGGAACGCCAAACGCAGCTCGACGTCACCTACGTTGAACATGATGATGATAATGCCTAAATAAAAACAAACTCATACCACGCACAACGTCTCTCTCTCTCTCTCTCTCTCTTTAATGCATCTCCCCTCTAACACCACCACCCCCATCCAATATATTGACACCATCTTCCCGTAGGGGAACCCCGAGCAGTATTCGAAACAGCCTTAGGGTCAACGCAATTTCCCATTTCGTAGTTCCGGTAAGTGAAAAGTGTGGTAGTTACCGTGAAAACCAAAGGGTAAATATAACGGTAGGTACGTGCCTCAACCTCGCGGAAACGATGAACTGAAAACTAATGGGAACTTGAATCGACCCCATGCCTGCTTCGCATACTACTCAGGGTTCCCCTACGTGAAGATGGTGTCATTTTTTTGTCACTAATGTCAAACAAATAATGCATATGTGAAGGGGAATACAGGAAGGAGTGGTCACACCGTGGCCACTTCCTGGCGAAATGTCTGCGACGTCAGAGAACTTCATTGGCGTATTTGGCAGCTGGCAACCAAAGCCATAGCCAGAAAACACGATTGGGCAATAGCACTACGGCCTCTACTTCCGGATGGTTGTCTTTTTACGAGAGACGCGTTCCAGGAAGCAGTGTCTGTCCCGCATCTATGAGAATTCTCTTATAAGCATTGAACCATGTTTTCACTAGCTGATCATCCTCCACTTCAGTCTGGGCACCGTACGACTAAAATAAGCTCAAAATAATGCTACAGCATGTTGCGAAAGATTTAATCTAATTTTTGATGTGCCCCCAGAATTTAAGAAATAGTTCTGGATCTTTGTTTGCTTCGTGACTGTATTTATACTGTTGTTTACAACAGCGTCAAGCTTTCTCTTGTTTCACTGTCTGCGGAAGATGAAGCGTAGATGCCAAGTTGGGATGCCAAATGAGTAGCCAGAGCGCAGAGCTCCTTCCGCTCTGTGCTCTGGCTACTCATCACGCTCGCAGAACCGACATCTGCAATGTTTCTTACTTGGGAGGTAGGCGATTGAAAGAGCCCACTGTCGTACTCACGGTATGCTTTGCTTCCGCGGAACCGCGCATGCGCGGTCGCGTTCCTACGCATGGCGGTAAGCTTCAAAGGCCAACTGTACTCAAATTTCACCTTACCAAATTTATTTTTTAATGTGCAGTAAGCACCCCCAAATCAGCTGGGACACAATTTGTAGCTCCGTAAAACGACTCAATAATCAGTCAGAAGCGTTTAAAAAAGCTCCGCCACAGACCACGCTGCACCTGCATGCCGGCGGATCGCGTAAACAGCCATGATGCGCCTGTGACGCTCCAGCCGACGGGAGCTTTTGCCTCTGACCAGCCACGCAGCTTGAGAACCGGTTGAGCTCTGCTGCACACGCTTCACCCATGTGCTGCAACGTGCGCGTAGGGCTTGCCCGCACACTTGCTCCTGAGCTGGTAACCGTCAGGCCGCTCGCTGGACGTCTACAACATCATTGAGATGGCCGCGCTCTCTTCTGTTTCGGTTTCAAAATCGCCGATTTTCGCTGACCGCCTGCGCCGTCCACACGCGTATTTCAGCTGTTGTATTTTGCATGTTGCTTTCTTTTTAGGCAGACTGTACGGAAATATGGTTTCCAAGAGGTCGAAAGTTTGAGTGCAGTTGGCCTTTAGACACTTCTGTACGTCGCATTTCCATTGTCAGGGCTTCTAGTTGTCGTTACAGTCTTTGTTAGTAGAGGTGTGACAGTGAGGATATCTACAAATTTAAGAAGCGTGAAGTGTGTGGTTGTTCGTGTGTTGCTTCGTATTCGCCATGTTCGTGATTGTCACATTGAATCTAATTGTCTTGACATGATTATTACAATTATGACGGCAAATACGACAACGGCGATCATAATACAGTTTGTGGCAAAAATACTGAGCCCCCGACCTAGTAAAAGCTTTTCGATGCCGTCGAGTTGAGTATATACGGGCTATGATCGTGGTCATGAACATTCAGAGCTCAGAACGACATTACGTCCGGCACTACGTTTTCTCCAGTAAAGGTGTTCCAGTCGTATCCCCCAAAAGCCGGGAAGAACACGCTGACACTACGAAATGCAGAAAAATCTGCGTAATGGGCAATGAGAAAACGTGGAGAGTGGTCGTGATCGCCATAACGCAGTGACGCTCGACAGGAAAACCGTAAGTGCGTTACGATTGCACAATTACTTCTTCCTGAAGTTGCGAAGCACCGCCGTCGGTGACGGCTTAGCTGCGCAGGATTAAATTGCACTTTTCACTCTTAAAAAAAAAAAAGGCCGGTGCATTCACTAATGGAATACTAACAAGTTACTTGTCCCAGTATACACTAAATACTTAGTAACTGGAGGTAGTAAATTTAACACTAGTCAGGGTTACTAACTGAAGCAGGCAGCAAGCACCACTACCTCCACTAGTAAAGACCAAGCGATAAAGCTCTTTGGAGCTAAATGCGTTTACTAACTGGCCACGCATAACCTAGTCATAAGCAGAACCTTAATCTAGTGTATACTACTTCCTTCACTGAGTGAATTTCCTAACCATGCAGTTGCTAGTTGCAAAGACTACGTACAAAACCGCGGGGTAGTAAGGTTCGCAAGGAGTCAGTAAATACGGCGGTTACTACCTTTTTACACCTTTTTTATTAAGAGTATTGCTGCGGTCCTACTCGGTGTAATGGAGTCCGCTCACCTTTCCGCCGGAGAAATTTTATTTTCAAGGCAGAATAAATACAGAGTAACTACAAAAAAGTAACTTCATTTTTTGTTGAGGTATTTTATTCGTACAGCACATTTCTGATTGCTGCGGGAGTGCCGCCATGAAAGAGGTTACCGGCATTATAAATTCTAGCTCCACCACGTACAAACGACTATATGTTTGGAAGTTATTTTTTGTATTGTTGCTATGCTTAAAACAAAAATATATTTCCGCCGAAACAGATGTCTTATGTTTGCCCCCGCCTCACATCCACTTATTCGTGCGTGCTTCAATCAAGGATCGTGTGATTCATTCACTTTTGTTCTTTGAAGACTACGAAGATGTGAAGTCGTGTGCAGTAATGCAAATGACTAAGTCTATCGCGTTTTGAAGTAAACCAAAGAAAGCAAGTACCCCTGTGTCGTACAAAGATTTAGGCCGTATACTGACGCCAATTCGACTTATGCCTGAATACGGCCACTCATTTGGCGTATAATAAAATTGGGATAGAATATACAAAGTTGCCAATAAATTAACGCGTACAACAGCGGTAGCTCCATCAGCTCCGTTGCAGGGCATATGAAGCTTTATTCAGGTGATTAATTAGTAGATAATGCGTTTACCCTTCAAATCCTTCACCAGCTTAGTATTAACGCCTGCGCAATAAACCATGAAAAGCTAAACTAGTGGTAAATAAATTGACGCGTGGTTGGGAGAAAAAACTAAAGCCGTTCCACTCGACGTGAAAGCTGACGGAAGTGCAGAGAAGGTGATTCGCCATAATGGGATGTGGCGCCATTATCCGCTCACTGCTACCACCCAAAGCAATCCGAAATTTCTCTTCTGAAAGTGAGAAATATATTATGCAAGGCTTGGTGTTCTCTTTCTATATGGCATCTTGGAGCTCTTCAAGTGTGTCCACGGGATCAACTGCCCGTGGCGAAGTGCCGAGAAAGAATTCCAGGGAAAAGCAAACCTGTCCGCAAAAATGTAAAATGTCTCGCCAGTGTTATAAAAGCTATCAGCCCAGACCAAACAATTGTATCAACAACACAAGTCGCACCCGCAGCCTGCAAAGTACTACGGAGCACGGAATAAAAAGACGGGGTTTGTTTCAACAGACCTGATGTAGAAGGCCTGCTTCTGGAACTCTACTAGCGGAGATTATACTACAGCGAGTCAAGAACTTGGTAGGCTGATGAAAAGCGATGGCTTGTCAATGATTCCCGAGTGAAATTTTTGCAGCAATTTGTTTATTTATTGTAATATAGGTTTTAATAATCAAATGCTGTAAAAGTTAACGTAAATGACTGGGATATTGAAGTCCGTGAAAAAGCGAGAGTCGTACTTCGGCCGTCAGATGAATTTGTAACTGAGGCTTAACCACACCCTTCCTTTACCTACCAATGGAATGTACATACAAAATGCAAAGAGGAAACGCGGGTACAGCGCTGTACGAAGCTTCTCAAGTTTCCAGTTCACCACGCTGGCTCAACTCTAAAATAGAGCACAGGTCTCAGTTTTTCAGAGTTTTTTTCTACTTCTCCGTAGGTGTGAAACCTTTCTTGACAAGAAAAGAAAACTTTGCGTTAGCTAGCCTTCTCCTACACATTCTCTTTTCTTCCTCAACATGTTGAGAATGCGCGGAAAATACCAAGTGAACTTGAGAGTTGTCACAGTCACGTAAGGTGTTTCGGAGAAGACACTTTTCCTTACTGCTGATAGAGATATACAAAATAACACACTTTGTGTACAATTGTCACTATTATTTTCTACTCTTTCAGTGACACCTTTACTGTGTAGTATTCATTATGACCAGGTGAGATAAAAACGTGCGGCCCAGACTACTCCAATCTCATTCCACGCTGTTGTGAAGAAGATCTGATAACTTCATTTACTTCTGTAACTTCAGTTACAGATTGGCCGTTCATCTATTTGGCATTTTTACACTGTTCCAAAAAAGGCCATAATTTCATAAATTTTAAGCATTTTTATGCAGCTCAAAAAGGCAAATTAAAAAAAACTGAGCGCCGGAATCTCTCGAGGCTCCGGCTGACACTCCTTTCTTTGTTCGCAATGGCACGACGGTGGTGCGACGTAGGTAGTCATAAAGGTAATAGGATCAGTTCGGTACACACATCAAAAATTATCTTTATGTTGAGTTCTAGCGGCAGACTGGAGTCCTGGGTCCTCCGTCCAGGACTCCAATGGCGGGCGCTATCCGGTGAGCCCCCTCGATCAGCCGTTGCTGGTCTTGCGGGGCAGTGCTGGACAGAGCAGCCTCCCAAGAGTGTAGGGTGAGCCCGTCTGGTGAACGCGGACACTCCCATACAGAGTGGTAGAGGGTGGGAGTGGGGCTCTGGGAAGCCGGGTAGTTGCTAGCGTATTGTGTGGGGAAGAAGAAATGTTTGTGGTGTAAGTTTGGGAACGTGTGTGTCTAGAGCGGCCGCCATGCCGTAGCGTCGGATTGGGATAGGGAGTGGTGGGGTGGAGGTAGTCTTTTCCTTTGTGTGCGGTAGTAGGCGAGTGTGAGTGCATAGTTGAGAGGTTTGTGGGATGGGATGATGGCAGCTGATGTCTTGGAGTCACCCTGAATCTGTCTGTCCGCTTCCTCTGACGCCCGGTGGGTCATTTCTCGGGCGAGTGCATGTGCGTGCTCATTTCCAGGAAGAGAGGCATAGCCAGGCGTCCAGAGGATATGAATGAAGGGAAGCTTGGATGGATCGGAGTGTCGAAGAATGTTGTTTTCTTAGATGGAGAGGATTCCAGAAGAATATGCCCGGCAGGCGGCTGGCGAGTCTGTTATAATTGTCCAGGTATCGTCGTCGTCAGCTTCCGCGGGTCGGGCAGTGGTGATGTGGAACATAGCCAATGCTATGGCTGTTTCCTCGGCCACCCTGATAGAATCGGTGCGTACAGAGCAAGTACAGAGCAACTGTAGAGGCCAATGCCATTTAACGTTGTGGTTGGCTGGGTAACTGGCTGCGTCGGTATAAATCACATGTGGGTCGTGGCCGTACTGGCGGGCTAGCACTTCGGCTCTGGCGCGGCGTCGGCCCTGGTTGGTTTCCGCGTGCATGTTGTTGGGGAGCGGGGCAACATGTAAACGTGCACGAAGGACAGAGGCGAGAGCCACAGGATTTGGTGGGAGAGGTGATGACGGCACGGGGTATCCTAGGCGGGCGAGCACGTGGCGACCGGTGCGGGTAGTGCTAAGGCGGATAAGCTGACCAGCTCGTTGTCCCTCAATAATTTCCTCTATCGTGTTGTGCACACCCAATTGAAGGAGACGTTGTGTAGAATTGTAGCCGGGGAAGTCCCAGGGCAGCTTTGATTTCATCCGTAAGGTAGTGTTGAGGAGCTGGAGTTCGGACCGCAGCAAATTGTGGAAGGGGGCGTGGTAGGCAAGGTGGCTGATGAGTAGGGACTGAACTATGCGGAGGGTGTCTGTTTCCTTGAAGCCGGCGCGTGTGTTGTAGATACGACGGATCATGTGCGTGCTTTGCGTGATTTGGGTTTTGAGGAGGTTAACTGTGTGCGTAGCGCGGCCGTTAGACTGTAGATGGAGGCCTAGGACTCGGACTTGGGTAACGCACGTGATCAAATTACTGGCAAGGTAAACGGAGATTTCTGGCTTGGTTACTGGTCGCATGCGGGGAGGCAACACAAGAAGCCCTGACTTCTCCGCTGCGCACGACAGGCCCCCCACAGAGGCATAGTTCAAAACTACATCTGCTGCCTCTTGCAGGGCGTCCTGTGTTTGGCCGTCCGGTCCGCGTGTTGCCCACATGGTCACATCGTCCGCGTAGAGCGCGTGGCGAAGATCCGGAATCGCGCTTTGTAGAGAAGGCAGCTTAGCCATGACCACATTCAAGAGTATCGGGGATATAATTGAGTCCTGTGGCGTTTCTCTTCCAGTCAGTTATCCGACGTTTTTGGAAGGGCTGACGTAAAGGCTGCCGGGAAATTCCTGTTCCCGTCATGCTTCGGCATTTGCTCCGGCGGGAGCACGTGCGCTACAAAGACAGGTTCGGAGCTGGAGCAGCCTGCTCCGCAGCGGAGCTCGGCGACCACTCCTAATGTGCTGTTGGAATTCCACATCAATTGACGTAGTAGTCACCATCCGTATTCGCCATCCGTATTTCCGGTAGTCACCATCCTTATTTCACGTCTACGAGGCCAATGTAATAGCTCGCATTGTACTTCGCTTGATAATCTCGGTGTCTGACGTCATGATATCTGCTAATGTTATCTTCATTTCGCTAATGCATAAGATCTCGTGCGTCATACCTCGAATGATGTTGTCGATGCAACGAAGAGGAAAATCATTCGACGATAATTTACTATCCCACGTGTTGCGCATTTTTATTGAACGCAAATGAAGTGACAAAAGAAACCGGAAAATATGTACAACGATAGGTAATGAACATACTATGCCCTTTTGTATCTTAGCCTGGCCAACAAAAATGAGTGTCCAAATCACTGCCACCTAAGGGAACAAAGGCAAACTCACGTGAGTGCCATTAAATATAGTTGTTTATATATGAGTACAGCGATCAAAAATTGTGGAAGTTGTCACAGTTTTCTACGAAAAATGGCGTTTAAACACATCAAACCAAGGCCATCCGTTTCCGGCTCGGGTTTTTTCCGGTGCAACGTTATCCATATTCTCTATATTTATACCGTACGTCAGATGTTTTTTCTCTAGCGAGTGAATGCAGCTGTATGCTTCGCGTTTTTTGCACAGGCAGGAATAAGCTTCGCTTCACCCAGAGATGCGGCGCTTAAAAAAATCTCTCCCGTTGAGATTTTATTTTTCTCACAGCTATCGAGGGTGGATTTCGTGTGTAAAAAAGAAAAAAAAAAGCTTTGCGCCTCGGACGCGATACATGCACGCAATCGTAGCCATAGATTTTGCCGAGGTTGAACACGGCTAAGCCAAGTTGGTCGATCGAAAGCTCGATTTTGGGGTTCAGGCGCAGTGAAAGCGCAACAAATTCCGCAGCAAGGCAGAAGTTCTGCTTTGGAATTGCCTCACAGTGCTGCCAAAGGCGAGAATACCCCGTGAAGTGCTATGCAACCAGAGCTCTGTATCTTTTTTTGCCGGCACGCGTTCTTACCTTTGCCTCCATACCGCTCTTCGCAACCCTCCCCTTGCAGCAGACGACCAATCAGACGATTTCACTGCGTAAGCCTTATCCGCCGCGAATTCACTCGCTTAGTTGCCGAAACGTGGTCAATGGCGCTTTCGTCGGCGCGAAGATGCGCGCGTGTGCTTGATGGACCTCGATCGCACGAGGCGTTTGCTTGAAGGTGAGATGGCCGCTACAAGGCGCGGTCTGGCTTTGCACCTAGAGTAATATTCTCCACTTAAAAGAACGCACAAAGCTAGGCGATTGGTTGTATACGTCCGCGAAATAGTCCCCTATACATCATAGCGTGCATAAAAAGACCAGCAGATACGGAAAACACCACAAACACCATACAATTGCCTTCCTATTTTCCACTCAATTTGTATTTGCTCTTATTTATGTAGAATATATAAACCTATCCAGAACGCAAGTGTTTCCTTAAGGAGCCAGCGAGACGTCTAAACTGCGGGACTGAGCGGACTTCGGCTTCATTACAAAGCGTGTATCCCCTCCTACGTAAAGTCGTTTACAAGCAGACTTTCTTGTAGTCCGTATTTTCAGTTTTTGAGCACTAACTGCAATAAAAAGGGGCCTTTTGTGTTTTAATGTTTATTCTGCTTTGTTTATAACCCCGTTGTTGCGTTGGAAGTTGGAAGAATGTGGGCCATTTGTCGGCCCCTCGCCAAAGCATCAAGCTTTGGCTATGCTTACGGGGAATTTTTGACACCCAACTACCGATCCCCCATTGGTCACTTGGAGTTGAACATTGATCGTCGTTGGAGCGAACTGAAAAACAGAAACCAACATCATCAGCTTCCGTGAGCACATCAAAATTTGCTCAGCCACGGTGTCTTTAAAGGCAGGCTTTAGTTTCCCACTGAATATTTTCATCTAATAATATTCAAAGATTCCTGGTAGGATACCCGCACTTTTTTGCCAGCAGGAGCTGTTCAATGTGTAGCCATTATGGCAATGCCTTCGCAAAAGAAACAAAATATTTTGACGAGCATAGAACATTCTACAGGAACCATAGGTTCGTCCGCTACTTTATTTGATTTTTTTAAAAGAAGAATTACCCGCGGGAGCACAAAAATATAGCGGAATTCTTGCAAAATGCATTGGGACGATGCAGGAAATGAGTATCGACAATGCGCGCCATATTGGAGGCTGGCAACTCATTCAGGCTACCTCGAGTCTTGTAACGCGCGCCCTTATCCAAATTTGTTAAATGTCTGCGCAAGTTATCTATACCCCTCTTCTAAAGCCGGTGAATTGGGTACGACGCGGGGAGGATGTTTTTCTCCCCTTTCTTTTCTTCATTACAATAAAATCAAACGCCCCGCCATCCAATGAATGGCAACTATGGCTGGAAGGCTCAGCTTTCTTATGAGGGATTCGTTCACTTTCGTTCATGTTGTATGGGTTTACTGAGTTTTGGTGACGGCACGGTCCTCATAAGTGAAGCCAAACGAGCTTCGCTTTAGGTGCAATCTTCTTCGACCATGTCGGAAAAGCGCAATCGAACAGACGTCTGATTCGGCTGCTTCTACAGCACAGATACATTCGACCTAAGATTTTCGCGCCAAAAAAAAAAGTTGCGACGAAGCCGTTAAAACTCTGAATGCTGCACAATATAAAGAGTTTACCCAATAGGATTTTGAGACAATAATATTATCCTTTTCTGTCGTATCTAGAAGTTCATCTCTTGTTTAAAAGCTAAAAGCTTTGTCTTTTTTTATCTGCAAAAAAAAACCCATAGTTTACTCCCACTAATAATCTCATCACATGGTTGCTTTAAAATCCTACCATTTTTGTCGTATCACCCCCTTCTTCAAGCTTAACAACTCTCTTAAAAGGATTCGCATGACTCACAGATATCTTGGTTTACACCCTTTTCTCGAAAGAATTTTATGTCGTTCTGCGCCCAGGTATCGTCTTTTTTCACTGGTGACTTCAGTAAGGCAAAACAAATGTGCAGCCGGTGATTAAAATAGCGCTGTCAACTTACACCGATGGCTAACTGTATGAAGGGGTCCAGCTCCGCCTTAACAGTCTGCGTCACTGTAATTGCCGGGACGGGGCAAGTGTTGTTCCACAGCTGTCCCAAGCTCTGCTCAAAGCTGGTGGTTCCTCCGCACAGTTTATAGTTGCTGGAAAAGATTTGCACATGTGAGGTGAGAAACGCATGGCATGCGCGAACTACGCCGCTGGCGTCCTCTGGATATTCTTGGAACTGGTTCTACACAGAACCCAGTGGGTTTGTGCCCCCAATTTTAGTGGCGTACAGACGATATATCTATATATATATATATATATATATATATATATATATATTATATATAGTTATATATATATATATATATATATAGTTGAGAAAATGGTTTACTCACGATTACAAACAAAAACAGTGGTTTATGACATTTCGGCTGGAGGACCAGATGACGACTGGTTCTCCAGCCGAAACATCAGTGAACCACTGTTTTTGTTTTTATCGTGAGTAAACCATTTTCTCAACTATATTTATATATATATATAGATAGATATATATATATATAGATATATATATAATTAGCGCAGCGGCAGCCTATCTACGCCCATTGCAGGGCAAAGCCTCTCCCATTATTTCCAATTATCGGGCCTGGTGTAACAGCAACCAATTTATACCAGCAACCTTCTTGATCTCATCTGCCATCTAACTTTCTGCCGCACTTTGCCACGTTCTTTAGGGATCCACACTGTTACCCTTAGTGACGAACGGTTGTCTTGCCTCGTATTACACGCCCTATATATTGTTCTTACAACCTATATAAAAGGTTGTAAGAACCGCCGTTCCTGAGAACCTTTCCGTAGGCTGCGGTAAGCTCCTCTCACCTGGGGACTTAGCCCGACGAAGGCAAGTTTTTTTGCTGAAACGTTGGCAACAATCGTGGTTTCTACCTCTTGTATATATATATATATATATATATAATATCTAGGATATATATATTTAGATTGCGAGAAGGGCTGTCTTGGTTGCCGTAGCAAATAGTTAAAAAATGGGTATAGCTTCTAACAAAACTGTTTATTGGTCGACGTTTCGATCGGATGCCGATCTTTCTCAAGAGAAAGATGTTGTCTTGAGAAAGATCGGCATCCGATCGAAACGTCGACCAATAAACAGTTTGTTAGAAGCTATACCCATTTTTTACTAATATATATTATATATATATATATATATATAGTAAAAAATGGGTATAGCTTCTAACAAAACTGTTTATTGGACGACGTTTCGATCGGATGCCGGCATCCGACCGGCATCCGAGATCGGCATCCGATCGAAACGTCGACCAATAAACAGTTTTTGTTAGAAGCTATACCCATTTTTTACTATTTGCTACGGCAACCAAAGACAGCCCTTCTCGCAATCAAAGTATATATATATATATATATATATATATATATATATATATATATACATGTAGCGAATCAGAATAGGAAGTGAGGGGCTCGTAGAAATAACACAGAAATAAGGTTGGCAGTCAAGAAAACCTCGGAAAGCAAAGGGAGGTTGTGGTAGGTCATTGAAACAGATAAAGAATTTGGAAAGAAAGAAAGAAAGCGAAGAAAAAATGCCCGCCAGGTGGGATCCGAACCCACGCCATAAATATATATATATATATATAGATATATATATATATATATATATATATATATATATATATATATATACGATACAGAAGTCAAACTGAAAAACATAACAACATTTATTCTAACGTTTCGACCGGGGGCCGGTCTTTTTCAAAGACCGGCCGGGTTCTTTGAAAAAGACCGGCCCCCGGTCGAAACGTTAGAATAAATGTTGTTATGTTTTTCAGTTTGACTTCTCTATCGTACAGCTAACCTCATAGCCAGGAACCTTTTCTCTTAACTATATATATATATATATATAAGATATTATATATATATATATATATATAGTGTGAATCAATTGTCTCCCCGCACGGGGCACCTTGAGCAATCTTGGTGACGGTACTGGCGATACCGCGGACCCCGAGCCCCCAAACATACGCTGGATCCAACCGTGGCAATGTGTTTATAGGTGGAGGGTTAGAAACCACGAACGGTGGCCGTCGGAGCCCAGGTCAAGCTCCGGCGGATGGGCTCCCTGTCTGTCTACCAGGCAGGGAGCTCCGGGACCTCTTTGGCTACCAGGGTAAGGTCAAAGAAGAAAGTACCCCAGTCTCCCTGCTTTTCAATGTATCATATGGCATTTTCGAAACCCCCCCCCAGACGTGATCGGCCCCCGAAAAGGGGCCGCACCGAAGTTTCCTTTCCACCCCTACCAACTATCAACGTTCCAAAACATGACAACTATCCCCGTTTTTTGGTCCTCGAATCAATAGACAAATCCAAACCCGTCTCCTCCCAATCTGTATTCCTCGTCTCCAAGTTCCTTGAAGGAATCATTGGCAAATCTTTCGAAGCGAAAAAAACTACGAACAGGCGAAGTGTTGGTTGAAGTCAAGACGCAGCAGCAAGCCACAAATCTCCTGACCCAAACCCGCATGGCAGATCTGGACATCACTGTCACACCCCACCGCAGCCTCAACAGCTCGCAGGGGGTGATATCTCAGCCAGATCTGCTAAGTGAAACAGAGGCCGACCTTCTGGAAGGCCTGAAGGATCAGGGTGTAACAGCTGTCAGGAGAATCACCATCCGTCGCGACAATGTAGAAATACCAACAAAGCACGTAGTCTTAACATTCAGCAGTTCAAAACTTCCTGAGCACATCAATGCTGGTTTCATTAGGTGTGGTGTACGTCCGTACATACCTAACCCGCGCCGCTGCTACAAGTGCCAGCGGTTCGGGCACGCTACGACTTCTTGCCGCGGCAAACAGACCTGCGCAAAATGCGCCGCACACGACCACCCCACTGAAAATTGTGACTCCACCACCTTCACCTGCGCAAACTGTCAGGGGCCGCACGCGGCATGGTCCCGCAGCTGTGAGAAGTTTCACCAGGAGAAGAAGATAATTCACGTAAAAGTAACCGAGAACATCTCCTTCCCCGAGGCGCGAAAGAGGTTCGCCTCTTTCCCCCTGGGGAGGTACGCCGACGCAGCTCGCCGGGGGGCGGAGCGGCGTCTTGTTTCGGCGGGGACCCAGTACCGCGAGTCGGACTTGGTCCCGCCCCCGCCCCCCTCTGGGTTGCCTCAGGCAGCCCAACCCGCCTCCGCACCGCTCGCTGAGCCAGCAGCGGCTGTGGTGGCAACCACGTCTCGTGGGGATGCTGCTGCACCCACTGTTTCCTCCTCTCCACCGGCCCGAAGCGCCTGCGAGGGCCCGGAGGAGATGGAGCTGGAGGAAACCGCAGCAGTTCCCACCTCCCGCCGCACCGCCTGTGCCACCCGGGGCGCTCCTGACGCCCTCGGCGGTCGCGGCCAAAACGAAGGGCACCGCAAAGGGTGCCCAGTCCAAGTCTAGGGGGCCCAGTCCGCTGGGCACCCCCTTGCCCTCAGATGACGACCTAGACGTCGAGCCGTTCCGGCATGCACCACAGCGGAAGGAACGGGCTCCGGCGTCCAGGTCAGTAGACAAAATGAAAAAGCCCCTTCCAAGAGTACAAGCCCCGAAAGCCGACACGTAAACACACACATACTCCAGTAGATCTAAACTTCAATAATGGGAAGAGAAAATATCATACAATGGAACTGCAGAGGCCTTCTTAAAAATCTTGATGATGTTTATGAGTTACTGCATTCCAATCAGCCAAGTGTCATGTGTGTACAAGAAACACACTTAAATTCCAGACATACAAACTTTTTGAATAGTTACCAGGTATTTAGGAAGGACAGGGATTGGTGGTGGTACATCTTCCGGGGGTGTGGCCATCATTGCCCGAAAGTCCTTGGCGTGTCATTCTATCCTGTTACAGACCGTCCTTGAGGCTGTTGCCATTCGTACCATAATTTTCAATAGGCTAATAACTCTATGCTCAGTTTACATCCCTCCTGATTTCCAGCTCTTGAGCTCGGATTTCGAGGGCCTTATGGATCAGCTACCCACACCTTTCATTCTTTTAGGCGACCTCAACGCACATAACTCTCTTTGGGGCTCTGCTCGCACAGATGCCCGAGGTCGCCTTATCGAAAAATATCTAACATCTTCGGGAGCATGTCTATTCAATACAAACAAGCCTACATACCATAATATAGGACACAATAGTTATTCACACCTCGATTTGGCGATTGGCTCTGCAGTACTCTTTCCATCTCTAGAATGGGACGTTGGCACTAACCCATATGGCAGTGACCACTTCCCAACCACATTAACATACTTAGGTAAAGGCCCGAGCAGTCCATCTTCCCATAACAGGTTCAATGAAGATAGAGCGAACTGGAGTACATTTACAGAAACATCTAAACTACACCACACATCCATTGAACACCTACACGTTGAAGAAGCTACCCAACTCCTCACGGCGCACATCCTCGACGCCGCTGAAAGTCCATTCCCCACGCCTCTGGTGCCCCGCGCAACCAGAGGAGGCCGTGGTGGAATGAGGACTGTAGGCGGGCGCGAGAGGCCCAGAACAAGGCGTGGGGTATCCTTCGACGGTACCCCACGTCGGGCAACCTTATTTTGTTCAAACGGGCCAAGGCGTTAGGAAAACGTGTGCGCCGTGAGGCAAAACGAGAGAGTTGGCGCACCTTCCTTACATCTATTAACTCGTACACAGACACACACAAAGTCTGGACACGAATACGAAAACTAAAAGGACAACAGACACACAGCCTGCCCCTGGTTAGTACAACAGGGGACACACTGGAAGACCAGGCTAACACACTTGCACAACACTTTCAACACGTTTCCAGCTCTGCACACTACACAAACACTTTCCTGAGACATAAAACCACTTGTGAAAAGAAGTCCTTACAAGATAATAACAGGTCAAAATCTGGTTACAACTCTGAATTTACTCTTTATGAGCTGAAGGCTGCCCTGAGCACATGTAAAACTTCAGCTCCAGGCGCAGATCAGATTACATACACAATGATACAACACCTACACCCAGATACTCTTGAAACACTCCTACACTATACAACAACATATGGCTTTCGGGGCACATTCCGAAATCTTGGAGGGAGGCTATTGTAGTGGCGTTCTTGAAGGAGGGTAAGGACCCGTCTTCTCCCGCCAGTTACCGACCCATCGCCCTCACAAGCTGCCTGTGCAAGCTTCTCGAGAAGATGATTAACAGGAGACTCGTGTACTTCTTAGAGTTCAATGGTCTTCTCGAGAGCTGCCAGGCCGGCTTCAGGGTGGGGCGATCCACAAACGACCAACTCGTCGCCCTTGAGTCGTATATAAAGGATGCCTTTGTCCACAAACAGTTTTGTGCTACGGTCTTTTTTGATCTCGAGAAAGCCTACGATACCGCTTGGCGATACGGGATACTTTGCGACCTAAAAGCCTTCGGTGTCTCGGGAAATATGTTTAATACACTTCGTAGCTACCTGGCGGAGCGAACCTTTCGTGTGAGAGTTGGCACTGCCCTTTCAAATGTTTTCCTGCAGGAAAACGGCGTGCCTCAAGGCGGCGTTTTGAGCTGCACATTGTTCATTGTCAAGATGAACTCACTTCGAAAGGCGTTGCCACGAACCATTTCCTGTACAATATATGTAGATGATGTGCAAATTTCTTTTAAATCATGCAATATGTCAATCTGCGAACGCCAAGTCCAGCTTGGTGTCAACAAACTAGCAGGCTGGGCAGATCAGAACGGTTTTAAGCTGAACCCAGTCAAGAGCACTTGTGTTGTGTTTTCCAAAAGGCGTGGGATCAGGCCAGATCCAGACATCAAACTGAATGGTGTCTCGATTCCGGTCAAAAAAGAACACAAGTTCCTCGGTATAATTCTTGATGAAAAACTTTCCTTTATTTCTCATATGAAACAACTAAAACAAAAATGTCTTAAAACAATGAATATCCTTAAGGTTCTCTCCCACCAATCGTATGGTTCCGACAAAGAACTCCTGCTGCGCTCTATACTGCTTTGGTTGGGTCTCGTTTGGACTATGGCAGTGTGGTATATGGGTCGGCGAGTAAAACAGCATTGCGAATGCTTGACCCAGTACTACACTTGGGGCTACGGCTTGCGTCGGGTGCTTTTCGCACTAGCCCTGTCGAGAGTCTATATGTTGAATGTAATAAGTGGAGCCTTGAGAACCAGCGAACGTACATGGACTTGCTTTATGCTTTTAAAATTTCATCTCAGAATAACCACCCTTTTTATCCTGTCCTTAACGATACATCCACATCTGTGCTGTTTGTAAATCGCCCGTCCATTACTCCGCCTTTTTCACTTCGAGCGAGAGAGCGAGCCTCGGATCTGAGTGCTTCGTTTTTAGACGTGTACAGGTCATCCTCTTTAAACATTTTACCGCCTTGGCAAGTTCGCCCTGTGTCCTGTGACCTTTCTTTTATAAAGCTTGACAAAAATCGGGTACCGCGAGCTGCAATACTTCAGCACTTTCTTTCTTTGCAGTTCAAATACCCACGTGCTGAATTCTACAGTGACGCTTCTAAAACCTCCACTATGGTGTCGTGCGCTGCTCATGGTCCAAATTTCAATGCAGCCAGAACCATGAGCGTGCACACAACAATTTTTTCAGCAGAGGCGTACGGAATTTTACTGATTGTACGACATATCCTTGAAAATCAAATTCCCAATTCTATCATCTACACAGATTCTTTGAGTGTTGTTCGCGCATTATCATCGCATAAACCCCCCAAAAACCACATAATTAATCTTGTATTCAACACTATCATGTCGGTGTATGCGGAGAAGCATCGGCTGCTCCTCTGCTGGGTCCCAGGACACGCTGGGATCGCTGGGAACGAGTTGGCGGACGAGAGGGCCGGTGCTGCTGCACTCAGGAACACTGTCGACATAACAAGCGTACCATATACAGACCTCAAGCCTCACATAAAGCAGCACCTGCGCAGAACATGGCAAACACACTGGGACGAACAGACAGACAACAAACTACACGTAATAAAGCCACACTTGGGACGGTACACAACTGACTCACACAACAGACACACAGAAGTCGCCTTGGCAAGGCTACTACGGATAGGGCACACCCATGCGACGCACTCGTATCTGCTGACGGGATCTCCTAGACCCCAGTGCGGCAGGTGCGGAGAGGCCCTATCCGTAGTGCACATACTAATCACATGCAAGGCACTTCACACAACACGACACAAACACTTCAGAGAACTCTACAGACAACATCTCCCCTACATCCATCGTTTTTCCTAGGTGATGATGCCATTGTTTCCGTGAAACGTGTGTTTGAGTATTTGTCCGACGTCAAGTTTTTAAACCTCATTTCCTATCACGCATCATGGAATCTGGCCCTATACACCAGCCATGCTCATTGTCGTGTTGTGATTTTACTTTTGTTTTTGCTGATTTTACTTAGTGTTTAAGGTTTCACCCGTATCATCGACTATTGTTTTGGCGCTCTTTGCCCCAGTTGGCCTTGCGCCATAAACATCCAACGATCATCATCATGAATCAATTGTCTCCTTAAATATTTAGTGACCTTAAATCTCCACATAGGGAATTTGTTCTTTCCTACCCACCACTAGAACTTGTGTGCACGTGGGGACACGCTCGTGCTTCCACACAGGTAAGGACAGAAGCAGGTAGAACGCAATATGCAAGGCCTTCTGTGCGCGATATGTGTAAATAGAATTATAACGATTATTATGATGACGATAATGATGATGTGTGCGCATATCGATTATAAAGGCATTATTGCACAAATAAGCCTGTGGCGCAGGCGCAATGAATTCTCAGTCTAAGTGTTTTACTGAGGTGGTGCACTCATCACGCCCTTCAAAATAAGCGAACCAAGCTCAGTCTTTTGAATAACTGCGTGTACAAAAGAATTCACACTTTACATCTTTGTCCTTTTAGACACAAAAGTTCCGGCATAAGTCAGAAAACGCAAAGCGGGGCTAGGGAATATTTTGACCATAATAATATACAATGAACTGCCATTAAGGCAAACTTGGTTAAGACGAATTCGCGCCTATACCGAACAACGTGCGAACGTTTGTTTGGTTTTCTATATAACAAATGCAAAAAGAAAATCCACTAAGGCGAACAGCCTCACACCTACTCTCCCTCAGCGGTTACGACGAACTAATTTCGGAGTGACCACCACTACTGGGTTTTCTGGGCAGCAAACACGGCAGTCCTGGTGGAATGCGGCAGGGCATTCAGGTGACCAGAGGGAAAGAAAAGTAAATGAAAGCTATAGCGCGAAGCGAATTCGCTACACTGAGGATTGGACAGAGTGGGAAAAAAACACACGCCGATTTAGCTACATCTACTGCCCCCTTTGAACCGGAGGAGCAGCAGCAAACAAAAAAAAGAGCGAGAGCGAGTTTTCTGCTCTCGAGGAGAGACCCGCAAAACTAGGAGGATAAAAATGTAAAGAAAAGTGACGACGAAGTCCTGTTCGCGAAGGTTGCAGCTCTCCTTACAAATGCCGTTTCTTGGCGGGAGCATGCGAGTACGCGTCGGTTTACGTCGCGAGTCCCATCGCGTCACCGCCGAGAAAGTGAGAAGTTCCCTCTATTTCTTTTGTGTTGTCGCTTGAGGCAGCGGGTGTACGCTCTACGTCGCCGCTTAGACTGGATAAAACCAGGCAGAAGCACTTGAAGACATTGTATGAAGTTACGCACTGAAACAAACTTCTTGTCGTTTTCCTTCATTGAAAGCCTACTTCATTCACCGTCTTGAAACAAGATATTTGCATGCATCTGGGCGCGTTGCCTATTATTTTTTCGAAGAGCTTCTGACAAGCCGAACTTCTGATGAGACCAACAAATAATCATGGTCCTTCGAGTTCGCCCAACTGCTCCTTCGTGTTCGTGTTCGTCTTCGTCCCTTCGAGTTCATCCTAATGCCTTCGTGTTCGATGTATTTACCGCACACGGAAAATTCTACACACGGGTGTTGTCTTCGTGCCCGAACATCAGTAAGACTGTTGCTACTTTCTGGATCCATCCCGCGTGTTTAGAGCAAATTCAAATGCCTCGATTAGCTTGGGCAGCAATCCCCCCTAAGTGTAATAAAACAAAAATTTCCCCTGAGTGTATTCATGGTTACGAATACCTACGAACTTATGTGCGAAATCATTTTGGGAGAGTACTTCGTTTTTTGTGTTCTGAAATTTGGACAGTTCATCGGGCACTATTTTCGGTTGTGAATAAAAAGTAAAAGACTTTATTTCAGCAGACGCTGTTACAATGCCTGCCGACGGAGCAGGAGCACCCGGTTCGAATGAATTTATTGTTTCCCACACAGTACACCGCGCTATGCAAATTTTGTCCACAACTAGGTACCCTCCAGCATATAATTGTGGAATGCGCTCACAACCCAGCCCTACCACCCCTCTCTACCCGTTCCTTTCCTGAGCTACGGGAGACACTGTTGACCAGCTGTCAACCGGAGGACCAGACTCTCCTGGTGACACGGGCCAAGACGGTGAGGGCAACACATGGATTCCCGGACTATGGTTCCACTCTCACATTAGAACTCATTAAATCTTCTCTCTCTCTCTCTCTCTCTCTCTCCTCTCTCTCTCTCTCTCTCTCCTCTCTCTCTCTCTCTCTCTCTCTCTCTCTCTCTCTCTCTCTCTCTCTCTCTCTCTCTCTCGCTCTCTCTCCTCTCTCTCTAAAGGCCTGAGTGCCTGACGAGGGCTCCTGACCCTCTGGATTTCACAAGGGAGGAGTTGACAAGAGAGGACACGCTTCAATCAAATATACAGAGTAAGAAAAAATAAGTACATTTAAAAATACAAAAAACCCTTCCTTTCCAATAATGAGAATCACAAGCTACACAATATACATAAAAACTTATATCTACAATACCTGCTCCTAGCAGGTCAATAGAACACGACACATTTCTTGACTGATTGTCTGTTGTGTCCATAGAGAAAATCACGCGTAGACACAATACTGTTTACATACCTTTGAATAAGACATGCCCAGTGATTGTCATATCGCACTTTCTTTTCTAATAACATCAACTTGGTTTCAGCCTGACATACGGTTGCACTAGTGTTAAATTTTAAATTATCCGCTGGGATATTCAAGACATGTGGTACTTGATAGGTGGCCGATTGTTTGCCCCGGTACTTAGTCCTAGTTTTAGGTGTATGTCTTATTGGTCGCCTTACACCGTAGTGATGGGTTTCTTTGTCGTGATCTACGTATAATTTATTTCTGTGCACCATTTGGACTAGTCTAAAGTAATGCAGCTGGTCAGCTCTAGTCAGTAATTCTCTAGTCTTGTCAATAATCTAGTCAGTAATTTCGTCTATGATTAGTACGTCGACGTTTTCTGACTTACGTAGACATGCGAAGCTTAAGCCGACATTTGTGATTCTTAAAATTAAGTAAATCATTGCTGCATGTGCCTACCAATTTATCCATCGTTTTTTAGCAATATAGAGTTTGAAAAATCACCGATGAATGAAGCACAATGTGCAAAGGGTTCTGATAAAACCCCGAGTTCTTGGCCGCCTTGGCAATGCTTGGGAACAGGCTGTTTAAATTGCAGTCCTTCAAGAAACAGCATGATGTTCTTGGAGCTAGAACCCCTACATATTTATGTAACATTGACAACAACTGCATCAAGAAAAATGTCTGTTTTCAACACTGTTCACACGGTTCATATTCTAGATAAATTATAGAAGTAGTAATAAACTCAACGTACCATAAGGAGCCATCGAAGCAGGGAATTGCGGATCCCGATTGTCTTTTCATTGATACCTGCAACCTTGGGTCTGAGCCTAACGGCTGAGTTATCGTCAATGTGTAGTTTATCACCATCGTCTGCCCAATTTTCGCATTCTGAATAGTCACGGTGTCCACTTTGACTTGTTGCACAGCTGTGAACACAAACACAAAAACGACACTCAGTCGGTCAGAGCAAAAGCATAGCGAACACGTCCTTTTCTTTAAGGCGAAAGCCATGCTACAAAACTGAAAATAATGGTCATATTCACCTTCACACAAACCGTGTAAGAAAATCTTGCACATATGAATTTATGACATATACATACAAAGACGTTTTTTGCTCACTGTAATACAAGTATAAATCTCTAGTATTTTGTTTCTTCTGAAAGGTAGTACAAATGTAAATCGGTAGTATTCTTTTCATTGTGAAAGGTGGACCATTTTATGAACATTCATCCAATCTCTGAACTCTGGTTGTTTCTAATTATAATGTAAACATTGTCATATATAGACACAATCATTCAGATCAAAGTGAAACTAAAACGACAAAAAAGGCTATCACGACCAGCACAAAACTCATTTTTTTTGTATCGCCACCTCTATACGATTAGGCACGCACTACAAAGAAAATATTTCAAAATTTCCAACCCTTATTACAGTAGCTGGAAACGTTTAAAGAACGGGATGTCATCATCATGAAGAATGTAACTGCACAAAGTAATTGCTTAGCTTAACCTGCAAAGTAGCTATATCTATAGATATGTAGGTACTCGCCCGGACCTTGAAGCTGTAAATAGTTCAGCAAGAGAACATATTGTTTCGTAATGGGGACCATCACGGCCATCAAAATATTCCCATAAATATTTTGTCACTGTTTGGTGTTGCTTTGTATAGCACAGCACGCATCTTAAAAATCACATTTAGGCATTAGTAAAGTTATCCAACCACAGCAGCGAAGCTTAGCTGCAATAGAGAAACAGTTACAAAATATCTGGTTCATCATTCATCTAACCACTTGATATATATATAATATAGTTTGATTGCGAGAAGGGCTGTCTTTGGTTGCCGTAGCAATAAGAAAAAATGGGTATAGCTTCTAACAAAACTGTTTATTGGTCGACGTTTCGATCGGATGCCGATCTTTCTCAAGGGAGAAGATCGGGCATCCGATCGAAACGGTCGACCAAATAAATATTATATATATATATATATATATAGCTAAGAATATGGGCGCAGAACATTAATCTCATACTTAAGGCCCACGAGGTGATGGGCTGACTTCCCCTGCCCAAGTCTTGAAAGGATTATTTTAGAGTAACTTTGCATACTTCAGTGAGGATGTGGCTATCTTTCGGATAACGTTTTATATAATTACCATAAACCTTCCGCCTAAAACTACAGCCCAGGCAGAATAATTATTTATACATGGCTTACAAACGAATGGAGGATCATCCGAAGACACTCAGACAAACAGCGGTGCTAATTAACTAATAAATACAACTACGGCAGAAGGCGGCAGAGCTCGAAATAGTTATATAATGAAAACCATGAGGCTAAACAACATTGAGCACTCACTAGAGCACGAAGTGAGGGTGGGCGTCTGAAGCGATGCCTTCACCAATAAAGGGCTTGCCAGAGAAATAATGACGAATATTGCGAGCATTATGTCTCTGTGAGCAGCGTCCGCCTTGGAGACACGAGTGAGGTGACTTGAGCACGGATCAATTGGCTTTATATGGGAGTGCCTTCTCACTTAAATAGGTGCTCTGTGGAGAACGTCCACGCGGGTAGAGCTTTATTTTCGTGCGACCTCAACACGTGCGATCCCGCTTCGTGAAGCACGCGATTTTTCACATCCGGGCATACCAGGGCAACACAGATTCGGGTAAAACAATCATCCATCTAAACCATGGCGCATGTGCGGAGGTTCCATTTTTACAAAACAGAGTGGAGCGATTGCGGTGTGCCCGTTATCTGCCACGCGCGCTCCATTTCCATCATGCTGTGAATATTTTTCGCTCGCCGAGTGTTTTTCTGGGGCACAAGGTGACCTGATGAAAGCACCACGAAAACGAATAATGCTCGACTAGGGACAAATTCTTGGAACGTGGTTGTAATTAGTGGCACCGATATCCGGGTGCCGGTGACAATTACAAGCGAAATTTTCAGAAATTTATTACGGTAATAGTTACACAATTGTTGATTTACGTGCCACATGAAGTTACCACATTTACCTGCCACATGAACGGAGCAAATTTCATCAATCCACAGCCGAAATAAATCTTAGTTGGCCTACAGACAACCGATATGGGAGCTACTGATTTGGACCTCAAACTATTCTCAGCCAGTCAATAGCTTTGCATACACGCGTCCCACACGCAACACACCAAAAAACGTGGTTGAACCAGGCCTGGATAGTCGATTGCACGAATACTCACATGACTCCATCGGTACTCCCTGCCACCCGGCCTGCTCAATTTCTTTCGAACGGGATGTGGAGAATCGCCCTTGTCGATGAGTGTATGGCGAGAAATTAACTGTTGCAAAGCGATAAAAAGCGCCGGTTTTTCTATCCATATTGCCGTGGATAATCCCACCGTTGAACATTCGGTACTTCAAGCTCCAGCCGCTCATTGATTGATTTAGTATGAGGTTTAAAGCGCCGACGCTACACAGGCAATCCCGCGCGCCGTAGCGAAGGGCTCTAATTAACTTTACCACCAGGGAATCTTTAAAGTGCGACAACTCTTTAAACACACGGGGGTTTTTTTTTTTGTTGTTGTTGTTGTTTTTTTTTTTTTTCTTTTCGCCTCCATCAGTAAAGTGGCCGCCACGGCCACGAATCGAACCGGTGCCCCTGGGCTCAGCAGCACAACGCATTAGCCACTGACCCACAGCGGCGGGTGAAGCTCCAATCGCAGCTTTGCTGTCTGGATTCTTTCATTTACACTTTAATTAACTTCGCACAATGTCCTTTTCGAACCTAAAGCTCTGGAATATATCAAAAGGGAGAAAAAACAGTCGTTGTTAATGTGCGCATAATGCGCTGGAGAGCTTTTAAAGGTTTGATTAATTAAATATAACTTATAAACCTCGTTTTTGCGTCAGCTAGCGGCTCTCTTTGCAAGGCGTTTTTGAAGTTGTTCAAAACTCCTGGGGTTCAAAATAATAAACGTATCAGTACATTAGCTGTAGCACAAAGCGGATTTTTGTGCAGATACGTAATTTACAGTCTATAGGCGCCTCCACCTCAGCTCACGCTTGTCAACATCATTAGCGTGAAAAAAACCTTCGGCACGTTTTTGGCAAAGTTGTACTAGATTAGATCAAATACCGTTGTCCTTTTAGATATTATGCGGGGTTGATTAGTTTTGCGAAAAGAAATAAAACCGTATTGAAAGGTAGCGAAAAAGAAAGACAACCCCACAAAGGCTCATAAAAATTACAGCCCTTCCACTCTGTAAAGAGGGATTACCAGTGAGGCTGGGCGCAGTCCGTGAAACAAAACACGTTTCCTTGTAATTCATCGCGAAGCACCATTCCCAGATAATTCGACGAATGAAACTTGGAAGGGGTACCGTTTTATTCTAGGGGACAAACATCGGTCTGTCCGTTTCGCTCCCGCGTCGTTGGTATTTTACTGTCTGTGTAACACACCATCCAAAACCGCACTACTATAGAGGAGAACAATCGGGGCGCATCGAACGGTGAGACATCTACGTTGAAATCTCCCCCAACCGATAGGGCAAATCAGCGGTAAGCCCGTAAAGCCTGCCTGGGCGTGAATGCTCTGCGCCCCCCCCCCCCCTTCCCACCCCCCCGCCCCCCAATGCACGCATGAAAGAGCAACCGGTGATATGTGCATACTTAGACGTCTAAAACGCCTGCCCGGGAACACCGGCCAAATCGTTGCTACAAGAGCCCTTGCTGAAGTAAACCAAGCTGTAGCTATGGTAGGTTTTGCTAAGGTGGGGTGTCCGTATCGTGAATTTAATATGAGGTTTAACGCGTCTACACCACACAGGCGATGAGACGCGCCGTAGTGCATGGAGGACTACGGATCAATTTCGGCCTCCTGGGGATCTTTGAGTGTGCTGAAATTGCGAACACACAGGCGTTTTCTCTTTTCGACTCTATCAGAAAAGCGGCGGTCGAGGCCGGGAATGGAACCCGTGTACTTGAGCTCAGCAGCACAACGCCTTAGCCACCGAGCCACTGCGGCGGGTATTCAGGGCACACGTCAGCGTTTCAAGCGGTCAAGTTTCCCTTCATCCGGCATGGATTTGCAGCTACTCGACGTGAACTTTAGAAGGCAATGGTGGCAGAGGCACGTCCTGCGGCAGTACCTTTCTGTTGTTCTCGCGCCTATTTGCGCTTCTGTGCGCGCCGATGCTTCTGCAATTTCCGCTCTTCTCCGAGCTGACGGGAACACTACACTGCGTCACGTGGCCGCGCAGTTAACCCCAAACTGGAGTCAATACGCAACCCTTTATGTAAGCAGTGGGAGAAAGTGCTGTTGAGCTCCGACCTCGAAGACAACTTTCAGCTGGTGAATCTCTAGGAGCCTGGAAATAAGACTCCGCCTTTCTGTGTCGAATATAAAAAAGTTTATTCTCTCTCTCTCTCTCTCCCTCCCTCTCTCTCCTTTGAGTGGACAACACGTGTCCGGTGCTTAGCTAGTTCAAAGTTCAACTTCTGATAACGGAGCTGGTGCACCGATGAACCGGTTGCGAAACTTGCGAAAGATCCATTAGGGATGGCGAGGGGATAAAACTAATGAAAGGGCGTCAGCTGTCACGGGGAGGAGGTGAAAAGCGGTGGCGAGCAAAGCGGCTCCACCGCAGTAAAGATAACGGATCGGTTCGGGAACGCCGCAGCGCCACGGCAACGACGCCATTTTAGATGCGGAGCATCTCTTGCTCGGGGGGATGTCACTTGTCCGTGCCCCGTCCGCAGCGCCTCTGATGATGATTGTGGCAAGATGCCCCTAGGGATTGGCCAACCAAAGAATCCATCACGAGATAGCTTCGCGTTAAACCACCGTCGTCATCTTCCCGTAGGGGAACCGCTGAAGAAGAAGGAGAAGAAGACAAAGCTGCGAAGAGGAGGGCGTGTACGTTACTCTCAGCCGGTGCACCAACGTCAACAACCTTTACCTCACCAACGCTGACGGAGACTACCGATTCTACCACAGACGACAACATCGACAAGAACATGACGGACGAGTTTCGGCGCCTCGAGAACCACCGCCTACTCACCGTCACACAATAGTACTTGCGTGCCTTTGCCACCGGTGTAAACCCGGACGCGGAATTCCCTCGGGCGCTACTAACACCAGATCACTGAACATAACGGCAACACAATGAAACCACACGGAACTCCCATGATGCTTCGCATCCTCATCAGGCGTTCCCCACGGGAAGATGGTGTAAGTTTTTTTCAAGAGCCGTGATTTTCAGATTTAAAGGTTCTCTTAGCTGGTTTCAACGCATTCTTTTTTGTATATAAAAGTGATTTGGCGTTGTCTACGTCGTTGTAGAGGTGGCTCCAAATCCACACGTGTTATCGACGTTTTCTGATCTCGCAATACGTAGCGCTTGTACCTACCTTGAAAAGGTGTATTACATCCCTTACAGACGCCGCTGTCGGGTGTGCGCAGGGGGAAGCCAAACGTTTTGCTTTGAGGTTTTTCTTCACCTGGAATAAGCAGCATGCGCTTTTTAGTGGTACCTGTGACAAAGTTTCACCTCGAAGCGTGACATTATGTCGCCCCCTCCTTTTCTGCAAATCAGGCTTAGCTCAAGTTACAAATACAGTGTGAAGTGCGAGAGGCTAGCAAATGAGGCTTCTTCTGAATAGAAGCGTCAAGCTTTAGTCTTAAACCCGTTGGTGCGGACTCACTCAAATGTGCTCAATAGACGGCCTTACGTTTGCTGAAACCAAAATACCTCTTTAAAGCCGTTTACGTTGGTGATTTTAGGCCCTTGCTCAAAACCCATTACGGATATTTTACGCTCTACATGTGGGCAACACTTTCTAGGCTCCTAAATGTGAAGTTGCACCCACAGCATGGAATACAACGAGCACTTAAAGCACTCAAGTGAGTGTGTCATGGGCATCGGTTGAGAATGTTAAACATAAATGCTTAATTTTCGACGTAACTCCTTTACCTTAAGGCTAACGTTAGCAAACTTTAAAACGGAGCCAGAAACTGGTCAACCTCGGCCAGTGTAGCCAATCCAATCAAATACAATCCAAGTAACGCTGTTGTTCACGGCGTACCCCTGAGGCTTACCCACAGGGAGTACGCGGTACGCGGCGTACCCACAGGGAAGGCACCCGGACCTGATTCGAGCCTCCATAGACTAGTAGCCTGTACTTGCCACTAGACTGCGTACGTGAAGTCCGGATTGCGAATACGCATGAAAAGCAGAAATGTAGTCCTGCAAGCCTAATGTGCTATACTCTCACCGAAAATACAGTGCATTTTCAAAACCTTTAGGTTATTTATACTAAAGGTGCTTTTTGCTTTTTAGCGACAACTATTTCTTGTCGTTAGCGTGAAAGCCAACTTCGTACCAACTTCATTTCACTGTATTGGCACGTGATGCCACACTGCGGAAATATCCGAATTTTTTTTCGTGGGCCGATGGCTCTTCTTTTCTTTTTTTACGCTTTACTACAGCGGTGCGCCAGCTCGGGCCGCGCGCGGGCGCGCAGCCGCTTGGTTTAGGTTTCGTCCTCCGGGCGCTTCCCGCTTCTTGCGTCTGCGAAACATTCTTGGAATTTTTCTTAAGTTACTCATGAATAACCCGCGTGTATATAACAACACAAATGACTTTTTGTCACTTTATGATCACCATAAAAAATTATGGCAATTTTTCTCAAAATAGAATCGTCCAAAGAATTTGTATCAGCAATAAAAAAATCGGCCTGGGGTTGCATTTGGCGAAAACATTTGATCCTCAAAAGGTTAAATAGTGGAAAAATATTCTGTGAGAATATTCCCTATGCGAGTGGTTATTTCAGCAGCATTGTTCTGCGCGCGAGAATCCATAACACAATTTCTTCCAAATGCTTGTTATTACAGAACATATATAACACCTGGAATGGTTACTATTTTCCTGTAAATTGTTTTTTGTAAGGCAACATCAGGGAATTTTCCAAAATTGATTAGAAATCTCTTAACAGCTTGAAGCAATATGAAGTTACGTCTTAACCTTTTTGAAATCACTTCGGGGCTCGAAATTGTTCAAAAAATGTCAATTCATTTTGACTTGCTTTAGGTAACTGTAAATCTGCGAAATTTTTTGTAATGAACTTCTCATTACTTTCAAAAACTTGAAACTATCTGCAGTGTGCTGCATTAAATTTTACTTTCTTGAAGGTACTGGTATAGAACCTTACGTTGCTTACATTTTATCAGCTTCGGCTCCGGATGACTTTTCACTGCTTGCCAGTATTTGTTCGCACTTCAAATTTTAAACTCTGTGAATGTTCTTTACTCGAAAACACTTCAAGTTATTGAACGTACCTGAAAACAGGTACAATTGCATAAGATGTACGTAGGTGTACCTTGAAATGTTTTGAATTTCTTCGAAAAACAAGGAATTACAACAAAATCCTTGTTTTGTAAGAACCGGGCTCATGGATGGCTCTGAAGGTGGCCTAATACATGCAAGGCTGAGTGTTTCTCTCCGTTCCTGTGTATGTCCCTTCGACGTTGAATTTACCGGGATGGCCCAAAATACTTTTTATATTATCATTACTATTATTATTATCGTATATGTGACAGCTGCACACATGACGATGTTCATTATATCGCCAATAAAGAAAAAATCCAGGCAGTAATGTTTTTTGGCTATCGTATGCAGCCAAAAGTTGAGTGTATACGGGCTATTTTCCCTTCCATAACAATTAGGAAAGGAGCACACGATTGGTTTCCTTGCCGTAGTGTTTTAACCGTATCAGGTGATAGTCAGAATTTCCAGATTGTTTGATTTTGCTTCTTCATTGTACTGTAGTGCTTCTGCCAGTCTCTGTAGCCTTTAGTCCCAGCCTGCCTCCTCGTACTTCTGAGGAAATAAAATCTTTGAATCTACAGTCTGTAAGACTAACCGTCAAAGCCCTGTATGCAAGTAAATATATTTAGGTTAGAGAATGTCTCGAGGATCCAAGCAGTCGGGATCCATCACACCGGTACGACGCAACGCGAACGTATAATTTTCCTACAACTTCTCACTCTCTGCAGTTACAAAAACTCGTGTTTAGTCATGTGCTACGTGCCTTGTATGGTACTACATTCGTAAACTTTCTCTTAGTATGTGTAGCGGGGCCAGCTTCCGATTTCCACCATGAAACGCGGAAAATGTATTCTGCAGATGAAAGAAATGAACGGTGAATAAACGGGAAGTGTACTTTAGTTGTCATTGTTCAGCAGAGATTGTTTTACACTTCTGCCATGGCAGAGGTTCCGGCCTCCGGACATGGCAGTTCCGCCACGTGCCAGAGAGGATGTGTTTGCCGTTATTTTATTATCATGGTATTTTTGAAGCAAAAGATATATTTCCGGCGACCCAGATGGACTTATACTACCGACACATGCGCATCGCACACGCGTGTTTCAATAATTACGTTGGTTTTGATTCATATTTCTTTGTATTTCAATCGCTAGGCGGAAATGTGAACGTAAAAAAATGCATTGTGACTCAAGGTATTGCTATTATGATGTGCGCTGCAAACTCGAACAAATCTAGGCAAGCGATCACCTACCTGTCGTAAAAATCAGAATTATCGGTTCAAAAATCTAAGCGTCGTATTGTCGCTAATTTTTTTATGCCTGAGGGCTGAATTTTGTTATTAACATCGAAGAGATTTGTGAAAGAACCTGCAAAGTTGTAACACTTTATGCATGTCTCAGAATCCGTTTCATTTTCAGTGAAGTTTTGATGGCAAATAAAGCTTCCAGGATTTGCTCAATTGAACCATCCTTAATTTCACAGCTGATATCTATGGGTCGCTGACAGCTGATGGGTCGCCACCTCGAGCAATATTTGTGCCAGAAGACCCTATTTGCTGTAACGCATAGCAACGGGCGAACTTTCCCTTTTGCAGGCAGGGTCGAAACGCAACACAGTGTAGCGAAAGTTATTGTATACATCATTTTAAGGGAAGTTCTGATTCTCTTTGGTCTGCAGTGTTCTCCTATGCGGTCCCCAAACAAATACAATGAGGAACTAACTTGCCGCGCAAAAGGGTTTTCATGAGCGTTTCATGGCATGTACGCTAACTTGGCTTCTACTGGTTGCACAAGGTTGAGTCTGGGAAAGGCCCAACCACCACACTTCGCGTCGGCACGTTAAAAGCACACAAACAAATATAAGGCTGAAAGGTTTGCTGAGCCCTCAAATTTGTCATTGCATCCTCAGTAGGTTCGCCTGATTTCAGCGACGTGCGCTTTGGGTGCTGGTCACAGAAGTATCTCTCACTTCAGACTGCACAGTGTAACGGTATGACGCAAGAAGGTATTTATTTTTTTATTTCTTATTTCTATTTTCTGTTACCTTCACGACCCGCAGAGATTATGAAAACAAAAATCTCTAAACACATAAAAGTCACTACAGACGATGGCAACGCATACAAAATCAAAGTACGGAAATTAAAACATCACACAAAGTGTCACAATATTATACTCTATCAAAAATAAAGTCACTCCGATACACAAATTCTCTAGAGCGACTTAAAAAGTGATGGTATCCGTAAGAGTTGCGATTGAGGGTGGCAATTCGTTCCAAGTCAAGGTCCATTTTCGTCAGTCTTGACCGCTCTCTTCGCGCTAGTTACTTCCTGACTAATTTATCATCATTCATTCATTCATTCATTCATTCATTCATTCATTCATTCATTCATTCATTCATTTGTTCGTTCGTTCGTTTCCTTCATTCATTCATTCAATCAGTTATTCATTCATTAAATCAGTCTAGAAATAAAAAGCGCTAAGATAGGAGTCAGGGACGGGAATTGCCCATGATTTGGAACTAAGTGCCATCCTCAAATGATTGCTTGCTTGATTGATTGATTGAATTACCGCTGATTGATTGAATGATTAATGCGAGAGAAACGGGCGATTTATTTCTCAAGATCACTCATCTCATCATCCGCTGACCACAAAACGTTGCGTTCGCGATGCCACGCGTCATTTTCATTTTTTTACGCCCATACGTCTCCACGGGCGCATAATAGATTTAGTTACGGTTTGTGTGAATGTAATGCTTCCTGCGTCGATTTATTATTTGATTGAGATGGCTATGGGTGGATTCATCCAAAAACATTCAATGGATTCCACTCCATTCATTCATTTTTTCAATAAATCTTAGCATAAAATTATTCTACATCCAAAAACATTCAATGCAGCTTGACATTTACCAATGTACTGCCTAATATCAATACAACCACCCTGTCCGGCATGTTCTGTAATCCTCCTCTTAAGTTATTAAATTACATCTTCTCTGCGGCCTCAACTATCTGGGTGTTACGGCTCCCGGAGACAAACCTTAGCAATGCCTTGCAGTACTGGCTGATAATTAGAATTTAGTTTTTTGGAAAAGTGGCAGCGTATGCACGAAACGTACCATGAATCTGTGTAGATTCTGGCAAAAAAAAAGCTGTACTTTTCACCATCCAATATGTCGAAATGCAGCACTGGCCGGTGCTTCATAATCTCCAGTGCCAAGCTCACGCTGATATTTCAGTAGTTAGCTGGGTTTTTGAGTAAAGGGCAAACTTCACATTTCCTAGATAAACGCTGTTCTTGAGTGGAGGATCTATGTCTATGAACAAAAAAACATGATAATTATTGGTAAGCCTTATTGATGTAGGGTAGAAATTCGACGAAACAAAAGATGAACAGCATACAGCTGGAAGCACCCTCAATCTGTAGAACAAGTTCTCCTGAATTTCACGTCCAAGATGTTATTGACTCCTTACTACAACTATCACAAATTAATGCCACAAAAGATGGCACACCGAGGTTATGGCATTTTTTTGTATAGCGTTACTTCTAGTGACATACAGGCACTGACATCAGTGCACTGCGGACATCAAGGAGGTGAAGCCTACGTAAGTGCCTGAAGGCCGGGAACACACTGATAGCGATCATTTCCTTTCGTGGCTGCAATTGCCCTTGAAGAATTCAACAGAGATGTTTAGATGATTTAGAGCTTCCTGAAAACACCGAGAGATTCTACTGTGCGAAGGTGAATGTGAAGCTTTTAGCAGGCGACCTGAGGTAATGCAGAATCTAAATAAGGATCATGACAATTTTTTCTCTGGAACTTGATGACAGACACCCCTACCACGCATTCATTTCCACACACGCATTTATTTCCTGTACGCATCTTGAAACTGGACCCACCGATAACTTATCTGCCTAAATGCATTTCACATGATTAGGCAGACAAACTTGCAGTGTAAGATATATTTTGATGTTTTAAGTGTTGGCCAAATTAAGGTCTATTCAACATGCTGGATCCAACGTGTTAAAATTTTTAGTCGGATGTCAAAGTAAAGTTCAAAGTCATGCAAGTTTGGTTCTGACCGCGTGGCACACTCTTCGTAACGTTCGATTTTCAAATCCTCGCGATACAGAACGGCTAGTGGTTCAAACAACCACACAGCGTTGAGAGTTTCTGCTGACTGACCAGAAAAATACGCGAACCCTAGCAATACAAGCTTCGCTAGAAACTCGATCGAATGTGCATAAGCACTGTCATTATATCTGACGTCTCGCTAGTTGATCCACACCCTTGCAAAGCTTTGTAGCCTTGACTTCAAAGCTGTGCTCTCGATGCCTACCCAAATTCCCTCTATGTTCTAACATATCGTGTGTCATTTCTGTAACATTTTTTGTCTATATGCGCTACAATCTTAAACTAGAGATTTTGCTACAAGGGCCCTCATGAGTTGTCTATTTGTCCAACTTGTTTGGCTCAACTCTAGACGCTTCGAATCGCAGAAAGAATGTCCGAACGAGATTGTTTTCTGATCATACCGGTCCGAAATGCTATTCTAATACCTTCAAACTCTCACTCTTCCTTACGTGGACGTTCTGGCGAGCTTACGGGTTTCCTGAATGTGAAAAGTTAAACGCAAGTTTTTTTTTATAAGTCAGAAGTGGAAGTACGCATTGCTGCATGCTTTTTTCAAATCACATGCCAAGTGCTTATCATTGCATGACTCAAGTTTAGTCGTGATGGTCCTCTGATCAGACACTGCCATTTTGATTTTAGGATATTTGTAGCAGTTTACTCTGTATCGATAACACCGTAGTAAGCTCACAAAAAAAATTCCCGAAGAAGCCACATTTGTCCTCTGTGTGGCTGGCAGCAGGAATTTTATAACTGGGTCAGCGTAAACTCTTGACTTTTTTGTATAAAGGCGTTCGCACATCTGGAGCGACATATTTACACAGTTCACTCGGATTTAGGCTGGTTATTAGAGACAGCGTATAAGCACATCTTCTAGAAACTTTTCCAGCAGGGTATGCACGAAAGACACTTTTACAAATAGCGGTTATTTTCAGATGTTCTAGCCCTTGGTGGTTCCTACCTTTTCCTTGTCACGGCCCTCCCAATGTCGGGGACTGCTGCAAAATTTATGACAATTCCCGTATAAAGCGTGTCAACTTGGTCTTACTGATCAGCCGGCCCTGAAGTGGAAGTGGGAGTTGTGTTGCGATTTTTGTTACACTCGAATTAGGAGATTGTATTTGGAGTGGTGGTGGATTTTGTAGGTTTTGAAATTCCGGCCCTTCTAGGTTTTGAAATTCTTGAAACGTTTTTGCCAACCAAGAAAAGAAATGCGGGTCTTACGTTTGCGAATCAGAATATGTTTCTTTCCCTAATATTTGCGTCTATAATGTCTGCCGACTGCTCGCCTCACTTTCCTTTATCGTGTGCTTATCAAAACCGAAAGCGCGTTTTAAATCGGGAGCCCTCAGATCCAAAGCTTGCGAAAAACCGTCCCCGTTATTGTTGTAGAGTTTGTCGTGCGGTACAGGAGTCATCCACCGGTGCAAAGAGTAATTAAAAACTACACTTGAGTCGTACAGGAATCAAACTCTATTGACCAGAATGTGAGCCGAGTGTTACCATCAGGGTGCTTCCGACCCTGCCAGCACTGAAATAACACTATTTTATTCCGCCGGCGCGTGGCAAGTTAACATGACAGCACGTGAGTATAACAACTGAATCTTTTCCGCGCGCCGCTGTGCTTCTCGAGAAACTGGGCCGTAAACTATGACAGCTCTGCCTGTTGAATCCAGCCCTGATAAAGACGAAAAAACAGAAGCGAAGGAAAGTACAGCAATGAGACGTAGTAAAAAATTTATAAGGGTCATCAAGCTTTCGTCTTTAAACCATGTAACCACGTATTAGAGTCACGAAACGTTTTGTGAACCTCACAGACTCTGGCTATTAAGTCGTTTCTACCATAAAAACATGTCATTCATAGTGAACCGAACTGCAATATCTAACGCGAAGTGCGTATTACACGCCACGGTTACCTCTACTCTTAGGAAAATATTTCCCTGCGTGTTCTCATGATATGATTACGGAAATAAAAGTGGTCATTGCTTTTGCTCGCTGCTGGTCACTTTCAATACATTGAGATCAACGAAGACACAAATGTTGCAAAACACCCCGCAATCACTGTTCGTACATTGATTTGCAATACCGCGCAGTTATATACTATCGAAATCAAATGTCTGCTTTGCACATGCCAGTGTAAACATTCCCTGAATAATTAACATGTAAAATTATGCTCGAAACAATTCTTGTGACCTAAGATTGGTATTTGCACGGTTAACAACGCTTATCTTAAAGTAACGATTAAGTTTGATGTTCGCATTTAGTTTAAGGTGCCGTAGCTATTCCCAACGTTGCCAAATGGAACATATCAGAGGGCTATTTTTTGGTGCACGGAGCCAGTGAGGATGTAGCACCACACAATAGCAAACATTTAAACACTCCAAAGGTTACTGAGTGAGCAAGAACGAAGAAAAGATATTTCTACAGAGAAACTACCCAGATCATGTGGTATACTTGTAGATGTTCACACGCTACGGAACATTACACACAAAACGCCTGCGCGAGTGGGAACGCTGGACTGTAAGCTAGCCTTTTTTTTACCAGAGATTCAGTTTACTTAGTTGTACAGGTGAAAACTTTCTCGCCACCAAAGGATTAGGCTGGCAGCACCAGCAAGCAATGATTTTTATTGCAGTATTAGATTTGAAATTAGTATCAAAAGGCTGCTTTTTTATTGTACTTCGATAGAAGGTTTCTGCTTTTGGAAGTGATCACGTGCAGCTTGCGAGGTGCGCGTTGCAAATTTTGTGGCGGTGCTACGGTAACAACCTTGATATCTTGTTAGTGGTCATGAAGTGCCGTCTGTTTTTCCCCTGGGTCGTACATCAGTACAGTCTCATCATTACATCAGTACGAACGCAGCTAACCAATGTGCCGTTCTCTATCAAAGCTGCTCGTACATGCACGGGGCGCCCTGTGAGGAGAGAAAAATGCAGTTAATGTGAGGGAACAACCGTGAGTTACTCACTCACTAAACAGTAAATATACAAACCCTAAAGAAATACACCATCCGCTACGGTGTAACAGTTCTGCACGTTTGATATCACAGCTCCGCTAAGTATTGTACTACACTGCGCTGCCTTAAAATTCCCCTTTCAGAAGTAAGCTCTCCATCCAAACTGCCATCATGTATGTCACTGAAATTTATTTGCTTCGAAAAATACTAAACTGGCGGCATTAAAACGCTGTTGCCCATGATTTCAACCCCCAAGTTAGCTCGGGTTTGGTTCCGGGTAAACCTGATTTTACCCAATTTTTATTATCCGAACATAATTCAGGAGAATCGGGTTTATTTAACCAGATTTCTCCCAGAATGGACGTTTCAAGGTAGCGATTTGACAATTGTGGGATGACGGTCCGCCGTTTTCAACCAGTAGTTGCTGGAGCAAGTTACAATAACACACTGTCGAACTCACTGCGTATTGGCCTGACAGCTGCGCTCTTCTCCTCTCCTCTCTCCGATAGCGAACGCTCTCTCCCAAACAGCTGCGGGTTGGCGCAGGCGCGCTCACTCCGTTGCTAGGCGCAGGTGGGCGGCGCTGCGCGCGCTGCGCATGTGCAGTACTCTCTCTCTCCGCTCTCCTCTCCTCTGGTGCTGTGTAATATAAAAGCGGCCATGCCGCGCTCCGGCGCGTTCCTAGTCGACGGTCGTCCGCCCACCTCCCCTTCGCGTGAGAATCCCCTGCTATAAGCGTAATCAATACGATGGAAACCGCAATGGAACCCCCCATGAGATTGCGTTGCATCACACCAGGGTTTCCCGCGAGGGGAGGTGGTCGTATTTTTTTTATTGGTACTGTCCAGTTTTAGTAATGTAACTTGAAGGCAAACAATAACCAACCCTTCCAAATTGTTTACGATTACTGTTTTCCTTTATATTCGGGAAAATTGGTCCTCGTGGTTGGCATGCAAAAGGGCATCGTTAGTGCGTTACATTTGGCGAACACCCTGTAAAAACCACTGCGGAGTTTGTCATCCAATAGTTCTAGAATTGATCGGGAGGTCAAGCTCTTTCTTTCGTTAAGCACCTTAAATACATAAGATGTTCCACTTTTCGCATTGGTGCTTGATCACAGACAAGAGAATCATAATATGACTCACAACGACCCGCAACACAGAAACACAAAACACTCACATTCACTCACGCGTTTTCGCCTTAGTGTGTCATGCCTTACCCTTGCTATATTCCATGCCCACATACCAAGCTTGTATTTTATATTCCCTCTGTACAGGCCCCTTAAAATTGGGGCAGAAGTGAGCCCAAGGTCTGCTAATACTCATTTCTATAGGGGTTTTCAGTGCTGCACAGGCTGTAATTGCTGCAAAAGAAATTGAAATCGTGCGCTTTATTTACATCGAAAAAATTCCATCTCTCGCAGGCTGGGATGTTTGAAACAGGAATCAACTCAGGAAGCAATTGTTGGTAATTTGACGGGTCACTCCACGTGTTATTTTAACCAATTGCCTTTTCACCAAAGGTTAATTTAAAGGTAGTTGCATTATCTGTCTTCTGGGATGATTCTTTCTGGATGGTCGACAGACATCGATGCATGAAATTGTACCTAGGTCACAACAAGAGACTGTCATCCCAATATTGAAGGGATGACGATTATATGTAAGTTTACAAGCGGGTATTCCTCCGCCTTTTCCTGACATTCCGAGCGGAACCAAACTCCGGTCACTGCTCTTCGGATGACGTCAGGCACAATCTCTTAGAGAGGCAAGGCACATGACCTTATGCGAACACAGGCGTGACTCTGCCACAGTGAAAACAAGACCTGAGAGATTCAGTGCCAGGTTTCATTGAGGCAAAAACCTCACAACATGGTTCGGAAGGGCCACAGATACCTCATCGGGAGGAATTGAAGCGAGGTGTCTCTGAAGAGCAGCAGAAACCCTCTTTGCCCAATCCAGTGCCTCAACAATGTCTATAAAAATATTAAGATGATTAGATGCAGGTTTGTTCTGGGTAAGTATCCTTATTCGGCTCGTTTATTGAAATAAAATAAATATAAAATCACCTTACTTAATTCATTTTGCACTGTTCATTAGACTCAGCAACAAATGTTTCTTTTATTAAAAAGTTGGGCAATCCACCATTGCGGTTATATTCTACTTTGTAGATGTGTACCACAAGAGTAGACGTAGCAGTACGCGCAGAAATGTCCAGTAGTGTTTTAACACTGAACTTTTCACAGCTTGTCCACCAAACTGTGAAATTTTCTCGCAGTGTTAGTCGGTAGCAAACTGCAAGCTGTTACGGTGATTCTGTGTGTAAAATATTTCTTGCTGTTCAATTCTCCTTAAAAATTCGCCGTTGCAGAACTATGAGATGTGTTAAAGGATGACACAAATAGGACTAAAGGGCGCTCTGTAGAGCATTTTTTATTTGGAATACGTTTAGCCAGTACAGTTTCGAAGCTGTATGCGAGAAATGTAAAAAAATGTGTCAGTTTAACTCTTTCCTTACGGTGCCATAGGCCACCGGACACGGAGTTCCAATGATTTTAAACGTCCCGCGAAAGCTAAAAAAGGCAACTTGCTGAAAACTAGCGCCATCTAGCGTGTGTATTGACAATTCCTTTGCGATTTTTTTTATGTTTTGTTGAGACTTCGTGCGGGAGAGCGTGCGGAGACTGGCCGTCGAGAGTGAAATTTGAACACACGATAGCGGCGAGTTGTGCGAAAATGGCGTCCGCTTCAAGGAGTGCTCTCAAATACGGACAGCTGTGGCAGGGACTTCAGAAGCCCCTGGTGCTGATTTTTGTTACCCCAGCAGCAGTGACTACTCCACCAACGATAACACAACTACGGCACAAATAATAGAAAAAGCGATACAGGGTAGCTCAACACGATTCAGGCTGTCTGAGTCCCTGGGCATGAATGCATCCCTGGAAATGAGCGTGCTTATGCCTCTCGCCCGTGAACTCAACAGCCGGGCACCAGCGGATGGTCATCCGAGGGCAATGCCCTTCGCAGGCAGCCACTTTGACACAAGAGAAGCTCTTCGGGAGGCACGCCTTTCCAGACGGCTGTTTCCGGGCACCTCACAGCACACTAACCCGACGGCACTCAGCTATACATCGACAAATACAAACCCGTACGCTTCCCACTCCTTACATGACACACAAATTCCGAAAATGGAGGGTCCCCCACATTGTCCCCACTGCGGGGAATACCCGGACAGGTCTCACACACTTTGGGCATTGCACCCAGAATTCCCCCTCTCCCGCCCATACCTCACGTCCCCTTCGCCAAAGTGGAAGGAGTGGCTGGCCGACTGAACCGCTCAAGGCCAGCGGCAGCTGACGGAACGAGCAGAGCTGGCCCCTCGACTCCTACCCGGGGCCCCGGACTAGGAGCACCTTCTTTTAATAAATTTCGTCTCATCTCTCTCTCTCATCTCTCTCTAACGTCGTCTCCCTCCTCCTCTCTCCTCTCTCTCCTCCTCTCCTCCTCTCCTCCTCTCTCTCTCCTCGTCTCTCTCTCTCTCTCTCTCTCACCAACAATGTGGATGTGGTTTTCATTTTAGTTTTGGTTAAAATGCTTCCTTTAAATACATCAAACTGCGACAGATGCTGCCAGGTAGGTTTGTTTTTACTTCGCGCTGTAACAAAACCTGCTTCCTATCTGACGATTGCGGTTTTACTTTGATGTGTAGGGTCTGGACACCGGACACCGTACGGCGGGGATAGTTTGCCAAATGCACCCGCGCCGTATTGCGTTATCACCTTCAAGATAACCCGCTGCAGATCCGTGCGTGACGCTTTTCAAGAGCGCTGGGTTTTTTATTTTTATTTTATTTTTATTATATTTATTTTAGGCGCAGTAAAATCGCTGATTTGTGTTTGTGTACACGTTTCTAGTACAACTTTATTATAATTTGACCAATAAACTGTAAATAATTGTACCTTTCACAAACCTGCTGTTATGTTTCCGTTTACGAGCAATCTAAAAGCTACAATTTCATGCATAGCAAGGCTAAATGTGGCCAGTAGCTCAAGAGAAAACGTTTTGTGGCACCTCTCAAAATCGGCCGTTTTTCCGTCGTAACCAAAGACTAAAAGTGATGGTCAAGTTATTTTCCTGTTTTTCTCGACTTGTAATTTACTATCAGCGTCAAACAAGTCAATATAAAGTAATAGGTTTGTACCCACGACCAACAAAAGATGTTAGCAAAATATACTCTTCGTTCTTTTTAATCAGCCGTCCAAACCCGTGAAAATTAGGTTCAAGTAAAAGAAGGCAGGTGTGAAAAATCCTCAACAGCGAACGGGGAAGACCGCCCGGAAGACAGTTTTACTCTAGAAAGAGTGCACTGTTTTTCTTCTATTGTCTAAGAGTGGTGACAGAATCTTTCTCACCATGAGGCGACGTTGTCCGAGCACGGTATTACGGGACCGTCCACCACAGTCATGGGTTACGTCTATCCTCGGGTTTTTCAAAATCTTCATGACCTCCATGGTGTAGCTAACGGTGAGTTCCTTGCCCACTATTGCATCCGGATGGTGACGTCACTCACATACACATCCTGGCCTTCTGTAAAAACATAGCTTTCAAAACATAGCAATCACACTGGTTTACTACACGACATTTCGTCGCACCCACCATTTCTAAAGCAGTGAACCCTCGAGATACTTTTTTAGCGAAGCGGACTTTGTTAGTAATGCTTCAACCGTCAAAGAAGACGGGGCAATAAGGGTAAACACACGAGTCAGTATTCTCTGGTCGCCCGCAGTTTTTTATATAACCGGAAATTATAAACGAGAAAGATAAAAAAAACTGCCGCAGCTTGCACAAGTGGTGCTAAGTTGCAGAAACAGCAGAGCTGGAGTCGACCTACCTTCTCCCCACACTGACACTGGATCCCAGGAGAGCGAGGAAACCGGACCCGAGCAGTGCAAAGCCGTATTTGACGGCAAAGTTAAAACAAAGACCATTGAAGTATTTACAGTGTTTTATTCAGTAGCAATGGGTCATCCGTTTCATCACCGTCTTCCGACGGCCCAGCCGCGTAGGGCAACTCCTCTTTAGCGCGTCGTCGCCCCGGTATACATCCGCTGTTTTGTCACCTGTCTCGTGGTGGCGCCTCACAGCGTATACGTTATGAATGGATGAAATGACAGATTCGTCATCAACTTCAGCCTAGCGTGTCCTTGCCGCACTCATTACTACACGACGGCGACGGCGACGACGACGACGAAAGCGGCCGCTCCTTATGTGGCGTCAGCATACCCGCAAGCGTTCACAACGCAAGGTGGTCGCCGCGAGGCACCACCTGCTCACGGGCGGTCAAAATATTGTTTCTGCTAAAGCCACTGCGCGAAGGTCATCTCCGGCGGCTCATGCCGGTGACGCCTGGCGGTCGCCCCGAGTCACGTGCTCACATGCGGTCGGGCTTTTCGGTCTCCACTGGACGAAATTGTGTCGGCCTAAATGGCTTTGCCGCAAGACCGTGTCTAGAGTGCCATCCGACGGTATTATAAGCACTGCACTATATCGACGTCCACCGGCGTTTTGTGTCAAAATTGGGGCGTCTGGCACTACATCGCTCTAGATAACGTAAAACCAGGCTGCCTAACCTAAACATAACATAAGATAACCTAACGCACACAAAGAAATATTTTAAAACACCAAAAGTAACCTAAGGCATAAAAATTATAGTTCAATTTGAAGATGAAAAAAACTAAGGCCAGAGATGGTCTCGAACCACCGCCCTTAAGATCAAGAAGTTAAGACGGATCCTCTGCACTACAACGACAGATGCTTCGGTCGGTGCTAGCCTAGCCAAAAATACTCGAATGTCATCGAACGGCACTGTATCCATGCCATGCAGCGATCAGCTACAGTGCCGTCGGACGGTACTCTCAGACACTACGTTGCCGCAAAGAAAAATATTAAAACGTTGAAGAGCGTGAGCGCGTGGTCGGACTGCTGAGTCCAAAGCTCCGCTGGTGCGATGGGCCGACCGTTACGGATAGCTGCCTGTCGGGACAAGAGTGGGCCAACTGATCGCCCTGCCACTTTCCTGGGTGTTAGAAATAGGAGAGTATCTGGGCTTTGCGAATATTCCAACACGATCTCGTGCAGTGTAGCTGGAACATGGCAATCAATGAAGCGGGTACGCTTGTAAAAGAGTGCTAAATGTAAGACTTGTAAGCATATTGCATGTAGGTGTGCTTGCTTGGAGCTGTCTCCATAATGTATCTGCTTTTTTTTGTGGCTTGATCGGTGACTGGAGGACATAGTTGCCTCCTTAATCCTCAGAGCTTGGTACTATCTGCATCTGTTAGGAGTTGTTTAAAGGCACATGATAGCACGAAAGCTTGCTTTTACAAACGACCAACTAGTCGTTCTCTTTCACCTCACACTAGGCTAATTGTTAGTTACACCTTAGAAATGTTTTTCTTCGTCTTAGTGAAAAATAAACGTAAAAATGTAGCCATCTGCTATTTTAGGTGACGTGCAATGTCTTAATTGGAGATGAAAAACTTGCAGCCTTTTCCATTTTGGGTACTTCTTTTAAAAAGCATAAGCTACCTTGGTGGCAATCTTTTCGCATGGAGAAACGGGTTTGGGGTCAGAGCAAAAGAGGTAGAAGAACATTTGCAGGACCAGCAGTTTTATGAGCTCTGCACGACCTACCAAAAACTGACCCAGAGTTCCTTATATTGTCACTTGCTAACGCAGGGAGGCGATGCCTGAGGGCGTATTTACAAGAGTCACCGCAGTCAACGAAACAATGGCAGGTTGATGACGCGCCGCCTTTACAGCCAAATGTCCGGCTTCGTCTCCCTTCTCTTCTTTTCTTCGGTAATCCATCAGCGCTTCTTAAAAGCAGCGCCTGACCAGGGAGGGAAAGACTGGACGTAGCTGGATATGATAATATGCTTGGCAGCAGTTTATACGGAAGCTGCTTAAGATCTGTGACCTAATCCTCCCCTACCGAAGCACCATTCAGGTGCCTGGTATGAGGGAGGGGTAGCTGTAGGTGGATTCCGTGCCTGGCAAGGTCTGATTCGGGTCACGCGGACGTGCTGAGTTGTGCGTGCACGATGATGTCGCTGGCACCAGAGGCACGATTTCGTAGGTGACGGGATTGACGCACGCTCGATGCGGTAATGACCTAAGAAGGGGGACCTGAGCTTCCCACACAGTCCAATGTGGCGAGGAGGGGTCCACAAAAGAACAAAGGAGCCCGGAGCAAAGTATTCAGTGCGGTGGCGCTCGTTGTATTGAGACTTTTGTAATGCCTGTGTTGCTAAGACCCGTGCTCGGGCAACCTGGTGAGCCAGGTCAGCGTAAGCGATGACGTAACGAGTATGCGCAGTGGTCGGCTCAGTCGAAGCAGGCAGCGTGGTATCAGAAGGTAAGGCAGGCCCGCGGCCAAAGAGAAGAAACAGCGGAGACTATCCAGCAGTGTCGTGCCAGGAGGAATTACATGCAAATGGGAAAGAAGGTAGTGTAATTTCGCAATTCCGATAGTTTCTGGAGACGTACATTGGAAGGATGTCAGTGAGCGTTTTGTTGAGCCGCTTAGTCAGGCCATTAGTTTCAGGATGGCATGCGGTCGTCAGTTTGAGCTTTGTCCCACAATAGCGAAGTAGGTAGACGACAACCTTTGACAAAAAGTACTGGCCGTGGTTCGTGAGCAACTGGCGACGAACACCGGGAAGCAGGGTGACGTCGTGAAGTAAGAAATCGGCGACATTGTGGCACAGCTTGTGGCGAGCGCAGGTATGATTGCGTAGAGGGTAGCAATGTCTAGGGGCGATAGCTGCCACTGAGGACTCTTTTCGAGTGTGAGAGAACAAAAATTCACAGCATATCCACGGGGTGAATGATGATGAGTGGGCGATGCTCCTGAGGGGAAATCATCGGTAAAACCGTGACTCTTCAGTGAAAGTTCGCCCACTACATCTGTGTCCGAACGTAACGTCTAGAAAGTCTCGCTTAAACCGCGCGTCGGCACCTTGGGGCTGAGCTCGCCTGATGCGTTTTGCAGACGCCTCACGAGCTCTCACTGCATCGGGGTCTGCCTGCCGATACGCGCGCTTTCTCGCCGCTTCCCGTTCTCTGACGTTTTGGAGATCCTCTTCGCGCCGCAGCCGTGCCGCTTCGCGTACGGCAGGGACCTCGCGCCGTTGCCGTGACGCTTGGGCCTCTCGTTCTCGAACGCTGGGATCTTGGCGGCGGCGTCGCGCAGCCAGACGACACGCTTCGGCCTCCCGCTCTCGTACGGCAGGATCTTGGCGGCGGCGTCGCGCAGCTTCACGGAGCGCTTCTGCCTCGCGGGCTCGCACATCTGCAGCCTTATCCATCGGGCGACTCCGAGCGCGCGCCAACAGCGAACGGATTTTATTACAACGCTCCCCGCCATCTAGTAAACAATCCAAGAACTAAACTAGAGGTAGCCACGCAATCTAGTAAACAATCCAAGCGCATCTTTTCATCATATACAAGTACCGCCATCTAGTAAACAATCCAAGAACTAAACTAGAGGTGGCTACATACATACGTCGAGGATGGACAGACCCACGCCTTAAGGAGCTTCGCCCCTAAAAGGGAAATGCAACAGAAGTTGAGCCGCGAATCCGGACTATCCTTTTGTGGTAATTTCTTTTTCCCTCGTGAAAATTTCAAACAATGCCAACCTACCTACTCGAGCTCTCTACCACGACAGTAACTGGATTTCCTCCCTTTACAATTTTACTCACCCAGCTTGCGTTGACCAACGGTTTGAACAACATAAATGGAGTCACATATGCGGTGGCCGATTCGGGTGGTCTCGTGCATGTGTTTTTTTTTTCTCTATTGGCTTGGTGCAGTCTGGCGCTGTCGCAGACAATGTAAATTTTGGTACTCATGCTCTTGGAAGAGAAACTGTTGCTGCTGAAGAAACTGTCTTTGCATTGCTCTTGGCAAAGAAACCATTTCATTGACAATAGTACTTCAGCAATTATTCAGCTCTACAATCACTTCCACATAGCTACGCGAACAATACTTGCTGCTTTAGAAACTGAATTCCAGGTAGTAGGGCTCTAAACTAGGACAAAAACTCCAAAACCTTCTGTATTGTCATAACCCAAGAAGGCGCCTTTGGATGAGTAAGAATTCTTAGTAGCGTAAGGACAATGCATATACAAAGCAGTAATAGACTTGAACATACGGACCCAGGACGCACATCATCTATATGTTGCAAGTGTTCGATAGATATGAGCAGAATATATATCCCGACTGCTAAGGCATGGCTAAAAAATTGGCTCTAATTCACGCTGTGAAGGTGGTTGGAAAGCAACGCTGTGAACAACCCCCGCAACAATTCCACATGCGCCGTCACTTGAATTCACACACGTGGCTCTAGAAAGAGTGAAACCAGAGATTCTGCCAGCCGTTACCTGGGATTCACGGGGGCACCGTCCCGAATGCAGCAGTCCCGTCCCGAACAGGCTCGAGTGGCGGACGCCGCCGCTTTAACCCGGCCGTGTTTCGGAAGAAAGAAAACGGAGAGGAGCGTGTTTTGGAGGGTGAGACAGCGGAACTTAGCCATCGTTTTGTGCTAGCTCGGGGCTACACCACCGCGCGGCACAAGCGTAGACGCTGAAACAATCCGGCATGTGAGCGTACTGATTCCCATTTATACAGGTTTAAACTAAAGAGTTTCGTAAGTTTGAGAATTGCGAGAAAGCTGACGGAACTTTTATAATCGCTTTTTTTCAGAACCAGTTGCTCCATTCGTCTTTTGTAATACCTGTTAAAACACAACCGAATTGGTATTCAGCAATTTAGAAAACGCAGTCCCATTCGTGACAAGCAGTGCACAACAGGTGGCGTTTCTATAGCGGCCAGATGTCTGTAAGGGGCGTCTAAATTTTGGTTTCCCTTCCGGCAGACCAATCCTTAACGTATCTTTGCCGTACGACCACTTAATTCCGTCGGGTCCGGGTCACCCGGGAGGTGCGGTCGAACAAGTTAATCAAGCCGTCCGAAGTAAGCGAACAATGGACGCGAAGCTGCGCCAAAACAGGCCCAACACCGTCGCTAAAGCAGACGACAAAGCTGACGGAAGGGTCCCGCCGACGCTAGTGCCCTATCGCCGCGCCACCTACACTGTGCTCCGTGAGTGAAAGCCACCCTCTCCCCTCCTTAGCGGGGTTCGGAGTTTCTTGTCCCGCACGCCACGAAAGAACCGTTGGCTGGTAGAGGTAGAAAGCTTGCTTTAAAACAAACAGCAAAGATTATGACAGCTCAGCTGACGCATGAATCTGGTTCAAGCTGCAAGTCACACTCAGTGACGTGCGCAATCCGGATTGGGCAATTGTGAACCAGTAACGGCTTAGAAAAAGCGAAGATATGTTGCGACTGTAAATACAGCAGCGTTTTTTGGGGGGGCAGAAAATTTTGTCAATGCTTTGTTCCCATGAACACTGCTTCGACTACGTGTTATGCTCAGCGAGGCCTATGAAATACCCTTTTCTCCCGTTTCGAGAAACAGCGCAGAAATGGCGGAGCGCAGATGGTGTGCGACAACTTTGAGTCATCTGCACGGACGCTGATACGCCTCGTGGTTCCAATGCAATGTTTGGATTCAGCTTCAGCCTTATTTCATACAGTGAGTGTTTTGGTGAACGAGGATTCTACCTCCCCATCAGTGACACTGCATGCACTGTTCGGTAGTAATTCAACCATTGGTTTCCCTTCGCGCTACATTCTGTACTGGCGTAGTAATTGTCGCGGAAGCTACCGCGAGTCACGGCCCAGAGCCCTAGACGGAGGCGATACGTGCTTCTTATTCGCTGTCATCGAACCACTACCGATGATGATCGTGGCGCGTGCTCACGCCCGCTTCGTCCTTCTTTTCTACATCCTCCCGCGGGCCAAGATGATTAGGCGGCTGATTCTAACAGGATAAAGTTTTGCACGGGACGGTTTATCACGTGACCCGTTGCTGTCCGCACCGAGCACGCTCTAGCGGACGCCGTCGACGCCGTGGTGCAGCATTGTCACTCGTCCCAGTTTCCACTGCATTGGCGGAGCGTTGTCGTCATGCACTATTACGACGGTCGCCCACCTTCAGCTGCGGTGAAGTTGCCTGGGGACAGCTGTGAGCCGAACGCGAGTAACAGCAAGTATGCGTTCCTCCATCTGCGCCAAACTCAGCCGTCAGCCTTTGACTGGTAGCGTGCTCGTCGCTGCAGGTCAGCTGGGGTTGACGACGTCTCGGTACCGCTAACTCTTGGGGCATGCAGATCGCACGCCTGCCTGTCAGGAAGTGGGAAGGCGTAAGTGGCACTCCTTCATCGGGGTGGTCTTCGACGTAGGTTAGAGGTCGGCTATTAATACAGCTTCCACTTCGCAAAGGGTGGTGGACAGAGCTTCGGCAGTAAGGCTACTGCGCCCAAGGTAACGCTTAGAACGTCCTTGGTGGAGCGAATGAGGACGCTCCCACCAACCACCCACCAAGGGGCTCGCTCAACGATGAATTTCCAGTGCACGTTGAGCCCAGTCGCATATTCTTGAAGGGCTGACCGCAGCAGGCCTAAAATGCTCGAGCGCAACTATGAAACGACTGAGCGTTGTCAGAGTAAACAGTGTTCGGTATGCCGCGTCTTGACACGAACCGACGAAGGCCAGTAGCGTGGTAGCCGCTGTCATATCCGACGTCAGCTCCAAATGTATGGCACGAGTGACAGCACATGAAAATAGTAAAATGTAGGCTTTTGCCGGAGGAGCTTTTTCCACGCACGTAGAGTGGTCCACAGAAATCCAGGCCTACCACAGAGAACGGGTGGTGCTGCCGTGATTCTGTCGCTTGGCAATGGAGCAAACGGTGCAGTTTGGGCAGTCAGCCTCCGGCGTCTGCACGTCAGACATTGGGCCAGCACCCTTTTGACGGTTTGCGTCCCTTCACAATCCAGAAACGTTCTCGTGTCTCCGTGAGCGTGGCTTCGACTCCACCGTGAAGAGTGTGGTGATGGGCCGCCAAAACAACGAGGTACGTAAACTTGTGCGCGCAGGTAGCAGAATCGGGTGCTTGACGTCGATGCTGCAATTCAATTGTGTAATCGGCCTCCTACGCGGAGCAGACCTTCGTCATCCATGAAGGGTGAACGTCGAAGCACCGCTGATGTAGAAGGAACGGTCTGACCGACTGACAGTGCGCGTACTTCAGTGCTGAATAACTCCAGCTGTACGTGCCGCATCCAGTAGCGTTCGGCCTTCATTATCTCAGTTGCTGTGAGGGGACCGCTTACTGATGGCCCTCGCCGCTGGGCATTTTGCAGGAAACGTTGAATCCAGGCCGTGACCCGCAAAAGGCGCCTGAGGGTGCTGTAATTCTCTACGGTCAGTAGCTGTTCGTGCTTTGTGACATCGCAAGGGCAAACCAAAGTTCCTGTGACACTGCGAGCTCCTTCGGGTCAACATGATCAATCTGCGTTTCAGGGAACTCCTGTTTTGGACCTAGGAGCCACGAAGGTCCGTGCCACCATGGGTTGAGTGCAGAATAGCCGCCGCCGATATACCTCGTGTGACTAAATCTGCCGGGTTGTCTTTCCCGCTGCAATGGTTCCAGTCTGTAGGAGCAGTTAGTCGTCGTATTTCGGCCACGCGGTGTTCTACGAACTGGTCACGCTTTGTGGCGGCGCTAGTAATCCAGTGCAGCGCGACAAGACAGTCCATCCACAAACTGACGGGGGAGTCTTCCAGAATTGCAGTTGTTTTGGCATAACGTACTAGTCGTGCTCCAATAACGCAGGCAAGAAGCTCTAGCCGAGGCAGGGAGATGGGCTTGATAGGGGCGACTCGGCTCTTGCTAATTAACAATCTGGTGTCATATAGGCCATTGTCACCCAGCTTTCGGACGTATAGAGAAACGCCGTAAGCTCGCGGGCTTGCATCGCAAAAAGCGTGGATCTCGATTGAACCCTCCACATCGAACGAGTGCGAGAACATGAACCGTGGAACCTGACCTCATTCAACTCTGTTAATTGGGCGCACCAGCTGTTCCATCGCGCTTGTTCGTCATCTGGAAGGCGTTCATCCCATGAGCGGCTCTTTTTCCAGAGGTCCTGGAACACAAGCTTGGCCGTTACGGTGAATGGTGCAGAAGTATCCCAAGGGATCATACATCCTCGCAAACGTCTGCAGCACGGTGCGCTTGGTTGACGGATTGGCTGCCGCAAATTCTGATGCGTCTTTCGTCGACAGGTAAATGCAGTCTCCAGCACGCTCCAATGGGACTCCCAGCACCTTCATCCTGATTGCGTCTCCCGCTTCATTCTCGATTGCGACGTTTGTCCCGCACAAACTGATGTCCGAGCTCCTCTGAGTTTGATGCCCATTTTCGTATCTCCATTCCGGCCTCGGAGAATATTTTTCGAGCTTCCTCGTACACTTGAATTGCCTTTTCGACGCTAGGTACACCAATTATGAGGTCGTCCACGTAGAATGCCCTTTCCAGCAGCGCTACTGTTTCCGGGTACTGCTCCCGACAGGCCTGGAGATGGTGGCGAATCGTGGCAGCCAGAAGGAATGGGCCTGGATGACGCGCCAAACGGTACACGGGTCATCCTCCAGGTGACAATGGGGGACGCCGGATTATCTCGCGTAGGCAGTCGTTCCCCCCAGAGGAATCTCAAACGCGTCGCGATCTTCTGGTCGAATCAGCAACTGCAGGTACGCCTTTTTTATGTCTGCGACGATGACAACAGGGTGACAACGAAATGTCTATGAGCAGCTGAACGACTTCGACCCCAAGCTTCATGCCCTTGCAAAGGACGTCGTTTAGGCATGGCTGGCCGGGTGTATGCGAAGAAGCGTCGAACACTACTCTGAGTTTTGTTGTCACTGCGTCCTTTCGGATGACGGCATGGTGGGGCATGTACTACAAGTTGTCGCCTGGACGCTGCTGTTCCGCCACTCGTTCCGCGTGGTTTTCGTCAAAATATGCTCGAATTGCCCTGTCATACTGTTCGAGCAACTCGGGTTGTTCCCGAGAATCGGTTCAGTGCGTCCGCAGACGGTGCTCCGCGAGCTGACCATTGTCGCTGCCCGGAGGGGGTAAAACCAGGAGCCTGGATCATGAGGGGTACTGGTACCGGCCTTCGATAAGGGTGATGTTTCGCTCGAATGTTTCCATCGAAGCTATCCTGCAGCGACTTTTCGTGAGTCGGGTTATCAATGCCAATGGCATCCAGCCGCCACATGGCAGACGCGTCAAAGTCCAAAATGTCCGGGTGAGGTGCACGACAGGAACATGGCACTGGTAAAAGGGCATGCGGGAGAGGCGAGCCTTCCTTGAACGGTCCAGCCTAGAACTGTTTCTACGCTGTGAGGTCTCCGTGCTTCTGTCCACCCTGCCCGTGGCCACCTTCCAGTAGGCGTCTGAACCAACGAGTACGCTGATTTCATTTGCCTTCCATGTGCTCGGACGGAAGGCGTCGGCTATGGTCGCCGTACCGCTTTTCTATAAGGGTTTTTACGGTCGCGGTGTCGAGTTCCGGACTCGTAAGGGAGCAGATCTTCGGAACCTCTAAAGCTTCCAACACGACCGGCCTTCCACGAGCTTGTCCGCGTAGCGTCACCTGTACTCGCCGGCACCGTAGAACCTTGGGTGACCTCGCAGTACCGAACGTTACTAAGGATAGTTCTTCCGTGCCGAGAACCGCGCATTTCAGGGCCCTAGCCGCATCCTGGCGAATGAAGGTGCGTTGGCTGCCAGTGTCTAACAGCACTCGAACAACAAGGCGTCGCCGTACACCCTCTGCCAAGGCTCGGGCCGTCTGGAGCAACACGGACGTTGCCCCGGAGTGTCCGCTCGAAGCCGTCATGACGGCAGGTGCGCTTTCTCTAGCTTGTACCTGGCGTGTTGATCTGGGCGTGCTGCTGCCAGTCGGATTGAACAAGTCACACAGGACGGTTAGGTGGCGCCGATTGCAACTGCTGCAGGTCAGGTTGCGGGAAGCTCTGCACTGACGCGCCACGTGGTTGCGTCGGCCGCACCGAAAACAGCAGTGAGCGTTGCGCAATCGCGTCCTCTTCTCGTTCGCCGACATGTCAACTAGGCAGTCCGCCACCTTGTGACCATGGCTGTCACACAAGGGACACGCCGGTATTATTATGGACTCGGACTTCGCGGCCAAGGCTGACGCTGAGGGGACGGGTGCCTCCGGTTGCGCTGGAGAGATCAAGTCGGCGTTTTGGACGGATCGACGAGCTGCGTTAGATGGAGGCTGTCCTTGTCTTCCTTCCTCGCGAATTTCGATTTGAATTCTTAGAAATTCCATCAGCTCCTTTACCTTGCCAGCTCCTTGTTGCTGCGTCGCAGATTCGTCCGTTAGCCCCTTGTCCGTCTCCTTAACCCTCTGCCGGTACATTAGAGTCAGGTCATCCGGCAGGCATCGGAGGAGCACACGGTTCAGGATTACGGCGTACTGCTCTCGCGGAACTCCCAAGGCTTCGAGGGCGCTGACACGGAATTGCACCTTGTCGTACATTTCGCGGAGCCTCTCGATGTCCATTGAGCTTCTGATCGGCTTCGTTGCCATGAGTTGATCGTTGCCATGAGTTGATCAATGTGCTCGTTGATGAGCAAGTCTCGTCGGCCGAACCGCGCTAAGGTCTTCACCGCGAGGTCGTCGCGTCAGCAAGCCGGATTCCCTCAATGGCTCGTTTGGCGTCGCCGATCAAGTATGTCAATAAGTACTTGAACTTCTCAATCTTCGGCAGCTCGGCATTTTCGTGGATCGTCACATTAAAATGATCCCAAAACGCTTGCCAGTCGTGCAGATTTCCCGAAAACGCTGGGATCTGGAGCTTGGGAAGCATAACCGTCCGATGACGTGAAGCATGCGTGTGCCCGCCTGACGCACCCGTGGGAGCAGTAACTGGAGCTGCTGTCCCTCCGCTGGCGCTGGAATCGGTCGCGCTGGGCGCTTGCTGGGCGTTTCGTAGGAGGAAGCGTGCTTGAGAGACGGCGTAGGATATCTTGCGGGTATACTCTGCCGCTCCTTCGAGCTCCTGCTCCAGCCCGTCGTCATCCGTGGCATCGGCGATTTTCTCGTTGAGGGCGGTGAGCTCAGCGTCTTGCTGCACGATGTAGTCGACGTGGGAGCTAAGGGTCGCCGCGTCGGGAGAGGGCTGCTGCAGCAGGTCATTCAGCTGGTTGAGAGCTCGCGTGACGCCGCTCCTGACGACGCCACGAGCCTTCCGAAGGCGGTCGATGGACGAAGCCATGCGGGTGATGCTCCGAAGGGCGATTTCCCGGGTTGATCGGCACCAAAGATGTCGCGGAAGCTACCGCGAGTCACGGCCCAGAGCCCTAGACGGAGCGATCCGTGCTTCTTTATTCGCTGTCATCGAACCACTACCGATGATGATCGTGGCGCGTGCTCACGCCCGCTTCGTCCTTCTTTTCTACAGTAATTAGGCACATAAGCATTTACCAGCTTTCTCAATACTCAGCTTAAGAAATATACGTCGAAGTCTCTGAGCCTCCGTTAAACGATTCCTGCGTTCCTGTATGTTAACAATACACAATCCAGCTTTCACTTTGTTACACGTCGACAGCTTCCTTTTTCGCGCTTTCCTAAGCGCAGACCCGAAATTTGACTCACCGAAGCAATAGTGAATTTTGGGCGTTTGTTTCCACTCGTAACCGTAAGACACCTCCACTAAAGATGCCAAAAACAAAAACCACAAGGCGGACATTTTACATCTTCCTTTGAGTTTAGCTGACGTCTTCATTTCTGAGTTTTTTAGGATGAAGCCATCACGCTTGCTGCTTGTAAATTAATGAATGGCCCAAATTTCGCACTAAACAATATGAGCTCCCCTTTGTCCCAGCAACAAAAAAGCCTAACGCAATTTATACAGCGCTGGAATTACTGCAATATTTGAAACGAGGCAGTTTTGAAGCCATAAAATGTAATACAGCAGATTGCGACCTTGAAGAGGTTGAACTCTGTTTCTTAGCAGCTTTCTCAATATCATGAAGATCGGGAAATTTTTCTACTCATGTTTTTGGAGTCAGCCCGGCCGTTTAGTGCAAGTTTTGAAGCAAACCCATTCAATGTGTGATAGACGCTACGTTTTGCCAATGGGCTTGTTGAGCCACGAGTGCCGAAAAGCGAAACTCAAGGCGTAAGAAAACAGTTTATTGGCGATGCGGCTAGCTTCCGAACCGTTCCCTGCCAGATTCGATGCCCTAGCTCTCCTTTCTTTTACTACTGCTTCGTCGTCTTGGTGGTCGGAGAAGGAAGCGGGTCGAGAGATTGAACATACTCCGGGCCCCGGCAAAGGTGTTAAGTAGCGGCAAGTTCAAATGGGCAGAATCTCTGAATAGCCCTGGTGGTGGCAAGACCGTCCTGCACCTTCATTTTGCACGAGCGGATACAGCCATCCACGCTTCTGTAGGCTTCTAGTATCCGAGCCAGCTTCCACATTTGACGAGTCGTTTTCTCGGCATAGACGAGCACGATGTCCCCAACATTGAATTCTGTTGCCGTCCTTCGAGTGCGCCGGAGTCCATAGCAGTTCTACCGGGGAAGTTCGAGGACTCTGAGCGATAATTTTGAGTGCCAGTGGCGAAATGATACCACGGGCGAAACTTTTAACAGCCGTCTTTGAATCAGAGGTTATGATCGTGGGGGTCGGCCTTTGTGACAGGGCGAGCGCAATTACCGCCTCCTCCGCCGTGGCAGGGCAAGGGGTGCGAACTGTAAGGGAGCATAACGGGGGGTTGTCCGGCCGATTCACAATGGCTAGAGCATAAGCATCGTGGTGACGGCATTCTGCCGCGTCCACGTATAAAATATCTGGTCTTACAGGTAGGCGTCGCTGAAGAGCCTGGGCTCGTTGCATTCTGCGACCCGCATGATAGACAGGGTGCATGTTGCGTGTTACAGGACGGACGGCAAGTCGAGCATGAATAGCGCGAGGAAGCGGGGATTTATGAGCGGGCAAAGTAGGGGAACCAATCCCTAGTCGGTCTAGGATGTGCAGACCGGTTGCGGTAGTAGATAAGCGTGCTATTTGTCCTGTCAGGTGCGCCTCCACAAGCTCCCCGGCATTATTATGGATACCCAGACGGTCTAATCTGGCAGTGGAAGAGCACAGGGGTATCTGAAGTGCCGCAGATGAGGCAATTGATTTTCTGAAACTCAGCAGCACTGGCACAAAGATAGGGGAGGGAGTATATTATTTTTCTGATCACGAAGGCCTGAATGAGTCTCGATCTCTTACTCTCACACAGCCCATGCAGGTGGTTGGCAATCCTTTTTATGAGACCAATTGTTTCGAAAACATGCTTAGTTAACTTGGTGACGAATTACGTATTGGTTCGATTCCGTTGTATAAGAAGCCCGAGAACTTTTAGTGTTTGAACTTCCGGGACTGAATAACCACTAATAGAGATGCAGATATCCGACGTTGTGCGGGCTGCTCATTTGGGTGGCAAAACGAGCAACTCGGACCTGTTAGGTGAACATGTAAGGCCTGCTAACTCTGCTTGTTTAGCTGCAATATTTGCACGATTTTGTAAGGTCTCTTCAATGTGCGCATCACTGCTACCTGTCACCGAGAGAGTGAGGTCATCGGCGTACATACTGAAGCGCAGACGGGGAACTTTCTGTGATTTTGGGGGATATTTAGCAAGGCCGGATTAAAGAGCATGGGTGATAACACAGCACCTTGCGGCGTACCTATCGATGGCAAATTCAAGGTGTCTGGTGTGATGTAAAAGAACCGACAATTGGGCGAGTTGGTAATTATTGATCTTCCCTAACAGCGCGCACACACGAAGACTAAGGGAAAGAAGGGGACAGGACGAGCGGTGACTTAAACTACTTTTTATTGAAGACACGAAATTATATACCAACAAAACACCAGTTGCGCATGAGAATTCCAAGGAAAAACATCAGATTAACACAAAAACAGGATATGGATAATCGAAGCCAACTCCTCAATAGGTTACGCCACTGCAAGAAACAAAGCTTCAGCGGTTATCTAAAAACTCGAATTCCTCGTGGCTAAGCGACATCGACGGATGACTGACGCACGTTTGGCCCAGTTTGGAGATATGGTAGGCCTCCACCACCTCTCGGGTCATCCTATCTTTATGTTTAAATAGCACTTTTGTTTGTCTGAAATGAGGCTAGCACTGTAAAGGTCAGGTTTCGCAATGCATTGAAAGGTGCACCTGCGCGTCCTTTTTAATGCTATTCCTGTGCTCCATTAGACGCACATTCAGACATCGCCCGGTTTCACCAATATATTGGCTCCGGCATACCAACGGAATGCTGTCTAGGGCATCAGCGGGAGTATGTTGACCTGTTGTATGCATCCAAGATCGTGTCTCTGACCAACCATCCTTTTAATCCCATCATGAACGATACATCAAATTTACAACTCTTTTTAAACAGGCCATCTATTCCCTTACCGTTCTCTCTCAGAGTTAGGGAAGAGGCTTCTGCACTCCATGTCCCCCTTTCAGACACGCACAAAACACCCATTCATAATTTTATCGCACCCTGGCATCTTCGTCCTGTAACATGTCACCTGTCATTCATTCGTGTAGAAAAAAATAGAGTACCCAGGAATGCAATTCTGCAGCACTTCCTGTTCCTGCAGGACAAGTACAGGTGCGCAGAATTCTATAGCGACGCGTCCAAAACTAATTCTACTGTCTCTTGTGCAGCGCACGGACCAAATTTTAGAGTTATCAAAACAATGAATTTTCACAGCAGTATTTACACGGCAGAAGCGTATGGCATTTTACTCGTGTCAAATCACATCCTCGAACATAGGATTCCAAAGTCCATCGTCTACACAGATTCTTTAAGCGTTGTGCAGGCATTGTCATCAGCAAGGTCGTCAAAAAACTATGTAATCAATGTTCTTTTAAAGGTCATAATGACTGCATATGCTTCAGATCTAGAAATAACCATATGCTGGGTACCAGGTCACTGTGGGATCCCTGGCAATGAGACCGCTGATCAAATGGCTGGTGCTGCTGCTCTCATGACCACAGTTGACATAACAACAGTACCTTACACCGACCTAAAGACACACATCAGACGACAGCTTCGTAACACATGGCAATTACGCTGGAGTCAACAAACAGACAACAAACTACACGTAATAAAACCACAACTGGGACGCTACATAACTGACTCACACAACAGATACAATGAAGTCGCCCTGGCTAGGTTGCGGATAGGCCACACACATGTTACGCACTCCCACCTGCTCATTGGAACCTCGGGACCCACGTGTAGCAGGTGTGGAAAGGGCCTATCCGTAGTCCACATACTAATCACATGCAAGGCACTTGACACAACACGACACAAACATTTCCCTGAATTATACAGACGACACATTTCTTTGCACCCATCATACTTTTTAGCCGACGAACCAATGTTTTCTAGTCAACGTGTTTTTAAGTTTTCAGCTGAGGTAAACTTTCTACAGCTCTTGTCATATCACGTGTAATCACCCTGGCCCTATACACCAGCCATCTCCATTGTCTTTTGTTTTGCATCACCTTTACTTTTAGTCGCATTTCTTAGTATGTACGGTCTCATCCCAATTCAGTAACTTCTTCTTTGGCGCTCTTTGCCCATAGTCGGCCTTGCGCCAATAAAACCCAACTATCATCATCAACCAACGGAATGCTGTAAACAACCCCCGTGCAACACGAAACAAATGGGTCTATGATTCACCCCGCAGCCTCGGCGCCTGCTTGCTCCATGGACTTCCCTCCTTCGAACCGCCGAACGCACACCGCTTAGCTTAACAGGCGCTTATAGGGCCACGTCAACACCATATCGTTTCCAAAATTATTCAAACTGTGTGAAAGTTTATGCACATGTGGGTCGACAGCTAACCTTTTTTTTCTCTTTGAGGCGTACTTTCCGGCACGTCAGCCGACTGCGTACCTGTGTCCGATTTGGAGGATTGCCGTGCGTGCCGTGAGAAAGGTGTGAACATAGTTGTATGTGCACTCTCCCGGGTTTACAGATTCTGAACCGCGCAGAATGGCGGTGTGTGAAACTCTATCAAAAGCTTTAGTGAGATCCAAGGCCAGGATGGCCGCCGAATCGAGCCTACTGGGGGGAGTTTTCCCTTCGCGGGATAGCTGAAAGAGGACGTCCTGTGGGGATAAGCCGGGGCAAAAGCGAATCATAGAAAGTGGAAGCGCGTCTGTGGAAGTGAGATGATTGGTGAGGCACGTGAGGATGACTTGTTCGAGGACTTTTCCCGAACATAAGGTGAGGGAAATGGGCCGGAGATGTTCTATGGAAAGTGGCTTTCCCGGCTTGGGGATTAGGGTGATTGTAGCGCGCTTCCAATCTTGAGGCAGGGTTACCTGCTTCCAGCAATGATTAAAGTGTGCTGTAAGAGCCGAAATTGAACTATCGTCAAGGTTGCGAAGCATTTTGTCAGTGATACAGTCCGGCACCGGTGCCGAGCCGGGTCTGAGTTGGAGAAGAGCCCCCCGCACCTCCGACTCAGTAATATCAGAGTCCAGGCTGTCAGTGCTGAGACCTTTACACTCCGGTAGGGGCTGTTTTTGACCGGTAGGTACGAATAGGGAATACATTTTGTCCAGGAGTTCCCCATCCGAACAGGGAAAGTTGCCACGTATCTACAGTTTGTCATTGCCGCCAAGAGAACTTTCTCCGATTTCACTCACCAGCTGTGGCTTGGTGGCGAAACAGCCCAAGTATTCTCCGGCTAATCTGCCCTCCCTCTCATCGCCACTATATCCTTTGCGCAACCGCTCGCCCCTGTATGACCAAATCCTTACTCCTCCTTCTTACCAGCCAGCGTACACCCTATCCCCACATCAACATTGAACCCTCCATGGTGGGGAAACTAGGAGGGACAACCACCAACGTCGATGAACAGTCAACTTCACCAATTCTTCTGCTAGTTACGATGTCAATGAACGAAGTGTTAGTTTGCGTCAATGAAGTTCGTACTTTGGCTTTAGTGGGCACAGGAGGAGATGGTTCCGTAATCAGTTCACTTTTACAAAACCGCCCTTGACCGAAAGAAGCATTGTTTGGTTCGAAGTCTCGTTTCCAGGAGTTGCTAGTGAACTACTCCACCTCGCAGGTGTTCATTCTGCAACAGTACTCTTTGGGAGCTTGCTATGCAGATTCCTCCAAACCTTCTGAACACTATCATAATGTCAGAATTCTAAATCATAGCTTTAAGCAAAGTGCGAGATGAAATAAACGTGAAAAGTATGCCGGAATATTTTAAATTGTAAAATTCTGGGAGACTTCCTGAAAGGGGGTAAAATTTGCCGTTCCGGATTCTCAAGCATTACCAATCCTTTCCACAATGTTTCTAAGAATTTCTAGATGAAAGGGTACTTACGTTTCTCAAAGCCTGCCCCCCCACCCCCACCCCTCTTAAGGACGCACTTTTATTGGGTAGAGAAATTACGTTTCATAGGTCTGGCCGCAGAGTCTTTAGACGCTGTTTGAGGACGTGCTGATTCGATTGAATCAGAGAATTTGGATTTGTTTTGGTGAGACGTCTTCCGAAAAAATATAAAGCGAACATTGGTTTTTGAAAATAAATAACAACCATTGTTTTTTTTCTAACTTTGTCTTGCTACTCAGCAAGTTTTGGCAGGCAAACTCAGTCTGTGCGAACAAATTCGCACGTCCGCATCATTTGCAACTCTTTAATCAGGAACGCCTTGCGCGAGTTTTTACTTTCAAGGGAATACATTTCGACTCTTCCTTGGACGTAAAGCCCTCATTCATGAATGCGTTCAGGCATAGGTGAAAAAAGAGCGCCATGGCGCTTCATATATTGTGGACTGCCAGGCAGGCGGTCACAATGAGGTGCAGCTTTCTTCTTTGCCGGAGTGTCCGTCACCACGTCCTCATAGTAGCAACCGCCCATACGCTGGCGGGGAGCAGGCTTTGCACTGTTTGGCTCAACAGTGAAAACAAAGCCAGGGCCTGCGAGAATACGCGAGAAAGATTACTAAGCATGTCTCTTACGAACAGCTTTCATATCAACACTTGTCGATCTGATCAAAAATTCGTTTGATCCATACATGCTTAAAATATATATATACGAAATACGTTTTCTACCCACGTGAAAAAGAACATTTTTTAATAACGTTTCGGTCGAGGAACCGGCCTTCTTACGATATGACAAAAGCGGAACCTTCGGCCGAAACATTAAAAACGTTCTTTTCCACGCTGGTCCAAAGCGTTTTTCGTATTTTCAACCGGGCTCCAGGAGTACTTTGGTATGTATACAGATATATATATATATATATATATATATATATATATATATATATATATATATATATATATATATATATATGAAATTGGTTAGTTTTGCAATGGGGCAGAAAAAACTTCTAGGTAAAAGATATGAGCAACTTCGCAGTTGACTTATTAAATGCAAATTGGTCGATTGGTCCAAATAGTTTGGCAAGTGGGCACTTTCTTCGGCCGGGATTCTCTTACTATGCACACAAAATTCTGATTCACACTTTGCATGCGAGGGCTTCCTTTTCTCCTCACCGTCATCAAAAAGAACACTACTAAGCACAGAAGGCATAAAACGTAGAATTATCACCAGTTTCTTAGTAAATAATTCCTCTCCTCTTAACGATCTGTCATGGGTTCATCCACGCAGCAAGTTTTGGGCCAAAACTGCGAACTCCGATACACCTTCCCACGCCCTTCCACGTCTGTGTACGTTGTTTGGCTGTCCAGTAGACTCCCGTTTAAACGAACTCGAAGGGACCGTAAAAACTTGTTCGCATTATCAGAAATTCGTCTTAAGCGGAGGTTTATGGCGTTGTGGTTGTTACAAGACGGCAAAAATGTTTGTTTTAAGCATAGTTTTCGTCTTAACAGAGTTCTTCTCGACGGTAGTCCACTGTATTTGGTTTGTCGTTTTTCTCTTAATCACCGTCGGGGCTTGCCTATTCAAAACTTTGTGCCCGCTTCCCATCCTCCACCCCTTTTACGTTCCTTTTAACCTCCGGGCCGCCACACGCACAAGTCGTTGCCAGGGCGCTAAAAGAACGTCCCCTCTTCAACCTGTTCTCAGAGCAGCGCTGGCTACCACCCTCAAGCGTCAGAGATAGCTGTGCTAATTATCAATGCCAAGAAAGTGACGGAGAACACAGTCGCCCAGATAGCCGAGTTGGTAGGGCATCCGAGATCAAATCGCAAGGCGAGAGTTCGGACCCCACTCGGGACTCCTGTTTTTCTTCACTTTCTTTCCTATATAACATTGAATTGTTAACTACTTTAATGGTAGGAGAAGGCCTAAAAGTTCTCCTATTCCTCCCTTGGTGTTATACACTCCCGGTCTTTCCTTTTGTATTTCCTCAATGAGTCCTTCATCCCTAACTTTATTATTTTGCAGAGCACGCGAGGGCCTTGATTGCGGCAGCCTTGATGCCGAAAGGTAGCATCAGAAGGTTCCCCGTCAGTGGACTGCTCATGACAGGCTGTATACGCGCGAGTAACCGCCTGGGTTTAAAAAGAAGGTCCCTTCCATCCAGTGTTGCTAGAGTGGCGCTGGCTACCACCTTCAAACGTCAGAGATATATGTATTACATACATAGCCTAGAAAGTGACAGGGAACACAATAGCCCAGATAACCGAATTGTAAGGATTCCGAGATCTAATCAGAAGGCGTGGGTTTGGTTCTCACTCTGGACACGTGTTATTGTTCACTTTCTTTCGTGTACACTATCAAAATGTTAAGTTCTTGCCTAATCGTAGTAAAACAAAACTCCCCCTATGCCTCAATTGGCGTTATGTACCTCCGGTCTTCCTCTACATATATATAAAATAAATACGCAAGTGTAATTTTTGGTGCCTCTTCTCGGTCTCCTGATGTAAACCACTGCTAAACGTTTGATGTGGATGGTAAAGTTATGTTTGGGACAACTTTAACACATACACACGTATACAAACTGCAAAACCTATATGCAAATATATGGATGTGTGCGTGAGTGTGTGAGCGTGCGTCTTTGTGTGCGTGTGCGCATTCAAAGTATGTACAAACATAACAGCCACAACAGCAACCTTTCAAACTGAGAGACCACCCCAAAAACTAAAAACCTAGCTCATTGCAACGCAACAATCACCGTAAATGTGTTTCTTCTCCATTTTGCAAGCCCAGTTTCAAAGCACACATATGACTTGAGAAATTGAAGTTGAGACTCAAAAAACCCTTATACATATACTTTGCACACTCCCCCGCATTATAATTGTTTCCCCGACTAGCATCCGTAAATGTGTTTCTTCTCCATTTTGCAAGCCCAGTTTCAAAGCACACATATGACTTGAGAAATTGAAGTTGAGACTCAAAAAACCCTTATACATATACTTTGCACACTCCCCCGAATTATAATTGTTTCCCCGACTAGCATCTCAATACAAAACGATTCAACCCTGCAAAGAGAGTCTGGCTCCTGATGCATAAGTTAAGCATGTATTTTCTACTTTGAAGCTTCACCCTGAAATGATATCTTTGAGGAAACTCCTCTAGCCAAAAAACTGCACTCCACAGTTGCGCGAACGCCCTGATTCAACTTCGGCGGCTACTATTTTTTTTAACACAAGGCTACCACACTATGGATGTAATGTATATCGGTTAGAAATACTTTTGGTGGTAACGGTGTGCACAAAATATTATATTGTCATTCAAACTGGCAATGCATTTCATGAAATGCAAGGCAGCTGTGCGGTGAGTGCGACAGCCTAGCGATACTTTGCCTTTGCAATTATTGAGTAATTAGTTTTTTCTCCCATGGAGATTCGAGACTGAAGCGATGCTAGAAATTATGACCCAATTGTATAGTCTCGCATAACCGCATAACCGCATAATAAAGAATATTATGATGCACTGAGAACGGTGTGGAATTGTCGGTGGATGCTTATTCTCCACCCCTATTTTTACTCAGCGGGCTCTTGCCCGCGAGTCTTTCCTTATTTATCCATTCCACCATCGTGATCGGATCCTATTTCTCCGCTTCCAGCGCTATTGCAAGCTCTACCACGAGCACAATGTTCTTCTCACAAGTCTTGGGCCCTCAAACTGTTTGAGGAGCTCTCACAACAACGTTTCCACATCTGAGTACGTCATTTATTAGCCACCTACCAGATGAACATGGTGGCGCTAACCACGCTGCAGGCTACAAGTGCACGTGTGGTAGACACGGCTGTTGCTCTGGCCTGTGCAAGAACGTCTCCGCCGTGCTACTCTCCCGAAAACGTAGAGAAGGGTACCCAAGGTGACGCGATCGTCCTTGCTGCTCTGACAGCTGTTGATCAGTGAGCAACGAGATCATGATTAATTATTCCTCTCTTGACAGGATAGAAACGTTGTCACGATTTCGGCTGACATGCTGCTAACAGCTGTGGTGTACAATGAAGAAAAAGGTTTGGTTTGCACCAGGAATCTTTTCGAGCGAACGTAACATAGATAGTACTGTGTTCACCACAACTAAGTTATATTTCACACTAACTGTGAACAAAATTGTCTAAAAACACGCAAGGTTTTATTGAATCACCGGCCTGTGTAAAAGAATTAAAACGCAACGCTTCGCGGCTCAATAGTCTACCTAATTTTTTTTAAATCAACAGATGGCTCCCTTATCTCTCCTTATCAATCCTTTTTGTGATATAGTATCTGAAAGTGCTAGTTCTAGCCCTTTTCTGCATGGTTTTTACAATTGCTTGCCTCCTAACGCCACCACGCGGCGGTCGATTCAAGCTCGTCTACTTCACTCGAGTGCCACGTCGCTCTCTGTTGCAATTTGAAATGGCCCTTTATTGCGGTGAATCAGTACCTCGAGAATTCTATAAGCAGTCAACTGCACCTCAAAGTAATGTTATAAGTAGCCTCAGTTTTACATACCCAGAGAGTCATGACGTGGTACTTTGTACAAACACAAGCTCAGCTGACGCCGGAGCAATACGCGGTCAGTACACCATGTTTTATTTGGCGCCCAGAATACCAGGCGCATCGGGTTGGGCCTTCCGTTTTTCTTTCTCGCGGGGAGATTCCAAGCAAGCATAAAATGACGGAAGTGTTCTGGCCCTATTTTAATTGCGAAGCAGTGGGGCTAGTCGTCGCTGTATGGGGTTCGCAGTTACAAATACCAATAAAATGCGAAGCGCTTGTGTGTGTGCGTCTCACAGCGACCGCCCAAATCCCGGCGCACATTTGCGAAGCCAAGCATACCCACTTAGGTTAATTGGCCAAGAGTGGCCAAGAAAAAACTGCCGCGTTCGCGGTATTCGTGGCAACATTTGCTCGAAACAAGAAAAGCTCAAGCGTACACCGTAAATGTGGCAACACTTGCTCGGAACGAGAAAGACACGTCATAGCGTACGCCCCTCCAAGCTGTTGTCCAATAATTATCCCTTCCAGAAAAATGAAGGAAGCTCACACTTATAGCAACAAGGATGGAGTATAGGTCGTTACGGGAGCGAACAAGCAAATCGGCTGCCACTTTGGCCTTAAACCATCGTTATGGTCATGAGGGTTGTGTGCAGCTTTGCTGCCTTCAAGTCATACGTGTTAGTGTGAGCACCCTTCATTGTTTTCGCTGCCTGGCTACAATGTACTGCGTGTGTTAGAAGCATTCACGCCAATTTTTATTGTGCCGTTTACTCCTTGTGCTGGCCTAGCATCCGATCTTGGTTTTGGGCGCTGGTATTCGCTCTGAATAGGAAACCGGGTGTAGTTTATAAAGCGCTTCTCATGTCAATGCTTTACATTACAGAGGTGCCTGGCCGTTTAGCCAGCCGTGCTGATGCTCGCAACAGCCAAAACAGCACCCCTATTTCGGTAAAAAAAAAGGTAAATTTGGTAATATTTACCCGACTCACAACAAATATGGTTGCATGAGGGTATACATACATCAGGTCGGTTCATGGCTTACCTTGAATATTTCCCATGCTTCTATACTCGGAGAAATTTATAAATACTCAAAAATACACGTCCGTTTTATGGTCCTCAAGTTACACGTTTCGAGCTACAAGTTCTGTAAAAAAATGTCAACTCTTTCACACAATGCTATTGTTTCAAATTGTGCAAATATCAATGCATCAGAAAAAACAGTTACGTGAATTTTGTGATGGTTGTTCAAGCATAATTGGGGTCTGAGTGGTACTAGGGCTGAAGTTGTTCTCACGGAATTTTCCCGCTAAGATATGGGCACCTAGATTCGCTACTAGCGAGCTAACTTCCAAATGTTTAAGGTGGAAAAGTAATCTCGAATTCCAACTTCCAGCTCAAAGCTTGTTCGCTCCTACCTCTGTAGTATTCCGTATCATCATACAATTTGAATGCACTGTTGTGACCGGACTGTTGACCCCGCATACCAGTGTCGCCAGGGGCTGCAATACTACTTATGGTGTTTACACAGCCAACGTTCAACTCGGCCCGGACCACGTATTGTGCGTCCCTCCCCCGTCTTACAACGCCTTTGTGGTCGTCGTCCACGCGCACTGCGCGCTGCTGAAGACAGACCCCGTCCCTACGTCTTGCGACAGCTTGGGCAATCCCTTGCAAGGCAGCAGAGCGACAAAAGGCGACGAATTCTTCACGGGGTTTCTGCAACCAAACCGGCCACTCCGTGAGGGGAACAACAAAGACGTATTCGGAGTGTGTTTCTTCGAAATGGTAGAGTGCTATGTGACTCACTCTCAGGTGCGTGCCGTGCTCGGACAAAAGGCCTTCCCGTCTGAGCGGAGCCAGCACCTTCTCGTCCTCGTGGTCACGTGGGCAAGCGTCTGCAACGGCCAACGTGATTTGAACTGCCGGTTCCTGATTGGACCAAACTTTTGAGTTGAGTTCCCTAGGTGCAATCTGGGGATTTTGTTGTTAATAAAAGGGCGGCGATCTGCGCCGCCGAAGGGGTTGTTCGCTTCGAGCCGAGAAGCGGCATCCAATCTGCTCTCACCATGTCCTGTACATAACTGTATAAAGTTTCTTCTCCCTTCATCACCAAGCCTCGGTCTCCTGATCAACGTCCCGGACCGTCAACGTACGCCACGCTACCAAAGATGACGACCAGTACCCGGTCGGCGGTATGACAACTGGCTGTCAGCGGTGGGATCAAACCACGCAACGGAACCCGATGACTACGGCTATGTGAGTCTGACTTCCTCCCTTTGAAATTTACCAGGCTCGTGTGTCTCTTAGAAGTGTCTGAGCTGGTTATTTTTTTCTTCGTTGACAAGTGTTTGTGTGTCACGAGAAGGGACAGGGGAGGTAGCCGAGTGTCTGAGCATAGTAGTCATGGATCTCAATTCGTTGGTCAGAGCCGACTTGCTCTTAATGTGCAAAACATTGAACTTGGATGTTGGGAAAAGTACACGCAAGCCTCAGATTATCGATGCGATTCGCGCCCTGAACGCAGATGATAGCGAGCTAGCGGAGTGTTGGGAGGAGGTGAAACAACAAAAGAAGCGCCTCGAGAAAGCAGAGCTAGAAGAGCAAAAGCGCCTCGAGGAAGAGGCCGAACAGAAGCGTCGAGATCATGAGCTAGAGATGAAGCGGATTGAACTGGAACAGCAGAAACTAGCAAGCACTCGCGCCAGCTCACAGTCGCCCGGCGCAGGAGACAGGGACAATTTCAAATAAAAGACCTGCTTCAGCCTTTTAAGACGGGGGAGGACATGGGTTTGTTCTTGGTGAACTTCGAAAGGACATGCACCAAGATGTCGTTCGAAAAGGAATCATGGCCCCAGCGGTTGCTAACACTCCTTCCGTGTGAAGCGGCCGAGGTAATTGCTCGGCTTAGCAAAGAGGAGTATGAGAAATACGACGCGGTAAACTCAGCCTACTAAAGAGGTATCGGTTGTCGGCTGAAGCCTTCCGCCAAAGATTTAGGAAAGCGACAAAAGCGAAAGGGGAGTCGTATTCAGAATACGGCTATAACTTGAAGCTCAACCTTGTCGAGTGGTTAAAGAGCGCCGAGGTCTACGGTAACCACGATAAGGTACTTGAGTGCATCTGCCTAGAGCAATTCCTTCGCACCATACCCGATTCGATGCGCATGTGGATTTTGGACAGGCCAGACGCAAAAACGGTCGAAAAGGTGACAGAACTTGCTGATGAGTACGCGTCGCGTCGCATGTTTCTCGAGGGGGACCGAAGCGTAGATAATCGGAAAGGGAACGACCGGCAGGGAGGAGCCCCCCACATGCCCCATTTGGGGGGAGCCCCTAAACGGCCGTTTTTCGGTCAGAAGAAAGGCGAAAAAGGGAAGGAGCCGGGAAAGGGGTACCCGCGACCGCCGGCTACAAGCACAGAGGATAAAGACTCTGTAACAAAGAAAGACTTCGAAGCCCCCAGAACCCCCACGTGTTACAGGTGTCATCAACCCGGCCACTTTGCGGCTTCGTGTCAAAATCCGCGTATAGTTTGCTCTTACGTGGACGGGGACGATGAAAACTTGGCGCTGCTCAAGCCGTACATACGAGAGTTCACCGTAAACGGGAAGAGTTGCAGGGTGTTGAGGGACTCGGCAGCCACAATGGACGTGGTCCATCCTTCTTATGTTGAGCCATCGGATTTCATCGCAGAATGCGCATGGATCAGGCAGGCAGTACAGGAAGATAGTGTTTGTTTGCCCCTGGCTCGCGTCAAAATCGAGGGACCTTTTGGCGTGTTGGTAACAGAGGCCGCTGTTTCGGCCAGCCTTCCCCTAGCGTACCCGTACCTATTCTCGAACAAATCAGAGTCGCTCCTGAAAGAGAAAGGAACCAGCTTCGAGAAAGGAGAGGTCAGCGCACTCACTCGCTCGAAAGCAAGAAAACTGGCAAGCCAGTTGAGAGGTGAGGCGTCAACCGGGAAAGAAAAGACAAGTTTTGCGGAAAGAGAAGTGGGAGAGCAAACAGGAGAGAGTGAGAGCTACTCCGGGCTTAGCGCTAATGAGGCGGTGGAGGCAGAGCTGACGTCTGCAGACGAGGAGGTAACTCTGGATGCGCCGGGGCATGTTTTGCCACCGTCGTGCACGAGTTTCGAGCGCTTACTGGGAGTAGACAGGGCCCAGTTTCAAAGGGAGCAAGAAGCGGATACTGGTATCCAGGAACTGCACAATTCCTACGTGGAAGGGGTAGCGAGAAAGAACGTGTCCCTTCAAAACAGAGGTGGCCTGTTGTTCCGACGTTATCAGGATAGACGAGGAGTAACCTTCGATCAGTTAATAGTACCGACGAAGTACCGGCAGGATCTGCTTCAGCTGTCCCATGGTGGCGGCTGGTCGGGCCATTTGGGTGTGAAAAAGACCAAGGCCCGTCTCCTCAGGAATTTTACTGGCCGTCTTGCTTTCGCGATGTCGAGCACTTCGTTCGCTCCTGCGACAGCTGTCAACGCGTTGGGAAACCCCATGACAAATGCAAAGTCCCGATGACACTTGTCCCTGTCATCACGGAACCCTTTAAGCGTTTAGTGATAGACATCGTAGGGCCCCTTCCACTGACAGAGAGAGGCAATAAGTACTTGCTGACAATGCTGTGCCCAGGCACTAAATTCCCCGAAGCAGTACCGCTGAAAGAGTTGTCATCTGCCGAAGTGGTGGACGGTTTGTTGTCAGTGTTTGCCCGAGTGGGCTTTCCCTCAGAAATTCAAAGCGACCAGGGAAGCGTGTTCACCAGTGCGTTAACTACAACATTCCTAGAACGCTGTGGAGTAAAGCTCATTCATAGCTCTGTCTGCCACCCGCAATCAAATAGTGTTGAGAGGTGCCACTCTACACTAAAGCGGGTTCTTCGCGCCCTTTGTTTCGAGCACAAACGGGAATGGGATGCTTGCTTGCCCGCCACCTTGTTTGCGCTTCGTACTGCCCCACACGAGTCTACCGGATTCACACCGGCAGAGCTGGTTTACGGCAGAAACCTAAGATCTCCCATGCTCATGCTAAGAGAGGTGTGGGAGGGTAGGGGAGAAAACCCTACGGTAGTGGAATACGTTCTACAGCTCTTAGAAAGAATAAACAAGGCAGAAAAACTTGCGGAGGAGCAAATGAAAGCCTCTAGAGAAAACTCCAAAGTCTACTACGACCGGAACGCTAGAGAGAGGTCTTTCAAACCAGATGACCAGGTGATGGTTATTAAACCAACGAGGGCGAATAAACTAGAAATTCAGTGGGAAGGCCCAGCTCTAGTTTTGCAGAAGTTGTCGGCCACAAACTACGTGGTTCAGCTGCCCGGCAAAAAGGCAGCGTGCAAAATCTACCACGCCAACCTTCTCAAACCGTACCGCCCACGCGAGTCGTTGGTCAACCTCACCCTCAACATGCCGGAAGAGATATCCGTAGAGATCCCGGAGCTGAAAGCGATCCGCATGATTTTTCTATAGAGGAAGTCGAAGAGATGACCACTCAGGCGAACATTCTAGATACCGCCCAGTTGGAGAGCCTCCGCGGCGTAATTCAGGAGTTCAGGGGTTTGTTCTCAAAGCGACCGGGGAGAACGAGCCTAGTGACGCATGACATCGAGGTAACAAACACGAACCCCGTCAACTCTAAACCGTACAGGATGCCACCTAAGCGACTAGCCATCCTTGAGGAGGAGGTAAAAGAGAATGCTGGACTTGGGGGTAATCAGGGAGAGCGAAAGCGACTATAACTCTCCCATGATCATTGTGGAGGCGCCGGGAAAAGATCCTAGGCCGTGTATTGATTACAGAAAGTTGAACGCGGTGACAAAGGATCAAGTTTTCCCCATACCGAACATTGACGAGAGAATAGAGAAAGTCAGTGCAGCGAGATACATTTCGACCCTCGACCTCGTACGAGGGTACTGGCAGGTGCCCCTTTCCGAGAGGGCTCAGCGCTACGCCACCTTTGTCACGCCGTTTGGCACGTTCGCCCCTACTGTCCTGAGCTTTGGACTCAAAAACGCTCCATTTTGTTTCTCTAGTTTGATGAGTAGGGTGCTCAGGGGCATGGACGACTACGCGGTGCCATATTTGGACGATGTAGCGGTGTTCTCAAATAGTTGGGAAGAACACATTGAACACTTGAAAAGTGTACTGACGCGACTGCAGGAAGCTGGCCTCACGGTAAAACCCGAAAAGTGCCAGCTTGGCCGCCGCGAGGTGAGCTACTTGGGTCATGTGGTAGGAAATGGTCTCCGCCGGCCATCGGAGATCAAGCTGCTCGCCATTTCTGGCTACCCTCATCCGACCACAAAGACTGACGTAAGGGCATTCTTGGGGCTTGTCGGATATTACCGTCAGTATATAGGAGAGTATTCCGAGCTGGCGAGTCCGCTAACTGATGCGTTGCGCAAGACCGAACCCGAACGCGTAGCATGGAATGATACCCGCGAACAGGCATTTCAGGCGTTGAAGAACGCACTAATGAGTGATCCGGTCCTAAGATCCCCAGATTACTCTAAAGAGTTCATCATCCAATGCGACGCTAGCAATCGGGGGATGGGTGCTGTTTTGTGCCAGAAGGATGACCAGGAAAACGAACATCCCATTGTGTTCGTGAGTAGAAAGCTCACTTGTCGGGAGGAAGCGTACAGCGCTTCAGAAAAGGAGTGCGCTTGTTTAGTGTGGGCAGTTCAAAAACTTTCCTGCTATGTGTCCGGCTCTAAGTTCATTGTGGAAACCGACCATTGTCCCCTCACTTGGCTAAAGAATATGTCGGGCAAAAATGGACGTCTCTTGCGCTGGAGCCTTGCTCTGCAACAGTTTTCTTTTGAAGTACGCTACAAAAGAGGCAAATTGAACTCTAATGCCGACGGCTTGAGTCGCTGCTTTCAGGGGTGAGTCAGCTGCGGTAATTGAGGTCGGTGGGTCCACACTTATGTAGTGGCCCGAGCGCCGAGGTGTATCTATGCAAAATTCATATCCTAAAAGGCATCAACGAGTTTTGGTTCATGAAGCATAGACACGGCTGCCTTTCGCTGTCCTTGCCAGCTCTGTTTTTTTTTTTCTGTTTATTTTAGAGCCTGGTGGATTTCATTGTGGGGTTGTCTGGGCTTGCTGGTTGTGTGTTGTCGAGGGTTTCCCAAGTCTCTGCAGTTCGGGACGCCAGACCGCCACCGACCCCGCAATGCCAGCTCATCACCCCACGTCGAAGAAAGGAGAACCAGCTGAAGGAGTGTTCCGGCTCCAGGCCTCGGCTCTGCGTGAAGCGGTGTTGAACCCCTCCTCTACGAGCGCGAGTTTTGGGCGGCGGAGGAGCTGTTGTGACCGGACTGTTGACCCCGCATACCAGTGTCGCCAGGGGCTTGCAATACTACTTATGGTGTTTACACAGCCAACGTTCAACTCGGCCCGGACCACGTATTGTGCGTCCCTCCCCCGTCTTACAACGCCTTTGTGGTCGTCGTCCACGCGCACTGCGCGCTGCTGAAGACAGACCCCGTCCCTACGTCTTGCGACAGCTTGGGCAATCCCTTGCAAGGCAGCAGAGCGACAAAAGGCGACGAATTCTTCACGGGGTTTCTGCAACCAAACCGGCCACTCCGTGAGGGGAACAACAAAGACGTATTCGGAGTGTGTTTCTTCGAAATGGTAGAGTGCTATGTGACTCACTCTCAGGTGCGTGCCGTGCTCGGACAAAAGGCCTTCCCGTCTGAGCGGAGCCAGCACCTTCTCGTCCTCGTGGTCACGTGGGCAAGCGTCTGCAACGGCCAACGTGATTTGAACTGCCGGTTCCTGATTGGACCAAACTTTTGAGTTGAGTTCCCTAGGTGCAATCTGGGGATTTTGTTGTTAATAAAAGGGCGGCGATCTGCGCCGCCGAAGGGGTTGTTCGCTTCGAGCCGAGAAGCGGCATCCAATCTGCTCTCACCATGTCCTGTACATAACTGTATAAAGTTTCTTCTCCCTTCATCACCAAGCCTCGGTCTCCTGATCAACGTCCCGGACCGTCAACGTACGCCACGCTACCAAAGATGACGACCAGTACCCGGTCGGCGGTATGACAGCACGCTTTGCATTTTTAGCCGAGATTGCTTAGAACATACTTTTCCATTTGTTTATTTCTTAGACCTAATCTATCGCAACTTCCTAAAAATGAGAGCGATTCACACTTACCGACGTGGCAGTTGCTCGTTAGCAACTCTTATCAGGAGAACGTGTGCGCTCAAAGAGAAGGAGAAGTCAGAAATTGAAGATCCTGTTATATTCTTCTGCTTTGCATTACGTCATCTTTCTAGTGTTTGGGAGCTAAAGCCGTGACTCTCGTCGGTCGTAAACCGACGAACACAATGTTACACCATAAAATGGAGAGCAGGAAGTCCAGACCTCACCAGGAACACGCAACCTAAACGATGCAAGCAGTACTATACTCTTGACGAAAGACACGTCAACCTGAAGATGAAGCAGCATCTGGGATTGCATAAATAAAACTAGGAGCCACTCTACTCCGGAAAGCCAGATGACCAGCAACGCTCTATGAAATACACTTCAAACACATGCTTAGAGTGCAAATGCATTTATTTTTTTATCGTCTTGTAACGTTGACGACTATGACTTCATAATTGCTTAACAAAACATTCAAGGACTAGAGCAGACCAGCATTGGGTTTTGTGTTTCGCTCACATGAAAGCCCATACATTGGCCGCAGACAGAAATTCGATAATGCTCACAATTTTGCTGCAAACTATTTAGAACAAGTAAATAAAATTTGGCATAATGATATAAACGTGTTAGCGGTCAATCGTCGCTTTTTTATTATTCTGAAAGTTTCATAAATCTAGAGTTAAACCCTTATCAGTGATCTAATCATCCAGAAATTGACTGTGTAATCCCACCAAAGCGCATTTTTTTACGTTTAAGATGTATACTGTGAAAAAAATGTTTATCGAAAAAATATATCCATAATATTGATAGGTTAATCCAATGGGCCTTTTGGTGTGTAATTGCTTTTGAACAGGTTTTGATAAAACAGGACTTATGCCCGTTTCCTGCTGAGCATTTACAAAAACATGACTTTGCTATAAGGCATTTTCACCCATGTACAGTAAGCATTCACAGAGACCTCGAAAAGTGAAGCGTCCCTCTCATTTTTTTCTTACTCTTCTTACGAAGTAGTGCGTATGATCAGAGTACTCTAGATCGCCGCCTCAAATTCCCGGTAGACTTGTGCATACAAGAAACATAAGCATGCAACCTGCCTTACAAATGTTATTTTCAAGAAAGCACAGTACTATGAGGCAAAGCACCTTTAACAAATGTCTTTTTTGTTCTAGTGAACCTGCAATACACCTTCTGCGTAAATATTTGTGGTATAAGGCGAACCAAGAAGTATTCCCGCAGCAGCGAGCAGCGCCAGCTTTTATAATTTCGAGAAAGGCTCAAACTTGTTTTTTCTGGTAGTTTTTTTTTTCACATTATGTTATGCAAGCACAACAATTGCTTTCCTTTATCAATAGGAATAAAGGCACAAAGTTTCTCGAACATGATAAGATGTGGGCTTACAAGTGGACTCTTGCGGTTAACCAAGCTTCGGGATGAACTCTAATAAACAATAACCACGTAAAATAGCCAAAGGACGTTTCAGCACAGCTTGGCAAGAATCTGTACTGAAGTAACGAGTATAACAAATCGGGGAATGGACAGTGATAACAGCACCTCACCTCGGTGCTCTGCGCATCCCGCCGTTTACTGAAGAATCAGAAAAAAACAAGCGGGTTTTCAGAGACCAGTGGCTCAAGGGAGACTAACGAACGATGTGCTATCAATAAGGCAATACGGGGTTCGACATGACTTCCATCGGGCAGAATGACAGGGAGTGTGTCTACATTTTAATGCGCAGCTCTTAAAGGGTCCATGAAGAGAAAATACAACTTCGTGTAATTTGAAAGAACTAGGATTCAGTATCTCACTCAGCTCCATTACAGCCCCAAAAGATGTTTTTTACCGAAAAAAAGCAAGAAGTATTTTAAACCTTTCAAATTTTGCGCCACAGTGACGTGTTATGAGCAAGAATGACGTCATACGGACCAACAATAAAACATAATTTTCAGTGCGTTAACTGCACGTTAGCATTCAAGCGATGCGGTCAAATGGAACTAGAGGCCCCATTACAGACGTCCAGTCATGTGTCGTCGCGACAGGTCAGTTAGGCGGCCGCCAATCGCACAAACAAGGTTCCGTGACGTCATAGAAAAGTTGCGGGAAATTGGCTAGGGGGTCGCGACTGCTTCACACGTTTTCTTTAATATCTCCGTTATTTTTTCGAAGATTCCGATTATATTAGTATCATTGTTATCGGGACTATGTCAGCCTTTCTAATAAACCAGACTAGTATTTTGTCTTCATGGCTCCTTTAAGCACCGGCACCTGTGATTTGACGGTGCTGTCATCCCTTGTTCTGACCCAGCCAACCAACGCGAAGCCGACAGCGTACAAACAGCTCATTAGGCGGCATTGTACTCGTCCCCGAATTTTTGGAACTGTTGTTCTCTAAGTAATAAGGTTGATGTTAGCAGCCTACATTCGCCCAAGAATTAAGTACAGCACAGACACAACGTCGAATAAGCAGTCAACAAGGTTTGTGCGCACTCCGAATTGGGGAAGTAAATTCCGTGGCGTTTGGTGTGCACATATAATCTCGAAGCCTAATTATCTTGAGAAATACATGACCCTTTACAGAGCAATTTTACTATAAGGGGAAACAGTTGCGAATGGACATAAGGTACATTGCGAAGTACTAGACTTTCTTCCCAATAAGGCAGCCAGGTGCGACCAAAGCCATAAGAAGGAACATGGGAACGGGAGCTCGCCGGGCATGCGAAACCTGAACTCGTCCATTTGCTTCTTGCAGTAGACCGCCCCACTGCTCTTTATGCAAGCAGGGAGTGATGCACCGGTGCTGCAGCTTCGAAGAAACGCAACGGAACTGCGCACATAGTTAGAAGCTTGTGTGGTCACAGACCAAAGGTTATTAAAGCTTAGAAAAAGAGACGTTCAGCTTCCTTACGGAGCCTTGTTCACTGAGATGACCTGTGTTCACTGAGCGAACCTTCACTGAACCTTTGGTCGGTGACCAGAAGTTTTTAACTAAGAACGTTTTGCCCGACCAGACCACATTTTGTCAAACCTAAGACTTGAACGGAACTGCGCAGCCATCAGTATTTCCACAGACCGAGTGTCAGCTGATCGCAAGAAATTGCGATTGGATTCTGGACTGTCTCATCTCGATGACCCTCAGCATAACGGTGGAAGTCCAGGACGCAATGGTGGCGCTGTGGCTACCGTGGGAAGCTGTAGAGCCTGGCAGCAGGAACCGACAGGGCATAGAGCACGGCAGCTCACCAGGCATGCGCAACCTGAACCTGTTTCTTTGCTCGTTGCAGGTGAGCAAATGTTACGGCAAATGTATTTGATCAAAAAGCCTTTGTTTACTTCTGCTGCCATGTCCTCGGCTGCTTTGTCCAATGTTGTGCGATGTGTGTACCTATTTCAAGGAATTATACTAGGTGGGGATGTTGAGACGAACCCAGGACCCGATATCGAAGAACTTTTTAAGCAGCTTCAGATAATCGCAGGGGACCTAAAGGAAATCAAGGAGCAGCGATTAACAGCCATCGACAATAAACTGGAACGGTTAACCTCCCTTGAACACAAAGTTTCTTCCTGCATGGCTCAGGTAGTCGACCTACAGAAAACAGTATCACAAATAAAAAAGAAGCTGGACGACTTGAAAAATCGGCCAAGCAGGTGAAACCTTCTAGCGTATGGCTTACCTAGGAAGCAGAAGAAAATGTTGACACGTTATAGAAAGCTGTAAATCAGCACATTGTTAAAGAAATTCTAGAGGTTGAGCCGGTCGACATCGAACGAATTCCCACAACTGGAAAACCTGAGGGCTAAAAAGTGAGGCCAGTTACACCTAAGAGTTCCCAGATAAGAATATAATCCTAAAGAGCTGCCAGAAGCTAATAAGAAGAAATTTCTCGATAGGAGTGTGTTGTTCCACTAGGGTACGTGATATCCGAAAAACGTTGTGCAAAGTTAGAAAACCAACAAAAGAATCTAAAGAAAAAGTGTCCTCGCTTTACAATAGACTACGGGTAAATAATGACTTTTGCCGAAGCAAATGAAGAAGCAAATAACGCTGTGCCCGTCAACATGAGACCCCGAGCATCTGACGACGAAAAAACGAGTAAAAAGCAACGCGTCCCAACGTCGACGTCACGCACCGAAGCGAAAGAGATAACTTTTGTAAATGGGAATAACCGTAGCACCATGAACCAATTAACATAGTTAGAAACATTGGTGAAGCATCGAGCCCAACTTTTTAGCACTGACTGAAACTTGGCTAACAGAATATCAAAAATTTTGAGATGGCACTTCCTAACTAAGCAATAGTACGTAAAGATTGACCGTCACGGGGTGGGGGGTAGGGGGGGGCACTCTAATAAAGCGCGGTATCCCCTTTTTAGCCCTGCCAGAAGTAATTGGGGTCGAGGAAGTGTTCTGCAAGCTACTTTATACTACCGTGTCACATTGCTTTGATAATTATGTGTTTTGGGATTGAAACGTGCCGTGTAGCAGCGGCGAAGCGTCGAGCGCGCTCGAAAAGTCAACCTGGATTGAAAGTGCCCGTGAGACAGGGTATAAATGGTATCTCAGGTGTTTATCAAAAGGCAAGCCTACGAAAAGTGCATAAATTTAGTAAAAATGCAGAACTTTATCCTTAATGAGCTGCTAAACTGAAGGAGAAGCTCCCGTATTTACGGCACTCATGACCATCAATGTAAGCTGCATGTGTTTAATTAATGGCAAAATAATAAAAATAAAATACAGAACTGTGAATAACATTAGGAACAGTGAGCGGGCTCTGCATTGTGCACGTATTTCATTGTTCCACCTGTTTGCTACCGCTTACAATGCCAAGATGTGCCAGCACATTACATTATGTAACACCCTTTTATCAGGTAGGAGCACGTGGTACAGTGTGTGTAAAATACAGTTGTCTTTTACAAAGTGGTGTACTGGGCGTGCAAGAGTACCGGCCAGGAAAGAATAGTACGAAGCATTTCTTACACTTGGTACTATACACGACCACTTTCCTAACCATGTACTTGAGATATGAAGGTAAATGGTGCATAAAAAACACGTCACCATATACTAGGCCACTTCTCAAGACGTAGCACAATGCCTTCTTGTTGAGCACTGGAATATCTAGAAGCCGAGAGCAAGGGCTACGTCATGCACAACATGAAGGAGCGCACATACTAATACACCTGTTTTACTCTAATATCAAATCAGGGGGTCTTTAGAGTGTTTTGTGGTCGTTAATCGTATTTCCAAAGAACGAAACAATGGCTGCGTATGGGCTCCCTTCCCCTCCAATGCCACGCGAAACCAACAGTTTTCTGCTGGCGCCCCTGGCATGTAACTCCTTCTCCAATATGTCCCAGTCTTTCCCGCCCTTTCCGCTGCTTCATGTTGAGTTCAGTGGAGGTTTGTTTAATTCAATTCAATTTTCTCCCTTTCACAGAGGTGGCGCACCATCTGTTGGTGTAGCATGGGTCCTTTCCCTTTATTCTTTTCGCTTGGTGCAGCAAAAGCCTACGAATTTTATTTGAGTGTTCGATTTTGTCTCGCCTTTATATGACACCATTTCACTTCTAACGCACTTTTTTGCATGAGCTGTTATAAAATGCAATGCAGCGTGTAACCCGATGGGCTGAGTCATACATCAGGCCATTTGCGCTTCAGTCTCAGCCTGCCCTGGCTTTCATCAAGCAAACTAAATCACATCAAATAAATGAAAGAAGTCAATAAAGGACACTGGCACTCTTGTTCCTGTACTAAATGTTGCCTTCAATATGTCTGAGGATTTCTTTGCGTTGCATAAGTGAACACGTGTGAGCCAGCAGTTTTCGTTGTTCGGGAGAGCCTTGCCTATATATACTTCGTGTTCAAGCGTTCTTTCATCTGGTTTTTAGCCAGGCTTTTCACTTGAGGGACAGGCAGACAGAAAAACATGTTCGCGCTTAAGTCGCCCAAGAAGGTCTATCGTTTTCAAAGTTCTGATGACGATCACACAATGTCATAGAATGGAGAGACCTCAGGTGGGCATACCGAAACTGGCATTTTCAGCGCTATTGTCCAGTATCTAGAATTTGCCCATCACGTAAAAGAATCAAGGGCACGGAGGTGTTATGTGACCCTGCGGCAACCGAATCCGTTGGTCGGATTCAGCGATCGCACCTGCCAGGTCGCAGTGTATCGGCCATCAGCTGCTATAATCAACACATCATGACGGACACGAGGATGGCTTGGTGGACTAGTTGGTGGGGCATCCTGAAGTGGTTAGGAGCGCACAAAGACGACGACACAGAAGAAAAACAAGACAGGACAAGCGCTGAACTACAACTGTTTTTTACTGGGGCTGAGGGAGCATAAAAACCTCGTAGGAATGACGGTTGTTTCAGTCCACCTAGCTGCGCACTGCAGAGATCGTGTCTGCGTTCCGTTGTTCGGGGAGTGCTCAGTGATTGCTAGAGGAAAGGACAGGCATACGCAAGAGGTTATCGAGGCACTCGAGATTGACCGTCTTGAGTAAAACTCCGTGAGCATGCCATCTGTTGCACTCTCAGAAAAGGGAAAACAGTATGTGGAGCAACGAGCGTAGAAGGGATAACGCGAGATAAGTGTTCACGTCATATTTGTTGAACCTTGTTATCGTATGTGTCTTGGTTTATGTCTTTCATGGCGGAATAAAAAATCAGTTGTTCAGTGCTTGTCCTCTCTTCTATTCCTTGTGTGTCGTTTGTCTTTGTGCGCTGTAAATCCCCGTCATGAAGGAGCTATGGCTAGCCAGAGGAAACGTACAAATTGGCACCATTGTAGTGGACACTTTCCCAGTCTGATTTTGCGGGCTTTCGACCGATAAAAAGAGACGTGAAAATATTTTAAGGCTGTTCTCGCCGGTGAAACTGAAATGTCTAGACTATTATAGTTAGTTTTTTGTAGCAGGATTCTCCTCTTATTAATATTTCAGGTCTAGTACTGTATTACTCATCATCGATGTCAAAAATATTGTTTGTGATTTTGAGCCTGTTTGAAATGTGCGTTTATTGACTGTTCATCTTTTGGGATTATTTATATATTTATCACTTCCATCTATAACGCGTTGGCCCTGAGGGTACATGCAAATAAATAAATACATTACCAGTGGCCTGAAGTTACAACTGGCGCAGAAGAAACATTTGAAATAACTAAAGGGGTAAACTAGCACATGTTGTGTGGAGTGGTGCACCAAGAGCTAAACAGCCTGTGGTTCACTTCGAGGAGCCGGAAACATTTCAGACGCTATTAAACCACCCACCTTTCACAGTCCAACACGACTTTGTGCATTGTACGTCATACTTTGCGGGTGGCATAGCATGGTTCTATCACGTTAAAATAAGCCGTAAAAATTATCAAACAGGGAACCCTAATATACGCAAATCAGTTAAACTCGTTTTCTCCCCGAATGGACCTTTTCAAAGTAGCGATCTGCACACTCATGCGCTGACGGTCTACCGTCCTCAACTAGCATACTTGCTGGAAGCAACCCCCACAAACACAGATTTCGAACTCATTGAGTATTGTCAGGACTCTACCGAACGCTATGGCAGGCTGACAAATGCGGCGCTGACATTTCTGTGCCTGGCTGACAGAAGGTGTGATGTCCAGAGCTCCCTCCCGGCTGATATACGCTCAACGACCGGACAGGTCACGAATGGAGACCGACATTTTGCGCATGCAGATGGCAATGTATGTAAACGAGGATGTGTAAAAAACCGATGACCAGTTTTTCGTGAATAAAATGTTTCATTTCATGGAAGTTATCAATGCTTTTTACTGTCATTGTTACTGATGAATTTCCAACCAAACACAAAATTTCGGAAAGTATTTGCTAGAAAACCCTGATGTCCCCCATTACCAGTTTTAACAAACACCAATTTAACGCGTTAAGGTTAAGGGCTCGGGACACATTTTAGTAAAATACACTGAATGTATTACTTGGTATATCTCTAGATTTGGCACGAAAAAAAACGCGAATTTCGGAATCTCTTTACCAGAAAAGGCTGATGAGTTTGAAAACCCGATTTGTATCCCCCGATGTAAAAAAAAATATAGAACCGGATAAGCAACAACCCTATGTATACATACCGGTCCATTGAACGTTAAGTAACTTTTAATCAGTGGCCATGCGACACCTCAAACTCCACAAAGTAGAAGTTTCCCTAGAAGCAAGTCGTGTTGAACGTTATAAAATGCCTTTCTTAAGCAAAGAAATATGCCCACTGTGAATACTTCCATGTCAGCATTTTATCAAATTTGTTCGTTTATTCCAAGAAGCAGTACCTCCGCTGATTTTTTTTTACACAAAATTGCCTATCTGTTATAATCTTCAAAATGACAAGAACGCAAATGGTCTTCTGTTTATTAAGCGATCTGCAATTTGCAAGAACATTGCGAGCACTGAGATTGTTCGATAGTTACTTAAATTGTTGATGGAGGCCACCTCTATGTATAAGTGTCGCTCGAGCAAGTTTTCATTTTTTCTTAGGAACACTTAATGTTAAAGAATAAGATTGCATGCATGCACAAGAGTAATACATGTTTCATCCGTAACAGCCTTTAGAGGCTTAGTCTTAATGCCGTCTGCCCCAATGGTACAACTGTCCTTCAACAAAATTATTACCTCAATGATTTCCGATTGGCCTGTAGGAGACAAAAACATGGTATTTGGACAATGTATGTGATGAACTGTTCGCATTTTATTTCGGCAATGTCCTTTGTTGGTGCACCAACATTGGGGAGATGTTTGTTGAGCAAATCTGAAGTCTCAAGTTCAGTCAACCCATCTGATTGAAACGAAACCTTTTTTGTTTGAGGAGATTTAGAAATTATTTCCTCAACTGTTTGCCACATGAGGCGGGATGTCCCGCAGTTTCAGGGAACGTATGCATATAATATTGACATCCGGCTTTTGTCCTATCTGCGTCAGGCTTATTTCTTACGATTTTCATTTTGTTGTCCCCTTCTTTGTTGGAAAGCTCATTTCGATGCTTTATTTGTACGTGTGGTTTGCGGGTAACCCGAGGTTTATGTGTCATGTTTTTTTATGATCTTGGAGAGGAAAAATTCGTTATATGCCGACATAAAATACGAAAGAAAAACTTTGTATGCACTATCCGCGTCGTTTATCTCATTTAGAACCACATCTCATTTTGTCAGCCGATATAATACTTTCAAATTTCGCTATATTTTGCCCCTAGTAATGTCTGATGAAAATGCCTTCTTTAAATTCAAGTTAGCAGAATGTATACAGGCAGGTTACGTATATAGGTAGCCGTAAGTCCGATACGTCGCTATGGCGCAAAATTTGGAAGTGGTTTATTTTTTCTCGCGTTTTTGCAGCTAACATCCTTCGTGGCTGTAATAGAGGACAGTAAGCAACTAAAGTCTCGTTCTTTCAAACAGAAAAAAGTTTTATTTTGTCTTCATGGCCCTTTTATGGCGAAAGCGGCCACTGTAAAACACAAGAAGCTTCAGAGTGTGCCTGAAAGTGGGCATGACAATGAATTTTGAAGAAGTAAATAGATTTGTTTATTGATTGAAAACATTAGTTTTATTGATTCTTTTTTAATCGAACCTGGGTTTTCAGAGTAGGAGATGAGGGCTTTACCACCGCTCCACGTCGCACGTTGCCATCGGCGGAACAAGAGTTGGCCAAGTGCGCATGGTGCTGATGCTATATGGTGTGACGGGGGAACATGACGGCACGTGAGAAGAACGGGTCCTTGACAGGCACGTAAAAGTGTGATTTTTAGGAAGTTGCGGTATGGTTGCCTGTCGACGTAATTCCCACCAAAAGACGCAGCAAAAAAGACGAAGAAACGAAAGCGAAACAAGAGAGACAAACGCGACGTAACAATAACGAAGTCTTTGGTAAGTATCGCAAGGAGAAGCCACGATGCTTTCTCCTTCAGAGCACCTCAACATACTTAGGTGCTCTGAAAATTTTTTTAAAAGCATATGAAAGCTGTCTCTTGCTCAGACGAATTTGTATACGCTTTGTTCTGCTGCTATATATGTGCAATACGCCAAGACCCTAGGCCACAAGAAAATATTAACTTATACGGAACGATGGCCAACTGGACAAGATTTGCGTGCCAGCTCCAAAAAATTATGGTTACAAGGAGACTAAACGACGTCGCTATCACAGAGGAGTGGGTGGACGTCGGAGTCATTCGTTTGTTCGAAGCTCGCTGCCTCCTTCGACCTTTACATCACTTGTGTGCAACGGAGAAATGTCTACCAACTTCCGCTAACTTCATTACCTGCTTTGTGACTACTTGCTGGCTTGTTTAGGCAACTTAGTCTAACCTGTACGCGCCATTAACCACCCAATACTCCCCACTCATTTATCGCTTATATTTGCCTCTGCTCGATAAATAAAATATCTCTCTCTCTCTCTCTCTCTCTCTCTCTCTCTCTCTCTCTCTCTCTCTCTCTCTCTCTCTCTCTCTCTCTCTCTCTCTCTCTCTCTCTCTCTCTCTCTCTCTCTCTGTTCTAGTCTCTCTCTCTCTCTCTCGCTTCCTCTGTTTGCTTTTCTGCTCAGTCCGAGTGTTTGCTTCCACGTGGCGTGGCATGCACCCGGCGTGTTTCGCAACAAAAGGAACAACGATTTTTTGATCCTGAAAACGTTTTTTTTTTATAATGTAGCTCTAGAGGGTAAATATAAACCACCATGAACGAAGTATAGGAGACTCGTTAAGACGAACTGGTTTACGACGAGATTTTAAGACAAGCAGTCCCTCCCTGCCTCTCTGGTGACGCGCCACAATGCAACAAAAATCCGCTTAAGACGGATTTCTGAACTTGTAATTTGCGATGTTTTTGGAAAACGCTGCGTAACTCAGGGAAAAATTATAGGCCCTTGCTTTTAAGTGTTCAAAATGTTTTTTATACTGCAGGGAGATTCGCAAAGGCCTCCAGACACTTCTCCGGCAATGTCTGGGCCCCGAGTCTTACCAACAAAACAAAATGACAACGTGTCACATCCCAATTACTTTTCAGATCCACATTCCAATACTTTCAGGCCACAGAGAATGAAGACGGAGATGTGAGACTGGCCCTTTTATTTTCCTCCGCTATTAAAAAATTCTATTTCAGGCTGTTGGTTGTTAGTATTACGCAGCGAGTAAAGGGATATATGTAGTTGTCTTTGAAATTATGCGATGATTGTATCGATTACAAGAAGAAAAACTCCCACCTCCCCTCGCGGGAACCCCTGCGTAGATGCGACGCATAGGCGGAGCGGCGAAGGGACCGCGTTTTATAGCGCGCATAACGTTGAGGGAACTGCGTAAGCCGGTCCCAGTCGATGACGACGTTGGCGTTCTTGTAAAGCGGCGTGGACTCTAGGTGTTTGAGCCAAGCGTGGATGCTGCTTCGCCGGAGAACGGCACACCGGTTATATGCGCAGCGCGCCCGAAGGAGAGGAAACCGCGGAAAGAGAGTAGTACTGCACATGCGCTGGCCTCAGCGCGTCTGCCGCGGCTATGACGCAACGTGCCGCGGCTATGACGCAACACAACACAACACAACACAATCCACTTTAATCCAATCCAATCCAAATCCAAATCCAATCCAAGCCAAGCCAAGCCAAGCCAAGCCAATCCAATCCAATCGAATCCAATCCAATCCAATGCCCCTCGCGAGAGAGTGTTCGCTATCGGAGAGGAGAGGGGGTCAGCGGCGGAGAGCGGCGGAGAGCGCAGCTGGCGCGGCTGAGGAGAATGGGGAGGGGTGGACAACGCCGACGACAACGACGACGACGACGACGGAGGGACAAGGCGAGTGAATCAGATGCTCTGCATCTAATATAACGATTCACTCAATCACCATAACATCACGAGCTTTCTAAACATGCAAGGAACTGGACCCAGGTCTTCTCTCATACGATTAAAACGACCGCTGATGGCTATCTAGCTTAATGACCACCTTACTTGTGCTTATTACATAGCACGTTTCAAGAACAAAACCGCCCAGCTTCGCACTCTTGTTCAAAGGTTTGAGATACGATATGAGACATGTTCATGCTGCATTAGTAATCCTTGCACCTTCGACTACAATCTGAGTGGTTTTGCCGTTGTGTTATTGTATACAAATGCATAACTTGATAGGCTTGACAGCTTAGTTGTGCGTGCTTTCGCATTATTAGCATTTTCAAACATTTTAATAACCCGCAAGTGTAAACTGTGCGTTTTCTGAAGGCAGACTTCATAGGCGCACTTCCAGAATATCAATTATTTTATACTTCTAATAAATATTTCCAAATTTTGTTAACGAAGAAAAGTTCGCAAGACAGATAATGTACCCGTATTATTATGTCGGTCATAACCAACCTCAAGTTTTAAACGATTTTAGCTCGCAATGCTATCGGCGAAACCATACTGCAACCAGTTTGCACACAGCCACAATGCATCAGTAAATTTCTCAGGGAAGCATTTGCTTCGTCGTCATTGCAGCTGTTCAATAAAAATAAGAAGTGTACTGTAAGGAAAACCTCTAGCAAAAACCAACTTTAAGGATCCGCTAGCGCTTTCCAAATGACAAAAGTGATCATGTTTCCTGCATGATTATATTGCCTACCGATGCGGACCTCTTTATTAAGACATAACGAAGGTGTTCAAGGAGCCGTATCCACAGATTGATGCAGGATCATTTGCGCACAGGTATCCGCCATGCGCTAGTGAGTGCTGGTTCTACTCAGTATGACATGAAAACATGTTGAAAGGTATGTCCCTTGATTTTCACCAGAAGTAAGAACAGTAATAGCGTCGTAACTTTAAAGTCATTGAAGAGCATTGGTACAAAAGTGGCTGCGGGACTTGGGCATGCTGCAACCGAAGAGAGACTGAAAAGAGCACGCAGAGAAGGACCATCAGTACCGAAGCAGAAAGCACGTGGTGTGATTACAAGCGCGTGGTGTGACGACTATATAACGGGGCGATGGATAATTTCCGTCATACGCGCTGCGTTGCTAAGGGAATTGCGAAACTTTGCACCCCATTATGAAAATCGGGCCGTAGCAAGCGCCATTGGCGGAGTTCATAAGGTGGTTTCCAGCGAATTCCAGTCATTTTAAAAGTCACTGGCAACAGGTTGGAGTTCATAGCAATTCATTGCGACTGTTCCCCATTCTCATGAAACAAAAATGCTCTCGGCTCCCGTAAACAAAAATTCCGTCGGCACCTGTATATCTGCCTTCTTAACGTGTTAGTGTCACACTTCCGCTGCAAAAGTTTCGCACTTTACTGCCTGTCAAGCAATCGCATTGGCACCGCACGCATACCACGATGCACGTTCCAAAGAAAACAAATTAAAAAACTTTTCTAATAAAGTGCTATATTGCTTGCAATAGAACTCTACGAAAAGTTTGAGTGCCACAAATATAGGATCTCGAGCAAGACTTTCAAGACGTTTTCAACACATTTCGGTGTGGGGCACGAAATGTGTGTTCTAAGCTAGGCGTCTTGAAAGTGTTTAGAAATATTTTTTTCGTAAATCTCGATGTAGGACATTTGCAGTGCTTTTTCACAAAAAGCATATGCTTAAAGACGTCTCAAAGAGCATTATGTTCTATGAATCTCCGTGACGTGTTTTGCTCGCGTGGTTCTCCTCTTCCGGCAAGAAAGTATGAACGAGTTTGTAAACCATTGTGCGTTTTGCGCTTTAAGAGGAGAAAAGAGAGAGAATAAACGTTATTACAGTCAACTCAGATTGGTGGGGTCATTTTCTAGGACTCTTCGATATTTTCCCCCTGTGACGGCCCCTCTTCACCAGCCGAAGCTCATCTGCGAGGTCGCAGCTCGACAGCACTGTCTCCCACTGTTAACAGGAAGGGATTGGCTTCAGTTTGGGTTTCACTGCGCACGCCGATATGTCACGTGGTAGAGTGTACACTTCCCCTCGACAGTAGGGACAGAGGGAGTATAGGTCAGAGGCGATGACGTGGTCTTTTGTCGGGCGTGGGAACATATTCGTCTGGAGTATGCGGATGATTCTTTCCTGATCTTTCATGAGGTCTTTATCGCGGGGATGGCTAATGCCTTAGTTGCAGTCTGTAATATTGCGTTATCTCCTGGCAAGTCGCTGTCGGATGTGCAGACTCAGGATCACATTCCTGTATTGCCCGGGAAGTCAATTCTTGGGCTAGGTGAAGGGAGGCTGCGTTGCCCGGAAGCTTATTTTATAATGCCCACTCAGTCTGAGAGAACAAAAACATAGAGAAGGGCTTTTGATGGAGCTGGCTATTTTAACCGGGCAAAGTCAGCTACCTTTTAAACCACAGGGACGCCAAAAGTGGCGTACAAAAAAAGTTTACGCGATTTGGGACAGTGTAAATAGATCATGTAGGCCCAACGGTTTTTTTGAGGAAATAGAAACGTGATATTAAATGAAATCAAAATGTACGCTGCTTTCAAAATTTTTCATGACCCCTGTTGACAATATTAAATTGATACAAGGTATGGAGGTGTTCTGTAAACAGTACCACCGACCTTAGCTGTTGCAGACAATTAACATATTGCGTTCAGTACGAAAAGCCGGAGAACTAGTAAACTTGAGCACCTGCAGCGTTTAAAATTGCTCATACCTGTTGCTTTTTTATACATTAAGGGATGTGTTTTACAGTGTGTTTGCCCTAAAATGCCCTGCGAAACAAAATAGCAGCGCAAAACATTTCTTTCAATCTATTGGGCGTTGAAAATAAGTGTTTGTTAAACTTCCAAAAAAGCCCCTAATAGACACCTAAACCACGCATTAAAACACAAGTGTTTCAAAACAGCAGCATCGCGGGCCTCACATTTTTCCAGCTCCGACCATCAGACCTCGGGGCGCAACGCCATCTCTCGAACCGCGCCCCGCTTTCTCAGTCGTGTTCCACCAGCTCTGCAGCTCCCGTTATTTTCAGTTCCAACCGCAGGGGGGCGCTCAGTGAGCACCGAAAGAGCTCGGGTCTGAACGCTGGACGTCTAACAGGTCGATCGTACCCTTTCCCTTTCCCTCCCACCAGTGTGCTTCTCTCTCATCGCACCCTCAGTCCCGCGCTTCGCGCGCCAACTTTCGTGTTAGTTTCTTCTGCCAGTCCCGTTCAACCTCATGTAAGTCCGCATTTCCGCTTTCTCTGTTCCTCTCTTCCTCTCACTTTCCCAACCGCACTGACTCCAGTACAACTGGGAGTGAGAGACGGGAAAGCGTTGCTGACTCTCGCGATAACTTTTTCATTAGTTAGTGTCTGCGCGGGATGGAGGCCGCACTCGTTCTCTCGCGAGCGACGCCCATCCAGTCTTCCGCTCACCTCGCTGTCGCTCTCTCTTTTTCCCGAAGGTGCGTGTGACGGTACCTGGAACTTGTTCCTCCACGCCGCCGGACCGAGCGGAGGCCGCGCGGTTCGGCGCTGACGCGGGGGCCTTATCCTCGCGGATTACCGCGCGTCTGTCTTTCACGGTCACTGCTAATTGGATCATGGGCATCCGCATATCGTCCATCTACCGAGAGGTGAGTTCGTTCTCTTTGGCTCAGGTGCGTAGAAGTGCCGCCCGAACTGGTCGCGTGCTGTCCAGACATTTTGATGGTCCCTGGAAGATGCTGTCTGTGTACAGTGTCGAAGGCTGCGGGCGAGGACAGAAGAGGTTCCTTCATTCCGACGTTCGTCGAAGCTCGAGCTCGAAGCAGCTGGTTAGTAGTTCCCGTGGGGAGCTGCCTTTTCCCTACGGGTAACGTTTGCAGCGGATCCGTGGTGGCATGATGCTCGGGGCTCATCGCAAGGTATACCGATACGTTTCCTGCGTCTTTCTTATGTTTCTTTTATAGATTGAGTGCAGCGAAATATCTGCGCGTTTTCTTTTTGGCGCTTTCATATTCAGCATTCCCGGGGGACTGCCGAGATGGGGACATTGGCTTCGCCTTTGCCGCGTGCACAGAGGGACCTTCAAGCAACGATTACTTTAGCAGTTCGACACTAATTGCATATAAGGAAGCATTTCTTTGTTGTTATTCGGCAGAAAGGCTTGACTTTTGTGAGCTATGAAAGATGTTCTGGGTCACTACATAAAGGAGCCGTGAAGATAAATTACAACTTCGTGCAATTCGAAAGTAGTAGCCTTTGTTAGCGCACTTAGCTTCATCTCATTCATGAAAGACGTTTTTAACCGAGAAAAAAAGCTCAGGAAACATTGAGAAGCTTTCAAATTTCGCGCCGCAGGGACGGAATGTTGACATAGTGGGGTAATATGGGCCGGTACTAAAGACATAGTTGTCAGTGGGTTAACTGCACTTTAGCATTCATGTGTTACAATGAAAGTAAATTAGAGGCTTTACTACGACCGCCCATGCATGCTTTGTGGCGTTGGCTTCGGTCGGGTGCAGCCAACTGCACAAACAAGGTTCTTTGGCGTTATAGAGAAATCAACGGAAACTTGCTGGGGAGTGCCCATTGCGGCGTATGTTATCCTTTTACCTCGATTTAAAGTTTGCAATAAAATTGCGAGCATACTTATGGGGACAAGATGGCCTTTTTTAAGAACCAACTTGAATTTTTGCCTTCCTGGGCCCTTTAAAAACATCCTGTAAACGTCGCGTTCGGATCCACATTCCTCCATGGCAACTTGATAATTTCAGTATCAGTTTTAGCGTGGAAATAATGTATTCTCTTTAAATTTACTGCGCCTAAGCACTTCATAAGTCAGATGTGAAACGCGGTAGCAGCAAAACAGACACAACAAAGTTGCATTACTCTTATCACTGCAATAGCAAAAAATTACGTGCCCAACTGCATGTGGCTCTGATTGCATAAAGATCATTTAGGCGCTATCTACTAAACTGGCGCCTAATATTTTCTTTAGAGAGAGAGAGAGAGAGGGAGAAATTTTTTGAATCGGAGGAAAACACAGAGCGGTTGGCCTACTACTCTGTGTGAGGGAGGGGGAGAAAAAAGAGCATAAACAGAGGGTGGCACACGGGAAGATAGATATAGAGGTGAGGGTATAACTACATACAAAAATGCCTATTCCATATACAGTACAAGTTCAATGGTTCACCAAAACGGGCTTGGGCTACAATCTAGTCACCAAACCGCTCCTTTTCAAGAATGCCAGCACTGTCTTGAAGGCCTTGTTTGAACACTGAGGGTCTGGCCAGGGTCCCAGCAGGACGTCCTCAGACAATGCCCGATTGTCTAACCAGGCCAACGACGTGGCTGTCTTTCCACAGTGATGCGCGTAGCAGGCAGAGTTGCAGAGTACATGTTCGATAGTCTCTGGTATGTGACACGATTCACAGTCAGAGTCACTCGCATCACCCATCAGGTGTTGGTAGCGCTGAGTAAAAGCTACCCCGAGCCGCAGTCGATGGAACAACGACAAGTAGCTTCGCTGAGTCCCTGGGGGCATCCGGAACCTGCAATCATGGTCCAGTCGATGGAGCCTTCTGTGGCGAAGGTCAGGGTTGTCCCAGTAATTCATCGTGGCGTCGCGGAGAATAGCGCAGAGAAGAGCGGTCTTGTCTAATCTTGCAAAGGAAATGCGCACGACTACTGCGCCTGCCGGAGCCTTTTTCGCCTCCGCGTGAGCCCATTCAGTGCCCGCCCGCAATGGGCCGGCACCCACTGTATCGTCAAAACATAGCCTTGCTGCATCGCAAAAAAGGCACAGCTCCAACGCTCCTAAAAGCTTTCAAAGTTCATCTTTGCGCGCTTTACATGCCACTATAATTTAGGTATGAGGCGCGCTTCAGGGCTACAGAATAATTTGGATCACCATGGTATCGTAAACGTGCGCCTAAATTTCAACACAAGGGAGTTTTGGTCTTTCATCTCCGTCAGAAAAACCGCTCCGGTGGCCGTGATTGAACGCGCGACTTCGGGCTCAACAGCACAACGCCTTAAACACTGAGCCACTGAGCTGACTTGTAACACAATGGCACCAAATCATATCGATGCCTCAAATACTGCAAAATGTATTTTTTTTTTCAAACGTGCGCGAACAGCCAATCTTTCTACAGAGGAAGCACCAAGTATACAACTTCTTTCCTGTTGACTATTTATACTTCTATTGACTATTTTTATTATCTATTTCTGTCTTGATATTTCTATTTTTCACATGACGGCGACAGCACCCTGTGTCGATTTGTCGACGTCTGCTCACATGCGAAATCATACTTCCTTAAATTGTCGTGGCCATTAGAGACAACCAGACATCCCCACTCATAGCAAACCTCACCTCATTAATGGGAGTTCCACTCCAATGACTGTTTTTGGTGAATACTACCCGCTGTATGAGAACAAATGTTTACAGCGAAGCTGTTAGCGTCTCGCTTGTCGGAAAATTCCGTGTCATAAAAAAATGCAGATAGGACCCTGCAGTTTTCGACCAAGACACCGAATGCATGCGTCAGGCTAATCAGGCGTGCAGCATAGAGCTCAGTATTCATGTAAAAAACACCAAACAAGCATCAAAACTGAATGATCGATGATAAGCCGCCTGTGAACAATTGGAACCCCCCTCCGCCCAGCCATGTGTTCTGGTTAAGATTAAGTTTGCAGCTGCTCTCGACAGGGAGGTGGGTTGGCGTCAGTCGTGGTCTAGTGCATGCTACAAGCTAGGCGGGGCCCAGCAGTGCTCACCCAAGGCGGCGAGCGCATGCGTCAAGACCCAGAAATTGGCACCACAGAAGCCGAGTGCGAGCGGGAAGCCCGCCGGGCAAACGAGGAATATTTCATACGGTCCCCTAACAGCATGTGTAGTGGGTTTGCAAGCATAGAGTTTCATACTATATACACCAGAGGGAAATCTGCCGCTGCAGTCGCGGGCCGCTGTGGGCGGCGCCATTGCCGCTAGAGACGTTCCTCGCCTACTTGGCTTAGCTAGCCATACGGCTTCTTTTTTGCCTCGAAGCCAAAATCAACGAAAAAGGGTCTCTATAAATGCTCTCTTTGTTTTCATAGAACACAGCAATGTCATCCGCATAAGCCAGCAGTTTCACTTCGGTCTCCAGGAGGCGGAATCCACGAATCTCTAGGTCTTTTTGGATACGCAAAATGAAGCTTCTAAACAACTACTGACAAATTAATATCTTTGGAGGTTCAATTTTATAATACCAAAACAAATTTCATGAACCTTCTACGGTAATATTGTTGCTTTTTTGCAGCCAGGGCCAACTTCTCAGCCTGTTCATGAGCCATGCCGAGGACAAGTGGAACGTGCCTGCCGTGTACATGACGGTACGCTCGCTGATGCGCGGCTCCCCTAGACAGTGGCGCCAGATTTCCCTCTAGTGTATATAAGTAGGAAACTCTGTGTTTACAACATCTGCGCTGGACATCCATTTTCGCAGGGCGGGATGGCGGCCATTTTTTTACCGCTGGATGGTTGTTATCCAGAAATGCCCCGAAGCCAACACAATCGCCGACATCATATACGTATTAGTGGCAGTAGCCAATGATTCCAAGGTGTGTAATATAACAACGGGTTTAATACGAGAAAGAATCCGTAAAAAAGCTTATTTCGCCGAAAGTCTAAATTCATCATACATGGTGCTTGGCATGTGTCGTGAATTGCTTTGTATGCATTGGTAAGTGTTGCATGTATAGGCAAAAACAAATTTTATACCTGAACGGGCCTGCATAAGAGCCAATTATTTCCGAAAAATACTTTTTAGCCTTTTTTAGTTCTTTAGTGGTTTAATCTTACAGGAACAGCAAAACTCTCATGCGAGTTACGTTTTAATAACGAGTTATAAGAAGCGAAAAAGAAGCCGAATGAGGAATTAAATTACGAATAGCCTTTGCAAACGAGACGTGTGTTCTGCCAAATGGGCTCAGTCGTATTGAACCGTATCGGAGCACTGCAGACAGATCCATTAA